>OX637395.1:14830950-15553450 GCA_951799425.1 Ilex aquifolium
ATGAAAGGTTACGGTAAATTTCATAACAATATACCATTTCCAACTTTTAGCCATTTAGGAAGGGCGCCTTCCGATGCATTGTCCCATACCAATACACCGGCCAAGGCGGTCCAACACATCATCCCCTTTTATATTGGTTCATCCCCGTCCCATGTATGTTGATTGCTTCTCATGAATCTACCCAACGATTATACCTAGTCCACCAATCACAATCACAATCACTTTAGGAAAGGGCGTCTACCATCCCAATGGCAGTGACGAGTCCCTTCCCAGGAAAAGTATAACATCCCTTGTTCGAACTCCAGTGAACGATAGTGGTCGCATTACCAAATGACAACCCACTACAAGTGTTAGGAAACCATCTCACCCCCACTGGGATAGACTAACCTCTAACACTCTACGGCATCTCTCGAAGGCAATCCAAGTCCATCACAACAACCATATCAATGAGGAAACCAAAATATTCTCAAAAATCCCCAAATTAAGCATGTGACATTTTCAATAACCAACCAAGAAAAATGCAAGAGATCACAACAATATCATTTTATTACTCAACACAAAACACTATGATTTTGAAGTCAAGAATAAAGGAAGAGTTCAAGAGGAAAACCCATCACTCTTGAAAACTAGGATTTTTCAAACAAAAGAGGGATTTCATGGGTATACAACCCTAACTTTGTATAAAACATGTTAACAATTGCAAGAGAACCAAGAAACAATGAACCCATAGCAAATACATATGATTAGGAGTCAAAACATATATATATATATAATAACCCTAACATCAATGAACAAGAATGGAAGAAAACCCCTACTTGATGTTCTTGAAAACTCTAGGGTTTGATCCTTGAATCACCCTTTAACCTTGTGTTTTTCCCCTTTTGATTTTGAGTTTCTCTCTTCCTTTCTTTCTCTCCTAGAGTTCTAAAGTGTTTAGTGTGAGAGTGGAAATGAAGAATGGGGCAAATGAGGCTAAAAAGGGTGTTTTAAAACACCAAAAATCCCGATTTTTACTGTTCGGCAGGCGTCAGATAAATCGTACCGGTACACGGTACCGGTACGATATGGTACCGGTACACGGTACCGGTACGGTTAAGCTACTGGAGTAGTCGTACCGGTACACGGTACCGGTACGGTTTGACTGCCTGATTCTTGTTCCGACCTCCATTGCCGTCCAATCCATTCCTAAACCAACCAAATCCATTCCAAACCTCTCCAACACATATTTCTACCCATATCCACATTTTTACCACTATTATTTACTATATATCTATATACATATATATAAAAAGGAAATGCGGGGTGTTACAATCCACCCCCTTAAAGAAAGTTTCGTCCTCGAAACTTACCTCAAGTAGCGAACAAATATGGATACTTCTCCCGCATTTCTGGCTCCGGTTCCCATGTAGCTTCCTCCACTCCATGGTGTTGCCACCGAACCTTTACCAATCTGATAACTTTGTTGCGAAGCACTTTTTCCTTGGTGTCGAGAATTTCTACCGGTTGTTCTTCATAGGTTGCTCCGTCTTGGATTTCAATCTCCTCCAAGTTCACGACTGGAGTTGCATCCGAGTGACACCTTCTCAACATGGACACGTGGAACACGTCATGTACCCTATACAACTGAGCTGGTAATCGCAACTGATACGCCATTTTGCCCACAACTTTGATCACTTCAAATGGCCCGGTATATCTTGGCGCTAACTTTCCCTTCTTGCCGAATCTAAATACTCCTTTCTTGGGCGACACTTTGAGAAATACGTAGTCTCCCACCTTGAATTCTAAGGGTCTTCGTCTGTGGTCCGCATAGCTCTTCTGTCTACTTTGCGCCGTCCGTAGCCTCTCTCGGATGAGTTGAATCTTCTCCTTAGTTTCTCGAACAATGTCCGGTCCCAACAAACTACTCTCGTCGGCTTCTAACCAACACGTCGGTGATCGGCATGGTCTTCCATACAATGCTTCATACGGTGCCATCCCAATACTTTCCTGATAGTTGTTGTTGTAAGCAAACTCCATCCCAATAATTTATATGTATCTGCCAGAGGGTTTTGTTGTGAAAGACAAGGAGAATCAGGTATGCAAGTTGAGGAAGATTCTGTATGGGTTGAAACAGGCTTCGAGGCAATGGTATAAAAAGTTTGATACATTTATGGCAGCTACAGGGTTTAGTAGATGTCATGGGGACCATTGTTGTTATTTTAAGAAGCTTGGTACGTCATATTTCATACTTTTATTGTATGTAGATGATATGTTTGTTGCAGGTTCAAGCATAGATGAGATTGTTAATCTCAAGGCACAACTGTCAAAGGAGTTTGCAATGAAGAATTTGGACTCTACGAAGAAAAAATTTTGAGATGCGAATTAGTAGGGACAGGACAAACATGAAGTTGAAGTTGTCACAGGAGGAGTATATTGAAAAGATGCTAAAAAGGTTCAACATGGAGAGTACTAATCCAGTTAGCACACCATTGGCAAGTCACTTCAAGCTTTCGAAGGAAAAATGTGCAGTAACAGATGAAGAGCAGAACGATATGACAAAGGTTCCTTATGCCCCGGCGGTAGGCAGTTTGATGTATGTCATGGTTAATACATGGCCAGATATTGCTCATGCAGTGGGAGTTGTCAGCAGGTTCATGGCAAATCCGGGCAAGGAGCATTGGGAAGCAGTCAAGTGCTACTTGAGAGGTACTTCAGATTCGGCTTTGAATTTTGGGGGTACTGATATTTGTTTGTAAGAGTTTGTAGATTCTGATTTAGCAAGGGACATTGACAGCAGGAAGAGCACTACAGGGTATGTTTTTACATTGGACAGTGCGGCAGTAAGTTGGGTCTCGAGGCTACAGAAAATAATGACTATTTCAACAATAGAGGCGGAGTATGTTGCAACCACGGAGGCGTGCAAGGAGATGGTATGGTTGAGGAGCTTCATGAAAGAGTTGGGTAAGGAGCAAGACAATTCTAAATTGTTCAACGATAGTCAGAGTGCGATACATCTGACGAAGAATGCAGCCTTTCATTCGAGGACAAAGCATATCGACATAAAGTATCACTTTATTCGCTCTCTATTGGAGGATGGGCAGTTCACTTTGGAGAAGATTCACACAAGGGATAATCTGGCAGACATGTTCATGAAAATGGTTACTGTGGAGAAGCTGAAGTCTTGTTCAGCTTCTGTGAGTCTCTCAGCTTGAGGACAGGAGGATGAGTTGCAAAGATAAAGGACTATTTTTTTTGGAGGATTGCGGTTGATGTTGGTGATTGAACTAGTCTCCAAGTGGGAGATTTGTTGGGTTTTTTTGTCGAGTCTAGTTTTGTGTTGATCCGGATGATGACCCGACCCGAAATAATGTTGCGTGGTTTTTAATGGAAAATTTTCTGAGGCTTAGTCCATGGAACGGAGGCTTGGTGCGCAAGACATATAAAAACTGTTATTTTCGTGATTAGGGTTGATCGGTACTGTACAGCCGCCCTCTGTATTCCTTCTTCTCAATAGTGAAATCCTTGCAGTTTTGTGAATGTAGACAAATTGTCGAACCACGTAAATACTGTCTTTTGTGTGTGATTTTTTATTCTTTGGCGTGTGTTTTCTCTATTTTTGCTCCTCTCAGGGTTGGGAATTTCGTGCAAATTTACTAACACAACTGGTCGTCTGATGGTCAGGACCAAATCACCAACCGAGAATGATCTGAATTTGACCTTCTTTTTAAAGGCACATGCCACTTGGGCTTGGTAGATTTCAAGTCTTTGTTGGGCATCGAGCCTTTTTTCATCCAGTGCTTTTTGCTCAAATAATCTTATTTTTTCATTTAGATTTGTGAGCTGAGCAGCAACCCTTAGAGATGAAAATTGCACTTCAAGTGGGAGCATTGCTTTCGAGCCGTAGACGAGGCTATATGGGTTACAACCCGTGGAAGTACGAATTATTGTCCTATATGTCCACAAAGCTTCTGGTAGTCTGTCATGCCAATCTCTTTTTTTTTTTTTTCCTTGGAAACCATCTTCTTAGGGATTTTGCATAGCACTTTATTGAAGGCTTCAGCTTGCAGAATACCAATGTCGAAAGTTGTATTTTTCAAACAATTTCCACTTGGATTGATTTTTTAAGTATAAGACATTATTGCAGATGATCTTCTATGGAACCCTATAACAATAAATTATATGGTTCTTAATAAAATTTGCAACATCCAATGCCCTTGCTTCTTTTAATGGTACAACTTCAGCCCACTTGGAGAAATAATTAGTTTTCACCAAAATGTATTGATGAGAATGTGAGGATGGCGGCTTGAAAGGGCCAATTACATATAGACCCCAAGTCTTGAAAGGTTGTGACAACATAGTCGGATGGAGTAATTGAGGGGGTTGATGTATAAAATCTCCATGCAACTGACAAACTTTACAACTTTTTGCAAATCTCATTTAATCTTGTACCATGGTTGGCCAATAGTAACCCAATCGCTTTATCTATGCGGCAAGTTTATGTTCAGCTTGGTGCGCACCGCAAGTACTAGCATTAGTTTCATACAAAGCATTCACAACTTCTTCCTTTGACAGACATCTAAGAAGAATTCCTTTAATGGATCTTCTGTACAAGGTGTCATTTAGGTATGCAAAATGAAGGGCTCTTCGTCTTAAGTCAACCTTTTTCTTTGGGTCAGCTGGTAGTCTACCATGTAGGAAGTAATAAATGAAGGGCTGCCACCAATCGAATATTCTTCAATTTCACAAATTTTTACTACATTTTTGCTTTCTGCTGCTTCCATACGGTCAAGCGCTGGTGGGGGTAGCAGATGACATTCCCCAACTGTGACTTGGGTGTCCCTTTGCTTAGGAAGAGTTAGAGATGCGAATAAATTAGCCAGTGCATCTGCTTTTTCATTTTCTGACCTAGGCACATGATTGATCTAGATGTCTTGGAATTTAGACATTAAGTATTTACCTCTTTGGTAGTAAAATACCAAATTTTCATTCTTCACTTCATACTGATAGTTTAATTGTTTGACAATTAATTGGGAATCGCCAAACACTAGAAAACAATAAATATGCATTTCAAGTGCAATTTCTAGGCCAATGATTAATGCTTCATACTCAGCTACATTATTTGAAGACGGAATTAATCCTCCAATGATAATTGTGAGAATGAAGATGGAATTAATCCTCCAGAAGGTGTCATCAACACAATACCTGCCCCCGGTCCTCATTTCCTTGATGCCTCATCAAAATAAAGTTGTAATGATGATGTTTCAATGGACAGGACTTCATCGTTAGGAAAATCATCAAGTAACTGCATGTTGTCAGGAACAGGATGAGCTGCTTGAAAATCTGCAAGTGCTTGTCCTTTTATTGCCTTTTGAGGTACAAATGTAATTTCAAACTTTGTTAACTATACGGACCAACAAGCAACTCTTCTTGACAAGAATGGTTTGGACATCAAGTATTTTAAAAGGTCATCCTTTGATATCAACTTTATATGATGGGCAAGTAAGTAATGCCGTACTTTTTGTACTGAAAAGATTAATGCTAGACACAATTTCTCAATACGGGAATAGTTGTGTTCTTCCCCCACAAGCGTCCTATTGAGGTAGTATAAGACATTTTATTTTCCATCATCATTGTTTTGAGCTAGCATTGCCCCTAGAGAGCGTTCGAGTGCCGCACTATATAAAATTAGGGGCTTTCCTTTTATAGGAGTCATTAACACAGGAGGTTTTGATAAATACCCTTTAATGCTTTCAAAAGCATTCTAGCATGCTTGATCCCATACAAAAGGCACATCCTTTTTCATTAGCCTTTAGAAAGGCTGACATCTTCCTGACAAGTTTGAAATAGACCTCCTTATGTAGGCTAATTTTTCTTGCAAACTGTGTAACTCATGTAACTTGCGAGGAGTAGGCATTTCTGTGATTGATTTTATTTTGGTGGGATTGATTTCAATACCTCGATGCCTGACGAAAAAACCAAGGAATTTTCCAAAAGTTACCCCAAACACACATTTTAAGGGTTTCATTTTGAGTTGATTCTTTTTTAGTCTATCAAAGAATCTTTTTGAGTTCACTCAAATGGTGCTACCTTTTTTCTAGTTTTAACAACCAAATCATCCACATAACATTCAACTATGTTGTGGAAAAAATCAATGAAAATTATTTTCATGTTTCTTTGATAAGTAGAATCTACATTTTTCAATCTGAATGACATTACTGTGTAACAGTAAATTCCTTTCGGGGTACGGAATGTTGTGAGTTCCTCATCTTAAGGCGCCATTTTTATTTGATTGTAACCTGAGAGCCATCCATAAAAGATAAAGCGCCAAACCGTTTGGTTGCATCCACCAGTAGTTTGGTAATCAAAAGTAGGAACTCATCTTTGTGACATTCATCACTTAGATCCCTAAAATCTATACAAATGCGCACTTGCCCAATCTTTTTCTTAAAAGGCACAATATTTGCGAGCCTAGTGGGATAACGAACTTGCTGAATAAAACCAGCACTTATTAGCTTAAACACTTCGACTTCAATTTTCACAGTTAGTTCTGGCTGAAAATGGCGTTGACCTTACTTTACAGGTCATTTATTGTCCGATATAACCAGTCGATGTACTGAATTTTTGGATCCAGTACTAGCATGTTTTGATAGCCCCAAGCAAAGACGTCCCGATATTCCCGAATAAGGTGCTCATACTCATTTAATTCTTCTTGAGAGAGTTGAGCACTGACCAAGACGGGCTTAGTATCATCGACTGTACCAAGATTTATTTCTCGGAGCTCATCAACAATGACCTGTCCTCCGTCTTCAATTTGAGGAGGTGTTAGTTGAACATTATTTATGAACTTTGGGTCATCTTTTAGTATGGAATTGTCTTCCTCTTTCATATCCAATGAATCTTATATTTGATTTTCTTCAAAGAAAGCAAAATTGACTTGTGAAATCCCTTCTAGATTTTCTTCTACTTTAACTTCCTCAACATTTTTCAAGATGATTCTCCTTTAAATTTTTTGCTTCAGCTTCCATTTCTTGTTGGAATTGGACTTTTGGAATGTAGGTTTTGAATAACCTCCAAGCCGTTGAAAAACTGAAACTCGATGCTTTTTGCCACCCTCCTCTTCAGTGAACATAGCTTGTTCTTTAGCAATGAAAATTGTTGCCTAGGAAAAGAAAGTCTTGGGGATGTCATTTTTCTAGTGAGGTATGACTTATTTTTCCCCTTCTTAAAGAAAACTTTTCTTTTTTGGGGTCCCAAATTCTATGGAGATGATGATGAAGGAAAATCTGGCGTTCTCTCTTCAAAGAAAACAAATCTCTTCGTCTTACTTTTATCCTCTCCAAATGTGGTTGAGATTACAATATCTTCAAGGATTGATTGATTTATCCTTTGAAGATGACATGTGTAACTTATAGTAAGTGATGACATTGTATCTCGAACTGGAGTCAAACTTCTTCTTTAATTTTTCTTGCTCTTTCGGTACATATTTCAGAACCAATCTTTCCTTCGGTGCCATTGACACTTGACCTTTTTGGACCCTTTTAGGAGTTGTCTCGGACAACTTTTGAAATTTTTGATGACTGAGAAGTTGCTGGTTTGGAGCTATTCTCATTCCTTGTTATAACTTCTTTATCTTTTCGACTATCAGCAGAAAAATAAGAATTTGTCATTTTATAGAACTTGGTGTCAACATAGTTCACTTCTTCACTACCAAATGGATTCAGTTTTGCCACCAATATCTTTTCCTCCCCATCTTTACAAAACTTGAAAACTTGGTGGAGTGTGGAGGGAATGACATTTGCAACCATGGACGTCCTCACAAGGCATTGTATGTCGTATCAGCATCTATGACAAGGAAGACGACCTCCGTGTGAAAATCATTGATTTCAATCTTCACTTCGATAGTGCCTAGGGCTCTCTGGCCTACTTGATTAAAGTATTGAATTGTTAGCATGGTCGGCGACAAATGTTTTGCTGACATACCCATGTAATGAAATGTCTTTAGAGGAAGTAGATTTATAGGTGAACCACGGTAAACAATAATTTGATTCACTTGATTGTCTCCAATTATGCCGATGACATAAAGAGGACGGTTGTGATATTCCAACCCTAGCTGAAGATCATCATCGGTGAAGGTAATGCAGGCCATATATGAAGAACATACCTTCAATGAGTGTTGAGCATTTATTGGTTCAACATTATCAACATAGACGTCGAGACTTGTCAATGCTTGAATCAATGCCTTTCTAAGCTCCCTAGACAACTTTAGAGCAACATAGACACTTAAAAGTGTTGGTGCCCCTTGGTTACCTCTAGGCTTATTAGCTTCCCCATTTTTAGATGCTTTTTTTGTTGCTTGACCTTGAGGACTCGAAGGTGAGGGTTCTACTACCTTTTTATTAGGTAGAGATTTTGGAGGTGAAGGAAGGCGTCGACCGGAACGTAACCTAATCTCATCGACCTCGGGGTCAAATATATCACCTTCCTCGCATGTGGCCGTGCAGCATTGCATCACCATTTTTTCTTCAACGCCTTCATCTTTGAAGAATTCCGTGGATAAATACTCCTCAAGAGTAACTGGTACTCTCTTAGGCTAGATGTACTCATCCTCCAAATGGACTTGAGTTTTCTTTTGAGTCTTCTTTTTCTTTTTCTGGCTTTTCTTCTCCGTCTTTTTCCCTCGATACTTTATTCCAGGGTGGCCTAGAGGCTTGACACTGGGGGATAGATTATTTGTCCTTTTTTTAGTCCTCTTGCTGACATGTGTTTGCCACTCAACTCCACTTTCATCTCCTGAGTCACAAGAATTGCTCCAACAAACCAAATTTGGTTTTGTCATAAGCTCATAAACCATTGGAATTGTTGGCTTTTTTGAACGGGGTATCTCCGGGTAAGCGTACCGATAGGTAACCTCACCGTTGACAACAAAGCAATTAGGATTGCCCCCTTTGGTAGCAAGATATTGGGGATGGACTTGTTTTTTACTAGGGAGATAATATTTGAAGTGGCAGCAACAGAGGACTCTTGTATTTCAATGTCTCCCTTATTCACCATTGCTTGAATGATATTCTTGAGGACATAAAAATCCTTCTGAGAATAACTACTAATCAAATGGTACCGACAAAATTTTGGATCATCGGTCTTGTTAACCTCGGACGGTCGCTTAGGTTCCGGTAATTCTATTGCCTTAGCCTTTAGCAATGAGTTAAATATTTCTTCCACATCATCATCTTTGAAAGTGTACTTCACTTCTTTTCTTTCTTTTAAAGAGGGATTTCTGGAAGTTTCTTTCCCATTTTTAGGGACTTCCTTTCCTTTTCCATTTTCTTTCTTCTTATTGACATTAACAAATGTAGGCATGGCCTCGCCTTTCTTTGTTGGTTTCTTACTAACGAACTTCTTCTCTTTAGTCATTCAGGACTTTTGAGAAAAAAACTCTTCAATAGTTTATTGTTGTATGATTAAGAAGCTCTCTCTTATGTGTTTTGACACCTGTTAGCTGGTGATTATGATCCAGTTTTGTTGGTATTTTTTGGTTGGTTCTCAGGATTAACCATGACAACATTCTAGTGACTCAGTTCAATTATATGGATTTCAAATTGTTGTTTTCCGCGCAATGTTGTGGTGTCTTAACTTGTTTATGGTCATTGACGGATATAATAAGATAAACATTGCGTAATATTTGTCAGATGTGCAATTTTTCCATGCTCATGAATAAGATAAGCAGGTTATTTTTTGATTCGAAGTTTGTTATATGGCTTTCCTTGTATATTTCAAGGTTTTACGGTAGATAATATTGGATGCAACCTCTTTGTATTGAATGGGCATTGTTAAGATGCAAATGAATTATGTATACCATACGTCACTGTCCTTGAAAGAACTGATGTAGCTACATCTTCAGGAATAACTTACAAGGCCATACCTTCACATGTAAAACAGTTATATAGTCTCTACGATGTTTGATGAAAGGTCCTTGGTCCTAAAGTTGTTCTTAGAGCTGATTTATTATTGTGTGTACTTGAAGTTTGCCTATATATACTTGAATTTTGTAATGGATCATTCTTTGTGCACCAAAAGTGCGCATCAAATTATTGTTAGTTATTGGATGATAGTGGGTTCCACTAATCCGACGGCTGGCAATAATTTGGTGCACACTTTTGGTGCACAAATTTGGTGAGCATAACATTGCTTTTTGTAATTATAGATACCGGCTAACAAAAATCGTATTTATTCAGAAAAATATTTTGTACAGTACCACCCTCCCCTCTTACTGTACTTATTTATACAATGTAAAACTTTTATACATATAAATCTGATAGAATACAAATATACCGACCAAACTAACATACACAAATAATTCAAACTAAGGTATAAAATTAAAATCCGTGTGATGAAACCAAAAGTGAGGTGGATCAGATCTTCATAGTACTTCTCATCTTACTTCCACAAGGCCATAGCCATAGAGATCAGTGTGATGCTTATCCAATGGAATCTTCCAGGGAGAAAAGAGGTGGCTGCAAAACAAGAAGGCATTGAGATGAAATTTAACTTTGATATTTAGGATAAAACCCATTTTACTATCCAGTTTAACGGGCACCCATTAGTTTTTCCCTCAATACTAATGGCCAAACATGATAACTAAATATTTTAATCAAAGTAAAAAGCCAAAATGACCTGTGTACCTTTCTAAAAACTAGCAGTGCGCGTTGCACGGGAATAGTTTTACACAAAAAATAATAAAACATATTAGGTATATGTATATCTGAATTAAATATCATTTCAAATTTTGCAAACTTAATTTTTCATTTCTTGTATTCTATTGTAGGATTATGAAAAAATTGTATCTTCCCAAAAATTCTTTATTCTAACTATAAGAAAAAAGATTTGAAAAATAATTACAGTTCTATTTTTTTAGAATTTTGTGATTGGGATTTATTTTTAGTGATCTTTGCAAAATTAAATTTTTTGAAATTTATTTTACTAGGATTCCAATTATAATTCCTTAAATAAAATTAAAGTATTTATCAATATACTAATCATATGGAACTTTATTCTAATTAGAAATTGGTTAGGTGAATTGGGATAAAATTTAATATACTACTCTATAATATATATTATCAAACATATTAAAATTCAAAACAATTCAAGTTTTACTTAAAAATACACTAAAATATCTATTTTCACATAAAATATTAATACATTTAGAAGGTTTATTATGACTGAGAATTATACTGATGTGATATAAATTGATTTTAAAAAAATGTATATACGATGATTTTTTATCATAAAAAATAAAAGGGTTAAACTTTTCAATAAAACAGAAAATACACATATGTGGGCATAATATTATTTCTGCCTATGAGATCAGTAATATCAAATTGATAGAGTTTTTAAAGACTTTTTGAATATTTTATTGAAAATATAATGATGCATTTTGAAACTTACTGTAATTAGGAATTAGCTAGGTGAATTCAAATAAGATTTAATATACTACTCAATAATATATATATTATCAAGCATATTAAAATTCTAAAAAAAAAATTAAATTTTACTTAAAAATACACTATAATATCTATTTTTACATAAAATTTTAATAACACTTAATAAGTTTATTGTGGCTGAAGAATTATATTAATGTCACGTAAATTGATTTTAAAAAATTATATATATGATTATTTTTTATCTTAGAAATGAAAAGATTAAACTTTTCGATGAAAGAGAAAATACACATATGTAGGTATAATGTTATCTTGAGGTTTAAATACATAAGGATATGATGATAATTTAGATATTTAAATGTGAAACGATAGAGTGGTATTTGTAATTCTTTATAAGGGTAAAATAGAGATTCAAAAGTTTTTCATGTTAAGGTAGTTTTATTAATAGTAAGTATAAGTATAAGTATAAGTATAAATATAAATAAATAGATAGATAGATATAGATATATTTTTTTAATTTTCATGAAATCAATATCCCCTTTATTATTATTTTTTTAGATTTATAGATGCTAATAAAAACAAAAATTGTTCTAAGAGTGTAATAAAAACCAAAAAAATAAAAAATAAAAATTGGAGGGCATTTGTCTTTCAATTCTAAACCGTCACGTTCCTAATGGAATTACACTTAAGTTCATGTAGAGCTATATATTTGTCGTTCTAAAAAACAAGTTTTATCTTAGAAAATATCTTGGTTTAGTGGGTCTTGAAAAATAAATAAAACCTGCTATGATGCTTCAATTGTATTGGTTAGAACTTATCACTTTCATCTATCAATTTTAAAATTTTTTCAATAACTTCTTTCATAACATTGATGGAAAATACAACGTGCACACCACGAAAAAATAACACATTGCTTTTCTCATCCAAAACTTACTCCTAGCAATTGAAGCATAAAATCGACAAAATTTTAATATGATGTCCTAAAGTGAAGATCGATGAATTTGATGATATAAAGTGTTACATCCTTTTTTGTATATATATTTTATTTCTTTTGGGAGGAGGGTTCTAGAAGATGTCACTGTTTGACAAATTAAATCCATATTGCTAATATGATTTTTGTTGGTAAAAGTTTGCATGAAATAAAGTTTCTCACCTTGACTATTCCCATCCTTTGAAGGTGAGGGTGATGATGACTTAGATACCTCAATTCCAAGCCTTGCACAATCAGATCCAATTGCACCTGAATCAAACCAAATGTCAGAACACAGATCATTGAGAAATCTCTACGCACTTTAAATTTATTATATTTGACATCCTCTGGAGTTTACATTGCTTCTTACTCTAGTCAGTAAAATTCCAGTTAGACCAGTTTCGTCTTCTAAAGTTCCTCATACAACATGAATACTACCAAAAAATGGCATGTGGATATTATGTGAAGTGTACTTAACTTCTTAGAAAAATGGCATATGAATACCACGTAATTCAGCATTCCTCAGTTACAGTTTTATTCAATTTCATGTAATGGCAAATCATCCATCATTTATGGATGAAGGACCCGCTTATAAATAGTGATTATTGATCTATTATTGAGTGAGATCGAAGAAAAATGTAACGGGGGATAACTCGATTCTACATCAGGTGCCTAATCAATATAAACCCTTCCTAAATTTATTCAGCCAAGTAGGTCTTACATTCACTGTAGCAAGGGTAGAAACTGATATTCATAAGATTTTGATAACCCGGGTTGCATTGGCATGTATGTGTATATGTTGCATTCTTTGCGCATGAACCTTCTCCACAATAGATCCAGTTGCAAGCTGTAAAATAACCAATATATAAAAAAATATATAAGAAATCTAATTTATCACAAATATTTTGGTATATATATGTTTAGATACATATATATATATATTTATGTATGTATATGTAGCTGATGGGTGGTGATTACAATCGAAGAATGATGAGTTGTGTGGAACGGAGGGCGCTGGAGGGGCAGCCGGCATGCAGGAGTAATCAAGACTACCTACAAAAATGACAAAACAATAACAGGTTAATAGTTACTCTAAATTGTTGAGTACTAAAACCAGACAAAATTGCCTCGAGTAACTTCACAGAATTTCACTAAAAAATAAAATTTATTAAAGGATCATTGACTTGAAATAATCGAGAATGTTAGGAGGGTTAAATTTTAATTCAACTTTCATCTGCAACAAAATAAACTTGCAAATGTAATGCTGCGATGACTAAAACCAGACAAAATTGCCAAAATTTGATATTCAAAAGATCAAAAACATGGTACATAAATATATGGATATGTTTATTATGTATTCTTATATCCACAATTAATCTGTAAAATTTTCTGATCAATTGCCATACTTTTTATTCAAAACATTTAATTTAGTATAGGCAACTTCACTTAGGCAATACCAAAACAATTTGTGTAGGTTTTTTTTTTCTATTTTCTTGTTAGAGCTTTATCATCAACCAAAAGGAGAAGAAAGAAAATTGGAGAAAAAGAAGAGAAGGGATCGTACAGTTTGGAACTATGCAAGGAAGAAACTGAAGATCTTCTTCATTGTCAAGACGGGTGCGCTTCCAGCCAGCGTCGCATTCACATACGAAGTTGAATGGAGACCCAATTGCTGTCTTGCAAGTTCCTTTCCCACACTCCACTTCATTGCATAGGCTGTCTGTCAATCAACACACACTTCTCAGTATCTAAATCTATGTGTGTGTATATGTGTGTGTGTGTGTGTGTGTGTGTGTGTGTGAGAGAGAGAGAGAGAGAGACCACTGATAGGAGAGAGAGCAGGAGGTATATGATCATCAGATTTTGCAGTAACAGCTAGCAGAACTAGAATTACAGCCAAAGAAGCCATGAAATTAGAGGAAGCCATGGTTATGTAATTTGTAATAGTAAGAGGATGAGAGGGGTGGTGAAGATGAAGGTAAGTTATACAATGGGGGTATATATATATAAGCATCGGAAGCTTGAACATTTCTTCATCCATTAGAAGCTTCTACAAATATGAGAAAAAAAATACATTTGAAAGCTTTACAATTGCTGGCCGTATACGTTGAGAATCACTAGTCAATTAACTATATAGTTTCTTTGTGTTTGAACCTTTCATCTCCCTTACCAAAACAAAAAACTTTCATCTCTCCTTCCAGTTTGTTTTGAAAAGTCCACAATAACAAAAAAAACAAAACAACAATACTATTTAGATCTAATTTATCGACTTAATTTGCTAACTTAAACACTTCTCGCTACCAATTCAATGATTTTGTGACGAATTAGGTCTACATATTACGTCAGTAAATTAGATCTAAATAATATTACTGATTACAAATAGGGTAAATTAAACCGAAATCACTTAACGTTTACTAGATCCCCTCAGACATAAAAAGTAACATAAACCATCCTAAAATATACACACATGTAATGCATAAACCCCCTGTCTTCACATGTGATTTTTCTTTCTTGTAGGATTTATTTAATTTAGTGACAAATCTTGATGAATTGAAATATAATTTACTCAAAATTTTATCTATATTATTATGCAAAACAAACAAATGTCATGGAAGAGAGTTTCAAAAATCTTTCCTTCCGAAACAATAAATTATCATAACTTTAAAATTTTAACTGGTCCCCTTCCTTGTGGCGTGTGTAACCATTCCTAACCTTATTGTTAATAACCCCTTATTACAAATGTTCACTTTTTAGTAAATATTACACATTTAATTTTTTTTTAAAAAATTAATTTAACACACTAATTAATAATTTCTCTATAATGTTAGGGTAATGGAGGGGTGGCCGTGGAGAGAGATTATAAATAATTTTCCAGATTTTCTTTCATTGGTAGTTTTATATCAATTTGTTGAAAAATCAGCAAAGTCATTGTGGTCCCGTTCCCTGCCGTCATGGAAGAATACATGTGATTTACCAACCACTTTACATTTTAATTTTTGTTATTAATTTAGCACATTAATAAGTAATTTCCTTATAATATTAGGATGGGTTGAGATATGGGTGGCGATGACAATGAAGGCATATTAAAAATTTTGTGCATCACATGAGATGGTTGCTAGGTTAATCATAAATTGCACCCCGAAAAGATCTCTCGAATTTTAATTTGTCCCCTCAAATATTAAATATCTCAATTTGTACCTCAAAGATATAAATTTATATTAATGTGCACCTAAAGTTAACAGCCGTCAGTTTGTTGTCTAAAACTAAATGGATAAATTACACCTAGACTCCCTCAGGTTTGTCACTTAATCATTGGACCCCTCACATTTAAAAATATTACACCTACAACCTATGACGTTTGTGCGCTTGTAGCACATAACTCCTTGTTGTCAACATCCGTTAATGTAACCGTTAAAAATATGATGTCATCCTAATAAACAACTATAATTTTCATACTACCCTTTATTTTGTGGGTCCGTTGTACTCTAAAGTCCAAAATCAAGTTTATCCTTTGAATGTCCAATACAATGCAGGTATTATATAATATTCAAGAGTACTGATATTATATAATGTTCTTTATATCCACAATGCAATATATCACTTGAACAAAATTATTTAGATGCCCAATCGGGGAACACTTTTAGTCATATTTGGATTCTCTGGAGGTGTAGTATAATATTCCAAATGTGAGGGGGTCCGAGTGATTAAGTGACAAACATGAGGAGGTGTAGGTATAATTTATCCATTTAATTTTAGACGGCAAACTGGAAAGCTGTTAGCTTCAAGTGTACATTGATACAGATTTATATCTTTGAGGGTGCAAATTGAGATTTTTAATTTTTGAAAGTGAAAATTGAGATCGAGAGATCTTTCAGAGTGCAATTTATGATTAACCCTAATAAATATTTAGGAATTTGTCATATTTTTGGATTACTGAGTATCTATCTATGCTAACAGAACTTATCTTATTTAAAAAAGACTTGAATTTCTGAATTTAAAATGAATTGAGTTTGCTAACAAACATTGACATATCGTTTCGTTCCAAATGGATTGGAGGCTTAACCAATTATCTACTTATTGGATTGGAGCCTAACCCTGGAACTTGGGATTAGTAGCCAGTCTCCTAGCCTATCTTTGATGTTCCTACTACGTTCCGGGGTATAGGATTATTAGGGTACCTTTGTGCAAAGCTCCTTTTTTTTAGCGTGGTTCAATGTAAGTGAGCAATTTAAATGTTTACTGTGGTTAAAATACAAGGTGTTTAAAATATTTAATGGTGAACATGTTTACTATAGAAAAAAACTTAAAATGTAAATAAGTAGATTTATTGTGATTAAAAAGTTGACTGTAAAACATAAGATAAGTAGTGGGATTCAAATTTGGGTGTCATTGTGTTTTGTGTTGCCGACTTCTCTGTTTGCTAGATCGTGCACACGATTCCTGCACGTGGTCTTTTTGAGCTTTGATTTTATTTCAATTAAGATTTTAACTTGAAACAAAAAAAATAAATACAATTGTAAATACATATTTATAGATCATAATTTGTGTAATTTGTAATAGATGTACACTACATTTTTTTAGAATGAATATTAGTTTTTATTTTTTTATTAACTCTTAAAGTTTTGGCAAGTTACTTTCTTGTAAACCTCTACCCTAAGTTTTAGATTAGATAATCAATGTTTATATTTAAAGGGATACTTCATGAGACGTGTCCAAGGACAGATCCTCTTGAATGCCTTATGCTCTTGATGAAAAAATTCATCTCGAAAGAATTTCAATAGATGCATCGTAACTGAAAAACTGTCATTTAGAGTGTTCAAAATTCAAATATGTCAGCTTACACATGTATTTGAATAAATAATTGTGAGGAGAAGTACACGGACCTTGAGAATACGTCTAAGTCAAAATTCCACCAACTACCTGCCCCATAAACAAATGAGTGTCTAGAAGACGTATGGAAGATAGCGTCTTGTTAAAGACGTGAAGAATTATTTAAGCTAAATAGGCAAATATCTAGTAATTTACAGACAATGTGCATCCAAATATACACAATGACATGTAAGTAATGAGACTTTATGTCCAAATCTAGAGATTTAACCTCTTCACACAATGCACATTTAGGATGAGAAATCTCGACTAGGCCTGCAACTCGATGAAATAATTTATGAGTAATATTATGTATCCTAAATCTGTAACTTAAATTTGCATCTCAAATGAAGAGGGATCATTGGATCAGTGGATCCCATTTAAAAAAGTTGATGGGATCTACTCATCCAACGGTCTCCCTTCATTTGGGATGCAAATTTGATACACATAGTATTTCTCATAATTTATCAATGACCGGATATCAACAAGGGCGGAGCCATTACTGGGCTAGAGGGGGCACTTGCCCACCCTGGAATTTTTTTTTTTTTAAATTACCTACCTATATTTTATTTTGACTGTTTAATTGTCTCGGTTGTGCCCACCCAAATCAAAGCAATTGAGCTGTACCCATCCAAAAAAAAAAAAAAAGAGAGAAAAAAAAGTGGGCCCACCAATTCCTTGTCCACATGAAGGCTGATGCCTTGGACCAAATTTTTTTTTGTTACCTTCATCTCCAAAAAAATATTTCTCAGTCCCTCGTGCCTCACGTCTGACAACACTCCTTCCTCTCTTCTTTTCTCTTTGTCTCTCTCTCCCTCTCCTTCTCCTTCTCCTTCTCCTTCTCCTTCTCCCACCCAGCGATCTCTCAGCCCCTCTTTTATCTGTGCATCTTCTCTGGCAAGACATGGAATCCATGGATAATCAGGCCGGCCCAACAATATTGAAAATAGGATTTTTTGGGTATAGGTACAATTTTTTAAACTTATTTGAGGAAAAGTGTATGGATAAGTTGTTTACTCTATTAAGTTTAATTTTAATAAAAATTATTGTATTTAGGTACAAAATGCAAATGAAATCAAAACATTTTTACCTAAACACCATCCCTTAAATTATGCAGTCTTCATTGGCAGTTACATATCTAATCAAATATGAAAAGATTACATTAGACATTATCATTCATTTTTTAATTTTGAATTGCAGTTTTGTGGTAGGTCTTTGTAGTAAACGTGTTCTTCAACGGCCGGTTTCATTGCGATTTTGCTCAACGTACAGCTTGGCGATTCACTTTTCCGGTTGCGGTATCTTCTTGGTTTATTTTCGTTTCCTTCCAAAGTCTATTTTTCTTAATCAATGGAGGATTTCTTCGAAAAAAGGAGACTGATCACCATCATCAGCTTGGGTAAATTTTTTCTTTTATTCAACTATTTTTACTAGGAAATCGTAATTTCGATTTTGTTAGATGTTGTTCGTTGTTGGGATGTAGGGAAAAAAAGAACTACTTTGTTTTTTTAATGAATGAAACTGTTTTTTAATGGGTGTAACTATTTTTCGTATAAACGTTTTACGCAACCTTTTTTTTAATTAATTTATGTTTTCGTATTTTCTATGTAGATGGTAATGTACATTTTTTTTTTTTTTGATACTATATGTCTGTATGTGTAGAAATTTATATTAGTGTTTGGTTGTATATATATATTTTGCTTTATGTTTTTTAAGTGCTTTTTTTTTTTGTGTGTAATTGTTTTGTGTATAACTTTTTTGACATGTTCCTTTTGATTTTTGTTTTGTGTAACTGTGTTAAAAAATCAAAGTAGCGTTTTGGTGTAACAGTTCTTGTATGCAAGTTTTCAACCAATACCTATTTGGTAGATCCTGTTTAGTGTAACTATTTTTTTGTATTATGTTTTTCTCCCAGTATGTGATTAATTAATTTAGTCTTTTGTATTAATGTTTTTTTTATGCTGTTTTGTGTAACTGTTTTTTTTCCATTTGAATTAATATAATGTCATTCATTTTTTTAATGGCTTAATCAGGAATCCAGGGAATAGTGTTGCTTGTATGCAAATATGATGTTGACAGATTTGTTATCAGATGTTTTGTTCGTTCAACATTCAATTTCATTTATGGTAGGATTTGCGAAAAATGGGAGAAATTGGGGAATATGTGTGTTTTCATGTCCTATTCTATTCCAGGTCACCTAATATGTTGTTTGCAAAATGATGAGGACCTGTGTAATATGTCTGATATAATACGTTTGATAAATGTCAATCATGTGGAGGTCATGGTAACCGTGCAAGATAAAGAGTCACGTGTGGTGGTTGATGCTAATTTGCTCGAAGATGTTCAATTTTGCAATGATGGTGTCGATTCTAATGATGATTTGCTCCCTCGCTTTTGCTCACATACTGAAAAAGTATTGTTGACAGCTGGGTGGTCAAATGAAATAAGACATGCAGGCCAAAAGTTTGAAGGTGGTATCACACAATTTCGGAAAGCTCTGTGCAAATACTCAATCGAGGTTGGGTTCAAGTTTAATTATGTGAGGAATTGTAGGGATAGGATTATTGCTGAGTGCACGTCAAAGTAGGATAAAGGGTGTGGATGGCATGACAATGCTACTGTTCAGAATCTTAATTGTTTCTTTTACAAACGAAAAATGAATAATGTACACACCTGTGGAGTAGCATTACGTACCACAAAGAACAAGAGATTATCTTACAATATGATTGTAGATTTGATTGTTGATAATGTCCGTGACCAGACGTCCTCTCGTCCAGTAGACGTGGTTAGTGATTTCCTTATATCTTATGGTCTTAACATATCTTATGACCAAGTATGGATGGGGGTGGAAAAAGTAAAAGGTATGTTTTTTTAGGATTATACTATGTCGTACAAACAGTTACGTTTGCATGTGGATGCTACGAATAATACAAACCCCGGAAGCCATGTATTGTGATGATGAAGCTACCCGCTTCCATAGATTGTTTGTGTCCTTCAAGGCTTGCATTGAAGGTTTCAATTATTGTCGTCCAATTTTATTCATTGATGGGACACTCATTAAAGGAAAGTACAAAGGAAACATTCTTTCGGCAATTGGGAAGGATGGTAATCAAGGTAATCAAGGAATAAGTCTTTTAAAAACCTTTTATATGCGTGTGTTGATTTTGTATTTTCTTTGTCGTCTTTGGTTGTTGTAATTTTTGTTACTGTTTGTTTTTCATAGGTACTGTATATTGTGGTTTGTGTTTTTATTTTATGCTTAATAATGATGGTGTTTATGTATATATTTTTTTTGTTAACTGTAGACTGTCTCTATTATGTGATAATTATGTATTGTAACTGTATGTGTTTATTGTAACTATTTTTCTTTTAAATATTTTCATATAACAGTATGTTGTTTATTGTTGTTATGATGTGAATCTGTAGGCTATCGTTTTAATATTTTACTTAACTATATACATTTACCTTTGTGTTTCAAGATTATATGCACTAGCGTTTGCGGTTGTTGACTCAAAAAATGAGGCAAATTGGTTATGGTTCTTACAACAACTGTTAGAGATTTTGGGTTTGAATAGGGAAATTACATTTGTCTCTTATCGTAATGTTGGTTTGTTGGAAGCTATGCCAAAGGTTTTTCCAAGGTGTCACCACGCTTTCTGTTTGCAGCACCTAAAAGCGAACTTGAGAGACAAGTTTAATGGTAGTCTATATTCAAATGATTTAGGGAGCAGATGGTGGTGCTGTTGCGTGAGTGTACTTATGCCCCCACCATTGCACTGTTTAATCAAAAAATTGAAGCTTCCCAACGTGAGGGTGGATACATTGTGGAATGTTTTTGGGATAATCTTTCATACAAGCATTGAGCAAATGCATACGTTGGAGGTAGATGTTACAGTGAGATGAACTCTAACGCAGTAGAGTCATTTAATGCGTGGATTATGAGAGCATGACATTTACCCATTACCAGCATGGTTGACACTATCAGGTGTCAAATTATGAATCAAATGGGTACTAGGATGAACACTGCATGTACATGGAATGGAAATTTATTTCCTGAGATGGATTCAAGATTACAAGTTGCATTTGTCGAAGGCAGGTCTTGTTCTGTTAGTGTTTCGAACAACAATGTGTATGAAGTTAATTCAAATCCTTCTGTTTTAGTCGACATTCAAAATGGCATGTGTTCATGCTTTCAATGGCAGATTAATGGGTTCCCTTGTTCTCATGCAATAGTGGTGATACGTAAGAGTGAAAGAAACATGAACGAGTTTGTTGATTATTATTATCATGTGAGTTCATACAAGAAATCATAAACTCAACCTATACTCCCAATCTCGACTCTTGGTCATTCGAACTTCTATGTTGACGAAGCTGAGATTTTACCACCATCAACTAAGAAACAGCCGGGCCGACCCAAAAAATCTAGAATTGGGTCAAGGGGAAAACTTATTAGAAGAATTTGATGTGGTCGTTGTGGACGGTTAGGTAGTCACAACAAGAAAACTTGTAAAGAATCCTTGTGATTGGATTACTATTTTTAATTAATAAATTTATTTACATTTCTTGTTATAATTATTTGCATATTATTTTTTTTCATTTACTGTATTACTTTGTAGTCGTTCTTTTATGGATATGTTAATGTAGAGATTATAATATGGGTATAACTCTCTGTATGATGAGTAATTTTTTTAGATGAGTGAACATTGTAACAGAACATGAACATATCCATAATTTTGGTTTATACAATTTGGGTGAAGGGAAAAAAATAATTATATTGAAAACCAGTAAAATTTACTATTAAAACTTTCTTAATGCCATGTTAATGGCCAAAATCGAAACTGGAAAGAGTTACACCAAAAATAGATACTTAATTGTAACTTTATATATGCGTTACACCAAACAATTACATCAATCAATTAGAACAAAATAGTTAAGATTTTATCATGATACAGAAACAGTTTGATATCATTTCTCGTAAACAAAGACAATTACCCGCCCAAGCCAATTTGTCATTAATCAAAGAGTTGCCAAATAAATAGTATCGTCAAATGGTTACACCAATTATATTCTCCAAACTGCTTAAAACAAGAGATCACATCAAAGAGGTACGCCATAGATATACCAAATAGGTTCACCAAATAGTGGCAAGAATTTGATGCAACCAACGCCATACACCACAAACAATATCTCTTCATTTTTTAAACCTGAAATGCAAAATTTAATTGAATTTTGAAATTCCATTTGACAAACAATATCCCTTACTTACACCATACAAAACGTTCACTTAATGATACCAAAAAAAATGCAAACAAAAGCTCAATTATGACTCTTCATATATTTCCTTCAATTTCATCCTTTCGTGGAAATCGTTTATTGTCCAAGAATTGGAATGGTTTAAGAACATTCCCATCATTTATGTCCACAAATTTTTCACTTGTGTAGTTGTTAACTTTTCTTGTATGTCTTCTTCCTTTGCAAGCTGTCTCTTTGTGTAGCAAACAAAGATTTCACAATCGACCCTGCAATATAGGTTTTGTTACCACCATTCTTTGCATTTGTATGAATTAAAGTTACAAATTTTAAATACGTACGAATTTGCCCTTTGTTGCGGACGTTTCTCATACAATGCCAATGGAAGAACATTGTCCGAGGGGTCAATGTCAATTCCATCGGACGCTTACATTTCACTAATTTTCCATTCAACACAATCTTTCTACATTTTTCAATGGTAGATGTTTGTAATGGATATGATATTGCAAATTTTTTTTAAAAAAATAAATGTGTTTCAATTGTTTTTACCAATATTCTTGCATCCTCCAGCCACAAGTCCCTCCTCACTTTCCGTGGTTTCATAGAATTGTAGTGTATCCAAGATCCAGCATCAGTATCCAACACTAAGATTGTCCAATGCCAAGGTTGTACAAGGTTGTTTTGACCACTGGAATTCATGGGAAATACAAGGAATTGACGATCTCTTCCCAAAATGAGGTTTCTGTCAATTTGGTCGTCACATAAATCCATGTTATTTGTAACGAATGTCTATGTTTATTCCATTTATGGATAGTTAAAATGAAATCTAATGATACTAACAAGAAAAAAAAAACATGTCAGTAAATTTTAATGTACCAACATAGACTGTTGAAGAAGAAACAAAGTTTTTTATACGTTAACTGCTCGTTGTTTGCATCAAGTTTATGTAGCATATCTCCCCAGCAATCTATAATCTGTTATAATGTATATCATGACATCCAAAATAGAGTGAGTAAGGTTTTGGAATGCAACATACTTGGACGAAACAATTACACCCACAGACCAACATTGTAGCACGGGAAAATTAAAAAAAATATAAAACAGTTACACATAACAGATGCAAACGAAATGGATATGAATTTTTTTAAATTCGAGACATGCTAAGAAGGTTAAACTATACTTGGTGCTATCAAACAAATTATAGGAAAACATTTTAATTCGTATCATACTATGATGTGGACCAAAAAAATATTTAAGCATAGTACGTATAGTATTGTACAGTTCTCATCCTCCCATTAGTTTCAATGCGTCTTCAACATTTATATACCTTCCAATTAAACATCAAACCAAATGGGTGTCCTACATGGTCAGCACATGGTCATATAGGGTAAGTTTATACTCTGTACAAAAGTAGAGTGAATGAATCCACCAAGTTAAACGGAATAACTATAACATAATACGTAAAAGTTAGGATATATAATATACTTGCGTAGGCCCTTCTATATCATTGATTTGTTTTAATTGACCATAGATAGACAGATTCAATGACTGAAAAATCTTCCACAACCTTTTAATTTCCTTATTGTGGTTCTCTTTTTCTTTCGTTGCACTGATCTTTTCTGGTTGATCCTCAAGGGTGATAATTGAATTTGAAGCCTCAATGTGTTCCTTGTCCCTTTTCTTATTGCTATACTCATAATCCTCATATCTTTTTATCTTCCTCTCCTTATTCTTCAACTTCTGAACCATTGACGTTTGAGAAACCCCTGCACTGTCATGAGGCTTGGGGGTATGCGAATTCTGAATGATTTTGTGAACTATCAACTCGTTTATTTGATCTACTAATGCTTCATTTTTAGCTTCTAATCTTGTGACATTCTCTTTTAATGTCACATTTTCGGCCTCAATTATGTCCTTTTCCTTCCGCATTGTATGAACTAATGACTCAAGTTGCACAATCATTCTGTCTCTATCAACTATTTGCAACATGGAATCCGTTATTTGCGATGTGTAAACATCATCATCAGATGGGATGTCCAGTTGCACTACAGCTTTCTGCATGTACACATCATGAAATCCCAGTTAACCCATACTGTAAACAATTACCAAAACATTTACATCACAAAGTTACACCAAAACAGTTACACCATAAAGTCACAACATAGTAGATAGTACAAGAGTTACCCCAAAACAAACCATCTAGAATAACAAACAGTTAATCCAATATGTACCAAAAGGATTGCACCACACAGTTAACTATTTTCAAAAACAAAAAAGTTACATCAAACAGGTACTAAAAGTGTTGATACATACAGTTAACAAGTTACAACAAAAACAGTTACACAAAACAATGCTGAACTAGTTAGACAAGCATAAGTACCAAATATTTGCACCAAATAGGTAACTGAATATAAACAAACAGTTATACCAATTAGGTATATACTAGTTACACAAAACATGGACCAAAGGACTATTCAAGAAATTCCCATAGAGTTGCACCAAAATAGTTAAGAATATAAAAAAAGCAAGACATTATAATACTTAATTTATATCTACTTTGTGATGCTCCGTGTCAATAGTGTCTTGCATGCGTCTTTTCAACGCTTCATTCTCATTGGACAACTCGACAATCTTTTCTTGGTTGAATGTATCCTTCATCCTCAACTCAGAAACAATCTTTTGAGCTTCATCTCTCTCTCTTATAATTTTGTCCTTTTTCATTATCATTCCAAACATTATGTTCCCTTGATTGTCTTTCTGTTGGTTGGGTAACATTCACTTCAATTAAATCAACCAATTGTCTCATTTCCTTAGACCATTCATAATCACCACTTGATGGTTTGCCCACATCAATTTGTTTTGTGCTAAGTTGTTCATTGTCATCTAACTCCTTCACCATTGCTTGTTTTGCTTTTTCTTCTAGGTTCTTCTTTGATGAGATAAACATCATTTCTTCCTTAGTTCTCTTCAATCCTTGCTTCATAATCTGAGGATAAAAAAAATTAATTAAAAAATAGTGACATAGAAACTTTTTTTTTGTGAAATACTACATTTTGATTTTAAATTAACCAATGTATTTTTCAAAACAGTTACAAGATATAGGGACTATAAGATATGAATTGAGACTTACATCTTTTACCATGATGTTTGCCAAACATTTTTGCTTGATTTCCTTATTCAGACTTGGTAAATTCCATTTCAGGAACCGGGGAAATGGCCTTTTAGTGTTGGGAGTTATCATGGAGGTGTGTTCACACAGCCAATACTACAATATACAAGCTCACGATAATCAGAGCACATTGGGTTATAGCAAAGTAGTTTCAATTCTCAATTTAACATATTTATTTTATTTACAACACTAACCAGTATTAGGAGGATGCATCCATTGATAGTCGTCGGCATTTCCTTCTTCTTCGTCAAGGA
Source organism: Ilex aquifolium (assembly GCA_951799425.1). Taxonomy (NCBI): domain Eukaryota; kingdom Viridiplantae; phylum Streptophyta; class Magnoliopsida; order Aquifoliales; family Aquifoliaceae; genus Ilex; species Ilex aquifolium. Next base: position 14,856,874 of record OX637395.1, read on the forward strand.
TGAAACCAGAGCATCATTTATATCTTCGGACCAATTGTAGTTTTTACATGCATCCAAATTTTCAATAGATGGTACTAACCCCCGACTCATTGTGTTTCCCGTTACTGGAAAAAAAAAAAAAAGAGTTGTTAACAGATACATACACAATAATCTAGCCAAATCATAATAATCAGTCTCATTGTCCCCTTTGAACGCTTGTTTTAGCTTGCTTCTTATCAATGTTGTTGTCAACCTCTAATCCTTTTGAACCAGTGTTCAGTAAAGGGTGTAAACGATTTTTCATGTATTGTACAATCAATCTTTTCACACCCATCTTATATACCAAATATCAGAGTCACATCACTAGGCCGCAACTTTAGTTTTTCGCTTCCGATAGTGAATCTTGATGTATCGGAATTGAAACATAGTAGTATTTCAATAATGCTGCTATCACTTTTGCGGCACCATGTTTTGTCCACAATTTGGTGAATGATACTCTCAAAAAACAACCAGAATGGAGTCTTTTTCAATGTTGTCTTGTGATACTCTTTCAAATGAAGTTCTTCAATTGCTCTGATAATGGCAAGCATATTTGATATATACTGAGGCCTATAACTTGCCCCACTGATGTATACTTCACTTTGATTGTCTTTTATCTCAACAACTGTCTTATTTGATTCAGACTCCTGCCGTGGAATTTCTTTGCTACACCTTATATCAAGTTTTCTTTTTGAAGATCGTGTCTTCGCCATGTCCTATTTAATGCATCAACTATGTTAGGGTATCATACAATAATATATGGTGTATCTATATTAACCTAACCATTAGTCTAGACATTGATAACTGTTTAATTGTTTACAATGGGCTTGATCCACATTTTTAGGAGCATTGCAACTCGGTTGCACATAGTAACTTTATTTGTGTACACAAGTATGGTTATATATCACTATAGGGTGTAACTAAATTTCATACCATGAATATTTACATTCAACATACAATTCAACTTAACAAATACTCAATATAGTTACAACATTATCGAGTTACGTTAAAAATATCAATAATTTCAATTTTTACATACATGCTTTAATAATGTGAGAATTGACCTCCTATAACAAAAAAATAGGTTGGGATTTTACCAAACAAAAAAAAATTAAATACATTAACTCTAACACTTTGTGCAATTCAAATGGCGATTGTAACTCCAATACAGTTACCAATAACAAATATAAGAATGGAATACTTAAAATCTCAAAATAGTTACTCAACACAATTACAACCATTAAAATTTTTTTGAAACTATTTACAATTTGTATTCAAATAATTTCAACTTTTGAATAACTCATTCAATATAAAAGACTTCGATTTATTTAGTTTCATCTCTGAAATTAGGGTTTTTGGTTTTACAAACAAAAAATTCAGAGTTTTGAAAAAAAAAATGAAATCTACACAATAGTAACCACAAACAGAAGGCGATATTCACAACAGTTACCACAAATAGAAAAACAAAATGGAATACTTTGAATCTCAAATAGTTACTTTCAAAAAACAAAAAAAAATGTTTCAAAGTGTTTACAATTTGCATCTGCAGATAATTTCACTTTTATAATTACTCATTCAATAATTACAGAACTACAATTTCTTACTCTCATCTACGAATATAGGGTTTTATGATTTTTTTTCAGAAGAAAATTACACAATTTTGCACAAAAAAATAAAAAAACAAGAACTAAATAATAATAAAATACAAAAACGAAACTCGAATGTCACCTGCAATTTCCGGTGAAAGAAGTGGCCAGCGATGATGAACAGGTACTGGACAGCAAACCACCGGATTTTCATTGTCGAAATCCTCTTTTTTTTGGGGAAAAATCAGTATTATTCTCATATATTTTGTGGCATTTTAATCAAATCCCATTGCCAGAGAATCCCATTGCCGAAGAAGAGGGGTTGTGATAATTAATGCCCCTACTTTACCTCCCATTACTTGAATGTAGCCAAAACATACAGAAGACATATAAACAAATCTCTTCAGATTTTTACCGAATGGCATTATTGTCATTTTCTTAAAATATGCACTTTAGCCCAAATAAGATTTTGTGTTATATTTTTGCTCAATTAAGTCTAAAAAATTTTATCGACTTCCGTTTTACCCTTGAAAATAAAACCTAGGCTTTAGGCCCCAAAATTTTAAAAAGCCCCATAATTTTAGGTACTTTACTAGCCCACAAAATATTTAAATCCATTAAATTTTAAGACCTTTAAAAAGTCCCAAAAAATTAAGTCTAATAAAAAATTTTATTGTAATAATTTGGGCCCTTATCTCATCCATAACATTAGAAACCTAAAAATTAAAAGTTAAAAATAGAAAAAAAATACTCAAAAATCAACTCATATTTATCCTCACTCATTTTATCTCTCTCCGGTAAAAAACAAAAATAAAAGTTAAAACCTCTTTCTCGGCAACACTAGCACATCTTTCTTCTATCTCTCTCTAATATAAAAAATTAAAAATTAATTAATTTTTTAAAAAAATTAATACTAAAAATAAAAATATATCATTTAGTATTTTCGCTTTAGACCTCAAATTACCTTGAGTCGCCCTCCATGGATCCACCCACAAACAACACCACAGCCACCACTGGACAATAATCTCTTTCTCTTTCTCTTTCTCTTTCTCTAGTTAGTGCCCACCCAAGTAGAAATTCCTGACTCCGCCCTTGGATATCAACCCATATTAAAACTCATTTTATGTAGAAAATGAACCGAGCTTTTGAGTAAATTTTTAAACCTCATTGTATAACCAGTCAAGCCTAAGCAATATCTTATCCATCGAGTCTAGTGTCACGCCCCATTTTCATAAACATATGTAATATACTAAGCATCCACTCCCCATGCTTCGGCTTCCCCATCAATATTTTGATCCATATCAGTGACTGCCTAAAAGTCAGCATCTAATCCAGTTTCATTCTCTCAACTCAAATCTGAAAAATATTAAATATAGGGGAGAGCACAACTAGATCTATTGAGAAATTTTTTAAAACATTATGCGATATAAATTCAAGTACATTCAACTTCACACCCACCTAAATAAGAGATTTAAATCATGTTTTTCAATAAAATTCGCATGTACACCACTAGCAGTAGTTCTACAATTCTTAAAACAGATGAAACTTCAATAAAATATGCATGAGATCATAAAGAAAACATTCACAAGTAGACCTTATCCAGAATCTAGTGTTTACGCCCAAAAACGCATATCAGATGAAAATCGGGTATTTTTCTAACAAAAAAGAGTCTTACTTTTGCAAGAAACCCAAAAGATCTATAGTATATATGCTTATTTGAGTAAAAAATTGTATACATAATAGTCCTAGCCTCAATGCATAAGAAAGGGAAAGAAACTCCTACATTAATTTCATATTGATCCTAAAATTTTTAATACGATTTCCTATGTGTAAATCTCTTCCCATTCTAGCCCCATCTGCTCTTTCTCTTCTTCGATTTGTCTTATCTCTTCAAGTCTCCCTTAAGCTTTTCATAGAGCTGGAGTGTTCAAATAAACCCTAAAAATGATCCCTAGGTATTTATTGAGTCAAAAACGAAGCAAAACGACGCAAACTGATCACACCAAATCTCGTATGCGCGTTCGGATGCAAATCGCATGCCTATACGAACTAAACCTTTTGTCTGGATACCAACCCATGTGTCCAAATGGATATCTTTCATCCGAACAAGCCCATGTCACTGTCAAAAGTTTCAGATGTACGTCCAGACGCACTATTCCATCCAAACGCGGGGTGATTTTCTGCCCCAAACTTTTAGCCCAATTTTGACCTAGTTATAGGCAACCATTAACGAAATTTTTATAAAAATATTTTTGTAGATGTTGAAGTCTTATTTCCAATATAGTAAGAATCAATTCAATCAGACAGACGATAAAAATTAATGGTCAAAATAGTGAAGTATAGCCAAATTACTTCCTACCCGAATTCTCTCCAAAATGCATTTAATCTCCAGAACACCTTCTAACCTCTAAAACCATCTTAAGTGATCTTGGAACACTTGAGGTTCACCTTGAATCACCAATATCGCAGGTCAATAACCATTCTTAATCTCCTAGAGAATAAAGTACTCAAAACACCAAAATTACCATCTCACCCATCTGGACCGCTATTCAAGTCAAACGCCTATTTCAATTTTTTGTGACCTTCCAAATTCAATAGTGATATCATTTTGACCTAAAAACTTCTAAAAATCTACCTTGTCACCCTTATCAAGTTTAAATGCCTCAAAAATTTAATTTTGACCCAAAAGTCAGTACGCATGAAAATCAAACTTCGGACAGTTCTTTCAACTGCGATTCGAAGTTTCTATCATCAGTTTTATTATTTTAGAAATACTCTTAAGATCATAATATCCATATTTAAATTTAATGTGGCGCCTTACATCTAGGCTCGTGAATAGATATAGAAATGAATTTTGCTTAATCATAAATACGAGTTGAGGAGTTTAAGGTAAACACAAACTCGAACTCCACTCATTTTATGATTTGGGTTCATTTAATCAGACAAGGATATCCATGTCCCAAGTTTTGGAGAGAAAAAAAGATGACGTCGAAGTTGAACAAAACATTTCTATATCATTATGATTTTGAGCAGATCACGAGCCCTCTTTGCCAATAAAAAATCCAAACCCCAACAGTCTTGTGCTTATGTCTTTTTTGCAGCTTTTGTTGTTGTCGGATCTATGTGGTATGGCTCAACAACTACCCCAATCGAGTTATTTAGGCCTGCTCGTTATCAATGGGATCAGGGGTAATTCCAGCAAGAGATATATCGAAGAGTTAGTGCTGGGCTAGCTAAAAATCAAAGTTTATTAGAAGCTTGGTCTAAAATTCCAGAAAAATTAGCTTTTTATGATTACATCGGCAATAATCCGGCAAAAGGGGGATTATTCAGGGCAGGCTCAATGGATAACAGAGATGGAATAGCAGTTGGACGGTTAGGACACCCTATCTTTAGAGATAAAGAAGGCCGTGAACTTTTTGTATGTCGTAAGCCTACTTTTTTTGAAACATTTCTGGTTGTTTTTTAATAGACGGAGACGGAATTGTTAGAGTTGATGTTCCTTTTAGAAGGGCAGAATCAAAGTATAGTGTAGAACAAGTAGGTGTAACTGTTGAGTTCTACGGTGGTGAACTCAATGGAGTCAGTTATAGTGATCCTGCTACTGTGAAAAAATATGCTAGACGTGCTTTATTGGGTGAAAATTTTGAATTAGATCGTGCTACTTTGAAATCCGATGGTGTTTTTTGTAGCAGTCCAAGGGGTTGGTTTACTTTTGGACATGCTTCATTTGCTTTGCTCTTCTTCTTTGGACATATTTGGCATGGTGCTAGAACCTTGTTCAGAGATGTTGTTGCTAGTATTGACCCAGATTTGGATGCTCGAGTAGAATTGGGAGCATTCCCAAAACTTGGAGATCCAACTACAAGAAGACAAGTATTTTGATACAACATTGCTTTGGTATCTTTTGACTCTATTTTATTTTGGTGATTTGAATCGGATACCAGAGAAACTGATGTCACTTTAGGGGTGTCCATGGGCTGGATCAGGCTAGGACTGCAAAAAAATTTTCAAGATGGACTAGGGTAGGCCCAAACCCTTATCCAGGTAAGTTATCAGGTGGACATCATGAGCGGGCTTGAAATGAAGCCATTACATTCATTATTTTGTGATCCGACTCAACAATTTCGCTACAAAAAATATTTTGTGATTAAGATGAGCCATTACGTAAATTAAACTATAAAAAAAAAATTAAGTACTTAAATTATGCACAAAAAGAAATTTTTCACCAAATGAGAGCACTTCATAGTCTTGAGTCTTAACAGTTGAGACTTCAGAACACTTTAGAGTTGAGAGCAAATGAGATTTTTTTTTTTTTTTGAACCAGAGCAAATGAGACTTTAGAGTAAAATGAGAGCAATTGTGATTTGCAAATGTGGTGGGTTGAAATGAAATACCTCAATGGTCTAACAGTAATTTTTAAAGTTTCAAATTCAACACCTCAATGGCGAGCGGGCTATGTGGCTAGGTTGGGCTGGGTTGGGTGAGCAAGTTCTTAGGCCGAGTTTAACAGATTTTTTGCGGGGCAATTGGGCGGGATATCAGGCCGAGTAATGGTTTTAGGGGCAAACCCAAGTCCTCTATTGAAGGATATTGGGTTTGACCTCGGGCGGACCAACTATCGAATTTCGGACCTATTTTTTAGGCCGAGTAATAGGACCCGTGGGCAACCTGGCCCAAGGATGCCTGTATATCACTTTATCACTTTAGCATTGCGCCTGTATTAAAAAAATCATTAAGACATGCCTTAGAACTTCATTCAATCTTGGTACTAAGTGACCATTGGACTAAATTAGTCCAATACCACCCCCTTAATACCCTAGCTAAATACAACCAAATTGTCTAAGGTTAAAGATTTCTACCCAATTCATCCTCCAGAGTGGCGCTATCAACACCAAGTAATAAACGCTATTTCTCAAAGGTACTTTGATTTAATTTGAAAATCTAATGTGTTATTTTCTTCATATTGAAAATAAATTTTAATATTTGATGGGTCCACTCCAACTTCAATTACTATTTTTTTAAGATTTTATGTTTAAATAAAAGATGAAGATGTGAAAGGGCTAGGAGTCCAGAGCTCTTCTAGATAGGAAATAGTATTATCACAATACTGAATTAGATGCTTTATTACATTTTAGGGAGAATTACACCTAGACCTCTTGAGCTTTGTCATTTAATCGTTCAGACTCCCTGACATTTAAAATATTATACACAAACTCCCTAAAGTTTGTATTCATATAACACTTAGACCTCTATCATCAATATCCGTTAATAAATTATACTCAGACCCCATAAAATTTGTAAGCATATAATACTTAGACCCCTCAAGTTTAAAATGTTATACTTAAATCACAAAAACTCCAATCAAAGATAGAATATCAAATAATTTAAATTTTACAACTCAAATTTATGTTCTAACGTATAATTTATTGAAATAAAATCAAAAATAAAAATCTATTTTTTTCTTAAAAAATCGTAATTAGTATACAATTATACTATCTATTGGAATAAAACTAAAAAATCAAACAAAGAGTCTAAGTCATTCATAATATAAAATGAATTTTATAACCAAAATTAATGTTCAATTATATCATTTATTAAAATAAAATCAAAAATAAAAATCTAATTTTTTTCTTAAAATCGTAATTAGTATACAATTATACTATATATTGAAATTTAAACAACCAAATTAAACTACCAAATTACTCTAATTAAAGTTAGAACATCTTGTATCCATTACAGTTTGACCCAACTACTAAATTAAACTACCAAATTACTCCAATTAAAGTTAGAAGATATTGTGTCCATTACAATTTGACCCCTTGATTAATTTTTTAATTTTAGTCCAATAGATAGTATAATTTTATACTAATTATGATCTTAAGAAAAAAATTAAATTTTGATTTTATTTCAATAAATGTCATAATAGGATATGAATTTTGGTTGTAAAGTTTAAAATATTTGATATTCTATATTTTATTGGAGTATTTTTTTGTCTAAATATAATATTTTAAATTTGAGGGGTCTAAGTATTACACATTTACAAATTTTAAAGGGTCTGAGTGTAATTTAACTAACTGATATACTAACGGGCATTGACGGCAAGGGTTTAAGTGTTACGCGCGTACAAATCTCATGAGGTCTGTGTATAATATTTCAAATTTTAGGGGATCTGAGTGACTAAGTGACAAACTTCAGGAGGTCTATGTGTAATTCTCCCTACATTTTAACGTTGGTCCAATTTTTTAAGATGCTGTCAACCTCAGTGCTTCATTTTAATATAGTACCCCTTTTTTGTTCCTGTGGGTCAGGCATGAAATACAACTCTTTCAACATTCAAGTATTCACGGCATATTAAAAAAAAATACTTCATATGGTCTCTATCAGATTTTGATCTCTTCTAGCATATTTTTTTTTCTCTATTTTTCTTCTTGATAGATTATTTATCATAAATTAAATTGGATCCATTGTATATAAATGAGTTCCTTACTCATTAATAGTAGATAATTTATCAGGAAAAGAATTGAAAATAAAAGTATTGTAGGAGATTTGGATCCATCTCCATCTTCAGACAGAATATAGTTTTGAAGAATTATTTTTCGGTAGCTACTGCAAATTATTAATAATTGTGTTTATGTCAATCATTTAGCATTGATCATTGAATGTGAATATTGATTCTTATATTTAAGATTGATGGCCATTTTTTTTACAATAATTTAACCTTTTCGGGTTCTAATTAATTCAAATGGTATTATGACTAACTTTTATTTTATACTCACTTTTAACATAGTACTAAACTCGGAAATGTGATCGTTCGCATTTCTCTACATCCTTGCCATGCGATCACACTTCTCTATATCATTACCATTTGACATCATTGATAAGACTACCCAACTATTCTTAGGATAAATCGCACGATATTCATCGTAGGTGAGATCGTATTTAATTGGTGTTTATACCTTAGCCTCATGAGTTCACACTTCCATGTCTTTGACTAATTTATTTGGTATTACCTCTCCGATACTTTAGGTAATTCATAAGGTCAAGTAATATATGAAGTAAACACACGTAAATGTGACCATTTCTTCCATTTGAAACTGTGTTCAATAGTCCGCCCTTTGGGGCATTTCTTTTTCCCTTTTCTTAGTCAAATATTTTCAAAACTCATGTGATCCACCAAGTTGATTTTCTAGAAGAATTTTTCGTATTTGCAGAGTGTTATGTTATAAAGGCATAAAATAATATTAGAAATAATTGATATTCTGGCTTCAGGGCCATCTCTCATTAATAAGGAGGCATTTAGACATCTCAAAGCATCCAATTAAATCTCACAGGCTCATGCATATCTTTGGCCTCCATGCATGTGCTAATAATTAAGACAAATCCTTGAGGGTGATCCAAAGGCTCACACTTAAGGATCTCGAACTTGTTGAAATTGACTTTTGACTACTTTTAACATTAATTTTGTATTCAATAAAATTGTTTGCACCATCTAATTGGTTGAATCACAATCATTTGGATATTCAGTGGGAGTTTTTGTTTTTCGGGGGAAGGTGTTGGTGGTTAACGATGTTTAGTGGGAGTTAGGAGGATGCATTACTCCAATTTACATTGATTTTGTATACAAAAATTTAATTAGAGGAAACAGCAATGGACCAACCTTAATGGTTAAATAGTCAATTCGTTTTGATTACGGGTGGCCCATCCGACCCGATTCCCCCAAGCTACAGGTAAGTTGGTTAGACACTATTCGAGGCAAGGGCATGGACTAGAGGTCTTGGTCCACCCGGCCCATAATATTTCATTTCTCACTTGCTCTTATCGATTCACTCCCATTAAAAACAGCGCTGAGCTAATCTATAAGAACAATTGTTTTCAAGAAGGCGGCGGTTCGGAGGAGCTCGCAGTAGAGTAACGACAATATAGCTCAGAAGATGGGGGCACACCCACAGCTGTCAATGTTGATCGCACTCTCTGAAGCTTTCAAATTCTCTACCTCTACTACAAGCTTCTTGTTCTCGTCAGCCAGACTTAGCTTTTGAGCCTAGAGAACCAGCATTTCCTCGCAAAGCTTGGCATACTCCTCATCAATAGATTCTTTCATTGCCAGTGCAGATATACGCTCATGAAATGCCTCCTTCATAGCCTTATCCTTCCTGACAATCCTCACCCCAACCTCATGGACCTTTTGAAGTCCCTTCAGACCACAAGGAAAAACAAATGAAAAATATTTTTTTTAAAAAAACCACAAACTATCTTCTAAAGGAAAAGAAGGGAGATGTAAAGATACCAGAACCATTGCGGGATAGCTTGCCGAGTGATTTCATCATTAGACAACTCCTCGTTTGCATTCAAGTCACGAGGAAGAATCACCCCTATAGTAATACCTACTACCACATTAAAATCTTCAGCAGTAGAGTCTCGAACAGTTATTTCCCTTCCTTTTGCCTTCAAAATTGGGGAAAAAGGGGGAATCATAGGCTCTGGGGGAAGGAAAGTATCAGGTTCTGGCACTTTGCACTTCTTGGGGGCATGATCGTCAGGCAGGACCAATATGGCTTCTAGTTGATCAGTTGGAGGAGGGGGTTGGCTCCGAAGAAGCAGAAGGGCATTCGAGTTGGATGAAGGAAGTCTCGAGCATAATTGTCAAATCGAGTATTGGAAAGCGTATCGTTTTTTAAAAATAGTGTATCGTATCGTGTATCGTAAGATACAGTGCAATTTTAAATAATTAATAATAAAATATATATACCTTTGAAAAAAAATCATAGACTCATAAAAACATAGTATTTTATTAATATTCCGCCAACTATTCAAGTCACCAACATAGTTTACTAATATTAAAATGCAAAGTTCCCACCATAGTTCACTAATTCAAACTTCTAACATCCAAGAGACTTCTAATCCAAAACTTCTAACATCCATTTTGAACTCAATCTTCAATTTCAATTGAAAATGCATCATCATCATTGTGATCAGATGCCAACAAGTCTTTACTTCCTTCATCCTCTTCAACTTCTTGTATTTGTTCATTCTTATCCTCATTCTCATCTCCAAGTTGAACTACTTACTTCCCTTTTTTCTTCTTTAAGGAAATATTTCTAGGCCCTACAAAACAGCCTTAGAAAATAAAAAAAAGATATTCAAAGTAATGGAGAAGACAGAACAACCACTACATTTTAATTATATACTATTTACGTCTCTTTCTCTTTTTGTTATTCCCTTCTTGAACCTCAAAACATTCACCAACATTCATCCAAGTAGTATCCTCAGGAAAGAGTGCATCTTCCTTTTTAGTGATACATTCATCATCAGATTCCATATTTGAGAGAGAAATAGGATCATAGGAATCACCCTCTAGTATTCTCTTTTGGTGTCTTGCCTCCAATCGTAGATTGTACTTCACAAACACAAGTGCACTTAATCTTTGTTGCTCTAATCGATTCCTCCTCTTAGAGTGCACCTGATCAAATGTACTCCAATTCCTTTCACATCTTGTGGCACTACAAGTCAAGCTAAGGACGCGAATAGTAAGTTGTTGCAACTCTGGACAACATCCTTCAAATGATTCCCACCATAAGGCTATAAAAAATTATAAAAGAATAGTGCATTAACTAACTAACTTAAGCAATTGCATTAAATGACTAACTTAAGTCAGTTACCACTAACCAGGTTGTTTCTTCTTCCTCGTTTGGATTTTCTTGTCCATTCCAAACATCATATCAACATTGTGAAAGATATCCAATTGTTTATCAACTTTTTCTCTCACAACAGGACTGGGGCACATTTTCTGAATAGTCTGATAAAGTCCCATCTTTATCTCACAGTCCGCACTACCGTTAAAGTAATGAAACCTAAAATAGTTATTTTGATTTATAATGATTAGTATACAATATATAGATATAAAATGATATAAAAATTGAGAAACTTAAATCTTACCCCGGATTGAGATAATAGGCAGCTGCATGAAGAGGTCTATTGTAAGTTCCATCTAGTGTCAACAATAGTCTATATGGGCTCATAGCGTTTCTTCACATTACAAAAATTATTTTGGATTTGTTCATTTACCTCGTCCATTGTCTCATAAATGTACCCCCATGGAAGGCCTTATATCCCCATCTACAAGCCTCAACATCTTCACCAATGGCAACACACACTTCAAACAATACTTGATATCCTCAAAAATTTTGGTCAGGTAGTATGATATTCATCATTTTTACACCATCTCCCTTCTTAGAGTATTGACTTCTCTACCATCCTTCAGAAGCAAACATTGCTCTAAGCCCAATTTTATTATCAAATAAACTCCTTAAAGACAAATATGAGGTGGCAAATCTGGTCACACAAGCTCTCACCAAATCCCTTTTCTTGGTATGCTTCCTCATAAGATTTAACACCCAAAAATGTCTATAAATATAAACTGTGATTTTCCATGTCTTTTCCATTATATTCTTGTGTAGAGGAAGGTCCCCAATGTCCGTCAAAATAAGATCTAGGCAATGTGCAGTGCAAGGAGACCAAAACAACTTTTTTCTCTTTGCTATTAACTGTAAGACCTTGTATTAAAATTAAATAAGGATACGATTATCTTAAGAGTACTCCTAATATGAATAAAATGATGGAAGAAATTTAGAATCATTGTTGAAAGATTGATCATGAAGTTTGAGTTCGAACGAATTGACTTTTAGGTCAAACTTAGTTTTAAAGGTATGTAACCTTAAGAAGGGTTATTAAGTAAGTTTTTAAATATTTTTAGGTCAAAATAATGCCTCCATTAAATCCAGAAGGTCGAAAAATATTGGGAGAGGTAATATGAGGTGTGTTAGAAGTTAGAAAGTATTTTGGAGTTAAAACCTATTTTGGAGAGATTTGGGTAGAAATGAATTTGACACTACCTTAGTATTTTAGCTATAAATATTTACTCCTAACTCCGATTGATCTGAATTTTGGACAGTAGAAACTAGACTTTAAGGGATACAAAAGTGTCTTTCACGAAATTTTTTTTAAATCAGTTTCTAAATAGGTCAAAATTGATCTGGAAGACGAGGGTATACTGTCACCCGCGTCCGGACGGGAATAGACACGCGTTCGGACGTGTGTCGCAAAACGTTGGGCGAAGAAACACGCGTCCAGACCCAAGAAAATACGCGTCCGGACGCGCCAGACCAAGGGCTTCACGTCCCAGACTTGTTTTGGGAGTTTTCTCTCCCATTTGCAACCCATTTTCATCAATGCTAACCATAGAGAGACTTAGAGAGGAAGGAAAGAAGGGGAAAACAAGAAATTCAAGGGTTGATTCAAGTGGGAAGGATCAAATCTTCTAGTTCTTCACACAAAAGCTAAGGAGCAAGGTATGGGTTTCTTCCTTTTCTTGTTCATTGAGGCTATGACATTGATATATATGTATGTTTTGACTATCCATCCTATATATATGCTATGAAATCATTATTTTTTGATACTCTTGCAAATATTATCATGTGTTGAATGAATTTATGGTTTGATAGACATAAAATACTTATTCGTGATCCCAAAACCCGAGTTTTTGAGAAATATAGATTTTTCTTCTTAATGTTCACTTGTTCTTGATTTCAAAACTCTAGCGCTTGATTAAATAATAAAAATTATATATTTGATGATCTCTTACTTATTTTCTTAAATTGTTCCATTGGAAAAATAAATGTGGATTTGAATGTGGAAAATTGGGAATTTATTGATTTAATTGTGATTTGAGAAATTGTTGGGTATTGTATCTCTTGTGGATGTTTGGATGATCATGGGTGGCCGTTGACCAGATATCGTAGAGTGGGTTAGATGCGTTTTTAACTCCATGTGGGTTTGAAGGTTCCCTATCACTCGTAGTGGGGTTGATGTCTTGCGAGAACCAAACCACTATTCGCTCACGTGTTATCGAGGCTGAGGGTTAGTATGCTATTCCTGGGTTGGATCGTCTCTGCCGATGTGTCGGTATACGCCCTCCCTAAAGTTGTGTATCCTTGCGATGATTGGGATGTGTGTGTGTGTTGGCCAGGATATTCTCGATGTGTTTATTCATGCGATGTTATACATCATACCTAAGATACATTGTGGGCTATTGGTTTATTGTGAAAATGGTTATCGTGGAAATGGTAACGTGTTGGAATTGTTATTTTTGGGAATTGGTTTTACTTTTTCATTTAATTATTGTTATTGCGTAAACTTGAGATCTATTGAAATGTCTCTGTTTTCTTTCAAAAGCTATATATGATATTTGTAAAATGAGACCGACTATTTTATATGCTTTTGAAACCTTGTTCGAGTTTGGGAGGATTTTCCTACAGAGCTTAATGCTCACCCCCTACAAACAACATTCTTTTTAGATTTTGGTTTAGAGGAGGAACTTAGAGTTGATGAGCAGGTAGCTTGGGAAGCTCAACTTGATGGGCATGTGGACCCGGAGTTGGATGTCTAAAACTGTCTTTTTTATGTCCTAGACTAGGAGGTTTATTTTGAGATAATGTTCATGTTAATATTTTTCTTATTCCACTGCAAGATAATAGTTAATTTTTGGGATGTAATTGACATGGCTTGGTATATTCTTTTGGATGAAGTTGTAAATATTATGGATGATGAAATGGAACTTCCTCTAATTATGAATTTTATTAGTTGCTCTCATGATGTGAATGATTTTAGATAGTAATGTCGTCCAAGGGGGATTTTGGGGCGTTACAGGTTTGGTATTAGAGCTTAGGAATTAGGTCTTACATGGGAGCTGTAGGTTGTGGACTATCACTAGAGTATTAGGTTCGGATGAAGAAACTCTAGGGTTGAATTTGTTTGAAGTAATATGCTTATAAGATAAGTGTGATTTGTTTTTTAATTTGGTTAGGAATTAATTATTTGTTTGGATTCATGGAATAGCTAGCTTTGAGGAGTTGACGAAAATTTGGGATGTATATTCTAGTTTTATATCATGTCGTTTTAGACTATTCTAGGATATGGATGGTAATTTGACTTTTGGTTTGTAAATGATGTTAGGCATTGATCTTTATGCAAATCATATTATCTATATTGGAGATGAGTATGACATAGGATTTGTGACAAAAGACACCCAAACTCAAGTTGGACAAGTATAGCAGAACCATCAGTCAAGCAGACAATATTTCACTAATTTGATCATAACTCTTTGTCAGAAAGTCCAAATGGTGCGCCGTCTTTTTGTTAGAATCTTAACTTGTATATCTTTCCAACCATATAGGTCACTTATGCTAGAAATGCCTAAATTAAATCAGTTTATTCTCCGAAGTTGATCAAAAATTTGTACTGTGGTATTCCTTGTATAGCAAAGTGTCATACTTTTCTTCTTAGACTCTGAAGGACTTATCCTTAAGCAGGCGTCCACTCTATTTAGGCTTTGATTTAGAGACACCCCCATGTTTATTGGGACTATGATTTGGTGGCTTGTTGCCTCTAAGTATCTTATTCTACTATTAGTGTTGATTATAGTTTTAGAAGTGAAGGAGATGTGATAACCCAATTCGCATGTGGGAGGTAAGGTCAACTTGGATATTTTTTTAAGATGGATTAAGTTTTGAATAATAAGGTTATGGAAAGTTATGTATATTACTTAAAAGTCATGAAAATTAAGGAATGTAGTTTTAGCTTTACGATATGAACTATGGGAGTGCTACGTTTTTCTCTAGGGTGAGTACGATGGTATGAGATAGTATAATTCTCAAATACGATCAATTGAAGGAATAGGGTGAAGTAACCTCGAATGGGAGCCTATTTTTGGAATAATGATTGGAATGGTGGTAATAGGTCTTAAATGGATAGGAGGTTGTCTCATAACTATGTACTTGAGGTTCCCAATATTAATTTGAAAATATTACGGAGTATTGATTGAATTTATTTTGGAAATATTAATGGATTAGAAGGGTCATAAGTTGGATACTCATTGATGATGATATACTTAGGTAATCTTAGCTGCAAATCCAGATCCAGAGGCTTCGATGGCTTCGCAGCTGCTGCTTCGATGGCTTTGCAGGTTTCGCTGGCTTCATCAAGAAGAACTGAGGGCTTCGTCCTGAAAAATAGAGATAAAGAGAGAAGTAGGCTTCGTCAATGAAGAACAGAGAGAAGAGGGAGAGTAGGCTTCGTCATCGTGAAGAACAGAGAGAAGAGAGAGGGTTTTCGTTGTAGTGAACAACAAAGAGAAGAGAGATAGGAGGTTTGTCATCGTGAAGAATAGAGAGAAAAGAAAGGGGGTTTCATCGTTGTGAAGAACAGAGAGAAGAAAGAGAAATTATTTTTTTGTTGTAAACCCTAGCCACTCAAACGACGTCATTTCAGCGGCTATAGGGATAAAATTCACTTTGGGAAAAAAAGATGTCGTTCCAGTCAAAAAAAAAAAAAATTAAATAGTGACTTCGCGTATTGTTCATATCGACCAATACGTATCGTATCGTAAAAGCGTATCATATATCGAATGATACTATGTAAAAACGATATAAAACTCCGATCTGTATCGTTTTATCTCTATATCCTGACGTATCGTATGATACTAATAACTATGGTCTCAAGGTTAATATCTACTGAAGCCCTCGTCGAGTCATCAGCTAGCTCCTCAGAATGTATGGCCAGCCCTGCCTGAGCAAGTTATTCCAAAGCATGTCCTTGTAGATCGGTAGAGGTTTGGACTTGGACAGAAGACGTTTCAATCGTGCTTGTAGAAGAAAGGAAATCAAGGAAGTTCCTCACTGGCCTGTTCCTGCCAGAAAGGCCAGCTGGAGCCTTCTTGTGAGAATGAGGAGTTTGATCTCGAGCAGTTTGAACGGCTTGACGATCATTAGCAAAAGTAGCATTGGGGTGGGGAGGAACCGTAATAAAAAAACATGTAGGTTGGAGTATACCCGAGCAAGGTGTATGCAGCTGGGCAGAAGAGAGATTCATTGAAGCTTCATACGTTCTTTAACTCCTCCATTTTTATGAAGCGCTCTGGGATCCTTCCCTTCACAGTTTCACCTACAAGAGAGGAAAGACAAGTGTAAAGAGAAGGGTTTAAAAACAAAAGAAGAAAGAAATAGGCATATCGTTAGTCACCTGGAGCGCCTTCTTCGTAAGGGCATTGATAGGAGGGGATTTTACCAGAAGCATATTCCCAGTTCCCAAAGACAAAGACGACGTCATTTTCATGACCTTTGTTGGAGTTTGGGAGATGGGTCACCAAGTAGCGGTCCTTCTTCCTCACTGCAAGATAGTTGTTGTCTCCAACAGGCATGATGATATAGTAGAAGAGGATTTCTCAGAGATCCAAGCCCAAATGCATAAGCTTGTTAAGGGCAGCAACGGCCATTACAATCCTAAAAAATTTAGGACAACATTGGATGGGGCACAACTTTAGTGCTGAAAGTAGCCATAGAAAGAGAGGATGAAAAGGGAAGCGAACACCACCTTCGGTGATAGCTCGAGTATGGATGGGAATACTCGCTCTTATACTAATCAGGGGTTCATCGTTTCCGACAACATGAATTTGAACGTCGTCGGGTATTTGGTACTTGGTTTTGAAAGCATGTATGTCTGAAGAAGTGAGATGAGCCATTTTCAAAAAGGTAAAACCCGAAACATTAAAGAAAAAAGTCAGAAGAAAAACAAGTCAAGAAAAAAGGAAGGCTTGCACCCCTTTTTAAAGCATGGACCTAATGAAGTGACTAAAGCCCAGAGGACAAACATTTAATGCAAGACATGCAATCAGAACAAAGTGCATGTCTCAAGGATGCATGCAATGATTAATTGGGAGCATGAAACGACGGCCAGATGAAAAAATGCTTGACACACGTTTCCTGGAAGCAAGTGAAGGGGCATAGAAATTGTGCCACGTGCAAGGGGCATTTAATATACTCACGTGAGAATGATGAAATAGATCTCGTGGGGGAACAGAACGATAACAACCAAGTAAAGTAGTAAAGACTCAGTTCGTGGTGCCGAGCCGAGTCGCCTAGAGCTCAATAAAAGAAGCAGGAGCTCGGTTTCAACGTGACCGAGCTTCATTCAGGAACAACCTCAAGCTAAGGGAATGCCTACAATCAAGGGATTAGGTATAACGAACAAGCACAATCATCAGCTCGGGAAGAGCCAGTCAATAGAAGGAGCGTCGGGAGAGATTTTAGCGAATCCCTAATAGGCATCCCAGATTGATAGGAGGTGTGTCACCTTGCATCATCAATCAGGGAAACTCTAACGAGGAGAAAGATGCTATATAAGGAGTCAAGTATGCATAGTAAAAAGTACGCCTAATTCTCCCTGCACATTCCTTTCGCACAAGTACTAACTTAAACATCAGAGTGCTTTCGATCGAAGGACTTCGGTCCTAGGCAGTTTGTTCGTTTTGCAGGAAGGGGAAGAAAGGATACAAGAATCGTACTCATCAACTCGTTTGAGAGGTGAATCCATTTTCATCGCTTACAATAACAATCGGAACAATGTGAAGTAATTGAAATGAAGCGATTCTATGTTTAATGTCTTGGATGTTGGAGCATGTTTTTATGGAAAATCTCTTGTGCTTGTATAAACTGATACCTCCTTTATACATCTAATTTTTTTCTCAGATGTAACTTTTTTAGCAACGTTGAAATACTTAATGTAAGATTTGTTTTTCCAATGGTTTATGTTTACTTAGACTCGTGGAAATTTTATTTCTAGTAATACAAGTGGCAGTTTCATCACTACTTGAAAAATGTGAGTTGGAACTTGGAAGAAGATATATGTTATAGCCTATAATGGAGACTAACTTCTTGATTTTTCACATGGTTTTTTGGGTATGACATCTTTTTTTCTTTCGATTCTGAAATATCTATTAGAAGCCATTCTCCATTATCTTGTCTATTTTAATTTTTTGGCAGTACTACATGTGTGCAAATGATCAAGAAATGAGAGAGTATGAAACTTGGAATGACCTTGCTGATAGAATATTTTATACGATGGCCTGGTGACAAATTTTAGGGCAGTATTGAAATCTGAGTTAAAGCAGGGACTGGGAGTGTGTGTTATATGGGGGTGAGTACCAATGCATGTTGTGGCTCTTTTCCTAGGTTCGGAGGTTTAACTATTTGGAAATTGTTAGGAGTGATTCCATCTCGTGTGTTAAGTCAGGTCAGGCTTGTTTTTGGCCATATTGTTGCATTGCATGTTGTGGCTCTTCTCCTTGGTTTGGAGGTTTAACTATTTGGAAACTGTTAGGAGTGATGCTAACTCATGTGTTAAGTCAGATCAGGCATGCTTTTGGCCATATTGTTGCATCTTGTTTATTGTAGTGGCTACAAGCCTACAACACCGACATGATAGAGACTCCAATTGTTCTAAGAATTGTTAGAATGGCTAAATATGGTGAGAGAAAAAGAAGGAAAGACGAGTGTGAGAAAAAACTCTTCAATAATCTATTGTTCTATGATTGAGAAGCTCTCTCCTGCATGTTTTAACTCCTGATAGAAGGTGTGTCTTAACTTGTTTATGGCCATTGACAGATATAACGAGAATAAAACATTGTGTAATATTTGTCAAATGTGCAATTTTCCTATGCTCATTCTGTGACTACCTCTGTGACCATTTGCTAGCAGGTGATGTTCTGATTTGAATTTTATTGTATGGCTTTTCTTTGTATAGAATGGGGATTGTTAAGGATATGCACATGAATTATGTATACCATACTTCACTGTCCTCAAAAGAACTAGTGTAGCTGCATCTTCAGGAATAACTTACAGGGCCATTACCTTCACATGTAAAACAGTTAATATAGTTCTACTTCCAGAAATTGATGTAGATGTTTGACGAAAGATCCTTGGTCCTAAAGTTGTTCGCTTGAACACGTTGGAGCTGATTTATTTATTGCGTGTACTTGAAGTTTGCGTTTATATACTTGAATTTTTTAATTATGTAGACCAGCTGACAAAAGTCGTATTTATTCAAAAAATATTCTGTAAAGTAGTCACAGACCCTCCCCCTCTTACTGTATTTATTTATATATTGTAAAGCTTTTATACATACAACACTGATAGATTACACATATAACAATCAAACTAACATAAACGCATGTGTCAAACTAAGGTATAAAATCAAATTTGTGTGACGAATCCAAAAGTGGGGTGGAGCGGATCTTCATAGTGCTTCTCATCTTATTTCCACAGGGCCATAGCCATAGAGATCAGCCCGATGCTTATCCAATGGAACTTTCCTGGAAGAAAAGAGGTGGCTGCAAAATAACAAGGCATTGAGATGTAATTTAGCTGTAATATTTTGGATAAAATCCATTTTACTATCCCATTCTTTACCTATATTACACATGATTCCCCGAGGATTCAAAAATATGCACACAATCGCTTTCAACCATGGTTCATTGTATTGGTCATCACTTTCATATACCATTTTTTTTTTTAAAAAATTCAATTATTTCCTTCATAAGATAGACTGAAAATACAACGTGCACACTAAAAAAATGACACGTTGCTTTCCTCATCTAAAACTTACATCTGGCAATTGAAGCATAAAATCAGCAAAGTTTGAAATTGATGTCCTAAGGTGAAGTTCGATGAATTTGATGATATGAAGTGTTACCTACTTTTCTTTTTATACTTTATTTCTTTTGGGTAGATGGGTCTAGAAGATGTGATGGTTTTTGACCAATTAAAACCATAAACTAATCTTTATTACACACACTTGTTGACAATATGATTTTGTTGGTTGTCTAGTTTGAATTTCAGTAATATATGTGCGTGTTGCATTAAATTCATGTTCCACGAGTCAAATCTTCAAAAGATTATAAGATAACCAAACAAAGAAAAAAAATAATGGTATAGGTGTCTGTGGGCATTCTCACCTTGACTATTCCCATTCCCTGACGAAGAGGATGTAGGTGAGGATGATGACGACTTAGATACGATTCCAAGTCTTGCACAATCAGACCCAATTGCACCTGAAGCAAACCAAATGTTAGAACACAGATCACTGAGAAATCTTTAAACAACACACTTTAAAGTGATTAATAATTTATATCCTTAAAGTTTACATCCTTACTGTTTAATTTAATTTTATTTAATGACAAATCATGCATCATGTATGAATAAGAAACCCACTTATAAATAATAAATCCACTTGAATTAATAACTATTGATCTTTCTTCATGAAACATCTAACTACCAATTGTAATTGGACTAAATTGAAACTATAAAGAAATTGTGAGGACATAATCTGTGAATTTTTTATTTTAAAAAAAAAAAAAACCACAATAGAAATCACTATAAACCCTAGGTAAAAAGTGTAATTAGTCCTAAAGTTATTTAGCTATGCAGTTCTTACATTCACCGTAGCAAGGGTAGAAACTGATATTCAAAAGATTTTGGTAACCCGGGTTGCATTGACATGTATGTTTATATGTTGCATTCTTTGAGCATGAACCTTCTCCACAATAGATCCAGTAGCAAGCTGTAAAATCAACAATATAATAAAATACATATAAGAATTCTAATTCATCACAAATATTCTGAATATATAGCTGATGGATGGTGATTACGATCGAACAAAGACGAGTTGTATGGAACGGAAGGTGCTGGAGGAGCGGCCGGCATGCACGAATAGTCAAGAGTACCTGCCAAAATGAGAAAACAATATGTTAATAAAAACTCTAAATTGTTGAGTACTAAACAATTTAAGATTGCAAGGGTAAGATTGGTTGACTGAAATCAATTAAAGTTGTCAAAATCAATTGCCTTGCCTTTTATACAAACATTTTAGGCTGTTAGGCAATACCAAAACAATTTATGTATTTTTTTTTTCTATATTCTTGTTAGAGCTTTATCATCAACCAAAAGGAGAAGAAAGAAAATTGGGGAAAAAGAAGAGAAGGGGTCGTACAGTTTGGAATTATGCAAGGAAGATATTTAAGATTTTCTTCGTTGTCAAGACGGGTGCGCTTCCAACCAGCATCGCATTCACATTCGAAGTTGAATGGAGACCCAATTTCTGTCTTGCAAGTTCCTTTCCCACACTCCACTTCATTGCATAGGTTGTCTGTCAATCAACACAAACTTCTCAGTATCTAAATCTATGTGTGTGTCAGAAACAGAGACAGAGAGAGAGAGAGAGAGATAAACCAAAGATAGGAGCGAGAGCAGGAGGTATATGATCATTTGCTTTTACAGTAACAGCTAGCAGAACTAGAATTAAAGCCAAATAAGCCATAAAACTGGAGGAAGCCATGGCTTCAACAATTAGTAACCAGTAATAGGATGAGAGAGATGGTGAAGGTGAATGTGAAGGTGAGTTATACCATGG
The DNA here is from genome assembly GCA_951799425.1 of Ilex aquifolium. Classification (NCBI taxonomy): domain Eukaryota; kingdom Viridiplantae; phylum Streptophyta; class Magnoliopsida; order Aquifoliales; family Aquifoliaceae; genus Ilex; species Ilex aquifolium. The sequence continues at coordinate 14,878,779 of OX637395.1, forward strand.
GTATATATAAGCATTTTTTTTTTTTTACCAAAGCGGTATATAAGCATTGAAAGCTTGAACTTTTCTTCATCAATTAGAAACTTCTACAAATATGAGAAGAAATACATATGAAAGCTTTACAATGGCGGGCCGTATACGTGGAAAATCATTAGACAATTAACTATATAGTTTCTTTATGTTTGTTTGAACTTTTCATCTCTCCTTCCAGTTTGTTTTTAAAAGTCCACAATAACAAAAGAGCAATCCTATTTAGATCTAATTTGCTAACCTAAACACTCATTGCTCTTTGATTCACGATTGACCTTTTTTGTTCTTTGGGACCCATTACCAATCTAATAATTTTGTGATGAATTATGTGAACTAGATCCAAATAGTATTGCTTAAATTCGCAAATTAAACCGAAATCACCTAAGTTTAAACGGATTCCTCAGACAGAAAAAATTAACATAAACACTCCTAAAATATGCACACACGTAATGCATAAACTCCTTATTTTTATATGTGATTTTTCTTTCTTGAAAGATTTATATAATTAAGTGACAAATCTCGATGAATCAAAATATAATTTACTCAAAATTTTATCTATAACAAACAACTTTCATGGAAGAGAGTTTTGAAAATCTTTCCTTCTGAAAGAATAAATTCTCATAATTTGAAATTTTTACCCGGTCCCTTTCCATGTGACCTATGTAACCTCTTACGTCAATGTAACAACCCCCCTCATTTGAAATTTTGACAATTTTTGGTAACTTTTCACATTTAATTTTTTTTTAAAAAATTAATTTAAAACACTAATTAATAATATCTCAATACTGTTGGGGGTGTTGGTGGAGTAAATATTAGGTGTAATTGTTATTTCCTAATGATTTTCACTTACGAAACTATGACAAGACGTTTTATGGAATCTTATTAAATTTCAAGGGACCTATGCATCGATTTGTCAAGCCTCAAGCCTATCCAAAAATAAAACAGAACGCATTTGTCAACCCATATCCGCTTAAAATGTTTATTATATTGAAAATACTCAGATTTTCTTCCATTGGTAGTTTTCTATCAATTTGTTGAAAAAAGCAGCAAAGTCCTTGTGGTCCCGTTCCTCAGCCGTCAGGGAAGCTTCGAACAAGTCTGATTGGAATGGGGAGAATACACGTGGCACGCTTTTAGAGGCTCAAATTGACTTGATCACCAAGTCTTTTTTTCGGTTACTCCATGGCATAGAATTTGGGCATTAGTTACTCAGTGAGGTTGGAACTGGGGTTAGACTCTTCCTCAATTACTAAATAATTAAAAGACTTTGTGTTGCCGACTTTTGTGTTTATTACATAATCAATGTTTATAGTTTAAAGGGTCACCTCTCAAGGACAGACCCTCTTGATTGCTTGATGGCCTTGATGAACAAATTCATCTAGAAAGAATTTCAATAGATACATTATAATTTTTTATTTGAGGAAAGTGACTGAAAAGTACTGTTATAGCAAACTGAGTTGCCAAAAACTGTCATTTAGAGTGTTCTTTTTTTTACCAACTATTGACAGTTTTCAAAGTTCAAATATGTCAGCTTACACATGTATTAAATAAATAATAGGACAAACTTTACTTTACCCTTGTGGTATATCTCAAATATACATCACCTCCCTCATATTTAAAAATAACCATATAAATTTCATATGATTTGTGGACTAAAACGCAATTCTAACACCGTTGATGAAAATATTGAAATGACCTTTCTACCCTTCCTCTCTTTCTTCAACAACAAACATTTCTTCTCTGGCGGCCCAAACACATCTCAATTCATCAAATTCAGAATTTTAATTTCCAAAGTCTCACAATTAAAATGAAAAGAAAACATATTAGAACCAAAATTAAATTCAATGGGTTGTCAATGACAACAAACCATTGCTCAACGATTGCAGGTGGGTCTCCAATGGCGACGAACTATTGCTCAACCACGACAACGATTACAGGTGGTCAATGACAATGATTTGGACTGCTAGAAAATGCAAGTTATGTTAGGGTTGACTCAGGATGGCAGTCATGGTAGTTGTAGGTGGTGGTCGATCTACTTAGATTCAAGAGGGTTTAATTGATTGAAGGTACAAGGAGAAGGTGGAGTAGCTTTAGGTGGGTTGGTGTCTATGATGAAGTAGAAGAATGGAGGAAATTAGTGTTCGTGTCTATGATGAAGAGACAAGGTCCTTAATATTTGTGCTTCTTTGATCCACCCATCTGTTTGGTCTCATGTAGTGCATGTTGGAGTATTATAGACCTTCCATGGTGACATACAATAAAGGTGGTGTTGATCATTGGTTCAAATAAGAAGACAATGGTGTTTCTACAATTTCAAATTTTAACAAGGTTATTTTTGTCTTTAATTTTTTTTTTTACACAGATCAACTCTTAGATCTTGTGTGTGGGACACACCTCCAGTTAAGTTAGACGGAATCATTGACAGTGCACTTTAGTCCATAAACCACATGAGGGTTATGTGAACATTTTTAAATATTAGGGAGTTTATGTACATTTAGAGTATACTACAAGGAGGTAAAGTGAAGTTTGCCAAAAAATAACAATTGTGAGGAGAAGTACATGGACCTTGAGAACATGTCTAAGTCAAAAATGCACCAAATACCTACAAAAATAATGGCTCCATAAACAAATGGGTGTCTAGAAAATGTAAGGTAAGATAGTGTCTTGTTGAAGACTTGAAGAATTAGTAAAAGTAGAACGGCCAATATCTAATAATTTACAGACAATATGCGTCCAAGTATGCACAATGACATGCAAGTAATGAGACTTTCTGTCCAAATCTAGAGATTTAACCTATTCACACAATGCACATACAAGATGTGAACTCCCGACTAGGCCCGCAACTAGATGAAATTATTTATCAATGACTGGATATCGACCATATTAAAACTTATTTTATGTAGAAAATGAATTGAGCTTGAATAAGTTTTTAAATCTCATTTGATAACGAGTCGAGCCTAAGTAATATCTTTTCCGGCTAGTCTAGGCTCATGAATAGATATAAAAACTAATCGTGTTTGATCGTGAATACAAGTTTGAGATTGAGTTTAAGGTAAACACAAACTCAAACTCCGATCGTTTTATGATTTTGGTTCGTTTAATTAGACAAGGATAACCACGTCAAGCCCAAGTTTTTTATTAAAAAAAAATCGAAGTTGAACAAAATATTCCTATATCATCATGATTTTGAGCAGATTACGAGCCCTCTTTGCAAATGAATGATCAAAAAACCCCAACAGTCTCGTGCTTATTAAGATGGGCCTTAGAGCTTCATTCAAACTTGGTATTAAATGACCTAGCCAAATACAACCAAATTGCCAAACGTTATAGATTTCTACCTAATTCATCATGCATAGTGGCGCTACTAAGTAATAGACGCTATTTCTCAAAACTACTTTGATTTAATTTGAGAATCTAATATGCTATTATTTTTGGATTGATAATAAATTTTATTATTAGATGGGATTCACTCTGAGTCCAATTACTATTGTCATTTTAGATTTTGTGTTTAAATAAAAGATGTAGATGTGAAAGCGATAACTGCATTCGTTGGAGTCCAAAACTCTTCAAGATGGGAAACAGTGTGAACACAAAACTAAATTAGATGCTCTACTTCCGCACAGGGTCTTACGAAATGAAATAGTTTGATCATTACTCTATATTGATCGAGCAGGTTATAACACGAAACTCCATACTCATTAATGATAGATAATTTATCAAGAAATGAATTGAAGAGAAAAAGTAATTGAGGAGATCTGAATTCGTCATTGTCTTCAGATGAACTATGATTTCGAACAGTTATTTTTCGGTAGTTACTGCAAATTTATAACGGCGTGTTTATGTCAAACTAAAGACGTTTAGTATTAATCCTTGAATGTTAAGACCGATTCTTATATTAAAGATTGATCACAATTTTTTACAATAATTTAACCTTTTATGGTTTTAACTTGATTCTACTCATTTTTATCACATCACCTTATTTTATCAGAAGTTGGATCATTTTAATTTAGATGTTGTTCATGTATGACAGAATACACAAGTTGATATATTTTTGAGGTCATGTATTTCGAAAAAATTGTTAATTTTTTTAATAAAAAAATTGGTATAATTTAAAATTATATAATTAAAAAAAGGGAGAAAAAATTGATATTTAATATAGTAAAATTGATTTTTTAAGCACTTGAATTTTATATTGCATCGTGTCTTTGAGTTATGAGCTAGTCATTTGGTAAGACTAACAAACCATTCTTACAATAGATTGCATAATATTCGGTATAGGCAATATTGTATTTAGTCCACTTACATGTATTACGTTATGGAAGCTTCCATGACATTGTGGCAATTTGGTCCACTTACATGTATTACGTTATGGAAGCTTCCATGACATTGTGGCAATTTGGTCCACTTCCATGTATTACCTCTCCGACACTTCACGTATTCATAAGGTCAAGTAATATATGAAGCAAACACGCGTAAATGTGACCAACTCTTCCATTTGAAACTGTGTTCAATAGTCTTCCCTTTGGGGCTTTTCTTTTCCCCTTTTCGTATTCAAAAGGTTTCAAAACTCATGTGATCCACCCAGTTGATTTTCTAGAAGTTTTCGGTATTTGCAGAGTGTTATGTTATAAAGGCATAAGATAATATTATAAATAATTGATATTCTGGTTTCCAGGTCAGCTCCCATTAATGTGATAATGTCTCAATTTTATATTGTAGGTCTCGTATATTTTTTAGGAGTTTGCTTCAAAAAATTAAAATACTTGAAGTCTCCAACATTTCTTTAGAAATTGGAACTCTTGAATTTTTCAGAATTTTTGGTTTAGAAAAATTGGTTGTGGGTACACTTCGCAAAACTTTTTTGTTTTATAAAGTGTAGCCATCACACTTTTGGGGATTAAAAGACATTTGCGCCTGAATTTTGGGGTTTAACTTGAAGGTTCCAGCTGGTTCCAGCTCATTCCAGCTCCATCAGAAGGCTACCCAGTAGCCCAGTGAGACAGACGGTGGACAGCTGAAGCTTTTGTCAAAAAGCTTCCACCACCACTTTTGTCAAAAAGCTTCCACCACCACATTTGTCAAAAAGCTTCCACACCACATTAAATGTGTTCCCTTTTCTTTGACTTTGCAGCCACCCTACTTTTGTCAGCCTATGGAGTGGTTGGAGGAGTGGTTGAAGCTTTCGGCTGAAACTTTGACAAAGCTTGCCAAAGCATTTGATTGTGTCCCCTTCTCCTTGACTTTCTTGGCCAGAAAGCTCCTATAAGTAGGAAGCTTAGTGAAGGCCAAATGCATGCTCAAGATCAGTGAGGAAGAAACAAAGAGAGAGAGATTCGGGAGAGATCTCAGTGAGAGAATTTTGTATAATTCTTGTATTCTATTTCCAGAGAGAAATAAAGAATTCCTCTTTGTTTATATCTTGTGTGTGGTATTTTTTTTTTCTGGCCCTGGGTAACCAACAAGTGGTATCAGAGCTTTGGTTGGGGTCGCCGAAAAAAAAAAAAATTTCAGCTCCGTGTTTTTTTTGGTGAACCAGGACTCTTTCCCAGCTATTTCAACCGTTCCGGACGCAACGGTACACTCCGTTTTGCAAAATTCAGCCCCGAATTTTTGATCGAGACATTTAGAGCCTAAAAACTCAATATGTCCATGGAGGAATCAACGTCGGGAGCCATGATCAAACTCACTGCCTCTAATTATACACTTTGGAGACCTCGGATGGAAGATCTTCTAAGTTGTAAAGACGTGTACAATCCCTTGGTGGTAAAAGGAGGTAACAGAGGCAGGGGTAGAGGAAGAAGTCAGAGTAGAGGAAGGTCACAAGATCCAGGGAGATCAAATGACGGAGGAAGACCTACATACAAGTGTTACCATTGTGGCATGCAAGGCCACATGAAGAAGAACTGCCGCAAGTTGCTACGAGAGCAAGGCCAAGGCAGTAATCAGCCGAAGAAACAAGACGGAGAGACGCTAGTCACTCTCGCAGAAGACGTGGCCATTCTTTCTGTCAATGAGGAGACATGCCTTCATTGTTCAAACCATGACGCTGAGTGGGTGGTAGATACTGCAGCTTCATACCACGCCACTTCTCACAGCGATTTCTTCTCAACGTACAAAGCTGGAGACTTTGGTACGGTGAGAATGGGAAACACCAGTTCTTCCAAGATCGTGGGAATTGGTGATATTCAGATAAAAACAAATGTTGGTTGTATACTGGTATTGAAGGATGTCCGACACGTGCCCGACCTTCGGCTAAATCTACTTTCCGGGATAGCCCTCGACAAACAGGGCTACGATAACCATTTCGGCAATGGCACATGGAAGCTCACGAAAGGTGCCATGGTTGTCGCCCGAGGACATATTTGTGGCACGCTCTACAAGACCCATGTGAAGATTTGCTCAGACAGCCTCAATGCAGTTGAAAATGAGGCTTCACCAAATCTGTGGCACCAGAGACTCGGTCACATGGGGGAGAAGGGATTGTTTACTTTGGCAAAGAACAATCTCATCACAGTTGACAAGGATGTTGCACTAAATCCTTGTGATCATTGCTTGTTCGGTAAACAACATCGAGTCTCGTTCAGTTCCTCTATGAAGAGGAGATCAGAGTTGTTAAGCTTGGTACACTCTGATATTTGCGGTCCCCTGGAGGTGGAATCATTGGGCGGAAACAGATATTTTCTGACTTTTATTGATGATGCTTCACGGAAGGTATGGGTGTACTTCCTAAAGACAAAGGATCAAGTACTCGAATGCTTCAAAAGATTCCATTCCATGGTAGAGCGGGAAACAGGAGCGAAGCTGAAGTGTCTCCGAACAGACAATGGAGGCGAATATACTTCCAGAGAATTTGAAGCATACTGTGGAAATTATGGTATCAGACATGAGAAAACTGTTCCACGTACCCCACAGCACAATGGAGTAGCGGAGAGGATAAATCGAACCATTGTGGAAAGAGTCAGATGCATGCTCAGTATGGCAAAGCTGCCGAAGCCATTCTGGGGTGAAGCTGTTCGTGCCGCCTGTTATCTGATAAACAGATCACCATCAGTACCGTTGAATTTTGATATTCCGGAGAAGGTGTGGTCTGGTAAGAATCCCTCCTATTCTCACTTAAGAATATTTGGGTGCAAAGCATTTGCACATGTATCCAAGGAGCAGAGGCAGAAACTTGATGTCAAGACCACTCCGTGCATCTTTATTGGCTACGGAGATGAAGAATTTGGATACAGGTTGTGGGACCCAAAGGCCAAAAAGATCATCAGGAGCAGGGACGTGGTGTTCCATGAAAATCAGGCATATGAGGACTTTGAAAATCCCACAAAGTCCAGCAGTTCTAGTTCCAGTGCACAGGACATTGTTCCAGACCCTGCACCATTACAGTTCGCCACAGATAATGATGAAGTGCAGGATGAAGTTACAGAAGCAGAACAAGATGATGAAGAAGGTGTTGAGCAGGGGGAGCAACAACCCCCTCCACCAGATGTTGCAGGACCATCACAGCAACCAGAGGATGGTGTACCTCATATAGCTGACGAGCCTCAATCACGAAGATCCGAAAGAGGACGCATTCCGTCGAATAGATATCCGGAGTCAGACTATATTCTGCTTACTGATGAGGGGGAGCCGGAGAGTTTCCAGGAGGCACAAGTTCATGCAGATAAAGACAAGTGGATGCAAGCCATGCAGGATGAGATGGATTCCCTGCAGAAAAATCAAACCTATGAACTTGTGAAACTTCCAAAAGGCAAGAAAGCACTGAGGAATAAATGGGTGTTCAAGCTGAAGAAAGACGGCAATGGAAAATTGGTGAAGTATAAGGCTCGATTGGTCGTTAAAGGATTCCAACAGAAGAAAGGAATTGACTTTGACGAGATCTTCTCACCAGTTGTTAAGATGACTTCAATTCGAGTCATTCTCGGATTAGTAGCAAGTTTAAACTTGGAGCTTGAACAAATGGATGTGAAAACTGCATTTCTTCATGGAGATTTGAATGAAGAAATCTATATGGAACAACCGGAAGGTTTCGAGGTTCCAAGAAAGGAAAATCTGGTCTGCAAGTTGAAGAAAAGTCTGTACGGCCTCAAGCAAGCGCCCAGACAGTGGTACAAGAAATTTGACTCATTCATGGTGGGTCAAGGCTACAAGAGGACTGCTGCAGATCAGTGTGTTTATATTCAGAAATTCTCGGATGGCAATTTCATTGCACTCCTACTTTATGTTGACGACATGTTGATCGTCGGAAAGGATGCAATGAAAATTAGCCAGTTGAAGAAGGAACTGTCCAAGTCCTTTGATATGAAGGACTTAGGCCCAGCTCAGCAGATATTAGGCATGCAGATTACTCGTGATAGGAAAACCAAGAAATTGTGGCTATCACAGGAGAAATACGTTGAACGTGTGATCCAAAGGTTCAACATGGATTCTGCCAAGCCAGTCAGCATCCCACTGGCTAATCATTTCAAGCTGAGCAAGAATTCCTGTCCCTCATCAAAGAAGGAGATAGAAGATATGGCAATGATTCCTTACTCTTCAGCAGTCGGGAGTCTAATGTATGCAATGGTGTGTACAAGGCCAGATATTGCCCATGCAGTGGGCATGGTGAGCAGATTTCTTTCCAATCCAGGGAAAGAACACTGGGAAGCGGTCAAGTGGATTCTCAGATACCTTAAGGGTACATCGAAGATATGCTTGTGTTACGGGGAAGTTGAACCAGTTTTGGAAGGCTATACAGATTCAGATATGGCAGGTGATCTTGATGGTAGAAAATCTACATCAGGATTTCTTTACACTTTTGCAGGGGGAGCTGTGTCATGGCAGTCAAGGTTGCAGAAGTGCATAGCCTTATCCACGACAGAGGCAGAGTATATTGCTGCAGCGGAAGCTGGTAAAGAAATGTTGTGGTTAAAGCGGTTTCTCCAAGAACTAGGTATTCAGCAGAAGGAATACAAGGTGCATTGTGATAGTCAAAGTGCTCTGGACTTGAGCAAGAACTCAATGTACCATTCCCGGACGAAGCATATTGATATTCGCTATCATTGGATACGCGAAGTGATGGAGCAACAGTTACTGAAACTAGTGAAGATCCACACAAAGGAGAATCCAGCAGACATGATGACAAAGGTCGTTACTCGGGATAAGCTTGAGCTGTGCAGAGACATAGCCGGGATGAATGTTTGATTACATTCTCTTCTGATGGTTCTGGAGGGAGAGATTTGAAGGTTCCAGCTGGTTCCAGCTCATTCCAGCTCCATCAGAAGGCTACCCAGTAGCCCAGTGAGACAGACGGTGGACAGCTGAAGCTTTTGTCAAAAAGCTTCCACCACCACTTTTGTCAAAAAGCTTCCACCACCACATTTGTCAAAAAGCTTCCACACCACATTAAATGTGTTCCCTTTTCTTTGACTTTGCAGCCACCCTACTTTTGTCAGCCTATGGAGTGGTTGGAGGAGTGGTTGAAGCTTTCGGCTGAAACTTTGACAAAGCTTGCCAAAGCATTTGATTGTGTCCCCTTCTCCTTGACTTTCTTGGCCAGAAAGCTCCTATAAGTAGGAAGCTTAGTGAAGGCCAAATGCATGCTCAAGATCAGTGAGGAAGAAACAAAGAGAGAGAGATTCGGGAGAGATCTCAGTGAGAGAATTTTGTATAATTCTTGTATTCTATTTCCAGAGAGAAATAAAGAATTCCTCTTTGTTTATATCTTGTGTGTGGTATTTTTTTTTTCTGGCCCTGGGTAACCAACATAACTACAGTCTACTTTTAAAACTATTTTATTATTACTAATATACCCTTTGACAGTTATATTGCATTTCACTTGCATCTGGGGTTGTTCATGACCGGGCTAGGCCGGCCTCGGCCTTCAAAAAAAATTTCAGGCTGCCTGGTTATTCGTCGGGCCGAACTAGGCTTTGGATAAGGGTAGGCTACCCTCAACTCAACTCGTCAGTCACAGGGTGGGACTATAAGCCTGATGAGAGGGCTTGCAGGTGGGCCTATTGGACGGATTTTTTATATATAACTTCATTTAAAAATAATAAATATTTTTATAATTTAATATTTTTATAAATGATATTTTTGAATTAAAAGTTGAATTAAAATAGACAAAAAGTAAATAATGAATAATTTTATTTATAAATAAGAAAGAAACTGCATCACAATAAAGCAAGTACATACCAACTAAGTTGACATATACTCATTTATCTATCATTTGAACAACTCTATCATTTAAGCGTGTATGTTTAATACATGAAAAGAAAAGAATATATTATTTATCATATCTAAATTTTTAATACCTCGAATTCCGGCATTAAGGGACCTATTTCCATGTTTTGACTAGGTTGGGCGGGCAAGCGGGCCCGTTGGGTTGGGCTCGGTGGGCTGGTCCTTGAGCCAGTTTTAATGGGCTTTTTGAGGGCGGGCTATTGGGTCGAGTAATAGGTTTGAGTAGGCTCAATCCTCTCTTAAAGGATATTACTTGGGTGGGCCAATTATCGGACCTATCGAATTTCGAGCCTATTTTTTTCGAGACCCATAGACAATCCAGCCCAATGACACCCTTATTTGCATCACATTCTCTCTCATCTCTCTTCCTTAAATTCATCTCTCTCGCTATCTCTATTTCATCCTAGTCTATCGCTCTCCTCTTTGTCCTTTACTTCCTTTATCTTCTCTCTCTTCCTTAAATTCTTCTATTTTTTCTTTCATCTCTATCCTTCTATCTTATACCCAGTTTTTTCTCTTCAAAGGTCATGCGTCCATCAACAACAGCTTCAAATTCACACATCCAGATCTATATAATAACAAATTACAAAAAATAAATCATCCAACCAAATCAAACCATGAAATCTCATGGATTCTTACACGACATACATAAACATAGAGAATGAAAATTAGGTTGATACAGATTCAACAGAAATAGAAAAATAAAAGGTAAATTTCACTGACACCTCATAGATTTAAGTCATATTTCATTGATACTCCCTCTGATTTTTGAAATATAACTGTACACCCCTATTAGTTTTTGTTCTCTAATAGAATACATAATTATACTAAATTACCCTTACTAGAACTCTCAGTTTACATAATTACCCTAACTCAAATTAATACTTAAATAATCTATAATTTTATCAAATTAACATTAAATTTACCTTTAATTTTGTTTGATTAATATTTAATTTTATCCAATTAATACTTAATTTTATCAAATTAACACTAAATCAATATTTAATTTTATCAAATTAGCACCAAATTAACATTAAAGTTTTTTCAAATTAACATTCGCATTTATCAAATTAGCATTCAATTCATCCAAAAACATTTAACTTTATTAAACTAATGCCAAATTAATATTCAATTTCATGAAATTCACACCAAATTAACATTCAATTTTATCAAAATTATATTAAAATTTATCAAATTAATATTTAATTTGATTTATTTAACACCAAATTAACTATCAATTTTATCAAATTAACATTATATTTTATCAAATTAATACAAGATTTTACCAAATTAACGTGAAATTGATCTTAAATTTTATAAAATTATCATTTTATTTTAACAAACTAATATTCAATCTCATCAAATCGATATTCAATTTTATAAAATTAACACCAAATCAATATTTAATTTCATTAAAGTAACTTCAAATTAACGTTTAATTTCATCAATTTAACATCCAATTTATCAAACTGATATCATTTTTTTTGATTGAATTTCAAATTAACATTCATTTTCATACCTAATGGTGATTTCCCTTCCGTTTGAACGGTGCTTAGCTTAGGTCGACTAACCAGACCCCGATGAGGTAACTTCATTCAATTTTATAAAATTAACATTCAATTTTTTGAATTTAATATTTAGTTTTATCAAATTAATATTATTTTTTAAAATTAACACCAAACTAACATTTTGTTTGAACATTTTTTTTGTAGGAAACATTCTATTTAATCCAATTAGCATTTAATTTAATTTAATTAATATTAAAATAATATTTACTACTACTCTAACAATTTACATTGATTTTGTATAAAAGAAATTTGATTAGAGGAAAGTTGTTGGTTTGTATTTTTTTTTTTCTATGTGTGAAAGACAGCAAAGGGCTTAGCATGGTAGCCATGCTGCCCAACTTGGATTGGACTGAACGGTGCAATAGCAATGGACCAAGTTTAACGGGTAAGTAGTTAATACGTTTTGATCAGGGGTGGCCCGTCCGATCCGGTTCTCCCAGGCTAGAGGTAGGGCCTAGGCCCAAAGTTAGTTAGACACTGTTCGAGGCGAGACATGGTCCTGGACCACCCGGCCCATAATTTTACATTTTCTCAATTGAGTGCTTTATTTACAACATTATTCTACCATATCTGGATTTTTGAATGACAATAATTATAATCACATAAACTCGCAGCTTGATTGTCCAAATAAATTTAGAAATGGAATTATGAATGAACACTCATAAAAGAGTGAAAGAAAAATAGGCGCCTTCTGCGATAGAGTTTATCAACTAAAACTCTAAACTAGTCGATCAAATTATTTTTAGTTGACCAGATTTCGAAGTCTCGCCATCTGCACTTAAGCTTAAGATTATTTTTGTAGTGTTACATTTATTTTTTTGGGCACTCACACTTAGTAACTTTTAAAATTGATTATTGTGTGATGAGTAAAATACCTTTGGTTTGGATTTAAAAATGTAGTAAGTAAAATTTGGAATTTAGAATTAAGAGAAAATTTTATAGTTGCATTCACACCCCTCTCAGGCTGTCTTTCACCTTCTTTCGAAACTCTAATTTAGAAATCAGTTCATTCTATGCAACTTTAGCATAGGAAAAAGACTATATACATCATATAATTCATTCGACAAAGTATTTAAAATTGTTGTGCATAGTTTATGGGCATCAATCCATCAGTAAAAGAATTTGTCCTAATTTTTATTTTTTTTTTGATAGATATTTTTCATCAATCTTATTAAAAGAATTTATCCTAATTTCTTTTTTGAAACACAAAGTATCTTATATAATAGAAGTCAAAGCAAATGAATTTTTAACAAGTCCAAAACATCAACTACTTGTTGTTTCCATATCCTAAAATTAGACCCATCATTTGAAAAGAATCATATAATAAATGCAACGAAATTTAAAAATAAATATTGATTCATTATTTCAAGATCTATTCATATTTAATACAAACCGAAAAATTTTAGATCTATAGATAAAATTAATGGTTACCTCTTGAAGCGTGTTTTTAACAATCTTAAAGTTTTCTCAAAAATTTTGAATTTTCAAATCTAAATTTGATCTTTACCCAAAGTCTCGCAATTGTTTGGCCTCTATTGGTATCCACACGAATTGACAAACTTGAAGGATCTACCTCAACCTTTGATAAACTAGGACAGAGAGAATGAGGGGTGGTACTTCTTGTGTTAACAAGAGAGTTGTTATATCATATATCCACCTTCTACATAGAGGTATTTACAAAGCCTTAAAAGACTCTAATCCTAGTTTGGGTCAAGTTGCAATTATCTCATAATTACATATGACCCATTTATTAATTATTAATTATAATAAAGCCTGTAATTAACTCTTAATTAGGTTTTCACCCTAATTAACTCTTCATTAGGTTTTCACCCTAATTAACTCTTCATTGGTTGTCTCTCATTTATCATTTAGTTTTCAATCAATTCTATTGTGTGTGACCCTGTAGGTTCAAGCATACCTGGTTGTAGGTATTCGATACTAACTATAAGTAGCATTTCAAATTAGAACTCTTTCTAATTTAGCTTGAATTATAACTCTTCTAATTCTCCCTTTATGAAGAACAATAAATTTATATTAATTTCATTATTCGGGCTTCTACTAATCATGTGTGAGACCTAACAACATAACACGATCAACCTCTGGATAGCACGAAGAAGGTAAAGAACTCATTCAGTCTATAGTTGCCATGCAATTCAATCTTTCTATCATACAATGTCCCAATTAAATTACTAAGGTATAGAATTACTGTCAAACCCCTAACTCAATCTTATGTATTTGATCTTAGGACTACAACTCTTAATGGTCAATTAGAAACTCTTTTTATAATTGTCATTTTTCCTTAACCAAAGATTCCTTGAGTCATATCCTAGAAGATCACACAGGACATTCTCCCTTTATTTACTAAGAGTGATAGATTCCATGTTGTACACTCATAAGTCTCCATGCATGTCTAACTATGTCTAACAATACATATTTAAGTTACATAGTATATAAATATGTTGTATAGTTAAAACATAGAAGTCTATGCACAAGGCAACCAAGTGTCTCAAGTCTAAGGATCAGTTGCATAACTATAATTTTAGAATTTAACATTGACAGGTATGTAAAACTTCATATAAAAAATCTTACGTTAGTCAATGGTCACATTCAGTGTACTTGCTCTCTAATAAGCACCCACACACCTGCTTCAGTGTCCCTACACTAGTGACTTGAACAAGTCACCTCATATCAAATTTGAGTAAACATAGTGTATGCTAGTCTATTCGGATTACATAGTGCCCACATAGTAATTCCATGATTAGGAATATTTAACAGTTAAGTACTAAGAAGTATAGGTCTTCTCTTCTCAACACCTTGAGAAACTATCTTCTTAACTTATACTCTATGGACTTTATTATGCATGTTAAAATGAAATTAGCTAGTAACATGATAAATTAACTTGTCTTTTTATTTAATTACGCAATGAATGTTGCTAGTACACCCCAAAACATCACCTATATGATTGGTCTTAGAGCATACTATTAACATCAACTTCAGTAATTTTAAAGGTTTAGGGATTTTAGTTTGTCCAAGAAGTTCTGAATTTGTAAAATTCATCACTTTTGAGAATATCATAATAGAATTTAAAATTTTCTAGAAAATTGTTTGTCATAAAAAATAGGTCATTATAAGGGTCTAGAATTCATATAGGAATGGGGTTAGCAAGGTGGCCAAGCTGACCCAACCGGCAACAGGTGCACTAGTTCATCTCCAATGCTTGTTTGAGTCCTTAAAGTTTTTTGTGTTTATTTTGTCATCTAGTCCACTTAAACCAATTTTTCTTAGAACTCTCCTCTGGGTATTTTTTTGTGATGGTCAACGAAAATTCTAAGGCCCGATGGACAGCCCGTCCTGCCAGTGGCAGGGCTGTGGGTAGTCCATTAGCACTATGAATATGACCTAAGCCTGAAATTTTAGGGTTAGGTGGACCGAAGGGATGGCCCAAATGACAACCCAACAGCTTGGCCTAATAAGCTAGCCCAACAATTTGAAAAAAAATCTTATTTCTAATTCTCATATTATTTATTTTAAAAATATATTTTTAAAAAAGAAAATTTGGAGGCCGGTTCCTATATATGAACTTATTTAGGAATAAGTCTACCAAAGAAACTTAGGTAGTGTTTGGTAACCTGATGTTTGTGTTTTTTTTTTGTGTTTTTGTTTTCATTTTTTGCTAAAAAAAAAAAATTAATAACGCGTTTGGGATGTATTTTCATTTTTTTTTACTGCCCCGTTTTGAAAACAATGCCAAAATATGAAAACATAAAAAAAAAACACGCGTCTTAGTGGTATTGTTTAATGAGGTCTTACATTCGAATCTTGTTAACACCAAAATTTAGGACTTTTAGTTAGAAGTATAAAAGCCCTTTCCCTTTTTTTTGTTCTCTTTCCCTCATTTGTCTCTCTTTGTCTCTCTCGCTGGTTTCTCTCTCCTGAAACCGAAGCCCAGGTTTCTCTCTTCTGAAACCGAAGCCCTGGTTTCTCTCTGCTGAAACCCAAAGCCAAAGAAGAAATCGAAGATGAATCAAAGACGAAGACGAAGACGAAACCCACTTCGTCTTTCTCGCTCATTTCCCTCTTTTTCCTTAATTTTATGTCATATATACATAGATCTGTGTGTGTATATATATATATATATACACACACATATATATAGATCGGTGTATATACATATATAGACATAGATCTATATATATAATGTTATTTTTACATAGATCTATATATTTTTACATAGATCTATATATACATATTTGTGTTTGTCTGGTTGTGGGGGTGGGTTTCGGTGGTGGGGAGATCTCTCTCTGTCTCTGTGTCTAAAATTTCAATACAAGCTTAATAATTGTTCGTAGATCAAACAATATCTTCATCTTTCAAGCCCTGTATTTGTATAAAACAAAGTTAAAATTTACCAATTGCCAATCAACTATGCCTCCAAAGCAATAGAAATATTCAGAAATGTTCAGAAATATGTTCAGTCTATTCAACAGGCTGCACAAACCCAAGATCGATCCCAGCAAAACCGCCACAAAGAAGAAGAAGGAAGAAGATAAAGCAAGAGAGAAGGGTTCGATGGTGGTGTTGGGTGGTGGTTTTGGGTAGTCAGTTGGGTGGTGGTTTTGGGTAGTCAGTGGGGTTGGGTGGTGGGGTTTGGGTGGTTAATTTTTTGTATAATATCAAGCAAGTTTTTTATTTTTGTTTTCATAATTTTTTTAAATATAAATGACTACGAAACTTATTTTTTATTTTTTATTTTTATCACAAAAAAACAAAAACTTAGTTCTTTTTTTTTTATAAAAAAAACATAAAAACGAAAACGTTACCAAATGCACCCTTATTTGTTATGAAATCTATTTTTTGTCAAATTGTCCAAACTATCCCTTGCCTTAAGAATTCAAGTAACGTTGTTTGTGAGGAATCCCTTTCACAACCAGAAACCATTGACTCCTCCAGTAACAGGCGCCTACAAATGCGCCAAAAAAATTTCCTGCCACGATGTTCCCTTCTCTGACAAACATGCAACCGACATTTTTCAAAAATCGTTCACATTCAAATTTTAAATTGAATCCATTCAGTTAATACCATATTCGATTTTACTTTTCCAGTTTGCTGTGGAATCCATTGAAGAAGTTTATGTTCATTCTAGGGTTTCAAAACATTTTCTACATTTTCGGATTCAAAATTAGGGTTCAAGTATGTGATGTTATGGGAAAGTTGTTGTTCATTCTAGGGTTTCAAAACATCTTCTACATATTCTAATTTTCAAAATTCTCATTGTTTTTTTGTTTTCCTAATTTCAACATGCGATTCGGTGTGACTAAATTAAATGATGTAGTTTTCCAATTTTTGGATCGTTTATTGGGGGAAAAAATCGAAAATTGCTTGGTTGTATTATTGTGGAAAAACATTGATGTTACTGTGAGGGAAAAAAAATTCAATGTTATATATTCAATGTCTTAACGTTCGCAATGGTTATTGTTGTCCTAATTCAACTTACAATTATGTGTTACTAATTGAGATAATGTAATTTTTCAATTTGTGTATTGTTTTTTGTAAAAAACAATCAAAAATTGGTTCGTTGTTTACTGTGGAAAAAACGTTGATGTTACTATAAAGAAGAAAAAAAAGTCGATGTTACATATTCAATGTCTTAAGGTTCGCAATTGTTATTGTTGTTCTAATTCAACTTACGTTATGTGTTACTATTTGAAATAATGTAATTTTTCAATTTGTGTATTATTTTTTGTGAAAAAAAATCCAAAATTGATTCGTTGTGCTACTATGGAAAAAAAAAGATGTTTGATTTTCAAATTTTTCACGTGGTTGTTATTTGCTTTAATTAGCTTTACGATTCGGTGTTACTTATTCAAATAATGTAATTAATGTTCAACAAGAACTTTGAGTCATTCTATGTTATTAACTTACAAATTGAAAATGATGTTACTGAACAAAAGTTACTATGATATCACAGGTATTTGACTTAACTGTTCATGTTACTTTTGGACATTATTATGCTTAATGTCTTATGTTCATTCTAAATAATTTTAACACTGAAAATTAAGATTGTATATAGACGGATGTTTCTATGATATGTGTTAGTAAATTATGTTTTGAAATTGATGTTATTGAGCTAATGTTACTATGCTAACATCAAGTATTTGATTTGCACTGCTCATGTTACTTTTTCACATTTTTTTGCTAATTGTCTTATGTTCATTATGTGTGGTGAGATCTTTTCCAAGATGTGGTTTGGTAATCTCATTTTGTAATATGTTACTATATGTTGGTTAGATATTGATGCTACCATGTGATGTTATAGATTGATGGCAATTACAGAAAAAACTACAACTCCAAAAGCGAGTGCATTTCACCAATTTAGGTCAAACTTGCGTCCATTGATAAATGTTATTGGTGAAATAGAAATCAATGATATGCACAAAGAACAGCTGAAGAGAACATCGTTTTGGCAATTATTGCACATCATAATAACAAAAAATGTGGACAAAGATTGGTTCAACAAGAATGACAAGACTATTGTCAACATAATTAACACTTTTGATGTTGAGACATTAAGATTCCGAATTGGTGGGAAGGGCTTAAAGTTGCGGAAGAATGATGTAACTCTCATAGTTGGTATAGAAGATGGTGTGGATCCAATTGTTTCGCCCCAAAGTGCAAAGAAAATATCATCATTTGTGAGGAGGAGATTCAATAACACTAAAAGGTTGAATGCAACAATAATAAAAAAAACAGGCTGAATGATGCAGCAAATAAAAAGAAAAGTTATTTGGGTTACCTCTTTTGCTCAAATATCTGCAAGTTTTGATGATCCTACGAGCACCTAAATGGCTTGATTACAGTTACAAAAGAGGGATACCAAAGTCCTCTTGGAATCCACAGTCATAAAACCAAGAAAACTTTTTAGATGGTGTTTTCCAGAGAGAATGGTGTAACAGGTTATCAATATAGCACAATGAAAGGTTATTAATAGAGCACAATGATGAAATAGGATTCATGGAGTAGATCTTCCAAAACAAATAAGGTATCGCATTATCGAATTGAGTTTTTGCTACAAAGAAATAGAATAGAGGACATAGAGGGAGGCAAATATCTTATTATTTTTATATCTCCGCTATTTTTTATTCTGCTACGATGTTGTATAATTTGTGGGAAAGTTTTTTATTTTGATTTTAGTTTTTGTGAAACATTCATATTACTCCTACGCATGTAAAGTTTTTTAATAATGTATTAGTGGTTGTCTAACTCAACTAGAAGTGTGTAACTAAATTGGTTATAAGTGGGTTGTTCTTTCCCTAAAAGCAAGGAGTGTAAGTCTACTATTCTCCAAGAATTTTTTTGATGGACAGATGACTACAAGTATAAGGTTCTATCTATGTGGTAGTCGTCCCTCTCTCAATATATTTTTTATGTATCAGTTTTCATCACTTTTGTGTGCATTAGAGATTGGAGTAGAGCATCGTATTCTTTTATTAAAAATTTAAAGGGAATCAAGTCAAAAAGAAATGATCGTCATCATTACTAAGGTTTGATCATCGGATTTGTGATTAATAGGTTTTTCGATTGCCTACCTTGATTTTGTGATGGTTATTGTGATTTGATTACCTAAAAATACTCTAGATTCGTGCTTATTTGGATTTTAATAAGCCTAACACAATTTTCCATTTAAAAAAAATTTGTGTGGCACTTCTTGAAACACAAAATTTAGATAACATGAGTGGACAATCGACTATTCCCTATCCGTTTTTTTTTTTTGGCAAACAAATAATCTCATGGTAATGCTATATTATAAATAAAACGATGTGGCTCTATTGGGAATACTCGCATCAATTTGATCAATACAATGACAAGAAAATTATTAAATAAAATAAGTCAAAACACCTACAAAAAATAATACACATATTAATTTGGTTCGACAAAATTTCAACAGTTGTCTACGAGACATAATTTGATCACATTCTTTACCATTGAGAGAAAATGAGTACAACAATAAAATTCTATCACTCAAGTTTAATGTCCAACCTTGAGCCCTAAATCCCTTTACACCCCTCTTAATTTTACTATTCTCAAGCCTTACCCTCACATTTTCCCTTGAATTACTCACCGAATTCAGATGATAGGTCCCTACATGTCTCACATCACTGAGATGATCCCCCCCCCTCCCCCTCCCCCCCAAAAAAAAATAAATAAATAACTTCTATCTTGTCCTGCCTATTTACATGCCATTGTTGAGGCACTTTTCTGCTGCAAGTTGGCAGCTTAGTGGATACACTGAATCCTTACCATTGAAGAAAACAACACAACATTTACTATTTCCACTTTTCACATTGTTGTGATCAATTCATGTGTATCGTCCAATTACATCTTTTTGTTCTACTTACTTTTGGCATGGAATACGAACAGTCAAGGCATTTCACAAAAGTTAGCCGCCCAATCCATTTTCTTCAAATTTGAGTCACCACTTCAACAAGGTCCATCTTTTTGGACAGCCCTGGTGTTGTCATTTTCATCTCTTACCTAATAACTGCTTTGATTAGACCTTGTTGTACCAAGATTTCTTTAATCGTGCTTTCATAATCCACCTCAAACAAATCCATTGAGGTTCCTTTCTATCATTGTACTGAGTTCCCATAATTAAGAAAGCTCACGCCTTGTTCTTAATTCCAAAATTCTCATCCTGAACCTATAATACAACACTCTTTACGAGTCACCACATTACATTTCCATACGTCGTGCTCCATCGAGAGTTGTGCTTCCATGACTCAACACCAAGGGCCTATTAATGTTCTTAAGAGTCATCATGATATGGACAATTATATCACTACTTAGAGAGTAGACCTAAGATCATCACTATTTTACCCTGATACCACTTGTTGAGGACAATCGTAACAGTTTGGTTAGTATGGTGACAAGAAATAATTAAATAAAATAAGCCAAAACACACACCAAAAGACAACATTGATTGTTACATGATTCGACAAAATTTTTTTCTATGTCCACGAGGCGTGATCCAGTCACATTCTTTTTATCCCTGAATTCCTCACCAAATTCAGATGACCCCTGAATTTCTTACTCGGAATTTGAGGTCTCCAGATGCCTCACATCACTCAGATGTCCTATCTTTGTCAAATAACTTTTTTCTAGTCATGCCTATTTATAGGTCATTTTAGAGGCAATTTTGTACTATAAATTGGCAACCTAGTGGATTCACCAAATCCTTAGCCTTGAATAAAACAAGCCCACATTTAATGTTTCCACCTTTCACATTGTTGTCGATCCAAATGCATAAGCCAACTACATATTTTTTTGTTACTAAAATTTAGCAAGGAATGCAAAAAGTCAAGGCATTGCACGAAAGTTAATCACTCAAGCTTTTTCTTTGAATTTGAGCCACTACTTCTACAAGCCCACAACCATCAGTATAGCTTCACTTCAAAACAAATAGCCATTAATAGCATAATAGTTGTAAAATGTCAATGTCACATCACTTTGAATCAAAATTCTTGTTAAAAAATTTGTTTGTGGAACATGATTTTGCATTTTAGTGTTAAATGAGGGGACTGGGTTTTTTTTTCCTCATCATTAGCCATATGTTCCTCCCAACCCATCAAAATCCATTTTCCTCATCCTTTTGATGTTCGGTCTAATTTCTAAGCAATACTAGTTATGGTGATTACTACAATGATACAAACCCTCTATTTTATGAGTAAGGAAGCACCATTAACCTAAGTTGTTAATACATGAAAGCAACAAATTCCTCCAATAATGGCTGAGTTGCATGCACAAAATGTTCATCCTCCCACTCCACTTGTTCCTGACACCCATGCACACTTTCCCTTCCTTCATCTTCTTACAAACGCAACAATCTGTCTCAAGTTATCTTCTTGGAACATGTTTGGACTCATCCTCAGATATTTAAATGCACATATTTCTTTTGCATCTAAATTACCATCTACATTTAACGACGATCCTTGACAGATCTTCTCATCTGCATATTTATCATAACTTGGCAATGCATTCTCCCCTGCTAATGGCACATGAGCTTCTTAAGTGGTCAAAGCCATAAGGCATCATATGGTTGGTCATGATCTTGCATCCAAATACAAGTGAAATTAAATATGGCACCATAGCCAGCTAACATATGAGCAATTGGAAGGTACCCGTCTTGCAAACGAGTGTTATAGTACCTTGCTGAAAATGGCCTTGGTTGATGTTAATATTCTCTTTTCATAATCTTATATTCTTCTTGTGTATGTGTAAAATTCGTAAGCCACTATAATAATAGCTTAAAGATTCTTCAATATGCCACCAACAAGTGTTGGTCCAAACATATGGACTGAATTCACATCCAACAAATATCCCTCTCCAGTTCATGTGGACGGCTCAACCAGATCGATTTTCTTCCTACAAAATGTGTGTTTTATTTGGGCAATATTTTTATCTTCATGTTTGACCTGTTTCAATCAGTATGGATTTTCTCAAGAATTATTAATTTTATGTCCAACAAATCACAAATCTAGTGGTACCTTTATTGATTCGGACAAAATCCCTTCACAACAAGTCTTGGCTTTTACCTAGGAAAAAACAAAGAATAAAGACCAACTAGGAAACTCTGCCAAGACTTCCAAGTGTGATCAAGTAGGAAATGTGGACCCATAAATTGGGTGATAAGACTTGTACATGTGACTCATGCATGGATGCAACGGTTGGTGGTTATTTTCTCATGCATGTAGGAGAAAGAGACAGAGACAGAGACAGAGAATGATTGTTTGAATTTGAACCAACATAACTACTAGAAGAGTTGTGATTGTGTCAACAATCATAACCTAGCCAAAGATTATGTCCATTCATCTAAATAGGTGCCTTGGGTGTCTATAAATACCACTATATGAGGGCCTTGAAGATGTATCAAATTCATACTCATCTTATCCACATTGTGGCAATTTTTCTTTCCTGTTGCATCCCTTGGATTTCCCTTGTAGGATTGCATTTGATTTTCATTCTAACGACAAATCACTGTCGATATTGCTTCCCTAATCTGGTACTATTATATGGAATACTTATGGCATCATGATAAAGATTTCACTAGACAAATATAATGATCCCCTTACTGCAAAAGACCGCTAGGAATGCTACGATATGAGCTCACTCCAAATGCTGGAATAATAACTAACGGAGACTAGCAAACAATCATACACACTATAATTCTACCACACTTAAAGCCAAACTGGTCTATCTCAATAATCATCAAGGATATCAAGCACATCTAGCGGTAACACAATGGCTTAAGTTTAGTCCATGCATACAAGGAACTGAAACATAGTGGCTCATGAATTGGCTAATGGGGAATGACTACTCATTATTTGGGAACACTTGTTGTAGACAGTGGAGCCACATTGGGACTAAGGGTTGGAAAATGATGTAGCCAAAAAGTGTGGGAATTGTGATGGACTTTTCCCATAAGCTTTTTTTTTAGTTGGGGAGTTTCAAGAAGGAAAAATTCCCATAAACAAAGTATGGTTTCAAGAAGGGCAAAGTCTATTTTCCATATGGTCATTAGTGATGTCTATTTGAAATTTATTGTATTATTTATAATATTATAAGTAATGAATGAAGGGAGTTTTTGCTAAAAATTAACCTTTAGAAAGTGCTTGGAGCCTCCATATGAGAGTTGATTGATTCCTCTCTTTAGGGTGAGCGAGTCCCCTACTTGGGTGAGTGATTCCCCACTATCTTCAAGGTGAGTGAGCTTCTTTCTTGAGTGAGTGATTCCCCAACTATCCTTCCTTTTTTTTTTTTCTTTTTTTGATTTATATGTCTTTAAATATTAATCCAAGTTTTATATTTTTAAATTTTTGTCTGCATCAATTTGTAATCAGAGCAAGTTTGATCCCATTGTGCTTTTTGTGGTTTTTCAACTTAGAGGAACAATTAACTAGGAATATATTGTGCGACAATGAATTCATCATCTTCTATACTGATGGATGGTTGTTCTGATGAATCTCTTCATTATTAAGATGGTCGAAAGACATTACCATTCTATGATGAGTACGACGATAGTGAAGTTCTAATCCTTGACAAAAAAAAGGGTTCCTTTATCCCTAATTTTTAAGGAGATTAGGAATGTCTATGACAATGTGCCAAATGAAAATCTTGAAAAATTTCTTTTTAGCAATGAAACTTCTCAAGCTATCCATGTGGTTGGAATTATTTGCTATCTTACTCTTACTCACAAGGTAACTACCAGTACTGATTTCTTCATTTTTTGGGAATTTACACATGAAGTGGCCTAAAAAAGAAGGCCTGGGGACATAAGGAGATTGTTTCAGAAATGATTTTGGTTGGTGGGATGATTTTATTAAATTCAAACAATGACTAAAATATTGCAGTCAAACTCGAGGATAAGTTCTCTCTATGTGAGGTAGTATGATGTCTTAGATCATATTTGTAATTGACTAATTTAGTGGAGTCGATTGTAAATCTCAACCAAATTCTATGGTCATCAAGCTTCAAAAATCAAGATTCATAACCGACAAAGGAAGGAAAGGAGATTAAGCTACAATGCTACATCAAGACTACTCTGATGCACCTTCAAGCTTAGGACAAAGGTAATGACCTACATACCTAAGATGATACATTGGTTTGATAGACTTAGAAGGATTAGAGTTAAAAATGGAATTAGGATTTTCGTGTAATACTCCTAGGTGTTTTAAATGAAATTAATTTTCTAAACTATTTTGTGTTTTGATAACATAGTTTGAGCCATTAGTGGATGCCTCTTTGAGCAACACCCTTTAGTACTCAAGATGACAAGTTTTTGCATTTTTTTAGGCTTAAAAACCTGTAGGGACCGATCTACACTCACTAGCCTTTGCCAGAGCGGTCTCTTTATGATTTAGGGAAGGAAATGGAAAAAGGCCATGGAAGGCAACATAGGGCTCACTCCATGGTCGCTTGAACAGTGCTTGCCTTATGCATATTTGCAATGTAATTTTCACTCCAGCGGCAACCGTCCTATGACTGCCCTCCCACTGAAGCGAATTTGAGTTTTCTTATTGACCAAGATTGCTCTTATTCTGAGCCTACAAACAGGGAGTGCCTTGCCTACACCTAGGGTAAGCATCTAAAAGCTAGAAAAGACTAAAACCTTTCTAGATAGCTTCAACCACAACCCTAGATCCCTAACCCAAAAGGTTACCATCTTGTGATTCCTTTCTAACATCACAACTTGGAGAAGAGGAACTTGTTTAGGTGAAGAACAAACTCATTGGAGTGTGCAAACCGAGAGTCTTGGGTGTGAAGCCTTGAAGATTGCTCGAGACCTAGATGAACCGTACGACGGGGAGGGCCAAGTGAAGGTAGCCATAATGTTGAAGGAGGGCCTTTGGCGAAGAGATCTACGAAGGAAATGAGCATCTAGCCATGTGGATTGGTTGAGGTATAAGTCTCGAGTACTTGTAGATTAACTTTGTTTTTAGTGAATTAGGCTTTGGTGAACTAAGAAGGTTTCACGCGTTTTTTCCTAAGAAGGGATTTCGCGTCAACAAATCGCTTGTGTTATTTATTGCTTTAACATTTACACTTGTGGTTTGATGCCCACACATACATTATGTGTTTGATGAATTGATTGTTTAAATCTACATATCACATATAGTTGCTTAATTGACTTTGGGTTACCTTGGTTGGGATCATCTTGTAAGATTGAGTGTTAATCAACAAATTGATAAAACCAATACACTAATCTTTTTGGGTGTTTTGGGTTATGGTAGTTAAAAAAGGGTTCTCACTTAGATTGTCATATCATTGTGAGAAAAGGTAATTATGGTCAATTGGGTTAAAATTGGTGTTTGTCTAAGCACATTTTTTAATAACCTATTCATCCCCTGTAGGTCTAGCATGTGATTCCTCGTGTATAATTGGGTGAAAAGATCCAACACGTGAAATGTTGTATTTTCTCCACAATTGGTATTCTGATCAAGGTTCTCTTTGAATTACACTTAGTGTAGGCATTCATTGCATATTTGCCTATTTGACATAGTTTTTGTAATTTATGATTCATCATAACTACCGGTTGATTATTAATGGATGCTCAAGAGAAGGAGGTTTAATAGCACGACTGCCACTTTTTGATGGTACAAACTATGCATATTAGAAAGCTCGAATGAGGGCATTTCTAAAATCGATTGATGAGTGTGTTTGGTTTTGTGTGCTAGAGGGTCGGAGCCCTCCGATGACCACCACACCGATTGAAGGTGGTGAAGCAGTTGTTGAACCAAAATCCCTAAAGACTTGAAAACTGAGTATGAGTCTGCGGGATGAAAATCAAAAGACTTGAATGCGATATTCAATGCCACGACACTTGATGAGTTTAAGAGGATCTCTAAATATGAGACTTTCAAAGAAGCATGAGACATCTATCAAGTTTCCCACGTAGAAACACATTTAGTAAAGATGTCTTGTCTTCAAAATTACACCTCTCAGTTTGAGAATTTAAGGATGCGTGAGGATGAAAAAGTTAGCGATTTCTATACTAAATTATGTGATATTGCAAATTCATCTTTCGCATTGGGTACCAAGTATGATGACTCCCTGATTAAATGAAAAATCTTGAGATCTCTACTGAAGAGATTTCATGCTAAAATAACAGCCTTGAAAATCGGAGTCAATTTGGAGACGGTGTCGATAGAAGATCTAGTTGGGTCTATTTTGACTTTTGAAATGAATCTCCCACTATCTAAGAAGTCGAAAGGCATGGCTTAGTGCTCTATTAGAGAAGAGGGAGATGAATCGAAGTCACCCCAGTTAGGAGAAGAGGACATAGCCTATCTTGCACAAAAGTTCAACAAATATGTTAAGGCTAGTAGTTTCAAGTCCTCAAGGTCATAAGGGGAAAAGAAAGAGGGGTAAGGACCTAATTGCTACAAGTGTCAAGGGTTTGGACACATGACTTGGGAATGTTCTAATCGGAAGAAGAAAGATATGCCCATATAGAGGAGAGAAAGTGAGTCTGATTCGACAACGAGTAAGGATACTTCCTCTCAAGAAGATGAGGAAGAGTTCATGGCTTTAGTAGGCTCACACTCCCCTCCCCCCCCCCCCCCCCCCCCCCCGGAGATAAATTTCAAGAGGTGAAGTCAAGAGAGAGAGTCCTCCACCCATTTTTCGAGCTAAGCCAAGAGATTTTAACGAAAAACGAGTGTGGGTGAGATATGAAAACTTTGAGAGGCTCACCATCTCTACCAAGTTGGATGCCCCAAGTTCTTCCAACAAGGTCATGACTTATGCTTACAACTTGCAGCCTATATTTGTGAAACCCGGGAAAATTTGAATTTTTTCTGAAAAGGGGCAAAATAGTCATTTGCCACTACTGAGCGTATTTAAAATACATATGTTCTAGACCTCGGATGAGGAAACGGAGTGCGTCGTTGGATTCGCAACGCGAAATCTAGTAACCACTAGAAAATTCGTCGAATTCCGAGATAGTCGGATTTTTACACGTAGTTCGAGACGACTGCGTGGCGATGGATCTTTTAAAGGTCCCCAATAATGGATTTTATAAAATTTCCTTATAATTGGATTAAAGTTCCAATAAAATTAATTTGGACTTAATCCGGGATTTAATGAGTCGTTTCGGGACGAAAAACGGACCCGAAAGTCGAAAATATGCGGTGCGATGTGGACCGCTCATTTGTGACTATAAATATGGGCTTAAATCAGATTTTTACACAAAATATCAGTGCAAAAACCAGTATACACGTTTTTGGAGAGAGAGGAGAGAAAAAGTGGGTTTTTAAATTTTCTTTCGCCGATTCCGGGAGTTCCGTCCGTCGGAATTCGTCGATTCAAAAGGCAAAGTTGATCTACGCGACAAGGGCTACGCGTGGGCACCAAAAACAAGGAATTTCACCGAAGATATAAAGAGGCGATCTTGAGAGATTCAAAGTTTTGGAGTGGTTTTGGTGTTTTTGGGGGTTTTCTACACTCCTAAGAGGTAGGGGTTGTTCCTACTTTGGATTATTCTACCTTAGGTGTAGCTAGTTTAAGGGTATCTATATATATGCATGTGTATATATATATATGTTTGTGGTTATGAAAATGGAAAGGTGAGCATGAAGTGAGCTTAGTCTTGTTGCTAGCTAAATTTTGATATGTGTAAGTTATATGTGATGCATTATATAACTTGGTGATATTGAAGGCATGTTTTGTGTGTTGGAAGTTGTTGTTTTGCTTAAAATAAGATAATATGCTTGATGCCTACAAGGTGTTTGATAAAATGCCTTGGTTGATGAAATGAGGTTATTTCAATGATATTGTGATAACATGTTTATGTGTATAGAGACAATTGAAATTATGCTCTATGTTGTCAAGACATGACTTTGATATGTTGACATGAATATGAGATTTGGTAGTTATATGCACTTGATATAATTGCCATGAAGTTATGACATGTTGAACATGTGGATACATTGCTCATATGGTAGTTATTGCATTTTGAGCATTTTCATGGCATCACATTCATGGGACTATTGCATGAGTGTTGGTGTGTGGGAGATGGATGGATATAATCAACACCTTGTTTGGTAGTTGATATGTGGGCTTGGAAATGTGGACCGATGGTCACATGGAGTCACATGATTGCATTGCATAAGGAAAACTTGTGTTGGGTATAGCAAGAAGGGGCATGGCGACTTCCTTGGGTGAAAAGCCCTAAACCACTTGGTTCATACACTTCCCGGGGTGAAATTCCGCAAAAGTGTAATGCTTACGGAGCCAGGGTGAAATTCCAAAATCCGTTGCCCAAAGGAAACACAAGATTTGGTTATAAAAACACCCATTCAATGGGTAGATTCCAATAATGATCGGATTTCATAACGATCATTGGAAGGATTTTTCCGTCAATAGACGGGTTGCATTACACTTTGGCGTTGCATTGTGTTGTGTGAGTCGGTGAGGACTCGGGTTGAAACGCATGGGTGAGTGTCACTTCATTCTATGGCATAGCATTGTTGCATTCCATCATAGAATGCATAAGTATGAGAAATGTTTAGTTATATGTTTATGTGATGATTACATGAGCATGTGCATCTAGGGGAAGAGTAACCTCTATAGGTTTATCTCTACTGGGCGTTGTGCTCACCCTATACGGGAAACAATTTCAGGTGTTGGGTTTGCACCGGCGATTGGCTCCCATGGAGAGCATCAAGGGTGAAGGGGGCCTATGTGTGGCCTTATCTCAAGATTTTGTAAACCTTTTGTTTTAAGATGGTTTATGACATGTAAATATGGTAATCATATTTGAATACTTATAATGGAACCTTGTATGTTATATAAGTATGGTTAATTGGACCCAGTGTGGCCAATGTTTACTTATACATGGACCCGGTGCGGCCATTGCTTTATATTTGACCTCGGATGGGTCTGGTAATTGTGTATTGCACAGGTTGGGTATTGGGTAGAGTTCCCCATACAAAGGAGACTCTGCCCAAATTTCGTAAGTTATGGACCCCGGTAAATGGGGCATAACAGTGTGATATCGAGATACTAGGTATCTACAGGTATTCCGCGGGTTGATGGGTAATCAACGGACCCCCGGATTTTGGGGTGTCACAGCTTGGTATCAGAGCATAGGTTTACGATAAACCTTGGGCTTGTCGGGCATTGGGTTTAGACCATTACATTCCATGTGCATAGATGTTAATTGTTTGTTTGTTATATGTTATGTGTTACATGACATGTGAATTATATGCATTGTAGAATGTGTATGTAAATGAACACACTAGGTTAGAAAACATAACCTTGGGTTCGGAAAAAGGGATGAACGGGATAGTTCAAGGGTTAAACGTCTACTAGTATGTGACACATGTTCTACTAGGGGGGACAATGAGAAAATTCTCAACGTATGTGTTTGATCCCCAACGTTGGGGGTACTAAATTGTTAGTCTATTTATATCTAATGTGTGTGTAGATGGAAAATATAGGAAGAGGACGCGGCCGAGGCCGAGACCGAGGCGGTGGACGGAACAACCAACCACCACCACCGGTCTTTGACCAACAAGCCTTCATAGAGGCTATTGGTACTGCGACTGCTACCATTGCACAGGCCAGTGCTACAACTGCTACTATTGCACAGACTAGTGCAAATGTGGGCCAAGGAGGCTCAAGTCATCTCCAGAAGTTCAAGGCACATCAGCCTCCGATCTTCATGGGAGGGGCGGACCCAATGATAGCTGATCATTGGTTCCGGCAAGTAGACAAGGTCTTAGGGGCAATGGAGATTACTTCCGATGCTACGAAGATAACCCTAGCTACTTTTCAGCTAGAGGGAGAATCCCAAGTATGGTGGGATTGGATCAAGACCTCAAGGAACTTGGGGATAATGACATGGGCAGAGTTCAAGGAACTCTTCATGGGTAAGTACTTCCCGGCGGCTACTCGACATGCAAAGGCCCGTGAGTTCTTAGACTTGAGACAGGGAACGATGACGGTGATGGAATACGTGGCTAAGTTCACTGAATTGGCCCGTTTCGCCGACGATTATGTGGCCACAGACATGGCCAAAGTACGTAAGTTTGAGGATGGCTTGAAGTTATCCATTCGGGGAAAAATTGTGGGTCTCCTTCTGCAGGACTTGGACACAATGGTCACGACAGCTATGGCCATTGAGAGAGAGGTTGATGATGCAAGGAACATCCGAGAAGCGGGTGGTAAAGACAAGAAGAAGGAGGGTCAATCCTCTTCTTCTGGTGCAGGGAAGAGGCAGAGGACTTCTACTCCGCAGGGACAGCAAGGGCAGAGCCGCGGCTATCAAGGCCAAGGCCAGGGTCGATTCTCCCAAGGCGGGGGAAATTTCAGGACTACTTACCAGGCAAGTCAGAAGACTTGCTATCATTATCACCAACTGGGTCACGTGAGGAAGGATTGTCCTCAGAGGCAGGGATCCCAGAGTTATGGGACATCCCAGTCCCAGTCTTCAGTGGCCCCACACAGACACCTTATGTTCCTCCCTACCCCACTACGGGCCAGGGAAGCCAGTACCAGTTCCAGGGTGCTGCACAGACCCCTACTACATCACGTGCGAGTGCCACGCAATCAGGCCAGATGGGCCAGAGTTTGGGTCGAGGCCGAGGACAGGGCTCACAAGCCGGTACTTCGGGAACCCAGGGGCGTGTCTACGCCATGATACCTCAGACCGAGCCAGCAGACCAGTCGGTGATATAGGGTACATTTCTACTTTCCCGCTTATGGGCTAGAGTATTGTTTGATTCTGGTGCATCGCATTCATTTATTGCTGCATCTTGTGTGAAAGATTTGGGCTTAGAGGTTGAGACCTTAGAAGAGCCATTGCACGTGAGTTCTCCCCTAGGTGCTAGGGTGAGGGTTGATCAGATATGTCGGGGGTGTGAGTTAGAGATCTCAGGGATTCTACTCACCGTGGACCTTCGGGTCATGGACATGTCGGAATTCGATGTAATCCTTGGGATGGATTGGTTGGCGGCACACCGAGTCGTCATAGATTGTGATCGGAAGCGGGTCACTGCTTACACACCGGATGGGGTTTGTTTCATGTTTCAGGGGGATAAGCACGATGATTTACCCCAAGCCGTGTACGACTCTAGATGGCACGGGCAGTTGATGGGTTGGCTAGCAAGCCTTACCCTGGAGGACGAGGCGAGACAGGAGTTGGGTCTACCTCGGGTTGTGTGTGATTATGAGGATGTTTTTCCGGATGAACTACCGGGATTACCTCCACATAGGGATGTAGACTTCACTATTGAGTTGCATCCAGGTACATCGCCCATTTCTATGACTCCACATAGGATGGCGTCTGCTGAGTTGCAAGAACTCAAGGTCCAATTGCAGGAATTGTTGGACAGGGGGTTTATTAGACCGAGTACCTCACCTTGGGGCGCTCCGGTGTTATTTGCAAAGAAGAAGGACAAAACCCTCCGACTATGTATAGACTACCGGCAGTTGAATAGGGTTACTATCAAGAATAGGTACCATTTGCCGAGGATTGATGACTTGTTTGATCAGCTGAGAGGGGCGCGGGTCTACTCCAAGATAGATCTCCGCACCGGTTATCATCAGTTGAGGGTTAGGGAGACAGATATCCCTAAGACGGCGTTTCGGACGCGTTATGGGCATTTCGAGTTCACAGTGATGTCTTTCGGATTGACGAATGCCCCAGCGGCATTCATGGATCTCATGCATAGGGTGTTCTAACCCTACCTTGATCAGTTCGTCGTGGTTTTTGTTGACGACATCTTGATTTACTCCAATTCTGAGGAGGAGCATGAGGATCACTTGAGGGTCGTTCTTCAGATCTTGAGAGACCATCAGTTGTATGCCAAAGTTCAGCAAGTGTGAATTTTGGCTTACTGAGGTGAAATTTTTGGGACATGTAGTGTCGGCTTCGGGTGTATCCGTAGACCCGGAGAAGGTTGAGTCAGTCATGAATTGGGAGAGGCCGAAGTCAGTTTTCGAGATACGCAGTTTCTTGGGATTGGCTGGGTATTATCGGCGGTTTATCGATGACTTCTCTAGGTTAGCTGCGCCTATGACGAAGTTGACTCGGAAGGAGGTCAAGTTCGAGTGGAATGATTCTTGCGAGAAGGCATTACAAGAGTTGAAGAGGAGGCTTACTTCAGCTCCTATCCTGATAGTTCCAGAGAGGGGACAGAGGTACACAGTGTATTGTGATGCCTCTAAGGACGGGCTCGGATGCGTTTTGATGCAGTCCGGGAGGGTCGTGGCTTATGGTTCTCGACAGCTAAAGAATCACGAGCAGAATTACCCCACACATGATATGGAGTTGGCGGCCATTGTCTTTGCCTTGAAGGCTTGGCGTCACTACCTATACGGTGAGCAGTTTGAAGTGTTTTCGGACCACAAGAGTCTGAAGTACATCTTTACACAGCGGGACCTCAACATGAGGCAACGCAGGTGGATGGAGTTTCTGGAAGACTATGACTTCACTTTGCATTACCACCCCGGTAAGGCAAATGTGGTGGCTGATGCACTTAACCGGAAGTCACGGGGAGTCTTGGCTAGTGTAGCTTCCCGAGAGTGGGAAATGCTCGAGACTGTGGGACAGTTTGGGCTACATTACATGGGGCAGGCTCAGGGTACCTTGGGGAGTTTGATGGCTACACCTTCCCTACTGAGCAGGGTTATTGAGTCCCAGAGTCAGGACACGGAGCTATTGTCCATCCGGGACCGTGTACAGGCAGGTACAGGTGACGAGGGCTGGGCCATTCACTCGGATGGTAGTCTTCGGTATCGAGGAAGGGTTGTGGTTCCTCAGTTGGCGGATCTAAGAGAGGAGATTCTTAGGGAATTTCATTGTTCCCGTTTTGCGGTTCATCCAGGGGGCACGAAGATGTATCATGATCTTCGTCGTCAGTATTATTGGAGTGGGATGAAGGGACAAGTTGGTGAATTTGTTGGTAGATGTCTCACATGTCAGCAAGTGAAGGCTGAACACCAGAGACCAGCGGGATTACTCCAGCCTTTGGAGGTAGCTGAGTGGAAGTGGGAGCATGTCACGATGGATTTTGTGACTCACTTGCCACGGACATCGCGGGGACATGATGCGGTGTGGGTGATAGTGGACCGGCTTACCAAGTCGGCACACTTTTTGGCTGTGCGGATGACCTTCACATTGGAGGAATTCTGCAAGTTATATATACGAGAGATTGTCCGATTGCATGGGGTGCCCGTATCTATAGTATCGGATCGGGATCCCAGATTCACATCTCATTTTTGGGAGAGTTTCCAGCGAGCCATGGGGACTCAGTTGATGATGAGCACTGCTTTTCATCCCCAGACGGATGGTCAGTCAGAGAGGACTATCCAGACATTAGAGGACATGCTGCGGGCATGCGTCCTAGATCTCAAGGGTAGCTGGGAAGATCATTTACCTTTGGTTGAGTTTGCCTATAACAATAGTTATCAGGCGAGCATACAGATGACACCCTATGAGGCATTATATGGGAGGCCTTGTAGATCTCCGGTTTGTTGGACGGAGGTTGGAGAGAGACCCTCTACGGGTCCAAAGTTGATTAGAGACACCTCAGAGAAGGTGGACTTGATACGGAAGCGTCTTCTCACGGCTCAGAGCCGGTAGAAGAGCTACGCCGATAGACGGCGGCAACCCCTGGAGTTTGAGGTGGGTGATCATGTCTTCTTGAAGGTGATGCCTACAAGAGGAGTGGTCAGGTTCGGCAAGCGAGGAAAGCTGTCACCGAGGTATATCGGACCCTTTGAGATACTTGAGAGGGTGGGTACAGTCGCTTACCGGTTGGCGTTACCGCCTGATTTAGTGGGTGTTCACGCGATATTCCATGTCTCTATGCTCCGGAAGTACACCCCAGATCCTACTCACGTGGTGGATTGGGGCGAGCTTGTGGTTGATACTGATGGGACCTTCGAGGAGGGACCGGTGCGTATCATGGATAGCCGGGAACAGGTTTTGCGAGACAAGACCGTGAGGCTAATGAAGGTGCTTTGGTAGCACCGGGGAGTAGAGGAGGCAACATGGGAGCGTGAGGACACCATACGTGCCAATTACCTTTTCCTGTTTGAGGATAGAGGTACATTTTCATACTTACAGCTTGGTATTGAGAGTACATTACTTGTTGCATATGCATGCTATTAAATGTATATGTGTATGTGAATTTCGGGGACGAAATTCTTTTAAGGGGGGGAGAATGTGAAACCCGGGAAAATTTGAATTTTTTCTGAAAAGGGGCAAAATAGTCATTTGTCACTACTGATCGTATTTAAAATACATATGTTCTAGACCTCGGATGAGGAAACGGAGTGCGTCGTTGGATTCGCAACGCGAAATCTAGTAACCACTAGAAAATTCGTCGAATTCCGAGATAGTCGGATTTTTACACGTAGTTCGAGACGACTGCGTGGCGATGGATCTTTTAAAGGTCCCCAATAATGGATTTTATAAAATTTCCTTATAATTGGATTAAAGTTCCAATAAAATTAATTTGGACTTAATCCGGGATTTAATGAGTCGTTTCGGGACGAAAAACGGACCCGAAAGTCGAAAATATGCGGTACGATGTGGACCGCTCATTTGTGACTATAAATATGGGCTTAAATCAGATTTTTACACAAAATATCAGTGCAAAAACCAGTATACACGTTTTTGGAGAGAAAGGAGAGAAAAAGTGGGTTTTTAAATTTTCTTTCGCCGATTCCGGGAGTTCCGTCCGTCGGAATTCGTCGATTCAAAAGGCAAAGTTGATCTACGCGACAAGGGCTACGCGTGGGCACCAAAAACAAGGAATTTCACCGAAGATCTAAAGAGGCGATCTTGAGAGATTCAAAGTTTTGGAGTGGTTTTGGTGTTTTTGGGGGTTTTCTACACTCCTAAGAGGTAGGGGTTGTTCCTACTTTGGATTATTCTACCTTAGGTGTAGCTAGTTTAAGGGTATCTATATATATGCATGTGTATATATATATATATATGTTTGTGGTTATGAAAATGGAAAGGTGAGCATGAAGTGAGCTTAGTCTTGTTGCTAGCTAAATTTTGATATGTGTAAGTTATATGTGATGCATTATATAACTTGGTGATATTGAAGGCATGTTTTGTGTGTTGGAAGTTGTTGTTTTGCTTAAAATAAGATAATATGCTTGATGCCTACAAGGTGTTTGATAAAATGCCTTGGTTGATGAAATGAGGTTATTTCAATGATATTGTGATAACATGTTTATGTGTATAGAGACAATTGAAATTATGCTCTATGTTGTCAAGACATGACTTTGATATGTTGACATGAATATGAGATTTGGTAGTTATATGCACTTGATATAATTGCCATGAAGTTATGACATGTTGAACATGTGGATACATTGCTCATATGGTAGTTATTGCATTTTGAGCATTTTCATGGCATCACATTCATGGGACTATTGCATGAGTGTTGGTGTGTGGGAGATGGATGGATATAATCAACACCTTGTTTGGTAGTTGATATGTGGGCTTGGAAATGTGGACCGATGGTCACATGGAGTCACATGATTGCATTGCATAAGGAAAACTTGTGTTGGGTATAGCAAGAAGGGGCATGGCGACTTCCTTGGGTGAAAAGCCCTAAACCACTTGGTTCATACACTTCCCGGAGTGAAATTCCGCAAAAGTGTAATGCTTACGGAGCCAGGGTGAAATTCCAAAATCCGTTGCCCAAAGGAAACACAAGATTTGGTTATAAAAACACCCATTCAATGGGTAGATTCCAATAATGATCGGATTTCATAACGATCATTGGAAGGATTTTTCCGTCAATAGACGGGTTGCATTACACTTTGGCGTTGCATTGTGTTGTGTGAGTCGGTGAGGACTCGGGTTGAAACGCATGGGTGAGTGTCACTTCATTCCATGGCATAGCATTGTTGCATTCCATCATAGAATGCATAAGTATGAGAAATGTTTAGTTATATGTTTATGTGATGATTACATGAGCATGTGCATCTAGGGGAAGAGTAACCTCTATAGGTTTATCTCTACTGGGCGTTGTGCTCACCCTATACGGGAAACAATTTCAGGTGTTGGGTTTGCACCGGCGATTGGCTCCCATGGAGAGCATCAAGGGTGAAGGGGGCCTATGTGTGGCCTTATCTCAAGATTTTGTAAACCTTTTGTTTTAAGATGGTTTATGACATGTAAATATGGTAATCATATTTGAATACTTATAATGGAACCTTGTATGTTATATAAGTATGGTTAATTGGACCCAGTGTGGCCAATGTTTACTTATACATGGACCCGGTGCGGCCATTGTTTTATATTTGACCTCGGATGGGTCTGGTAATTGTGTATTGCACAGGTTGGGTATTGGGTAGAGTTCCCCATACAAAGGAGACTCTGCCCAAATTTCGTAAGTTATGGACCCCGGTAAATGGGGCATAACAGTGTGATATCGAGATACTAGGTATCTACAGGTATTCCGCAGGTTGATGGGTAATCAACGGACCTCCGGATTTTGGGGTGTCACAATATTCCTAGTAAATAATATGCAGGTGGGAGTTAGTGATATCAAGTCATGGATGCAAATATGGAAACATCTTTGCCATACTTCACGTGAATACTGTTTTGAAAAGACATTCAAGGCCCTTCCATTAACTCCACAGTGCATTTTTAATAAGCAGAACTTTCTCTCTCTCTCCTCTCTCTCTCTCTCTCTCACACACACACACACATTTGGCTTTAAATAGGAGTTGCATGATCAGAGTGAAACATATAACTAAGAGAAGATATGGAGAATTCCCTCAAGTGTCCCGAAGAAGCTAAGGATGTTTCACTTGTAGAACTTAAAGACAGGCTTGCATTGTTTGGTAGAGTGAGGGGTTGGGAACAATATCACAGCCCCAGAAACCTCCTTTTAGCTCTGGTAAGTCCTAAAAGCTTGTTCACTTCTTTTTAAGGTGAGAAAGTATGGACCTAAGTGATCTATCATACATTTCATCGAACACCCTAGGGTCATACATTATATATATATATGTCTTCTTTTTTTATTTTGATTTATTTTTCTATGAGAAAAAATCAAAAACAATAGAAGAATGAAAAACCCCAAAAAAATGGTAAATCCAAAAATAGTTTTGATGTCAAGTTTGACATTCATTTTTAGGATTAATGATAATTGCTTTATTTGTTCATTTCTTTGTTTATTTCATTTTTATGCATATTCTTTGTTGTATTTGTTTATTTGAAAAATAAAAAAATATTAGAGAAAGAAAAAGCAAAAAGATTTTTTTTTTTGTTTATTTTTCATTGTTTTATGATCATGGTCATTCACACTTTGATTTGCCTTGAAATTGTTCCATCGTAAAATCAAAGTTGAAATGTGCATTGCTATGAGAAATGTTAGGAGTTAGAGAACTTAGTGGCATAAATCCGATTGCAAGATTCATTAGTCAAAACTCTTTCATCCGAGCGTGCTTGGATAGTGTTTACCTTTGAAAGATCCAAAACCAAGTACATGCATGTCATCTTCATACTTAGGAGTTTGATTAGTTTAAGTTATTAATGATTTTAAAGGACTCTAAGTGTTGGTGTGATAGGTGAACACAGGACTAAAGGTTAGTTAAACTTCAATCCCTTAAAAGATGTCGAAGGCGAATTGTGAGAAAAGAGTCCAATGTGACCAAATCTAAAAAAGTGAGGCATAAAATAAAGGGCTAAAAATAATCACACTTAAATTGTGAGAGTACTTATGCTTAATTGTTAATAACATATATGTAAAGCTCATCGAGCACATGTTAATCATGATTAAAAGCATACCTTAAAAGTAAATAATTCATAATCATGTTGATTGAAGTCATACAGTAGAAGGGATAAAAGAAATGGGAGTGGTCAAAAAGAGAATATTTATGACACTCACTGACTGGTCATGTATTCACTTAAATGATGCATTAGGATTTCATGAAGAGCTTATTAATGATTTGAACTAAACGGAATCCTAATTGTGTTGGAGTTTGATTTCACACACGTTGAACTTGATTAGTCAAAGTTGAATAAAATTTGAATACGTGTGAGTGAAACTGAACTAAGTGAAGGAAACATTGTTCTAGAATGCATGAAATTGAATTCTATATTTCTTAATATGCCTGAGAGTAATGTAATCAGATGATAAAATTTGGATACAGCTATTATAATGCAAACATGTGTAACTTTCGTGATTTTTGACATTGACCATTTACATGATCAATTTAAAAATTGTATTACACTTGCATCCAATTTCATCCATGCTTGTGCATATAGTTGCATTTAAGTTGCACATACACCCATGCATGATATGATTTTAAGACTATAGAAGTAATTGATAGCCATTGGGAATAAGTAGTTGAATTCCTTAGTCTATCCAGTCACTACTTTTGATACATTACACTTCTAAGAAAGGAGTCCGAGACACCCCTTTTTGGACGAATGGATCAAGCCTTGCGACCATTTGAGCTATGCCTTTTAGAGACTTACTATAAGTCATATGTGAGCTTGAAAGTGTTTTACATTCATTCATGGCTTGCAATAAAGTGCTCTTTTTTTTTTTTTTTTTGGTGATGTACTCTTAGTCCTACTTATTGATGCTGAATCATAGTTGACTTTGAGGTATATGTCCTTTCCTTGGTTTGCTTGCAAGATTTGGCCAGTTGTTATGCATTCATACCTTCTTATTATACTATAATTCTATGTCATGATTGTTATAGGTCGTCATTGGATTGACATTTATAGCAAATAAGATAAGAATATGTTTGGTAACTTGATTTTGTACCATGCTTGTTGCATGTTGTCATTAGGTTGGCATTTGTGACAAAAAGAAGGAGAATATTTTAGGTACATATGGGAGAAATTGGGGAGATTTACTCTTGAATCGATTAGATATATTGCATCCGAACATAGAAAATGGGAGTTTGTTCAAATACTCGGGGGAGTAAAATTTGCAAACTTGGAATGAAGTCACATTTTTTGTGGTTTATTTTTCACTTATTATTTTACTTGTGAAAACCAACTAAGGGGGAGAACTTGATGTGTTTTGTACTGATAGATCAATGGATTCTCAAGCATATTGGGCAAGTCAATTTTTAACATGTGTACATATTTGCACTTGCATGATGTATGCATACTTATGCCATATGCTTCACTTGATGTTTTCCAAATCAATGATTATGTTATATATTTCTCTAAGATATGATGCTTTTTACGAGATTTTGGTTTGAGTGGTAATATGCAGGACTACTATCTTCAAGTTTCATCTAAAGAAATAGATTTTGTACTAGATAGAGATTTAGGACGTGTACATGAGTGTTGAGAATAGATTTACAATTCATTTTGTTCAATGGTTTATGGGCACAAAATTGCCAAAAAGGGAGATTGTTAGATCATATTTATAATTGGCTAATTTTGTGGAGTCCATTATAAATCTCAAACAAATTTCATGGTCATTAAGCTTCAAAGATCAAGATCCTTAAGCAACAAAGGAAGGAAAGAAGATCAAGCTACAATGCTACATCAAGACTACTCCGATGCCCCTTCAAACTTAGGACAAAGGTAATTACTTAAATACCTAAGATGATACATTGGTTTAATAGACTTATAAATTCTCACATGTTGTACACCTCAAATTCTCCAGGTGCTATTGAATATGTTATACTTCTATAGAATGTGTGGTTTATTAAAAGAATGCCTTCTGCAATGGTACTTTAGCAAGGTACTTGTCGCAACTTAATCCTTGATTTCTTTCTAATGTTAAAAACATTATAGTGCTACAATTCCTCTCAGGAACTTTGGTGTGGCATGTTTGGCAGAGAGTCAAATACAATACAAACTTGCCGAAGGGTAAGCAAATCTCAATTCAGAAAGACAGTTTATTTTTTGTTGTTTATGAGGTATGATTTTATTGATTTTATACGTCACTGTTTTCTGTTTATGAGGTCTAACTTTTTACATCCCACTGAAGTCCAAAGAAATAGTAGGCTTGCAAAACTTGCAACTAGTGGGGTGTTCAATTTAAATTATTTATATGTTTGCTTTTATATTTTTGAAGGGGTGTTTGGATTGGGATTTTTATCACTTATCAGTCGTTCTATTTTTTCAATGATCCAGAGTAGCATAACCTTTTTGTGCTTTTTTTAGTAACTTTATTCTAAAAGGTTCCCCGTATTGCATTGAAGATACTTGCGCAAATCACGACTTGCCTGATTCTTTCCTTTTTTCCCACAATTACTGGATGAACAAACAAAAGTTTGAATGTCATGCGCTTTCTCCAAGCAATCAATGGGTAAATACTTGGGCGTGGCTCCTCTGCTGTTAGAGTAAAACAGCACATGGTGCTGTTAGTTCAAACGGCATCGTATTGATGAGTTTTGGTGTCCTAAAAATTTTCACCGAGAATGATTCACGAATCTCTCTCTCTCTCACATATGTTTTACGAGAAAAAAATGCAAGAAGATGAGAAAACAATGGCAGAAAAACCAGTGCTCTGAGTTGCTTGCTTAATTAGTTGCTTGATTTTTGGTGAAAGATAAAAAAAAAACAACCTCAAAACCTCTTCCAGTTACTGCCCCAAAACTTCTTCCCTATCCTCTCACCATTATTGGGCGAAATTGGTAGGGCATTTTCTGTCTTTCTACCCATGAATAAACAATACGTATAGATATATGCACACTTATGTACACACACAGTCAAATTATTTTTCTGCAAAATGAGTTGTGACTGTTCATGAGCTCTTTTAATGGCAGTAAAGCTCTCATTTTTTTGACAATTTCTAGAAAAATCGTCAGATGGGTCTGTTTAAACACAAATCTTTCATCTGGTTATGGACAAATAACATCAATATACTCAATCAACCATAAATATCAAATCAAAATTTTTAAGTTAAAATCATAATTACATCTATTGGAAGTTTGGAACCAACAAAGAGACTTGTGAGGAACCACCCATATAATCTGTCACTGGCCGGAGTTGAGTTCGGCATTCTGATCAAAGTTTAAGCAATGGCTAATGCAAACCCAAGTTGCAGAAATAAGGTCTCTATTTTTGTCATGGCGACAGGAGATGTGATTTTACTAGTTTGTACATTTTATTTTTATACGTAATTGCTTGAACTCCAGATACTTGCAACTTGCTTGTGTAGAAGAGAAAGGCTCTTTGCAGAAGGAGAGAAAAATCTTGTGTCTTCAATTTGTGTGAAGAGATTGTGAGTATTGGGTCCCAAGAGAGATTTGTGCGAGAGATGCAGAGGATTTGTTTTGGGAAAAAAAAAAATTCTGAAACAATTCCTACCAAACTACGTCGTTTTCTTGGGAGATAAATTTTAGAGTCCAAACAAACATAAAACAGTGTCGTTTGAACTAACAGCACCATGTGCTGTTTTACTCTAACAGCAGGGGAGCCACGTGCGCCTCTTCTAAGTTTGCACTGTGTTTGGTCACATTTTTCTTTGCACTTTCAGGTATATGGTTCCATTTAAAGTTTCTGTTCCTTGAAGGAGGAAATGTATACCGTGAAAACCCAGGAAGAGCTTTCTCTCTTGAGATTG
This sequence comes from Ilex aquifolium, assembly GCA_951799425.1. Lineage (NCBI taxonomy): Eukaryota > Viridiplantae > Streptophyta > Magnoliopsida > Aquifoliales > Aquifoliaceae > Ilex > Ilex aquifolium. The sequence goes on from OX637395.1 coordinate 14,920,666, forward strand.
TTGCAAGAAAATCATTGTCCCCCTCCCCCTGCTCCTATATGATCTTATTTTTTTTATGATCTTATTTTTGTTCTTTTCTTTTTCTTTCTTACTTCATTCCTTCTCTTTAACACTTATTTTTATGTGTTTATTGGCCATATAATAACATTGCATGGCCCTCTTAGCCTTTGTTTGATTTATGGTATTATATCTTTCTTGAAAACACACATGACCTGCTAATGTCAACAAAGAGGCGCATGATTCATGACACAATCTTAGTGTCTATTTTGATGACATGTAGCCTGGTTTGAGCTCATATGACCCATTTTCACTCACCATATAGATTTTTTTTTTCGGATTGATTTGTACTTGTTTAACTCTTTTTCATCGTTTGATTCTTGTTTTTCTCTTTTTCATCGTCTAAGAACATATTTTGTTTGGTGTTAAATTTATTCTAATTTAGTATATTCATGTATATGTATACTCGAGCAATGATATGTATCCCAAATCTCCAACCCAAATTTTCATCCCAAATCAAGGGAGACCATTGGATGAGTGGATCCCATTTAAAAAAGTTGATGTGACCCATTCATCCAATGGTCTCCCTTCATTTGGGATGAAAATTTAGATTAGAAATTTGGGATATATAGTATTTCACTTCTCCAAAAGCATGACTATGATTTAGCAAATTAAATTGCATACACAAATTCCAATTCAAAAGTGTTACTAGCTTAAGGGTATTTTTGGTACTTGTAGTTGTATATAAATTGGGTTGTGTAACCCTAACACACTACTCCTTTGACGTAATATTTCTCTTTTCCTTTTATTCTTCTTTCAATAGTGATCGCTGACAACCTGACATTAGCATCCAAACTGGTCGGAAAAATTCGAAACTTCATACGTAGAATCGACTACTTGGATTATTTTTTGAAGCCATTTGATTGGATTTCGGTGTCAAGCAATGATCTATGAAATCTGAACAATCCAAAGGCTTTTTTTTTATCCTTCTTGGTGAGGTGCAAATATAGCTATTCTATGATGCCCGTGCAGTTTAGATCGGATTTGTGAAGTTGTTGGCTATTTTTTACCATCAACCTTCATATTTGCCGCTGTTCTTCTTGAATTATCTTGGATCTGTTACTGTTTTGGCTTGGATTTACTACTGGCTATTGCACATAAGCCCCTTGGTGCTGTCTGGGGTACTTTCTAACAATGGACCAACTTTTGAGTTTGAGATTTCTTTTGATTAACTGATGTTTTGTGTTGATGCTACAATGTGGACATGTCAGAAGAGAGGGTGACCCTTACTAGTACCGTAGGAAATACCGGAGGAAATGGGTCGAGCTGTTTAGGTGCGCTCGCAAACAACCCCTCCATTTCAATCAGGGGCGGAGCCAAGAATTTTGCTTAGGGTGGACACTTTAATTATGTACTATAATTTTTTTCCGTCTAACCAATCACACTATATGACATATTTATATTTATTATATTATATTTGATATATGAAGTCCATTTAACATAAAAAATTCCAAAAAAAAAATGTATATTGCCAGAGGCGGAGCCATGAATATTTATAATGGAGGCAAAATATAACTGGTATAAAAAAATATTTAGCCGAAATTAATACTAAAAAATTCAGTTCAAGAATGAAAAAAAAATAAAAATCAATATTAAATTATTGTGAAATAGTAAATTCAATTTTTATTTAGCCGAAACAAAATCTTAACAAAAAGACACAAAATAAATTTTTTTAGTACATTTTAACCTAATTATATATTTCAATAAAATATAATTTTTTTTAAAATCTCTAAAATTTTGAATATGAATTAAATGTAAATTAATTTTTCACTAATTTTCTATCAATGCGCACAATCACAAGTACGTAGTAAAATTATTCTTTATTTAATTACAAAATTTAATTGAGATCATTATCAATCTTATAGAGAAATTTCCTATTCAAAATAGTTTGAAATATTTTTGGGTTACAACCTTTTATTTTTTGTATGCAATCGTATTTTATTAGGTTATAAACTACTATTACTAAAAAAATGGTAAATGAAAACTAAAAATTATTCTTAAAAAGTAACGAACATTGTGTTAGATAAAGAGAAATATTGTATTTTTGTCAATATATAAATAGAACATTAACTCAATCCAAAACTAACATATTTATTTTAGAGGGTTAGTGGTACACTAATTTATTAAAAAAAAAAAGACTAGAACCATTATTAAAATTTTCAAAAATTTAGGGGATAAATATAATGTATAAAATAATTTTATAGGTCAGTGCAAGGAAAGACAAAAAAACTCAAGGAACTGAAGGAACTGAGCTTCTCGCGTGTTGAGCTTCTCTCGATTTCTTCTCTTTTTCTTGTGGTTAGGCAGTGGGCAGCTAGGAGCGAGTGAGACAGAGAGAAAAAAAAAAAAAAAAGGAAAGATAAGATAGGTTTTAGTCAAGTGGGCCAAAAGTTTTGTTTTTTAATGATAGATGGGTCAAAAGTTTGTTTTTAATGTTGGACTAAAAATTTTATTTTTTTAATAGGTTTGAGTGGATTGTAATAGGCCAAATATTTGATTTTTTAATAAATTTGGGTAGATAATAGTGAGCTCAATTTTTTTTTTGTTTTAAATGGGCTTAATTTTTTAATTATTTTGGGTAAATAATGTGGGCCTAATATAAATGAAGGGGGCACACATAATATATATGTATAAATATATAATACATATACCTCACTAATAAAATAAAATAAAATTGAGGGGGGGCACGTGCCCACCCTGGCCCCTGCCTCCCTCCGCCTGTGATTTCAACTAATCCAGAGAAGATGGATGAGAACAATTATTTGGCATAGTCACGGACTTGTTATCGATCAAAGCTATTTCTTTGAATGGATATTTGACTGGAAAGACTAAGAAGCCTAGTTTATCTAGTTCCACATTCAAGCATCGGACATCTAGAAATGCCTTAGTTATGTCTTGGCTGCTTAAGTCAATACAACCCTCTATTAATCGTGATTTTTTGTTGCTTGATACAAGCCATAAAATTTGGACTAATGTTGCCCACATATATTCTCAAAGGGGCAACGATGCTAAGGCGCATGATATTTAAAAGAAAGTTCAAGAGACTAACCAGAAGAATAAGACTCTTATAGTGTACTATGCAGAGTTGATTATATTTATGGAAGGAATTAGACTACTATATGAGTTTCCAGACTGATTGTGTTAATCATGTTGTAAAATTTCAGCAGATAGTAGAGAAGGAACAAGTATATAACTTTTTTGTTGGTCTTAATATTGAGTATGATCAGATTTAGGTTCAGATTTTGGGTCGTAGTTAATTTTCGAGATCTTCTCATGTTGCGTCTCTCTCTCTCAGGTTATTGTTGGTTTGTTACTTTTATTGATTTTTATTCTCATCTTACTTGGGTTTACTTACTACGTACTAAAAATAAATTTTCCTCTTGTTTTTGATATTTTCATAAAATGGTAGGTACCCAGTTTGTTGTCAAAGTCAAAATCTTTAGAAGTAATAAAGAACTGATTACCTTGATGGGGAATTTCACTCTTACCTCAATGATTATGGCATTCTTTATTAAACCACTTGTGTGAGTACCCAAAAAAAATTGCCATCTTCTTAGGTTGATCATTCATTGAAGTTTATTATGAATGTTCCTCATCATTTTTTAGGAGATGCAGTTTTTATTGCTACTTATCTTATTAATCGTCTACCTTCAAGTGTTCTTCAATTTAAGTCAAATGTTGAGTGTCTTTCTAGAATTTTATCAATTCCCTCTATTTTTTTCTTCCTCCTAAAGTTTTTAGTTGTGTTTGTTTCGTACATGACTACGTATCATCCAAGGGCAAACTTGACCCTAAGGCTTTCCGGTGTGTTTTTGTTGGTTATTCTATCACCTAAAAAGGGTATAAGTACTACCATCCACAGCCTCATAAGATGGATGTTATCATGGGTGTTACCTTTCGTGAGTTTAAGTTCTTTTTTTCTCCTCCCCAATCATTTATTCAGGGAGAGAACACCATTATTGAGGAAGATATGGTATGTGAGGAGCCCCTTCTTCAATTGCATTTTCAGTGGGATACTATTAAGGGGGACCAATAGATTGTTGGTACTAATGATCCACTAGGTACTCTGAAAACTTATTCTTGGCGTCAAAAAGTACAAACCACTCATGTGGCACCGAATCTGTTGAATTCCCCTACTCCAGTTCTAGCATCTTCTACTAATTTACTAGGTAATGAGCTTCCAATTGTCACTCCAGTTATTAATATTCCAACTATTGGTATTTTGAGCTTCCTATTGTAATTAGAAAGGGTATTCGAGTATACACTCAACATCACATTTCTAACTTTGTCTCTTATGATTCCTCGTCTCCATTCTATTGTACATTTGTTTCCTACTCATCTTCTATATCTATTCCTCAGGGTTGGAAAGAAGCCCTCACTGATCCAAAGTGGAGAAAAGCTATGGTAGAGAAAATGAAATCCCTAAAAAAATGACACATGAGAATTAATTCCACTCCTTGTCGGAGCAAGGGTAGTTGGGTGCAGATGGGTATTCACTATCAAACAACAAGCTGACGAAATAATTGAGAGATATAAGGCAGAGCTGGTTGCTAAGGGATTCACTAAGATGTATGGCATTGATTATCAAGAGACCTTTAACCCTATGGCAAAGATGAATTTCATACGTGTTCTCTCTTGTGCAGATAATTTGGGGTGGAGTCTACAACAATTGGATGTGAAAAATGTCTTTCTCCAAGGAGACTTGGAGTAGGAGGTATATATGAAGATTCTACCAGACTTTTCATCTCAAATAATTGAAGGAAAGGTGTGTAAGTTGAAGAAGTCACTTTATGGGTTGAAGCAAACACTCAGAGCTTGGTTTGACAAGTTTTTCAAAGCCATGTTGAAATTTGGATATAAACAAGAATCATGTTGATCATACTATGTTTATCAAACATGTAGATGATAAGAGAACATTTCTCATTGAATATGTGGATGATATAGTGATAATTGAGAACGGTGTGCATGAAATCACCAGCTGAAAGCTCAGCTGGTTAAGGAGTTTGAAATCAAAGACTTGGGTTTATTGAGATACTTTATTGGAATTGAGGTTGCTAGATCAAATAAAGACATTTTTATCTCCTAGAGAAAATATTTTTGTGACCTACTCAGAAAAATAGGTATGTTGAACAGATTTTGACTCGTTCATACTTAGCTAGATATTACTTATGGAGTGGGGATTGTAAATTAATTTATGCATGATCCTCGAACCCCTTATCTTAAAGTTACTTATCATATTTTGAATTATCTCAAGTCAACTCCAGGAAAATGGATCTTCCCCAATAATGGTCATTTGAAACTGGAAGCATTCACTAATGCAAACTGGGCAATTCGGGCTACTGCACCTTGATAGCAGGAAACATGGTCACACAGAAAAGAAAAAACAAGCAGTGGTAGGTAGGCCTAGTGGAGAGGCTGAATATAGAGCAATGGCCCATGGAGTTTGTGAGCTTTTGTGGCTCTAACTTTTATTGGGGGAATTCAGAATTCGTGATGATGGGGCTATGAGACTGTACTATTATAATAAGGCAGCTATCAACATTCACACAATCCAGTTCAACATAATATAACTATGCATTTTGAAATTGATCGACACTTTATCAAAGAGAAGCTGAACAAGGGTTTGATTTGCATGCCTTTTGTGAAATAAGAAAATCAGTTGGTCGATGATTTCACAAAGGAGCTTAGTAGCAAGCCTTCACATAATATTTCTCTCTTCCTCTTATTCTTCTTTTCTCTTCTTAACAACACTAATTACTTCATAATCTAACTCAAAGATAAAAAGGAAATCAGCTTTTTTTGATATTTTTTTTGTTGCATAAGGATCCTAATTTTGGCTTGGAAGAATATACTTCATTTGTATCAAAAATCCCTATTTTGCTCACAGACTTGAACTTTTATTGAACAATGTTATTTTGTTCTAAAATCTTGATTGGAAAGAATTCTCAAATGACCACTCTCTTTCCCTATGTAAAAGGAGGGTCAAAATGGGATGTCCAAATCTATCTTTTGTTTTGGATATGTTATGGTTTCAGTGAATGTATTCAATAATTTTCAATAAGTATTCAATTTTGGCTAGAGGAGTTGAAACAACAAAATACTTTAGTTTTACATGTGTAGTGGTTGCTATCTTCATGACTTTTAATGGTATGTGTCCCGTGCAAGGATTTATTGAAATGTAGGAAGAGAATTTTCTTTGTGCATGTCCTCCATGATGTAGTGACAAAGCTTATTGTAGGAGGCATGACCTCATGGAGAGCTTGAAGCAGTTACAGTGCAAGACACTTATTTTTTGTGGGCGAATACAGCCCATTCCACACCAAAGCTATGTACATGAGCACTATAATGGACAAAAATGCCTGCGCTCTTGTTGAAGTAGGACTTTATCCCCGCCATTGTATCTTTCCCTTCTTAGCTTTTCATAAGTAATACATGTCGAGGGCAAATTAATTTTACCTTGTAAACATGGCAATTAACAGTTATCTAAACATCATATGCTGCATAAAGTGGATAACACTCTTATCGAACTATTGAGATATTTGTTGACAGATATGGAACTTTGAATGAAAAGTATGTGGAATATACAGGATTTTATGTTCTTCTTATTGTAGCATTTTAACCTTGACCCTTTACACATTCGTTTTAGAGTCTGACTAATGAAGAGGCTACAAAAGTGCAAGGGAAAGACGGGTGGCCCTTGGCTTGGCATGAGCTTCCTTTATCATTACTAGGGCATACATGTTAATTGATGGCCGTGTGGCATGAGACCTGTTGGGGCAAAGAATCAAGTTCTACATAAAAGCTACATCTCTCTCTCTCTCCTTGGAACTAAGCTATGTTTTGATTTCAAAGTGTAACGTGCAAGGATTTTTAATTAATGTTGACCATATGCATGAATGGGATTCATCTATAATAGGTCCAATCTTGTGGCTCACTAGTGACAGAAGAGCACCCATATACCCACTGAATTCTTCTTAATGGGATTTGGCTTCTACAAACAACCAGCTTTGGCTTCCCCGTCAAGTAATGGATCATACCCTGCCACCTCTCTATATCGCTCATCCATAGCACCAGAGCTACTCTCTCCATGGAGTCTAGGGATCAAGCTTAAACCCATCAGAACCCGTGCAACTAATAAAAGGTGGTGGGAAGTGCTTAGATATCTCAAGACTTGGGTTCATAAAATCACATGTCCAAATGTGGCAACCTGGGTGCGGTAAGAGCTTTGCACGTTAAAAATGTTAATATGCTAAGTATATAAGAGCTTTTACCCAGAACCGTGGGTTTTTTCAAACTTATACTCAAAAGAGGGTTCTTTTCAAACTAATTTTCAATCTTATGTAGTTTTAAAAAAGTCATTCTAACTGACATTTTTAATGATAAAACGGTTACTTAGAATAACACTTGAACTGACATTTTTAGTTGCATTGTTGTGTTGCAATGGGAACGCTAATGGGGATATAAAACGTTAGTGTAAATAACGTTTTACAGAAAATGTTGGTCCAATTGACGTTTCTGAAAAACGTCATTTGTACTGACATTTTTTGTATTTCATGTCCCTTTTTATCATCAAGTTATTTTTTCAAAATAAATAAAATAGGAAACAAAAATTATATTTTGATTATTTCAAAATAATAACACTGAAACGTTTATATTTAATTAATTTTAATTTAACATTCAAACATAAGATTTTATGATGATGTAGACATTAATGTCTATTAAAACAAAGTGGAGTGTATGTAAAAATCTAACTTATTCATAACCAAAAAACTAAGCATTTATTTCATGACACTTTCCAGTGCAATTGATGGGGTAAGAGGGTGTCAATAACGTGGTTGATGTTCAAAACAACATAGAGAATTACCGAGTACAGTACACATAAACTTGATGGGATAAAAGTGTTTGACACATCATCGTCTAAATCAGAGAAATCATAAAGTTTAGGATCGGAAACAAGTAACGGATCCTCTAAAATTTCAATTTCGGCATATTCAAGATTAAAATACTCAGTTTTTGCATACTCAATTGCATGCAAACGATCAAGTCGACGCTGTATTTGATTATTTTCACATTGAAGTCTTGCTATGATCTCGTCATGGTTGTTTGAATTTTGTGGATAATAAATATCAGCCGAACGTGCCTTCGGTACCGCAAGTCCATGCCAACGAAAAAATACTTCAAGGTCACAATGTTTGTCATATAACTATCGTCATCTTAGTGTGGGTTCGATATGAGCACCTGAAGGCAGATAGTCAGTTGCAAGTCCAACAATTACATGTCCAAGTTGACCGAATGGGTGATAAGGGTCGATGGGCTCATTGCGGAACTCACACTTTCGTCCATATCACATTACACCACTGGAATCTGTATATGATCCAATAGAAGAAACTCTATTCAGCGATGTTGATCGGTCAGTTGAGTTGGTCGAAGATGAACTATTTTGTTCACTGCTTGAAGAAGAACCTTCATTGGTTTGATTGTATTGTGTATTTGATGTGCGCCTATACATTTTGTTTCGTATCATTACACAATTGTGAATGCTAGTATATATAGGCTTGGTTTGGCAATTTAAAATAACAGTGAAATGACATCACACTGCATAGTTGGGATATGATTTGACAATGAACTGATTGATAATGAAAAATTTGTGATATGAAAAAACACTGAATCGATTGATAAAGTTATGAGATTGTTTAACACTAATTAGGACATACACATAAATGTCATACACACAATCAGTTGGACACTGATTACATTTGTTAATCTTCATCAGACATATACTCATCTAATAGGTATTGTTCATTAGACAATACAGTAGATCATTCAATAGTTGTCAACTCTCTTCCAAATGCAGTGGTCACCATGTCAGTTGCTAATTGGAGCATATAATATCGACATTTACACACCACCATCATATTATTCTCCTTTCGTACACGTTTAATTGTTGCTTCTTAGTCCACTTTATTCCTTCATTGCATAGTAAGTGAAAGTCTATGTGACACCGATATACCAAGTTCTCTTAAATCTGTGCATAATGAATGTGATTCATTAGCACGGAAAGCCCACTATCGTCGAAGTCCGGCATAATACTCTTTTGGATCAGAAAATCTCTCACTCTTATAATCATCATTTCGCTCTTGTAACAACCAAACTCGTTGATGTCTATGGCTGTTATCGATAGTAAATGGTCTTGATGTAGACATAATGTTCATTAATACCATTTAACTACCCTAATCAATGAAGCTTTATCATTAAAAATCATGCCCTTCACCAACTCCATCTTTACTGGATCCCACAAATTCAATTTAGCAGATGGTACTAAGTTATCTGCTTCAGAATGCTGCCCAAATTCAATGTTTATATAGAAATGGGAGTAAGGCTTATACGTCCGAACTCCCCGCCAGCCTCAATTTGTTCACCATTCCCATCATCGTCATCTGGCTCATCAAACATTATTTCCTCATACTCTTATTCTTTTTCTTCATCATCTAACACATCTGTACAATCATTCACACACATTTCTTCATATTCCTAGATTGGGATTTGTTGCATTACTGGTTAATAGACATCATCTTATTCACCAAACTCAATCCCCTCCTCACCCCTTTGACAATTCTGACTCAATGGGTTTGAGTACCCACCATATGTAGCAGACCCAGAATGTTGGTGGGTATAAGTGTACTGCCAAGACACATCTATTAATTGCATCCCTACTGGAGTGGAACATTCACCCGTCAACCCGAAAGTTGGAAATGTCGAGTTGTCTATCTCTCGCCTAAGCAGTTCACTGTAAGACATGTTAGTGGTGGTTAGGCACCCCCGTTTTGACTACTGCCTACGACAGCATTGATGTCCTTCGTCTCCACGTACAAAGCAACACTAGTCATGTTGGGATGGTTGACTACCACATTAACCAAAGAAGTAACAAGCTCATCATTCACAATTTTCAGTCTGACATATGTATTCATGTTTGGTCCAGCTCCTAGTGTAAATAGATGTCTACATGTCAATCTCAACTCGTAGTGCGAACTGTCCAACCCCATTACAGTGTAAATTTTACTCAACAACTCCGGCAGTTTTTGTGCCACTATTTATAACAATTCCACCTTTGGGAAGAGAATCGAATGATAAATCCTCCAATCCATATTCCATTTATCCACCCCAATACAACAAAACGATAACTTATTTTTCTGTCATTTCAAATAGTTTCCGTCGTGGAATAAGTTCTGAATTCACAAGAACCTAGGAATGGATAGAAAAGGTTAATACTTGAGGAAGAATAGATCCATAGTTAAGAAAAGTCTCATGGAATTTAACGCATGCGATATATAAGAATTGATAAAATACAAAACCTTAGAGTTGGAAGTGCTGAGCAAGCAAACTAAGAAACCTACAGATTAAACCAATACCAGGAAGTTTGATAAAAACAAGGACAATGGTGGTACTTGATGACTAAGAGACATAACTACAATGATATTACGGAGAGTGAGAGACAGAGATGGTGTTGCTTGGACATTGATGGAAATTTTATGGAACTTTAATCTTATACAAAATCTTAAACAATTTATATAAACGTTGGTTCAACTGACGTTTTAAATTTTGAGGAGAGGTTTAGGTCGTCTTCAAAACGATATTCCATCTGACATTTAATGTATAAAGACATCATTTCAACTAAAGTTTTTTAAAATTACATGGGTTTGAAAAATACTTTCAGCACCGCTCGGTTTTGGGTATAAGTTCCCAAAACCGCCTAGATTTGGGTAAAAGCTCGACTTATTACACATAGACTTATTTCCACTTTAGTGTGGAAATAGCTTAGTGTGGAAATAGATGCATCGAAAGGAAATAGAGAGAATGAAAGAGCAAAATGAACACATCAAGCTTAACTCCATTGAATAAATGATTTATCCCACTCGGTATGTATATACCTTTTTTTTTCACCCAAAACATTACAAATGTGCTTCCATATATGCTCTAAAGTACTCAATTTCTCTATATGCTCTAAAGTACTCAATTTCTCTATATGCTCTAAAGTGCTCAATTTCCATAAATGCTCTAAAGTTCTCAGTTTCCATATATGCTCTAAATTAGCAAAACATTATTCACTAGGTAATTGTTTTAAAGTAGTCAATTTCTCCTTAGAAAGTGATATTTCTCAAATTATATACGAAAAATGCCTAGTTAACTATTTAGTTTAAATCAAAATTACATCGAATAAAATCTGAACTTAGGATAACTATGCAAAAGGAATTGGGGGTGCATATGCATTGTAGTTTAACCAAGCTATGCTCTCTTGGACTGACATTTGTACTCAGTGCACAAAATTACAACCTATTACAGGATCGAGGAGCATTTTTTTATACTAGAGAAAAATATATTTCAATAGAAAATTAAGTGTGTACTAATAGGATATCAAATTTTACAAAAAAAATAGGAATGAGGCTTTAGATCCAAACAATGCATGTCTCATCACTTACATTCTTAAATAGGGTATTTTGAATACCATTCTCCTACAATTAATGAGTGTGCCATAAACACTCAAAAACATAGATACATCAGAGATAAGAGAAAGAGGGAGAGACAATGGTCAATAGAACATGTCATTTGCATTAGTTATTATTGTGGGTGGGCTTGTTATCCTGCCTAATTTGGTTGATCTGAACTGCTATAGTTTTGGTTAGAGTGGCATACAGCATCAAGTTCTCCATTAGGTTCTAGTTCTGAAACTGGATGTTAAGCTCATTGATATCAACTCATGGGTAGAACTCATCCTTTAAAATCGGTTTGCAAGGAGAACATACACAAGAATTTATATACACACAGTTAACCGATATAAGATCATCTATAACACTTATTTACTTTGGTCCAAATTGTTTAATCAATTTTCACTCAAATTGTTGGTCATATTGTACCCGTATTCCCAAAATGTTATTCTTATTCCCGGCATCAATTTTTTCAACATCTCAAAATTTGACCTAATTTTGTCAAATTTTTTTTTTATTGCATATAGATTTCCCAATTTGGAGCTTGTAGATATTAATTACCCTATATGAAGAGAACTTGGATGGCATATGAATTCAAAATTAACATACCAACATTCATTTATCAATAGAAACTATTTATCGTAGACTAGTTAGTTCTACCCTAGATCACATAGAGTAGGAGTGGGGGCGAGAACGCAAAACCGGCAAATTTATAAAAAAAAATTAGAACAAGAATGTCTTAAGAGTGTCATATTATATATATACACTAGTAATTGCCCGTGCCTGAAGGCACGGCGTAACGAAAAATTAAATTAAAACTCGAAAAATCCTACGTTACCTAAATACTTTTTACAACCTAAAATAATCTGTCAATTTGAAAATAAGGTAGTCTATACTATTATCCAAAAAATTCGATATAATTTTCTTTAAAAATAGGAACTCATAAAAATCTAAACCTGCCGACAGAACTTACAATCATACATAACAATCATCATAATTCATTATACCACCACATAATCAATACATACCCAATCATCAACACATATCCAACCACCAAAACATACAGCTAGTCTATATTAATTTCAAGAAATTTGGGCAGAGTTTCCTCAAAAAATGGAGGTAAAAAAAAAAAAATATATGTCCATAAAACTTACAATTATACATATCAACCAGTTTTACGGTACAATGTAAACGAACCAGTTAATTCCCCAAACTATTTAATTTAATTTGCTTTAATTTAAACAATTGAAATTAATATAGTCCCCAAATATTATTTGGAAACTATTCCGGCAAAATTTACTCTAAAAATAAGAACCCAGAAAAATCTCAACCTATCTAAAAAAATCAAAGTCTCTTGAATGCACAATACAATCAAATCAAAGCTAAAAATTCAACTTGGTTTCCTTTGAAAATAGAAGACCATGAAATACTAACCTATATACAAAACTGAAAAACAAACGAAACAATCCCCTAACATCAATGATTCATACCCAACCACCAAATCAATCAGCAATTTCAAATCATTGCATAAAGATACGAAATAACGAAAACTTGAATTAGAACTTGAAGAATATTATTGTGTCTAATGGCACTTTGCAAACTAAAATAAATGGTTAATTTGAAATAATTTTTTTAACATTTGCTTTAATTAAATAGATTGAAATCAATCAAGCCCCCACTAATTTTTCAAAAAATTTGGCAAAACTTCCTATAAAAATAGGAGCTCAAGAAAATTCCAACCTGTCTACAAAACTCAGAACAATCATAATAATGCCCCGTACACCACTACAATTCAATTCTATTTCCACCACAATCATCATACATCACAACTTAATTCCATACTCAACCATCAATTCACATCAAAACCAAACATATCCTCATAACAATGTTTAATTAGTTCATTCTTTAATCCACATAGTTGTGCCTAAACATAATAAATAAGATTAAAGAATGACCAAAAAACGTAATTATATATAGTTTATCAAAATGACAAAATGAGTCATTCTTTAATCTACACGTTATTATTGTAAAAACAGTTTCTCCATCACAGTCTTGAATGTAATTGTATCAATCCAAATCCGCAGCTTCCAACTGGGAGAATGTACAACAATCTAGCATTTACAAAAACAGTTAAATTTAGTACACGATAGAAATTTTAAAATTATAAACTTGAAAATAAAAAATAAACTATAAAAAATAAATTTAGTTACCTTATTCAAACAACCCCATCGAAAAAGATGGGTTGCATTTAGTCTTTTTAACTCCTGCACTGCTTCATCCCAATTCTATAGATGAAATAACATAAATAAAACGTTTGATCAATAAAATAGCATTGTTAAAATGTTAGCAATTTAATACCACTTGGCACGAAGTACTTACCTTTTCCTTGTCAGAAGAGGTTGATATTCTTTTTCCTTTACACTTTGTATTTGCAGTTACGACTGCTCTTTCCTTTGCCTTTCAGATAGTAAGCATAGATAAGTGAAGTCATTATATAGAAAAAAAAGTTCTAATCTATAAACAAACTGATGTGTCATGACACTACCTCAGAAATGAGGATGCAATTGAGTTCGCGTTCGTCGCGGATCACAACACTAACATTATTTTTCTTGAGCAATTGAACCTATACATGAATATGCATTTAACAGGTAAATGAACACAAATTATATGAGAAAAAATTATTAAGAATATGAGTGATATGAAACTCATCTTACGGTTTCCTCTAAGTCTTCATCAATCTGTAAAAAGATGCGTGAAAATAAAGTGAAATAAATATGTGAATATTTTGCGGTGCCGAAAAAAAAAAATAGAAGATGTTTAAACTCACACGACCAAAAATGGTGAGATCTTTCATTTTTCAATGTTGAGAGTTTGCAGTGGTACACTATGATGGCTACAAATATAAGAAACAAAGTAAATTAAAAAAATTTGAAATATTCGTTAAATACACATTCATTTTGTTGTAAAATTGCTAAAAACACATCATAATCTCTATTTCATACTACTTGACATACAATCTCTATCAATTAACACACAATAAACCTCTATTTCATACTAAGTAACATTCATCAAATCAAGATACTAAAAAATCAAACCCAAATTCAATTATTAGACTCAATATCACACCTCAATCCAAGCTTAATATATAAAAAATTACAACCATCCCAATAATATAAACACTGGTGATGAAAGGTAAGATACAAAAAACATCAATTTGTTAGTTCTTTAACTTGTATACACAATTTTCATAACCAAACTACAACGTAACACGCATTCGATACTACAAAGATGAAAAGAAACACAGTTGACATAAAAAATACAATGTTATTTCTTAAAGTGCCCAAACTCATAACCAAAATCCAATTTTCTTTCTCAACATCGCACATTAACACTTCATGTCACCAACAGCAGAAAGCACACAAAGAAATTGTACAGTTTTGATAAACATAATATATTCCACCACAATTGGTATACCAAGTTCACAAAACCTATTGATAAAATCTTCCTTTTTAGTCCTAATGGACACTTCTTACGTCAAACAACAGCAAAAGCTAATTCATACTTTGAAAGGCTCTACGTAAAACAAAGAATCATACATTCGGAAAAAAAAAAAATTAAGCATGTGTTTTGAAACTATAGGCATGCATTTTAAATTGCTTCCACATAAAACACTCCAAACTTCGTACATCCATGAAGCATGCATTTTAAAACTATACGCATTTGACTAAAACCTCTTGGTAATCCCATTGAAAAAATTTCCATGTCTTTTGTTAAGTAAAAAAAGCTTTATTCCACCGTCAAAGTAAACCTATCAAACAAACTCGAGTCAAAGTACAACAATTAGCTTATGATTTGGTTAAAATCAAAAAAATCAAGCACAGACATATATTTGCTTATGATTTTAAAAAGAATGCTTCATGGGTGTATCATTAAAATTAAAGCCATCGCGCACACATGAAAATTATAAGATTTCATTCATTGCAAACCACATTATAAGAGTGTCATAAACCCTACTAATTCAATTTTCACTCATTCCATTCTCACCAATTTAATTATCATCCAATCCAACAGTTGCAATAAGTGAAACTACAACCATGATATCATACCAAACATTAAAGATTAGTTGAACTCATTACGTTTTTAATCATTTAGAAAATAATCTTAAGAAACAAAATTCTTTTCAAATCAAACCTACTTACAAAATCGAGTTCAAATTAGTAATCTAGCAAATTAAAAAAAATATGAAAAACAAAAAAAAAAAAAAACAAAATATCACTTCCAACTCTTTATATCCCACCACTGTAAAAAATAACCCCACAACCATCCACACAACATAACCACCAAGATAACAAAAATAATGTAGCAAAATCCACTCAAGCATAAAAATTCCCTATTGAAGCACAAAAAATTCTCATAATCATAAATCCAATCAGTAATATTGTAGCAAAATCTAACACTAATTACAATAATATAGGTGATTAAAACAATCACTCAAAAGATAACTACAATGATTTCATAGGCAAAAAACTCGAATTATGATTTCTTCCGCATGATCTACTTGGAATAGTTCCCTCAAATGTCAGAGCAAACCCAAAAAAAACCAATCATCATTTAGCAAATAGTAGTAACAACTGGAGTTTAAATTTTGTGTGATTGCGTGAGAGAGAGAAGTAATGTGTGTGTGTTTGTGCGAGGGGTTACACGTGTCAGTGTGAGAGACAGAGAAGCATAAGGGGGGAAAATTGGGTGAGGGAGTTAGCAACAGGGGGGAGAGAGAGAGAGAAAAAAACAAAAGGGGTAAGGGTTTGCGGAGATGACAGATGGAAATGTTAGGTTTGGGAGAGGGGAGAGGGGAGAGAAGGGTGAAAGGTTTATGTGGTGCTGCGGTGCCACATGTATGTGATACAATATTTATGAAGAACAAAAGAAATAAGAACAATAGAATGAAGGATATGTACACATCCATTGATGGAAGGAAACGAAAGAATCCAACGATTTCACTGTACGCTACATGCTATTAAATCCTAGAAATCAATAGAATATGTCTTAATCACAGGTCATGTATACAAAATTGCACATGAAAAGAGACTAAATGTTCCCACTTTAGTTTCTTCTTCATTCAATTAACTCCTTAGCAACCAAACTATTGAGATAAAAAATGTGGAGCACTGCATAAAGGACAATAAATACCTCCTCCTTCAATTGTAGCAAACTTACTCGACACAATCAATTATTCTGCAAAAGGACAATATGAAAAGCAATTGTTTTCAGCATATTCACAAACGCTTGGAAACAAATTAATTAAGGTAATAAGTTCAAACTTAATATTTTTCATACATCACAGTGTATTCCTGTCTATTCCATGCCCTTCTGTGAACAGATTTAATAGTTCTCGAGAGACTTATGCTTCATGATTCCAAACGGAGGGAACCAAATATGATAAAATATAAAGAAAATCAAGAGTAAGTTGAAATATAAACATTGGCTATTAATCTATGAAGCATTCAAATATGCTTCAAAGACATTATACCAATAATCCTCAACCTAATTAATCCAAGTCTTAGAAAATAAGCTGATTTTTTGGACATGTAACCATAAAAAACAACTACAGAAAATTCACAAAAAATAGACATCAAAACACCCGAAGAGATAGAAAATTTATTTATGCCTCTAGGACCCAAAAGTTCTGTAAGACCTATAACCACCACAACAAATGAAAATAAATAGATCAAATCAATAACCATGAAGGAAATTTTTATTATAGTTTAAATTCTTAAATTATGTCAATAGTTTAATTTTTTTACTTTTGATGGATAGTTTCAAGAAATTCTATGTAGGTAATGTTTTATCAAGTTTAATGTGTGCAATATAATCATTGCTTGACTTTTTATGTTTTTTTCGATCAAAGTTGCAAAGTGCCTTTAGGCACGGGTAATCGCTAGTACTATGATTATCAATTTGCAAGAATAGACTATCAAAAAGCTAAATTTTCTTGAAGTAATTACCAATAGGAATATATTGCAGCCAATATTGAGAAAATATTCGCGCTCACTGTTGTGATGTTCAACGCCTTTAACAAAACCTGAAATAAAAAATAAAAAATTTAGAAAAAGTGTTGGCAAAAATCAAAACATAGAAAACTCGCTAAGTAACCATTCAAACTTTACCTAGAAACGTGAGTGCGATGTTGAAACTCTTAAGACAACTGATAAAGTAACATTTATTTGCTCTTTGAATAGATTAGAATTTTGTGAAAAATAATAATTCGAACTTCGCCTAATTATTCGGAACCAAAAGATACGAAACCATTAAGCTCCAAATGTTTGTGCACCAAATAATCAATTGAAGCAAAAGAAATGCAATCATGAATCCCAAAAATCACAACAAATTACACCTTATTGCAAAACTTGCATAAAATCAAACCTACTTACAAAACTCGGTGCAAATTGTACCTAACGCAAACCTAATAACAAAAGGTCACAATAAGGTGTAGTTTTATGAATGCATGGAAAATCAAACAAATTGGTGGACAAATAGATACTACATTGCATGTCTGGCAATTAACCTCAACAATATCTTCAAGAAACCCAAATAATTATTAATAAGGAAAAAAATTTCTCAAGCAGCATTACATGGAAGACATTACCATCACTAAGTTTATAAAAAATAGCCAACATATGAACTTACCTTGCACAGAGGACTGAGTATTGCAACTCAGTTGAAAAAATGCTGCTGGGTGTGAGCCTCTTTGCCTATTGAAAAAGGAAACAAAAAAACCCAAATTTGAAAGCAAAGGAATATGCCTAAAAAAACCATCACCATCATACATGTAGATTGGCATAAAGAAATACTTGAACCAACAGTCCAAATAACTACCCACAAAAATGAAGAATAAAAAGGTAACTAAATAGTCCAAATAACATACTTGAACCAACAGTTCACATGCTTCATTAGATAAACTCATAAAATTTCACCTATTCCTATGAAAAGAATATTATACATGCTAACTTACAGTATTTTAGAAATAGAGCAAGCCTAGACTTCAACAACCATTATTAGTACCACCAAAGAATAAAACATGGCAATGGGACTGCAAGCTCCAATCAACGCCATAAATTATTGCTCTTTAAATCATTAAATCATAACGTAAAAAAAAAACCCAGCCGATGAAAATGACCCAAAATTTCCAAAAATCCCAAACTCAAAAAGATGATGCAATCTAAATCAAGAGAAGATCATTCTGCCAAATCATTCTGCCAAGCCATTCTGCCAAGACATTTAGAAAGAAACAAAACCCAAAACATAAATGTGAAAGCAAAAAAAAGCCATTCTGCCAAAGACGAAAAAAAGCCATTCTGCCAAACAAAACCCCAACCAAAGCCATTCTGCCAAACAAAACCCCAACCAAAGCCATTCTGCCAAGCCACTCAAATGCTCACCACCACCGGAAACCTCAGTAGAGGTGCGAAACCGAAAAAAAGAAGGAAACTTAGAAACTAAACTTACCTTGCACCGAGGACTAAGAAGAGAAGAGAAAAGCCGGACAGCCGCTGAAGAAATAAAACCTCAGTGCGTGTAGAGTTTGAGCCTCTTTGCGTGTAGAGTATAAGCCTCTTTGAGTTTTGAGTGTGAGTTGAGTGTTGAGTGTGAGCCTCTTTGTGCTGAGAGGAGGTGTTTGTGCAGAAGAGGGAGGGAGTTTGCGCAGAGGGTGGCATGGTTTTGGGGAAGAGACTCACCGTTGCTTGTCCGGGAATTAGGGGAAGTGACCGCCTGCCTCTCCGTTGCTCTGATTTTTGCAGGGAGCCGTTGCTCTGATTTTTGCAGGGTTGGGTTGGGCTACGTTGGAAGTGATGGGTGAGTTGGCCGTCGGATGTTGCTGGTTGCTCTGATAAATTCTTGGCCGTCGGATGTTGAAGCCCCAAATGATTTTAGACCGTTGGATGTTGAAGCCTAAATTGATTTGAGGCCGTTGGATGTTGAAGCCTTGAGATTTGAGCCGCTCTGTTTTATATTATAGATTATAGATATACAAAATGCACCTTAAAAAGTTAAATTATTTCAAAAAAAATTAATTATTAATTTGGATTTTTGAATCCAACAAAATCTGTTAAAAAAAATTATTCAACAAAAAGCCTTAAAGTCAAAAGGCATTTTCATGCCTTATTCAAGTAAGGATATGCATCCCACATCAGAAAAACTCACACCTAGAATTGCCTATAAATGATGGGCAGCACTCCATATTGGCTTGCATTGAAATTTGCGTATATAACCAGTTGGAAAGCACCTTTTGACATTGGGTATAGCTGGAGGTATTTGGTCTGATTGAGGTCAACCGAGAAGTCTTTAGAGTGTAAATATGTTTTTTGTTATAACTAATTGTAAGTGGTGAGCTATAAGATTGAATTTGTGAATTCAAATAATTGAGTTCTGCTCTAAATTTGCAAATTCACCGAAAAAATGTGAGTAGAGTAGGAAAATTACGTGACTTAGTTATACCAACTATTTTGGCAATGATGGACCACTTGCAGTCCTTGTATGTACTTTCATTAATAAACTACACAATAGCAGCAGAAAATTCTACTTGGCCTTGACCATATATATGAATTTCTTGCAAAACCATCTTAGTTAGAAACTTACGTAAAAGTAAAAATTAGCTTCGCTCTCCTTTCTGAATCAACATGTATCTAACACCAACTAGACATAGTCCTCGAATGTTCGAAGTTAATTCTTACATACCACTTAGCAACTCCCGTCTCTTTCTTCTAGGAGCGAGCTTTAGATAGTCACTTTCCAGCTGAACATCTCCACCGGACCATAACTATGTCCGTCCCTTATTAGTTTTTACGTTAATCTTTTTTCATTCTCACAAAGTTAAAATTTGGAGGACTAAATTTAGAATATGGAAATTTCCTAATATTTATGCACTTGGTCAGCGAGGGGCAGAGTTAGGAATTTAGCTTAGTGGGGACAAAAAAATTAACAATAATAATACAATATTTACTTGACTTGAAGACCTAATGCATCACTGCTGTTGGTTCACTTAAGCAAGAGGAGTCCAGCTCACTAAAGCAAAAACAGGAAGAGATCTCATCAGATCATTTCCCTTCTGCTCTGTCAGCACGCAAAAGGACTACATCACAATTACAATAGTGCAGCTCCAGCATAGCATAATTTCATTCAGACTAACTGATCAACTAATCATCATTGTAACTAACTGCCAGCTGTAAATAGTTTGTTGAGCTCAATTATGGAAAATGTGACTTAGATCTTTGTATAAATAGGAGAACAATCTAACTGATGTATTATATTTGACATCAATAAAACTCTGTTAGTTCTCTCTCATTTAGATTCTATCATGGTGCTAGGGTGGCAATCTTGTAGGGTCGGATTTGTGTTGAGCACTAGTCAATGGGTGCAGCTCCTCTGCAGTTAGGGACTAACAGCACAGGTTGCTATTAGTCCAACGGTGTCGTTTTAATAAGTTAAACAGAAAAAATAATTCACATTTCTCAAAACCATTTGGAATTCACACACAACACTATCACCCACAAATCTCTGTGAAGATCAAGACATTGACTTCTAGCGGGTTTCTGTATTTCTTAATAATGGTTTTGAGAATTCCTATTAACGTGCTTGTTTGGGAATTGTTTGCAATGAGACATGACAATGTAAAAGTTGATTATAGTCTTTTATGGTTGAAGCTGGCTTGTGAGGTTTTGGCGGGTTGATGGGTTGGGATGTCAGGCTTCTGGTGGCTTGTTGTATTGGGTAGTTGATGAGGGTATTAGGATCTGGGTTTTGCAATAAATGATTTATGATGGGTGGTTTTTTTTTTTTTTTATCAAGTGGTGGGTGGTTGAGTTGAGCACTTTGTGGAGAGTTTTAATTTCAAGGAGGTGAAGGTGGTCTGGGCCGTCTAGCGATGAGATGGTGGGTTGAGGGTGGCTGGGTGGTGCTGCAGATCGGTAAAAGTGCAGAGAGAAGGTTACTAATGAGAGTGCATTTGGTTGCTGGCAACTGGAAAATAAATGATCGTGTACGAATATATTAACTATTAAGAGAGGAATAGATGAGATAGGCATGGCAAGGGATCGATGGGGGGAGGCAACCGGAGATCGAATACAAAACTTGGGGAAATTCACCACTGGGGACTCGGGGAGTATTGAGGACACCAGTTCAGATAAGCACAAAGTGCCGTTAGCCATCCAACCACCTGCTGCTGCTCAAGTTCCGAATCCTCACCAACAACCTGATAAGATCTCCAAGGATAAACAACCACAACAACTTGATAAGGATCCGAAGATTTAGCTCATGTGTTTTGTAAATTCAAACCATGTATCTTATCAGTTAGTTATTCTACAGTCTATAAATGTACAATCCAAATGACAATGAAAGTAAGACACAAAATATATTTTCTTCTCATCTTCCTTTGTTTCTCTCATCTATCTTGTAAGTCTTTTATGGTATCAGAGCCATTGACTCACGTCACCATGGCCTCAGAACAGTCTCCTCAAATTACCAACACTTTTTCTGCCCCTCCCTCTCCAAATCCCTCTTCTATTCATCATCTTGTCACTATCAAACTGACCCGAGACAACTTTATCCTCTGGAAAGCCCAGATTACACCCTATCTCCGTAGCCAACACCTCTCACTCTCGTGCTAGAACCATTCAAGCACACCTCAAGCTTGCCACCATCAAGAAAGGTGGTGATTCAATTGCTGATTATTTTCAAAAATTAAGGGGCTATTCTGATGACTTAGCTGCTGCTGGTGAACCTCTCACAAATTGCCAGCTTACCTCCTTCATTCTTGCTGGCTTGGGACCGGAGTATGATCCATTTGTCACTTCCGTTACTACACGGATTGACCCTCTCTCCATTGATGAACTGTTTGGTCATCTCTTAGCTCATGAAAATCGCCTTGAGCTTCACCAAGCTTCTACTGACACTGTATTCCCTAGTGTCCATCTTGCAGCCAAAAACAATTCTCGTGGAGGTCCCAACAGATCACAACAGCCACAATATTCAAATAATGATCGCTCCCACCACTTCTCAAACCGCGGAAGCAGGGGTCGTGGCCGTGGTGGGCGTCCTCACTTCCCTGGATCGACCTCTCAGTACCAACCAGTGGGATCTACTACAAATAGGCCCACCTGTCAAGTTTGTGGCAAACCTGGTCATCAAGCACTTACGTGCTGGTATCGATTTGATCACAATTTTCACAATGAAACTCCCAACCTTGCTGCTTATGTTGCCACGCCTCAACTCCCTACGGATCTCAACTGGTATCCAGATTCAGGAGCCACGCATCACTTGACCTCAGACTTGGCAAATCTCAATCTGCATGCAGAGGAGTACACAGGCAATGAGCACATCAAAGTTGGTAATGGTGAGGCATTATCCATACATCACATTGGCTCTTCAAATCTTTCTACACCCACCTCACAATTTCTATTACGTAATCTTCTACATGTTCCTCACATCTCTAAAAATCTCATCTCTGTTTCTAAATTTGTTCAAGATAATTCTTGCTATTTTGAATTCCATCCTAACTGTTTTTTGCTTAAGGACAAGGTCACCCACAAAATCCTCCATCAAGGACCACTTAAAGATGGGCTCTACTCGTTCCACTCACCGTCCAAATCCTCCACTCCTGGTGCTCTTATTGGAGAACGTGCCTCTCTTGATACATGGCATCAACGTTTGGGCCACCCCACTCTTCAACTTGTTCGCAGTGTCATCTCCAAGCATCACCTACCTGTTAGTTCAAATAAATTTGCCCCTGTCTGTTCTGCTTGTCAACAGAGCAAGAGTCATCAACTTCCTTTCAATTTATCATTATCTACATTCTCCTCTCCGTTGGAGTTAATTTTTTGTGATGTATGGGGACCTTCTCCCACAATTTCTATTAATGGATCTCGTTTTTATGTTTCCTTTCTTGATGCATTTAGTCGCTTTACTTGGCTTTATCCTATCTCTCACAAATCTGATGTTGAACGTATTTTCCCACTATTCCAAACTCATGTGGAACGCTTGTTTGATTGTAAGATTAAATCATTCCAAAGTGATTGGGGCGGTGAATTTCGCCGTCTTAATACTTTCTTTAAACAACACGGCATCACCCATCGTCTAACTTGTCCACATACCCATCAACAAAATGGATCCATAGAACGTAAGCATCGTCACATTGTTGAGACCGGGCTTGCCCTCATGGCTCATGCATCTGTTCCTCCTCAATATTGGGCGGATGCATTTGAGACCGCATGTTATCTAATAAATCGCATGCCCACTCCCACCCTTAACAACCAAAGCCCATTTGAGAAACTTTTTCATAAAATTCCTGATTACTCATTTCTCAAAACTTTTGGTTGTGCTTGTTGGCCCCTCCTTCGACCATACAATCGCCATAAAACTAATTACCGCTCCACTCAATGTGTGTTCTTAGGATATAGTCTTACCCATCATGGTTACAAATGTCTTCATCTTGAATCTGGGCGACTCTATATTTCTCGTGATGTTGTCTTCAACGAATCTCTCTTTCCATTTGTTTTCTATACTAACTCTGCAGGGAAACCATCTCAGTCTCACACAGGCATCTCTCTCCCAGTCTTTTATGGTTCTCCATCTATTCTTGGGTCTCCCTCTAGTCGGCCTGTATCTCCCAGCTCAGCCCACACTTCAAATCCAACCCACGAACCTACTATGGTAAGTCCCTCACCCATCTTGTCACCCACCACTGACCGTTCTCTTGCAGGTTCCACCATCCCAACTGAAAATGTGTTGTTGCCTGCTACTTCTCCTATTGCACCCGTGGCTCCTCACCCTATGGCCACTCGTTCACAACTTGGCATATTCAAGCCCAAACAACATCATGATGGTACAGTGCGCTACCCTCTCCCTCATGCATTGCTCATTGAAGCATCCTGTGAAGAGCTCACACCCACCACCTTCACCGAGGCCTCTAAGCATGCCCATTGGCGCACTGCCATGAACTCAGAATTTGATGCCCTATTACAGAATGGCACCTGGTCATTAGTTCCCTACTCTCCAACCATGAACATTGTTGGGAATAAATGGGTTTACCGTATCAAACAGAATTCAAATGGCACTATCAAGTGTTTCAAGGCTCGGTTAGTCGCCAAAGGTTTTCATCAGGTTCCTGGCATTGATTTTAATGAGACTTTCAGCCCTGTAGTTAAACCTACAACCATTCGAGTTGTTCTATCTATTGCTGTGTCTCGTGGCTGGTCGATGCGTCAAATTGATATTAAAAATGCTTTCTTACACGGGGAGCTCACCGAAGTGGTATACATGGCTCAACCACAAGGCTTTGTTCACCCCTCTTTGCCCAACCATGTTTGCAAACTTCATAAAGCTCTTTATGGCCTAAAACAGGCACCACGAGCCTGGTTTGCTAAACTCAGTACAGCTCTCACTGCTCTTGGTTTTATATCCTCTAAGGCTGACTCCTCTCTATTCATTCTTCAGCAATCCAATATGATGCTCTTTGTCTTGATTTATGTTGACAATATTATTATAACGGGTTCTGACCCTCCTGCTATTGATGAGCTGCTCAAACAACTTCAAGTGGATTTTGTTGTCACTGATATGGGAAGTCTAAATTATTTTCTGGGAATTGAGGCAATGTCATTACCCTCTGGCCTATTTCTTTCTCAACAGAGGTATATCCTTGATCTCCTAAAACGCACCAACATGGCCACTGCAAAACCTGTCCACACTCCCATGGCCAGTCATACCTCTCTATCTGCTTTTCACGGCACAACACTCTCTGATCCATCTACATACCGCAGTGTAGTTGGGGCTCTCCAATACCTTTCTTTAACAAGGCCAGATATCTCCTTTCCAGTTAACAAAGCTTGCCAGTTTATGCATCATCCCACTGAAATCCATTGGCAAGCGGTGAAACGCATCTTGCGATATCTCAAGGCCACCATCTCTTATGGATTATTATTTCGAAAGACCAGCCCCATCTCCCTTCATGCATTCTCAGATGCAGACTGGGCGGGCAATCCTGATGATCGAAAGTCTACTGGTGGCTACTCTATTTTCCTCGGCAACAATCTCATCTCATGGAGCTCCCGCAAACAATCCACTGTCTCCCGCTCAAGCACCGAATCTGAGTATCGCTCCTTAGCAATTGCCACTGCCGAGCTCTTATGGATTCAAACACTCCTTCGGGAGCTTGGCCTCTTTCTACCGCATGCCCCAACACTTTGGTGTGATAACATTGGTGCAACTTACCTCACTTCCAATCCTGCTTTTCATGCCCGCACAAAGCATATTGAAATAGATTTTCATTTTGTCCGAGATCGTGTTGCCTCCAAGAATCTCACTGTTCGATACATCTCTACCAAGGACCAGCTCGCGGACATTTTTACTAAACCACTGCCAGCCCCGCGTTTTCAGCTTCTACGAGACAAACTCAACGTGATCACCTCCCCGTTGAGTTTGCAGGGGCGTATTGAGGACACCAGTTCAGATAAGCACAAAGTGCCGTTAGCCATCCAACCACCTGCTGCTACTCAAGTTCCGAATCCTCACCAACAACCTGATAAGATCTCCAAGGATAAACAACCACAACAACTTGATAAGGATCCGAAGATTTAGCTCATGTGTTTTGTAAATTCAAACCATGTATCTTATCAGTTAGTCAAAACGATGACGTTTTAATTAGTTTGCACGGCTGAAAATTTTCGTGTCATGTCGGCCTATTTATTTTCGTGTCATATCGTGTCATGTCCGCCTATTTATTTTCGTGTCATATTCATATTGATTCATATAACCCGTGAATAAAAATGTAACGCTTAGTTTTATGTCTAAAATTTTATTATCACTTAATCGAACTTATACTCATACTTTTTTCTATAAATTTAAAAATTAACTTAATAAATATAATAATAAAAATGAGAAAATATCTTTTTTTGTACAAGAATTAGGTTATTACTTGATAAAATATAATAAAAAATTTGTATTTTATTCTTTTAATACTGCTTAAAATTGTTTATCATGTCAATTTCGTGTTATTCATGTTTGACACTAACCTAATTCATCTATTATTTTTATTAACGGGTCGTGTCATATACGGGTTCGTGTTGATAAATAATTAACTCTAACCTGTTAATTTTGTATCGATTTCAAATCATGTTTTCGTGTTATGTCAGAAATTATTACCCCTACATGGTACTGAGTATATTGATCAAATCTGCAAATATTCTGCCACGAAAATCAAATCTTCTGTCAATCAAGAAAGGAGCAGACTCAATTGATCAGTACATTCACAAGATCAAAGTGGCAAGAGATAAACTAGTTGTTGTGCTAGTCTATATTGATGATGAAGACATTTTGATATATACAGATTGCCTACCGAGTATAATGCCTTTAGGACTTCAATCCGAACTAGAGCTCAATCTATTTCAATGGAGGAGTTACATGCAATGCTGCAAATAGAAGAACAGGCTATTGAAGCCGATAGCAAGCAGAACAAAGAGAAATCTTACATTTGTAATTGTTATGAGAGAGAGAGAGCAAAGAGTTTCAGAATGACTTTTTATACATTTTCTGAAGGATACAACTAACTAAATGTTATTCACTTTTTTTTTCACTTAATCAGAGTAAAGAAATTCAAATATGTGAGATTATTATGTGAGATTAAACAAAAGAATTTTTTGCAAAACAAAATTGAGTGGGGGCAACTTCCCCCACTAACACTTGAGTGGCTCCGCCATTGTAGTCCACTACTCTCTAATACACTTTTTTTCAATTTTATTTCAACACATTATTTTTTTTAATTTCCTTCCAATACACTTTTCCTTCAATTTCTACATAATTATAAACACAACAAAAAAAAAAATATGAACACACAAAAAAAATATCTACATAACTGTTTATATAATTTTGGAGGTTCTGAATCATGAAAACCATCTTTTTTTAATGCTAGGGGCCGGCAACCCTTTGATGTCGAAACTTCTTGAGTGCAAAGAAACGTAGTTATCGGCTGTTAATCGACGTAAAAACTGAGTATTATCGTCCATGTCTTCTAAAAGAAAAGAGTAATCCCTTGAGTACTTGAGTTTTGTAATCTTCTCCTCTAGTTCATCAGGGCTAAGCTTTAGACTTGATATAAATAGACCACGTCGCTTCCCCTGCATGCGTTTGCGTACACTCCTTGGTCTTGTGGGCACGTACAGAACTCTTTGGACTCCTAGGTTTATAGCCTCATTGTCACAACGGATCATCATGGTCATCTTTATCATGATGCGTGTGTGTGTATATATACTTGGAGAGAGAGAGATTTTTGGAGAGAGAGAGAGTATGTAGGGTTTTGAAGATGTGTTTGTGGGCGGTTTGTTATTTGTGTGTGCGAGACACAAAAGTAATAGATTAGGTGGGAGGGAGGGCTTTAAATCTTGGAAGCACCTGATTCTAATAGGTGAAGTCTAAGAAAAGTGGAAAAGAATGATAATTCTAATAGGACTCTAGTTGGGATTGTTTAGTGTGCTTCTGAAACTAAAGAGGATCTATTTAAATCAGGACTCCTGTGTTACTCACAGACTTGGAGGCAGTAGGAGTAATTTCCTTTCTATTTTCCATTTTTGTTTTGGTTTTTTATGTTTTCTTTTTCTTTTTTTCTTTTTTCTTTTTTCTTTTGTTTTTTGGGGAGGGGTTTGAGAGATTTGTAAAGCGAGGCTTCATTATTACAATCATACCTAGTTTTTAGGTTATGCCAAAATTTATAATAAAAAATTGTGTTAATTGCAAATTATATTCCGAAAGATCATTTGAATCTCAATTTATACCCTTAAAAATCAAAAATCTTAATTCACACCCTCAAAGATAGAAATTTGTATCAATACGCACCTGAAATTAACAGCCGTCAGTTTATCATCTAAAACTAAATGGATAAATTACACATAGATCCCCTCATGCTTGTCACTTAATCATTTGGACCCCCTCACATTTACAATGTTACTCCTACACCTCCTGACGTCTGTGCACGTGTAACACATAACTCCTTGTCGTTGATATTTGTTAATATAATCGTCAAAAAATATGATTTCATCCTAATAAAAAATTAGAATTTCATACTACCATTTATTCTGTATACCCGTTATACTCTAAAGTTTAAAATCAAGCTACTATTTGAATGTCCAATATAATGCAGGTATTTATATAATATTATTTAGGGAAAATTTCATCCACACCCCTCGTAATTACGTCTAAATTCAATGACACCCCTTCCCGATTCTGAAACTTCACTATCACCCTCTGTCAGTGTTTGTCGAATTACTGAGTTAACGACGATTGTTAATTTACAAAAATACCCCTGAATATTTTATAGGGTAAATTTTATCCACACCCCTTGTAAATAGACATAACTTCAACGACACTCCCTGTAAATAAATCTATTTTTAACAATACTCCCTCCTAATTCTGAAATTTCAATTCACTCCCTTTTAATTCTATTATATTAACATTTAGATTCATCAATTTAATATCTAATTTTATCAAATTAATTTACTTTATTTAATTTAAATTAAATTAACATTTCATCCCATCAAATCAACACAAATTAATATTTAATTTTATTAAATTAGTATTTAGTTATATTAATGTAATATTTTATTTCATCAAATTAATATTATTTCTTTACTTTAACATTAAATTATAATTTAATTTCATCAAATCAACATCAAATTGACATTTAATTTTATTAAAGTAAAATTTAATATATTAAATAGAATATTAAATTTTATTAATTTAACATTTAACCTTATCAAATTAATGTCAGTTTTGTAATTTAACACCAAATGAACATTCAATTTCATTAAAGCAACATTTAAATTTATTCAATTAACATTAAATTTTATCAAATCAATACTGAATTAATATTTAATTTTATGAAATTAAAACTAAATCAATATTTAAATTTATCATATTAAGACCAAATTTATTTAATTAATATTAAATTTTATCAAATAATATTTAAATTTTATATATGAATGGTGATATATGAACAGTAGTCAGGTGACGTTGTGGAAGATAGACGATAGCAGAGAAATTAGAAATTGATAGAATTTTGACATTAACTTTATCGATTGTAATTTTATTATCGAAAAATTATTTTTAACTATAAAATAAATTTAAAATCCTGTAATTTATAACGAACAACAAAAAACATATCACAAAGGGAACTTAGGTAATATAAGAAAATAATAAACCGAAAAGTGTACCTCTTACCCAACAACTTACAAGAAAATGGAGTTAATGACTTAAAAGTCTAACGGGTGTTTTGGGTGAAAAAAATTTTAAAAAAAATTGTATGAAAAAATTTAAAACTATCTTCATGAAAAAAAATTTAAAAAAACTGCATGAAAAATATTAAAAAAACTGCATAAAAAACATTTACAAATCTACAAGAAAAAAATTAAATTTTTTTTTACCAATTTAGGTAGTGATCGATCACTATGGATAACGAATTGACAAATAATGGTTGGCTTCAGTCCCTTATGTCTTCCACCAACCCCATATCGTTTTTGACATTCACAAACAACAAAATGTGTGATATATATAGTGGGAAAATGGTTGAGGACATTCTAGTATATTTACATAAGAAATTGTAGTTTTGACATTTTAAGAAAATTTATAGCCAAACTGTTACTTTTTGTACTGGTAGAGTTAAAAATTACTGTTAAAGAGGTGTCTTTGATTTAAAAGTATAAACCAGAAAGGGGTGCAGTGAAGTTTCAGAATCGGGGGGGGGATGTCATTGAATTTAGACCTAACTAGAGGGGATGTGGATGAAATTTTTCATATTATTTATATCCAATGCAATACATCACTTAGACAAAATTATTTGAATGCTCAATTGGGAAAACATTTTTAGTTACATTTGAATTCTCAATGATATAAATGTAATATTTCAAATGTAAGGGGTCTACGTGATTAAGTGATAAGCATGAAAGGATCTATGTGTAATTTATCGATTTAGTTTTAGACGACAAACTAACGATTGTTAGCTTGAGGTGTGCATTGATACAAATT
The DNA here is from genome assembly GCA_951799425.1 of Ilex aquifolium. Lineage (NCBI taxonomy): Eukaryota > Viridiplantae > Streptophyta > Magnoliopsida > Aquifoliales > Aquifoliaceae > Ilex > Ilex aquifolium. The sequence continues at coordinate 14,951,268 of OX637395.1, forward strand.
TCTATCTTTGATGGTGCAAATTGAGATTTTTTATCTTTGAGGGTGCAAATTGATATTCGAATGATATTTCGGAGTGCAATTTGAGATTAATCCTAAAAAATTTATATCACCAACCCAAAATTTTTAACATGATTTTATCACGAAGAATGATAAGACAGTGGTATTTTTGTAATAAAATTATACAAGCGGACTTTATTTTGGAATGAAAGAGTAATACGCCTGTTTTGACATAAGGTGTGAAATTCATGTTAGTGGATTTTAAATTAAATTTTAAATGGTATATTGATAATATGCACACCAAATGAAATATTCTTATATTCTTCTTGCTAGTGACTATTGTTTTTGGTTTTCCAATATAACAAAATTAATTATTGAAATTTCTGATTTATATTATGTAATTTAGAAGCAAATAGTAATAGTAAAGAACGAAACAGTTACAAGTATGAATGAAACATTTATGCATAAAACTTTAATTAAACCAAAGTATAAACTAACCAATTTTCATATTTAACTTCTACATATCAAGGCTAGTGTTTGACACTATGTCCTTAAAACAAATTTCGTACCCACACTTGTTGCTCCTGAAAATCAAAGCGTCTCCCTTTTAGGATATAATGATATTCACGCATATAGAAGTAGTACTTGAATCTATCACTCAACAAACCAGAAATTGTGTTGTGTACTTTCTGATATGCAGACTGCCTTAATGCCAAAAATTTGATGTACTAATGACTGCCATAATACTAAAAATTGATTGATGCAGAATGGTTATGAGTCTGGTTTTATATAGACAAACTAATGACTATTCCGGACAGCCACCATGCTAACAGACATTAACCAGAAGACACATGCAGCCCAGAATACACCATTGAAGCCTGCCCATTGGGAATAGACACGAATTCAAAATTTCGAACTGGAGGAAAAATTAAATCTGAACAAGTGCAAAATTTGAATTCCAACAGGCACCAGAAATTAAATTCCGGGTTAAAACATTCACGTCCAATTCATAAAACAAATTTTCTCCAAAAAAGATAAGGATGGGTCACACCCACACCCACACCAGATTGGGTCATGGCGAGGCGGGCGGCGCGCGTGTGTGGTTGAATCGATGGCATGTAGGCAGTCACTCCTCTTATAAAAGTGTGGTACCCCTTGGGGTCCAACCCATAGAACAAACTTGACATATATATATATATATGTACAAGTAGAATTTCTTCCTCAACTAATACGGGATTTGTGTCAAATCCCAGATTGCACAACCTTTATTTTTACAATTCAAATGAGTCATTTTGGAGCATATTTTCTCATTCATTTTTTACTCGATTTGAGCAAGTGAATATACTACGTTATTCTTCTCACAGAGTAGAACAAGAAGCTACAAAAGTTTACTCAAAATAACAATTGGGTTCAACTTTAATTTATATTCAAAGTCGACCAAAAATTCAGTTTTTACACTTAAAAACTGTTTTGGTCCAACAATCCCCCACATAAATGAAAAATTGGTTGTTGGTATGTAAATGATAATGCTGACACAACATAGAGAGTACTTCTTGGAAAGATCGTGCATCGAGATAGATAGTTTGTAGCCTTGAACCTTCCCTGATGAAAAGCCATCAGACTTACCGGCTAAATAATGAACGTGATATCTTGAACTATTCAGTTGTTTGATAAATTAGATCAAATAGACTTCACACAGTCTCTTTCCTAACATAATTGGTTCTCATAATTGTGTTCATTTTGGCCCTGAACAACTCATGATTTTCATGAGTGCTTTAGAGAATTCAGCCTCGATAAATTCTCACAGAAGTGACCCCTTCACACCCATATTGCTGACTTTTATTAGGAATATCCTACAATATCCCACTTGGTTTTCTAAAGTACAAAATTCATTAAAAGCATATCTTACCCTAATAAACTTGCAGGCAACACTAGTTTATCATAGAAATAGGTAAGAGAGATTATCTTCTTAGTACTTCTTTTGAATCACACATAATTTGGTTCTCATAATTGTGTTCATTTTGGCCCTGAACAACTCATGATTTTCATGAGTGCTTTAGAGAATTCAGTCTCGATAAATTCTCACAGAAGTGACCTCTTCACACCCATATTGCTGACTTTTATTAGGAATATCCTACAATATCCCACTTGGTTTTCTAAAGTACAAAAGTCATTAAAAGCATATCTTACCCTAATAAACTTGCAGGCAACACTAGTTTATCATAGAAATAGGTAAGAGAGATTATCTCCTTAGTACTTCTTTTGAATCACACATAATTTGGTTGTCCCTTTGAACTTAGATCTTGGAATCTCCACTCAACTAGGCTAGCCCCATCCCCCTAGATGTGCAATTGACTTGTTCTCTTGTCAAACCTTTAGTTAGTAGATCCGCTAGATTTTCCTTTGATTTAATATAATTAATAAAAATAATCTCATTTAAGAGCAATTGTCTAACGGTATTATGTCTATAACGTATGTATCTAAACTAACTATTATACATGTCACTTTGTACCCTACCAATTATAGATTAGCTATCAGAATGTATACAGATTGTTGGTACAAGTTTAGGCCATATTAGAATATCCTCTAGAGCAATAAATTCAAATTTCATCATGGATCTGGTAATACATGTCTAGCGGATTTCCAAGATACAACTGTACCACCAAGTGTAAAAACATAACCATTTGTAGACTTTGTATCCTTCATATCAAATATTCAGTTAGCATCACTATACCCTTCAAGTACAACTAGATATCTCGTATAGTACAATTCAAAATTTAGGGTATATCTTAAGTATTTAAGAACCCTGATAATTGTCTTCCAATGGTCTACTCCCAGATTACTCATATATCTACTCAATTTACTAACTGAGTATGTTATATTCGGCCTAGTACAGTTCATGACATACATCAGATTGTCAATGATATGAGAGTATTCCAATTGTGATATGTTTGGTCAGTAGTTTTAGACAAATGAAGTTTTACATCAAGTGGTATTCTAGCAATACTACTTCCATCCTTGTCGAACTTTTCAAATATTTTCTCAATATAATGTGATTGAGCTAATGTAAGTCCACCAGATGTTCTAAAAATTTTAATTCCTAGTATAACATATGCAACACCCAAATCCTTCATGTCAAATTTACTGGATAATATTTTCTTGGTAGCTTTAATAATATCATTATTACTACCTAGAATAAGCATATCATCCACATATAGGCAAATAATGACTTATCTGTTATTTGTGTCTGTGACATAGACACATTTATCACATTCTTTAATTGTGAATCCATTTGATATCATGACTTTGTCAAATTTCTCATGTCATTGTTTTGGTGTTTGCTTTAAACCATAAAGTGATTTAACAATCATACACACCTTCTTCTCTTGTCCCAGAGAAATGAACCCTTCGGGTTGGTCCATATAAATTTCTTCATTTAAGTCACCATTTAACAAAACTGTTTTCACATCTATTTGGTGTATCTCAAGGCTATGCAACGCTGTAATAGCTATGAGTATACGATTAGATGTTATTCTCGTGACAGGAGAATATGTATCAAAGTAATCAAGACCTTCCTTTTGTTTGTAAACTTTAGCTACAAGTCTAGCTTTGTACTTATCAATTGATCCATTAGTGTTCATTTTTCTCTTGAAAATTTATTTACACCCCCAACGATCTACTTCTCGGATGAAGATCTACCAACTCGCAGGTGTGATTTTATATGATGGATTCAATTTCACCGCTTATAACTTCTTTCCACATAGGTACTTCAGAAGTGAACATTGTTTCATTGAAGTTTTGAGGCTCATTTTCTATGAAATATGTCAGACAATCAGGACCATAGGACTTGGAAGTCCTTATTGTCTTAGTGCGTCTAAGTGCCTCTTCACTTTCTTCATCTATAGACTCATGGTTTATATTACTACTCGCAGTATCATGAGTTATTTTAAGAGAACTCCTATCACATACATTATTATAAGGAAATATATTTTCAAAAAATGATGCATTTTTAGATTTAATAATTGTATTGACATGTATATGTAACACCCCGAATTTTTTTTTATATATTTATAGAGATATATATATATATATATATAGTAAATAATATTTGTAAAGATGTAGATATATGTAGTGACATAAGAATAAACCGTAGGAATAAATGCTATGGAGACAATTTGATTGGGAAGTTACGTGTCGAAGATGTTTAAACTTGGAAAGGGTGATTAGACAAGTTTCAAAAAGTTTGTAGGTCAAAATAATGATTTCATTGAATCCGGAAGGTCGAAAAACATTGGGAGTGGTAATATGGATGTATTGGAAGTTAGGAAGTGTCCCGGAGTTAAAATACACTTTAGCGAGAATTTGGGTAAAAATGGGTATTGAATACTTCTTAGTATTTTGGACATAAATTTTTATTCTTAATTCCAAATGATCTGAAATTTTGACAGTAGATATTAGACATCTAGGGCTACAAAAGTGTATCTCATGAAAATTTTCCAATTCGACCTCTAAATGGGTCAAAAATGCACTGGAAGTGGAAGTAGAAAAATCTGGATAGTGACTACCGGTAGTCACTATCAGCTACCGGTAGTCAATGGTCCAGTGTGTCCGAGCTACCGGTAGTCAACAGGTAGTCGAGTGTCCAGTGTACCCGAGCTACCGGTGGTCAAAATCAGCTACCGGTAGTCACTGTAAAAATCTGAGATTTTAAGTCGCGAACAAGCCTATTTTTCCTCCACTATAAATACATTTTTGTCACCTCCTTAGCCTTCATTACACCACTCCAAACCCTAGAAAACATAAGAGAGAAAGAGAGAAACACAAGAACAAGAGAAAACAAGAGATTGAAGGGTTGATTCAAGATCAAAGCCCTAATTTTTTTCAAGAACACCAAGGTAGGGGATTTCTTCATATTCTCTTACATTGAGGCTAGGATTAAATTATATGTATTCTTTTGGTTCAAAATCATATATACTTGCTATTATTTACTTGATTCTTGATCCTCTTGCATTTATTGCCATGTTTTAAACATTGTGGTAGTTGGGTAACCATTAAAGGTCCCTTTTTCATTCTCAAACCCTAGTTTTAAGAAAAATGAATTTTCTTCTTTACATTTCCTTTGTTCTCACCATCAAAACCTTAGTGCTTGATATTGTACAACCAAATGATGTTTATGGTGATCTCTTGCTCTTTTTCTTCAATTATGCTATGGTACAAATGGTGAAAATTGGGGATTTCTTGTGAATTGAGAAATGTTTGTAATGATCTCTCTTGTATGATTGTTGTGATGGACTTGGATTGCCTTCGAGCATTTCCGTAGAGTGTTAGAGGTTAGTCTATCCCGGTGGGGGTGAGATGGTTGCCTAACACTTGTAGTGGGTGGTTATTTGGTAATAACCACCACTATTGTTCACTGGAGTTCGAACGAGGGGTGGTATACCTTTCCTGGGAAGGGACTCGTCACTGTCATTGGGATTGTAGACGCCTCTTCCTAAAGTACTTGTGATTGTGATGGTGATTGGTGAACTAGGTATAAGTCGTTGGGTAGATTCATGGGAAGCAATCAATATAAATGAGAACATGAGATTATTAGTATTGTTACGGAATGGTTTCCAACAAGTGTTTGTGGAGGTATGGGAATCCACAAGGACCTGTTGGAAATGGTTATGGGGATAATTGTGACTGAGCTTTACGGTTCTTTTAAATTATTGCGAACAGTTAAACTTGAGATCTATTTAAAATATCCTGTTTTTCCTTCAAAATTGTATATATGCTATTTGTGAAAATGAGACCAACTGTTTTATATGATTTTCTAAACCTTGTTTGAGTTTGGGAAGATTTTGCTACAGAGCTTCGTGCTCATCCCCTACAATTAATATTTTTCAAATTTGGCTTTAGAGGAGGAGCTCGGTGTGAATGAGCCGGGCCTTGGGGAAGCTTCCTTGGAGGGGTACCTAGATCCCGAATGGGACATCTAGAGATATAGCTTATTTTGTTCTAGACTAGGAGATTTATTTCTGAACAATGTAAAGTCTAGATTCTTTTGAAACTCCGCTGCGATATATTCATGTAATTCTTTTGGGGAATGTAATTGTCATATCTGGCCTATTCTTTTGTGATAATGTTAAGGATATTATAGATGGTAAATAGAAATTTTATTGTTATTGGATGGTTAAATGGACCCTGTGTGGTCAAGTTAATAGAATTGCACAGGTTGTGATTTTTGGGTGGAGCTTCCTGTACAAAGGAGACTCTGCCCAAATTTTGTTAAAAATTAAGAATATTTCTTGTTTGATGGATATATATTTAGTGCTCTCATGATGTGAATGTTTTAGAATGTAATGCCGTCCAGGGTGGTATTTGGGGCGTTACAGTATATCAAGAATATCATATGCATGCACAAGTAAATGATATGCACTACTATTTATTGCATAACCAACAAATATGCAATCAATGCTCTTAGGTCCTATTTTAATCCTTTTAGGAATAGGAACCATCACTTTAGCTAAACACCTCCACACTTTTAAATATTTTTAGGAATGACTCCGACCTTTCCATAATTCATAAGGGGTTTTGTCTAACTTCTTATGGGGTAATTTATTTAGAATATAGTTTGCTGAAAGCAAAGCTTCCCCCCCCCCCCCCCCTCCAACAAGTTATGAGGTAATCAAGAATTAATCAACATGGTATTCATCATCTCTTTCAATGTCCTATTCTTACGTTCAACTATCCCATTTTGTTGAGGTGTATAAGGCTCAGAAATTTGGTGAATAATACCATGTTGTTGACATCGATCACTTCTTATTGCCTTAACTTTTTTGTCAAGGTGATTTTCAACCTCATTCTTATAATGCATAAATTTTTCTAATACTTCATTTTTACTCCTTAGCAAATATACATAATAATATCTTGTACAATCATCAATAAAAGTAACACAGTACTTTTTTTCACCTCTAGTTCAAACATATTTCAAATCACATGTATCACTATGAATTAATTCTAGAGGTTCAGTATTTCTTTTAATATTATAAAATGATGTTCTAGTTAATTTTGATTCAACACATGTCTCACATTTATGATTTACATCAATATTGAATTTGAACAATAATTCTAAATTCATTAATTTACGCAAAGTATCAAAATTAACATGTCATAATTTACTATGTCAAACATTAGAAGACTCAAGCATATAAGCAGAAGATGTGTTCTTATTATTATTAAAAGCAAATACAATTGTCATTACATTCATCTTAAAGAGTTCATCGCTCATATATTCTTTGTCTACATAAATTTCACTCTTGGTGAGTACAAATTTGTCAGACTCAAAAATTAACCTAAAACCCTTCTTACTCAATAATGATCTAGACACAAGATTCTTTCGAATTTCTAGAACATATAACACATTATTGAAAGTAAATTCTTTTCCGGAAGTCATCTTCAATATAACATTTCATTTCCCTTCAATTTTGGAAGTAAAAGAATTATACATGAACAGTTGTTTTCCATGATTAATTGATTCATATAAAGAAAACATCTTCTTATCTGAGCACATGTCTAGTGGCCCCGGTGTCCACCCACCATTCATTGGTATTTTTCACCAAGTTTACTTTGGATACTACGGCAGAAAAACTCATGTTATAAACATTTTCAGAAAGTTTTTCTACCTCGGTTATATTAGTTAGGGCAATTTTCTTCTTAGTTCTCTTGTGTTTTAAGGCGTCAGCAATCCCGGTTTGTTGCACACAAAACAGTTGCCTTTGAACTTTTTGGAATCACCACTCTTGGCCCCTTGTTGGCCAACATGCTTTTTTTTTTCTTGTTGGTTTTGTGTCTCTTTTCAATCACATGTGTCTTTGACTCCATGGAATTATTACCAACTTTCTTTTCGGAGGCTCTATTCCTCATCAATCCTCAATCGCATGATCAAGTCCTCAAGTTTCATTTCTTTACCAATGTGCTTCAAATAATTTTTGAAGTCTTTCCAATGTGGCGATAATTTATGAATAATTATAGCCACTTGGAAAGATTCACTAAGCACCATCTATTTGGTATGAATCTCATGTAAGATCACTTGAAGATCTTGAACTTGACTTATGATAGTCTTGGAATCCACCATTTTTGTAGTCAAGGAATGTACCTACAACGAATTTCTTCATTCTGGCATCCTTCGTCTTATACTTTTTATCCAATGATTCCCACAAATATTTAGCCGTCTTGATTGGACTATACACATTATATAATGTATTATCCAATCCATTGAGGACATAGTTCTTACACAAAAAATCAGAGTGCTTCCATGCATCCACAGCAGCAATAACTTGATGATCAGTCTCATTCTCACTAGAAACAGGAGCATCCTCACAAAGAAATTTTGTAAGATTCAACATAGTGAGATAGAAAGAGTATTTTCTGTTGCTATCTTTTGAAATCATTCCTATTGAACTTTTCAGACTTTTCTCCATGAGACACATGAGTAGGTACAGAAATAAGCATCACATGAGTAGTGGTGGTAGAGACATTGTACTCATTTGAAGCTATTTCTGATAAAAAAAATATTCAAATAGAAAAACAGTATCACTTTACAAAGCACGTTACTAAAATAGAGACAATTTATGTTACTGTTCAATGTCACCATTTGAAATTACTATTTCAATGTTACTGTTTAGTGTAACTATTTAGTGTAACTGTTTAAATCATACACATAAACAGAGTCACAGTTTAAATTAAACACAAAACCAGAACATATAATTTTGCACAAAAAATTTCCAAGTATCCCAAAATATTACAGATTGTTAAAAACAAGTTTTAACAATTTGCAATATTTTAAACTAGTTCAAAATTCTAATAGCATGAATCAGAAAGACAACACATAATTATACGAATGAAAAATTTGCCTTAAGATTGTTGTTTGTAGTTTTCCAATGTAGCAAAATTACTTATTGAAATATCCGATTTATATCATGCAACTTAGAATAAAACAGTAACAGTGAAGAATGGAACAACTACAAGCATGAGCAAAACAATTACACATAAAACTGTAATTAAACCTAAGTATAAACTAACTCATTTGTAAATCATGAACTGTTGTTGAACTTTTTGCAGATCAAGGCTAGTGTTTGACACTATATTTTTAAGACAGATTTCGACTCCACACTTGGTACTTATGAAAATCAAAGTGTCTGCCTCTAGGATGCAATAATCTTCACGCGAATAGAAGTAGCACTCCAATCTACTTGTCCAATGAACCAGAAATTGTGTTGTGTACTCTCTGATATGCAGACTGTCTTAATGCCGAAAATGTGATGTACTAATGACTGCCTTAATATCGAAAATTGAATGATGCAGAATGGTAATGAGTCTGGGTTTATATAGACAAACTGGTGACTATTCCAGAAAACCACCATGAGAACAGACACTACCAACAAGTGCAGTCCAAAAGACACCATTGAAGTCTACCCATTGGGAACATATACGAATTCAAAATTTCAGATTTGAGGGAAAAGTAAATCCGAACAAGTGCGAAATTTGAATTCCAACAGGAACCAGAAATTAAATTCCAGATTAAGAAATTCATACCCAATTCACTAAACGAATTTTCTCAAAAAAGATAAGGATGGGTCACACCCACGCCGAGTCGGGTCGGGTCGTGGTGAGGCGGGCGGCGTGCTTGTGTGGTGAAATGATGGCATATAGGCGCTCGCTCCACTTATAAAAGTGTGGTATCTCTTGGGGCCTAACCCATTGAGCAAACTTGGCATATATATGCACAAGTACAATTTCTTCCTCAACTAATGTGAACTTGGTATCAAATCCCGCATTGCACAACCTCTATTTTCACAATCAAATGGGTCACTTTGAAGCCTATTTTCTCATTTATTTCTTACTCGATTTGAGCAAGTGAATATACTATATTATTCTCCTCACGGAGTAGAGTATGAACCCACAAAAGTTTATTAAAAAAAATCGATTCCCACTTTAATTTATGCTCAAAGTCGACCAAAAATTTACTTTTTTTACTTAAAAACCTGTTTTGGTCCAACAATAACTTGTATAACTATCCCTTGGATGTTCCCTATATTTCAATCCAACTCCTCTGAAAAGGAAAATCGTGATTAAGTATCATGGTAAGTGATTTATCAAGGAGGAAAAAGAGAAAAAAAAATGTGTTGGATGGGATCTCACTCCCAAATTAAGTAGGTTATAATGGATTGCGCTACTGTGACATTAGTTGGAGATTAAATTATGAATATTTTGAGATTTTTTACATAATATTTAAATTTGTAACAATAAAAAATACGTTAGGGTACACAAAGAGGAGATTCTATCAGCTGGATGAAGGATATATGAAAAAAAAGAAACATTGGGCAGCTTCTTGGACCGGTCAATCAGTTGGAAGCACCAATCAATCGACTATAGGGGACGGTTTTGGTTTAAAGGATATAAATCAATCGCCCTTTCAACCGGTTTCCCAGTAAGTCAACCGGATGTTGCTTCGCCATCACGTTTTTTCATTGCCTTAAGCCAGCTTGCATGCTTAATACCCCTAAATCTTATTCTTATGTCGATCATATTTCGAGATAACAAATCAGGGATTTTCACTTCAAAACTAAGGATTATCGAATCAAGTAAAACTTTGAGGTACAAGATTGTCTAAAATATGTTCTTTCTTGAATCTCTATGCAAAGAGTAATTACTTAATTATCTTGGATTTGTATTTGATTTGATTTGAGTTACCATTATTCTAAACTCCCATGTGATTGTTTTGATTAAATGTATATTGAGAAAAAATATTCATTACAATGGTAACAATGGTAACATGGTATCACCAATCAATAATATCAAACAATAATATTATGCTTAACAAGTTTCTTACTAAAATTTTCATCCCAAGTGACGTGGCACAATCTTTATCATTGAATATTAATGGCACCCACTTATTTGATGGTGAAAATTGTGCTACATCACTTGGAATTGAAAATTTAGTAAAAAATTTTGGTCAGCATAACATTGTTAAATATCAAAATAAATAAGTACATGAAGCCCACAAAAATTAATAACTAATACTCCATGTGAGCAAATAACTACCCACTCTTCCTCCATGTAAGCAAATAACTACCCACTCTTCCTCCATGTAAGCAAATAACTACTCACTCTTCCTCCATGTAAGCAAATAACTATCCAAGTGGGGTTCATATTGCCCACTAAATTTTTTTTATTGCTTGGTGATATCACATCATCATTGCTGAGATGATGTCACTGTTACATTGAATATTTTCTCGTATATTGAATACATAAGTCATGTTTTGTACCGATTGGAGGTTGGATCGTGATAGCCAACAAGATGATGTATTGTCAATCTAACAGATCCATGGAAGCCGGACTAAGTTGGGGTGAAATGGCAAATCTATATCTGGTCTCACATGATGGGGGATATAATTTGAGTCTACTCATGTGATATTCGTCGATTGAGCTTTCATTTGAGCAACTTGTTCTATCGCAGTTTGATTTGGTTCCTATATTCCTTTAAGTATATTAATTCTTGTTCTATTGTATACTTTTTCATTAAGTTTGTTTCCGATGTTGATTTGGGAGAGAAAACGAAATTTGGACATTGGAAGAATTGGAGATTTGCGAGTTTGGCTTAAATTTTGTAATAGTCAATTGGGAGAGTTATTCATATTTTCATAGACTCGATTACTAAATTCTAATTTACAGTAAGATAATTAGATCTCAGACATTGCATTTGAAAATATGATTATAGAATATTATGGATATTTTATCAAATAACAAATTCGAAAAACTGAGACGTGTGGTTCTTATGAATCCACTATCCACTGCATTCCATTCAATAAAACAGAAAAATTAAAAATCTAAAATATAATAAATAGAAATATCGCAAATAAATCATTGTGACAACCATCAAAGGAGTTGTTCCCCACCGAGGAGTTACTTTGCCATTTTCCAAATTCAATAGTTTCAATAAACTCCCTATAATAGTTCATCTTGAACCAAATCTAGAAACATTCTCAACAGTTTGTGTAGCCATACCTTCTACCCTGCAAACCTAGTCCAGGTTCTCTCCCTTATTACCTAAAAATTGATTTTCCTATCACTGTTGGCAGCTCCATGTAATTTATCATGCCCTTCGACCCTCTGGATTCTCATTATACCATGTTCCCCCCTCCAGCACTCCCACAAATTATTAGATTAAATATTATATTTCCAAATTAATCTAGTATAACCTTATTGAAAAACATCAGAATTCCTCAATTTCAAAACTCCTAACCAACCATCTAAAAGGCACTCCTGCCAACTCTTCCGATAAATCCTACTAGCCATTTACAAACAATCTTACCAGAAGTCAAACAGAAGTCTATCCATTCACTTGTAAAATTATTTGTAAGTTTGAAGCCAAGCCCGATGGGCGAATTCAAGATGCTGAACAAAAACGTTTAATTTCAGAGAAATGTCATCATCATGAATTTGTACACGCACTAGAAAAATTACATTAATCCATTGAGATATCGTACGCTATATGTAAATACTTGCCACAAGAAATGAATCCTAACTTTAGGATAACTGACCCTTTAATCCAGTACACATAACTATATATAGGAAGAAAAAAAAAACCCCACAAAACCACCATATATAGGAAAAATGATTATTTTTTGACATCTGAAATTTGGACTAAATAGTTCGTCTTCCAATTTTGTTAATAATGCCGAATTATGCGGGGGGAAGAAAAGAGAAATAAGAAATACATCACATCCTCACAAGAAGAAATATAAAAACCGACTCAACTTCAACAAAATCTGAAATTTTACTTAATTAAGTTAAATGCCTTCCATCTTGGAGAGCAAGGGCAAGCAACATAATTAGAAGCTTTGAGATAGAACAGTAGTTATGATGAGAGTTTCAAGCTTCTTAAGGTGGAGCTAAGCAGAGAAAGCTTGCTGGGAGCTCTTTGCTTGTAATCTTTCTCCAAGGCCGCCACCACCAGATACTGCAGCTCTGGGCTGTCCTTGTCCTCCTTGTTCCGCCCTTTTGTCAGTTGTCCAATGGCAGATGTACACTAAATTTCATAAACATAGCTCAGTTGTAAAGCTTCATAGTTTATAATGGGAGAAAATGTACAAAGTACAAACTTTTACACCGCTCGGAAATAGAACAATAAATCTGATGGGTGAGATTTAAAAATTCACAGGAACAATCCCATCAAGTAGGTATCTCAACCGCTTGGTGCCACTCATCCTACACAGTGTGTGCAAGCGCACACATGTACACACACACACACAAGAGATGGTCTTACCAAGCATATACCCAAAAGTGCTCTGGTATTCTTGCCACCCGTTAAGTCTATGGTAGATGCGTAATATTTCTTGGCTGCCTGAAGGTTTTCTAGTCCACCAAGTGTGTAAAGCACCTGTTTGAGCGCAAAAAAAAAAAAAAAAAGCAGCAGGATTCAATCAAATGGTTGTCATCGCAATGTGTGCAAATGAAAAGAAACTCTGCAATTACAATAACTGACATTTGTATCATATCAGAACTAAGTTTTTTTCGTAATAATAGGAGATCAGAAAATGCAAGGAAATTAGGGCACCACTAAGATTTGGCAATATTGTGGTAGTTCGGGAGGACTGTGCTGAAACAAGGTTTTTTTCATTCTTGCATTTATTACCCCTTAAAGGAAAGCTGTAAGGACTGGCAAGCATGAGAGAACCATCACTTCTACGAAATCTACAAGTTAATCTCAAATAGCATCAAAGTTTACCACGCAAACAACACAGGTACCAGAGTCACCATGTTAATCTCTCAATCAGTGCAGTAGAAAATTCATTTCAAGTGGACCGGATGATAAGCAAATATTTTCTTTAAATGACTACCATATGTCCACAAATAGACAAGATATAAGGCTGATATCTCATGTAGCAATCAGTTTTGACATGAAATCACACCTGAGGTATCAGTTCCTCTTTTTTCTTCTATCATACCTTAACTTATCATTAATAATGCGGAGAAAGGACAAGATCATAGGATTCTCATATGTACGTTCTATTTTATTGCAACTCATAACCATAATGAGTTTCAGGCATGTTCCAAGAAAGCAGAGATTCAGGCATGACACCAATGTCAAAAGTGAATGATGCTACATCAAACAAACCCATTGATTGATTATCTGCAATAAGTTCACCCTATGAACCACAACTTATTCACCCAAATACTCTCACTTCCAATTTCCTAAAACCTGTTACATGACCTCTTTGAGCTGGGTAGCAAACGCAACATTCGGCTTGAGAGAAGTTCTACATAGAGGTGCCTAATGAACATACTAGTCACTCTTACTTGATAAATCCAGGCTAATGAGGAGTCAGCACAAGCTTACTTCACTGCATCAGCAAAATCTCCCTTATGATTTGCAACCAAATTAACTTATGATGTAGTCACTGTGGGTTCTAAAATTCTGAATCCACCCAAAAAAAAACTGAGAATTCATTCTTTTAATGACTGAAAACACAAGCCCTTTGGCTATGGTTAACCAAAGAAAAACACCAAGAATAAATTAAGAGCTTCAAGGCATCCAGCCAACTATAGCATGCATATTATTCAAGACTGTTTTTGTGGCCAAATAAATAAAGCAAAAGTTTGGTTTTAAAGAGAGTTCAGGACTAGGTCTGCTCCCTCTGCCTCTTCTCACCCCCTTCTCAATTGAACTATTGAGTGATAGATAAGATGTAGGAGGGAAGGATTAGCTATTAAAATGATATCAATTGAGGTGGAAGGCTCAATCCTATAATTGAGATAGAAGGATCATGTAAAGCCACAACTTAAAATGATGTATAGTAGTTAACAGTTTTAGGAGGAAGGTTCATCAGACCAGTAGCGATAGGAAGTTCATCCGCCCAAGTGCCCAGACCACGCTAAAGGTGGGAGTCTTGGGCACTGAGTACGAGAATAGTTTTAGACTAATTTTTGCAAGATATAAGAAAATCATCAGAACATATGCTTTAAAATGGACAAGTTGTCCATCCACCGTCTATGCTCTGTCAAATATGAAACAATCATGAAAAAGCACAATATTGCTTATTTCCTATGTGTTGGTCTCTTGATGTGCTTCAGAGCCTCGAGCTACAATAATTCTGGTTGGAGCTCACGGGGAAATTAGATGAGAGGAAACGGCCTGCATAATCAGGATAGAAGATAGCGAATGGTTATTGGTTCATACAACACGGGAGTTGTTCAGCGAATGGGAAGCAAAGTCTCCATACCAACATTGAAGGCTTCGCAGCTACCCAGAAGAGATCCTTACTCTATAGGGATGGTAGCGCTTGACTAATATAATAGAAAGTAAAGGCTCTTCTGTTCTACGAAATACGAATAACTAATCTATACTACTAACTATAAGATGAGATGCACCTCCATATATGGGGCCATTACAGACCCAAGAAAGGCATGGCTTACTTTGAGGGAAGTGAAACCGTAGCATAGCCAAAACCGGGCAGCCCGCCCAGAGTTTGACCTTCTCCGGTCCTGGAAAGAAATTCTTTACTTCACCAGCAGAAGATGATCAGGATCTCACATATGGCAGCTTTTGGAACAAACTCCGAAGCCAAAGGCCTTTACTAAACTAAGAAAGGTGGCCCCAGAAAATTTTTTCAAAAGACTTGACCCCCGGAGAGCTGACCCAAGCAAGGGCATTTCGGTAGCCATGCTAATAGGCTAGGTGTCACAACTCTTTTTTTGTTCATGCATGAGATGAGGCATTAAGCAATTTGTTTCAGGATCAGACTCAGAAGCTTCCTTGGAAACACTATTGATTAGAAAATTTCAACCTCAAACACTATCTCGAAGTCATGTCACTTTCTCCTCAATAGCAAGCTGTGGTGAAGCCTAAGGACACCCAACGGGAAGGCAATTTATGCAAGATTATCTATGTGGATGCCCCTTCCAGAGATAAACAAAAGGAGGAAGGGGAGAACCTCTTCGTTGAGTATGTCCAAAAGTGCAATTGAATAAAAAAATAAAGAATAAAGAGCATAAAAAGAGAGCCACTTACATCAGCATAGGCTAGGTGATATAGTGGAATTGTCGGTTGTGATAAGATTAGCTCCTCATAGCAGAAAGCTGCTTGTTTGTACCTAATTATATACAGGAAAAAGTTAATGGAAACCAAAGGAATAAAATAGGCAAGGCACTCTGAGATCAAGGAAGCAATCATATAATATCTCGAGTTCTTTCTAGCAACCAACTGCAATTCCCTTGTCCACCACAAGAAACAGCGAAACGCGAATAGAGAGACAAGGAGAGGAAAAAGAAATTAACAAATTTCTCACATTTGTAGGGAGACGTATATTTCACCAAGTTCCCTCCAGGCATCATGATCTGCCATGAATCTGAAAAAAGAGATCAATTCAACCTTGTAAGTTATGTTCCATTGTTACAATTATTACACAACCATGCTTTCGAAATCTCTCACGTTTCTAGATATTTATTCAGCCCTTCAATGGCCCCTGAAATATTGCCTTGAGCCTTCGCTAGAGCTGCCTTCCTCTTAAGAATTATCTGCATGATCAAATTAAATAATGGTTAGGTGTGAAATGAAATTCTCACTACTTGTGTCTTTTACTGTCTAAAAGAAACACCATGTAAATTTCACGAATGAGAAGTGGAATCTTTCCCGATAAAAATAAATCCAGTTTCATGTATCTCGTAATAAGGCAATTACTTGATCAAATGGATTATCCTCCAGAAGGCTTATATAAGCTTTTTCTGCCTCAGCCCAGGATCCTTTTGCTTCAAGCAACATTGCTTCCAGCCTACCTGCAAAATACGAGCGAACACTATCAGATCATAGAAAATGCAACCTACTTCCAGCTTACCTGCACAATGAGATGCAATGAATGACAGTTGATATTATGCGAGTTCACAACCACCGATTAAGCTCTCTGCTGGAATTTTAAATAAAGATCTAAATATATACAGGTAGAATAAAACTACAAGCACTCTTGGCCCAATACTATGTATATAATGCATGTCCAAGTTAACCGGATCAGGCCATAATCATCTGATAATCCAGGACAGAAAAAAATCTCATCTGACGCATGGCCACAGAGAGCGGTGAAGGGCTGCGAAAGCATCGCTGCTTTGAAAAATTGTGTTAGACTTTAGAGGTCTTAGAGCAATGACGTCAGATTCAAAACTTGGCCATATGCCGATGTAAAAGTTAATACACCATGCACTTACCCTTGTATACATGCTTGTACTTTGTATCAAACCCACTAAGAATAAATTAATCTAACAGCTGAAAATAGCTAGGGATTCTACCACATATTGGAACTTAGAGCTTCACTAACTAAAAAGCATTACTGATTCCATGATATGCATCAATTAACAAGGAACATACAAATCATTTTGGAAGCGAACCAATAAACCAACCAAAGATTAAAAGGAGAACTATTCCAAAAAGTTAGCGATTGGATTCAGCGCACACAGAGTACCCAGTTCATACTATTCACATTATACTTAAAGTAATGATAATGATACTAGATCTTCTGAGAACGAAGCGGCATTAAGAATTTAGACGGCAATCATTGCTTTCTGTTCGTCTATGATTAAGCATTAAGTAATTCTAGATAACAGTTTCCAACAAGATATGATACATTATGATAATCTATGCACTAGAGAGAGAGAGAGAGAGATAACAATAGGGACGAGCAGGTCTGCTAGAAAAAGGAACAATAAAGCAGCAAAAAGACAGAAATGAGACTCCTTTTGCTTTTCCTTTTTAGGAAATTCTGTCTCTCTTCTTTGGGGAGGTGAAGCCTTTGGTTAGAGCCCAAAACCAACTAGTGTAACTGTTATGTTATGTGTTATTTCTAGCTTAAGGGTATTTTAGTACTTTGCAACTATATATACAAGTTTGGGTGTAGTTGTGTAAATTAACACACTAGTCTCTTCTCATATTTTCTCCTCCTCTCTTCTCCTTTTCTCCAAACCCTAACAGCTTCACAATCTAACTTAATATTAGAGTTTCGGTCCAATCGAACATCTCAAAGTTGTAGAAATTCGTTAAAAATCATATCTTGCAACCAACTACGCTCATCGTCGTCAACCATGTCAAAAAAAATTAGCAATAACATGGATAGATTCGAATTTTCATGCCAAGTATTATGACAATTTTTCTAAAATTTTTTGAAGCCAGTTGTCGAATTTTTAACAGTTTTCTGGTTTTTCGGTTTTCCACTAAGATCTGTCTTTTCTAAGAAATTCGAAGTCCATTTTTTGGGCCAACTCTGCTCGATTTGGTGCGACTAGGGTTGATAAACAATGTCCAGTTCTTTTTGTTACATTTGGATTGGATTGGTGCAATTTTTTATTTTATTTTTTTTTGCAAATTCTTGTTGTCAGTAATGTTTCTTCACTGTTCAATGACCCTTTTGGCCTCTGATTGTCCTACTGAGACTATATGGCTCTTGTTCTGTCTTTGGGTGTCATACTAAGATTATTTAGCCCCTGTTGGTATGTTTTTCCGGTTCTGGTCTGATTCTTAGGAGTGATTTATTGTGATTACTTGCTATTTTGTGTTGGTCCTATTGTTTAAATATATCGGAAGTAGTGTGACATCAACCAATGTCAAGGTAAGTACCAAAATAATTGGGTAAACTACCTTGTGACAGTTTATTATGATCTTTGGAGGAAAGTGCAAGAGACTAATTAGAAAGATAAAACTCTTGCAGTTTATTATGCAGAGTTGACTACCTTATGACAGGAGCTTGACTACTATCAGAGTTTCCAAGCTTCTTGTGCTAATGCTGTCACAAAATTTCAGCAGATGGTAGAAAAGAAATTAGTATATGACTTTCTTGTTGGTCTTAATATTGAGTATGATCAAATACGGATTCAAATTTTGCATTGTAGTCCATTTCCTACTTTACAAGAGGCTTATGCCCATGTTCGAGGAGAGCCATAGGATTACTATGATTTGTGTTGCTCCTACTCAGGAACAGTTTGCGTTGGTTGTTATCCCTCCACGTGACTTTGAGTTTAGCCTTACTTAAGTCTACTAAAATGAGTGGCACTGCTACTAAGGATACCTTAAAATGTGACTATTATAGAAAAACTAGGCATACTAAGGAGTTTTGTTGGAAACTGACTGGCCATCCTAGGCCAAGGGAGTAATATGCGATCTCATGCACACATGATTAAATCTTCACAGACTCCATCTCAGTTTACTCCCGCTAATTTCTATCAAGACGAGTATAGAATTTTTGGCGTCTAATGGCTCAGCTTGATGTTTCCTCTACTACAACTCAAATCCTTGAATTGTTCGGTGATTTTTTTTCACTACTCCCTACTCATTATACCTTTAAGTACTTGAAATCGAAAAAAACAACTAGCAGTGATAGAACACATGGTGTTTTCTATCTCTTAGATGTTGAACTTTCTCCTCAGTCTAACTATCAAGCTCTCCAAACAACTGGTGTTTCAACCCTTTTAACTCTTATATCAGTGGCATACATGTTTGGGGAATCCTCATTTAGTTTCTTAGAACATATTTTTCCTAGTATAGTGAAGTAATTTAGTACACAATTTTTCATTTGTAATGCTTGTGAATTTGACAAGTATAAACGTTCATCTTATCCTAGTACTAATAATAAAAACACTGCACCATTTGTCATTATTCATTCTGATGTATGCGGTTCTTCCCATGTGTCTATTTCTGATTATTGTTAGTTTGTTACTTTTATTGATTGTTTTTTTCGTCTTACTTGGGTTTACCTACTACGCACTAAGGTGAAATTTTTTTGTACTTCAGATCTTTTCGTAAAATGACAAGTACCCAATTTGATGCTACAATTAAAATTCTTCAAAGTAATAATTGAACTGAGTATATTGTTAGAGAATTTTGTTCTTACCCCGTGAGAATGGCATTTTGTAGCAAACCACTTGTGTGAGTACCCCTGGAAAAAAATGTTGTTAAGCGAAAAAATCGCCATCTTCTTGAGATTTCTCGTTCATTGATAATTACTATGAATGTTCCTCAATCTTTTTAAGAGGATGCAATTCGTACTGCTGCTTATCTTATTAATAGTCTACTTTCAAGTGTCAGTTTAGGTCACCTATTGAGTGACTTTCTAAGATTTCCTCCATTCCTTCTATTTCATCTCATCTTCCTAAAGTTTTTGGGTGTACTTGTTTTATACATGATTACAAACCCTTAAAAGGGGGAAACATGATCGAAGGGCTATGTGATGTGTCTTTGTTAACTACTCTTCCACTCAAAAGGGGTATAAATATTATCATCCACAATCTCACAAAATGTATGTTAGCATGGATGTTACCTTTCGTGAATTTAAGTCCTTCTCTACTAACCAAACATCAAAATAGCATCTTAGAGAAAGAGATGATTTGTCAAGAGCGTCTTCTTCAATTGTCTATTTACTGGAATGTTAGTCGAGGAGAGCAACAACTTATAGAGGAAAAACAATGATATTAGTGATCCAAATGGCATTCACCTTAACAAGGTTAATCTGAAGACTTGTTCTCTATGTCAAAAAAGTTGAATTCCCCAACTCCAGTTTCATCCTCCACTGATTTGTCAAGTAATGAACCTCTAGGTGTTACTCATGTTATTGATAATCCAATTGTTAATGAATCTAACCTTCCTATTGCAAACAAAAAGGGTAGGGTGTTCGAGCTTTGTATTCAGCATCTTATCTCTAACTTTGTCGCTTATGATTCCTTGTCTCCATCTTATCATACTTTTGTTTCCTCCTTGTCTTCTATGTCTATTCCTCAGGATTAGAAGGAGGCTATCACTAATCCTAAGTGGAAAGAGGCTATGGTATAGGAAATGAAAGCCTTGAAAAAAAAATATACATACGAGTCAGTTCCTATTCCTCCCGACACAAAAGCAGTATGTTGCAGACGGGTGTTGACCATCAAACAACAACCTGATGGGACTGTCGAGAGGTACAAAGTCAGGCTGGTATGGTATTAACTTCATATGTGCTCCTATCTTTTGTGCAACTAATTTGAGGTGGAATTTGTAACAAGTGGAAGTAAAGAATGTCTTTCTTCACGAAGTTTTGGAGTAGAAGGAGTACATGAAGATTCCTCTAGATTTTTCATCTCAGATAACTAAAGAAAAGGCGTGTAAGTTGAAGAAATCTCTTTATGGGTTGAAGCAATGCCCCAAATCTTGGTTTGATAGGTTCCTTAAAGTTATGCTAAAAGTTTAATATAAACAAAGTCTTGTTAATCATACTGTGTTCATTAGACAGGTTGACGACCAGATTAAGGTACTCGTTGTATATGTGGATGACATAGTGATAACTGGAAATGATGATCTAAAGTCACCAAATCGAAGGCTCAGTTGACTAAGGAGTTTGAAATAAAAGAATTGAGTCCATTGAGGGACTTCCTTGGTATTGAGGTTGTCAGATCAAATAAATACATTTTAATCTCCTTGAGAAAGCATGTTATTGACCTTCTTGAAGCGACAGGGTTGTTGGGATGTGACCTACAGATTATTCTATTGAAGTCAACCATCGATTAAGTGGTGGTGTTGGTCAGATAGTAAGAAAGGAGAGAACACTAGAGGTTGGTGGGGAGATTAATATACCTCTCACATACTCTCCACTAGATATTACTTATGCAACGGGTGTTATTAGTCAATTCATGCATGATCCTCAAACTTCTCATCTTGAAGTTGTTTAATGCATTTTGAGTTATTTCAAGTCAACTCCTGGAAAAAGGAGTTTGTTCTCCAATAATGGTTACTTGAAACTAAAAGTATTTAGTGATGTAGATTGGACAGATTCAGTGGATGATAGACAATCTACTTTAGAATATTGCACCCTGATTAGAGAAAATCTTGTCACATGGCGAAGCAAGAAGCGGAGGCTAGGTCTGGTGCGGAACCCGAATACAAAGCAATGAGCCATGAAGTCTATGAGTTTATGTGGCTCCAAACATTATTGGGAGAGTGGAGAATATATGATGATAAACTTATTAGACTATACTATAACAACAAGACTACTACCAACATTGTTCATAATCCAGTTCAACATGACAAAACTAAATATGTTGAAATTGATTGGCACTTCATTCAAAATAAGTTAAACAAGGGTTTGATTTGTATGCAATTTGTGAAATTAGAAAACCAGCTAGCCGATGTTTTCACAAAGGGGCTTGATACCAAGGTTTTTCACCCTATTGTTTGCAAGTTGAGCATGAGGGATATTTATGCACTAACTTAGGGAAAATGTTATGTTAAAGCATCTCCAAGAGAGGAGCTAAAGTACACAAAAAATTTAAAATTTAGCTATTTTACCCTAAAATTTCACTCCAATAGCATATCTCTAAAGCATATAAAATAACATTTTGCAACAATAATACTCTATATTTAGAGTGTCACTGTAGCAACATGTATAAATACTTCATAATATTTTTTCTCTGCTCCTTTCTTTTTCCTCCATTTTCTCTCTTTCTCCCTCTCACTATTCCGAAAGAAAAATAATACAAAAAGAATGAAAAATAATATTTAAAGGAAATAGTTAAAAATATAGAAAATCCGTTAGAATGTGCATTGAAAAAGTGAGTAGATAAAATAAAAAATGTTACTTTTTGAGTAGCTAAACTAATTTTTATTGTTGGAGATGCTCTTATGAGTATTTCTAGCTTAAAGGGTATTTTAGTACTTTGTGACTGTATCTAAAAGTTGGGTGTAGTTGTGTAACCTAACACACTACTCTATTCTCATATTTTTCCCTTCTCTCTTCTCCTCTTCTCCAAACCCTAACAGTTTCATAATCTAATTGTTACAAAACTGTCAAAGAAAGACCCCACGGAGGTGATGAACATAGAGTAGAAAACAACTAGAACCTCATTAAACCTAGTGTCAGGAAAAAAATATATCCAAAACCTATGTGACTGGTGAAAAAAGTGATATGCTGACTCATATCCTCTAGACGATAGAGGAGTCTGCCTTGTACTTATGTTTACACGTGCCACTGATGTCATTCCTCTCGTGTAAAGTTCCAAGCACATGCCCAGCTTTTAGGCAGCACCTTTAATCATGGAAATTGAAGTATTGAAGATGATTGATCAAGATATACGCCGTGCTCAAGGATTTAGGCAATTTGGAACACGCACACCAATAAGTAGGGCAGTAAAGTAGGATGAAGTGTAGACCTGATATCCGAATCCAAATGCAATTACAAATACAAAACACAAAAGTGAAATCAAAGCAAAGGGATATTCCATCCCATAGCTAAGTTCTAATTGGGTCTGATCATATTTGCTGGACTTCAAGTTCAATAGTTATGATCAACCTCACTATACGGAGGTTAATCTGAGATTAGCTTACAAGGAAGCTAGGTCAAACTCATACCAAAACCCTATCAGATCCATTGATAACCCATCGGCCAATATTGTCACAATTAACGGCGCATATTGCAATACCATAAAAATAGATTAACAAATAGAGCCAATTCACACATTAGAATGTATCAAACTTTTGGCAACAACTTTTGTCTTGCAATTAAACTCAAAATTAAGGATCTACAAATGAGAAGTTATTTCAATCCCTGCTAAATCAGTTTGTACTAAATCAACTTTTAAGCATCAAGTATATCTCAATGTTCTCAAATTGCAGGATATCAATTCTTTTCCGGTATGACTGATATCCTAGATCCGAGCATTAGTTTTGGAGATATTTAATCTTTACATCTGGTTAACTATTGCAGGTACTGGAGCACCACATTGTTTTCTAAACTGATTGATATAGATTATGTTTGTAGATTAGTGGCAATGATGCCAAAATATAGCTCATTGTTTGTCTGTCAATTTTTATGAGCAGGATACCTAATACTCCAGGTCAACTCCAAATCCACATCAACAGTCACTCTACAAAAAGAAGACAAGTCAATCTTGTGAAGGCTACCTTTTCAAACACACAAACATGCTGACACGTATAATTAGCCACTAGTTGGTCAAATCTCCAACCTTTTTTATTCCAAAAAAAATAGTTCAACTTACCAACCCTTTTGCTCTCTGGAAACTTTTTCAGTAAGACCTTTATGCAGTCCTACAAATGTGACATAGATAAATTGCATCAGATTCAAGTTCAACAGATAGAATACCAAACATCATAACTGCCAGTGCACAAACTAAGCACAAGTAAATGCCTTGAAAGGATTTGCAATTCGAGGAATAATAAAAGCAACCAACACACTGTTTCCATATAAGGTGTCCACCAAAACAAAATAATTAGGTCAGACGAGTTAAGCAGTTGATTGGTTTTGCAAAACCAAATTTAGAAGAACTGAAAACTAACTTACAGGACTCACCTAACTTGTTTCGAGGAGTTAATGTGAACAAATAACTTTTGGGCTCATAAGTGTTGGAAGCAACAGATTCTGTAGTTGGCATCTTGGGAGAGTTTTTTCTTTTTCTCTTTTTTTTTCGGAGCTTTTGGGAGAGATGATTTTATAGGGTTTTGCATAGGCTGGTTTTCGAATGTCTTTGTTTTTCCATTTCTCTGAGGTCCATTTTATATGTTGCATGTGCACTATTGCAACCACTTAGACTCTTGGGGCATGTTTGTTTTGAGGATTGCTATGGAAGGTATTGAGAAATGTATTCCTTACATTTCCAATACCCATGGAAATTAGTACCGGTAATAGAAAGTATTTCAATCCCCTCCCATGTTTGTTAGTTCAATAGGTACTATGGTAGGTCCCACAAACAACCATCTATTCTGTCACATCTTGTATAACAAATATACAATTTCACCCTTAACATCATCTATTTCATTACTCTATTCCAAATGTATGTACAAAAAAAATTTGTAAAAAAAATTAAAAAAC
Source organism: Ilex aquifolium (assembly GCA_951799425.1). Taxonomy (NCBI): domain Eukaryota; kingdom Viridiplantae; phylum Streptophyta; class Magnoliopsida; order Aquifoliales; family Aquifoliaceae; genus Ilex; species Ilex aquifolium. Next base: position 14,976,134 of record OX637395.1, read on the forward strand.
AAACAGGTGACAACGCCTAAACATAATATAAGGAAAAAATTCAAAATAATTTTAAAAAATTAAAAAAATTGGTGATACCGTATGCTTAAACATAATATAAGGAAAAAATTCAAAATCAGAAAAAAAAAAAAATTTTAAAAAGTTAATAAAATTTAAAATAAAAACAACCAATGACACTGTACGCTTAAATATAATACACAGAAAAAATTCAAAATCAAAATTTTTTTTAAAAAACTTAGTTGGCGGCCAAAATCCCATACTCAAAGGACAATTCAGTCATTAATCTCCCTAATACCATTGGTGGCCAAAACCCAAAAAATAATACCACCTCCTAGGAGGTATTATATAAGCCCATGTACATGGGTTTTGGTCAACTGTAGCTAACGGGTCAGTATTACGATCCGAAAAATAGTACCACATGAAAAAAGGCAAACACACAAGGTATTACTGGCCCCACGTACTATTTTCCCTAATCCCACCTCCTTATACCACTATTATCCTTCAAACAAACATGCTCTTAGTTCCCTTCTGTGAATTTTACTTACCTATTCAATACGAACAAAATAATGAGCAGCAAACCTAGTATACTTTTATTCAAGCCCTATATTTATGTCATCATGCTCATCAGTTATCACTCTATCCCAAAATACACAATCTAGAAACAGATGGAATATTAAAATGCTAAACTAAAAACACCGGTAAGGGAATTGTAACCAGAATGAAACGAACGGTCCAATTTCCAAGGTCATGGAAGTTGTGCAGGCGGAAAGTTTCAATCGCCCAGCCGGGGGAGGATCGAATCAGAGTTTAACCACCCCATGACCTATTTTTCAAACAACAGATCAGACTAGGTAGTGACACTGCGCAGCTTTATCACCCACATACTAAACACCCCCCCCCCCCCCCTTCTCTCTTCATCCTTCCTCCCTCCTCCCTTTATGTGAAAAGAGGCCTCTTTTTATCCGATAAGTAAGAAAAGAATCAATCTGAAGATGCAGCCGTTTGGTTCTCTTGTGCTCTCTCTGTTCTTTTTTTTCTTCTTTTTACTTTCTTTCTTCTCACCAAAAATCCATTCTTCCTTCCTACATTATTCAATTTTAAAGCTGATTTTGGCTTTACATGAATAGAAAATGGAAAGAACAACGCGAAGTGTATCAGATACTGCACCTTTCTATCTTTTACAAAAATTTCTGCATTTACCCTCTGTCAAGAAGTTAAAAAATTAACACATTTGAACAACATCCATGAGCATAACATTCTATATCTACATCAGTTCAACGATTGTTCAAAATTGCAATGCACGGTTGCGTTGCTGTATCGATAATGTTGTACTCCAAAATATTCTCACTTTGTCAATTATGCAATGAGTCTGGATTTCCATATATTCTTTATTTTCCCTTTCTTCAAAGATTCAAAGCACATTCATGTTGGTTATTTCATGGTGTTCTGCTCAAGTTTGGGTTTTAAAAGAACCACATTCTAACTAAAAAAGGGATATGGCAAACTTTTGGGTTTTCCTTTTCATAAGTTCTAGTATATCTATCCTTCTTTAATACTAAAAATAATACTACCGATGCTGTAAGATCATTATGTTTTAAATCTACTTGACTTGACCATCGAATAACTTCATTTTAACCTGGTCTCTGTTGTAGGTCAATAAATGGTCTAGGTCTCCAAACATAGCCCACGGCCACCATTTGTTTACCACAAATTTTTTTATGGAAAAACCAGGTGGTGTAAAAAAGCAACTATAAATGCAAAATCCAATGTTCCACACTGATGAGAGCATTGGATCCACAGGGATGAGTTTAGGGAAATCTGCTTATAATATGTAAAGTAGACAGCTATTTAAAGTAAAATCAGAAAACATCAAAATTGCCACAAGTATCGAAGATTATAATCAATAGCCATTATGTCGACCAACCTTAGATCTTTGATGAATCATCGTAAACAATGTTACCCACAGAATTCAGAGCAAAAAAGATCTGAGTGTCTTAGAATTCTTATCCAATCAGAATGCATTTGTGAGGTTGTGGCCGCATGAGCTGCAAACTCTTGAAAGTTTTAAGTCCCAAAGGGTTCTCAAATTATGTCATGGATAGTTTTAGGTTTTAATATGTGAAAAACTAGCTCTAAGTTTTAATCTGTGTTTGCTAATTCCATAAGTCAAAATTGGTCAAGGTTGTCTTATTGGCAAAAAATGGTCAAGGATGTAAAGGACTCAGTGAGTGAAAACCATACCTGAAGTAAGTTGAAGATCATTGAATACTTCACCATCAAACTAAACATACCAGTTAGGTGGATAGGTATGAATTCGAGACCTAGTGTGCCTTAGATGCTAAATTCGATTAAAATTGGCTTAGTTATCAAAAACACCCTAAGAGAAATCCCAAAAGATAATTATATTTCAGATAACCTCACAACAGTTCATGGGGTAGACATCAATCCAGTAACGTGACTTCACTCATCAAACATAAGAATTAATTTGTATTTAGCCTGGCCAAATGGAACCACAAAAATCTGCATATACTAGCACTATATTCACGAGTGAATACCAAAGCCGAAGTAAGTTGAAGATTGTTGAAGGCTCCATAATCAGACTCAGCATACCAATTAGGTTGATAAGTATGAATTTGATACCTAGTGTGCCTTAGATGGCTAAATTTGATTAAAATTGGCTTAGTTATCAAACGCACCCTAAGAGAAATCCCGATAGATACTCGTATTTCAGATAACCCCACAACAGTTCGTGGGGTAGACATTAATCCAGCAAGGTGATTTCACTCATTTAACAATTAATTCATTTTTAGCAGTGCCAAATGGAACTTCAAAAAACTTCATACAGAAAAAATTTTATATGAATGTTCAATGTCCAATATGCAGCAATTCAAAATTAAATAATTAGATATTGGATTAATGCACTATAACTGTTACATCATAATACAAAACAAATAAGCTGGAAAGCAAACCTAGAATGTATAACTAAGAAGATTAGATTTTTTACCTTTGCCACATCAATACATTGGCCGTCCATAGCTGCAATAGCTACCTGCTCATATAGTGTCCATTCTAAATCATTTGAAGCACAGAAAAAAAAAAAGGAAAAGAAAAAAAGTTAATCTGACATCCTTTCCGATAGAAGGGGCTGTAAACAAAAATATGCAGCTATTGACATATATTTCAACATAAATGTTAAAACAACTTACAAATAATACCACCAATCATCAACATTTTGGCATATTCAAGACAATGAAGAAAATGGAAAAGACATTCAATCGATAAGAATTGAGGCCAGATTAGTTAAAGCAAAGGACACTACACGGCCCTTGCGCGATGGTGTGAGCGAAATGATAAGGTCGTGACAATGTATGAGGCTACAGTCCTGGCAACCTCTATGGGCACGCACTTGTATAAACTATGAAAAACATTACACTACCTATTCATAAAAAACTCCAGATATATATAAAGAAGTATGAGATAGAGAAATTGTGACGGTCTTGAATTGAAGATTGCTTTCAATTCTTAACTCCTTTAGCAACTAATGGAAAAAAGAGTTAAAGGGTGTAATCCAAAAGGAGAACACTATAATTTGAATAAATAACTTACCTCAAATAGATATCAATTACAAAATGCAATGGAAACTGCAAATGGAAAACAGTCGCGATCAGACCGAGGTTCAAAGTATCGGCCAATACCGATACGAGTCGGTATACCATTACACATAACGTATAAAACCCCAGTCTCATATGACTCATCCGAGTCGACTCTATCTCAAGTCGCCCAGTTATCATCACTGAATTAGCCAATAAGATTCCGCGACGTCGCAATATGGCTTGAATCCCTCTTCGTGTTCAACTTCTTCTTCAAGGTCTTATCGTCCAATACCGCGCCACAACCAATGTGTATCAAATCCCTTCGAGTCGACGGCTGATACCACAACTTTGAACCATGTATCAGACTTAGAGGATTAAGTGTATCAAATTTCTAAGAGGGAGTATGTATTTTCTCCCATTTATGGTATCACAAAGTCGTATCTCATGCATACATTGAAACAATACAATACAAAGTTTCATCATCAACTTCAGTAAAATGTGATTTGGTGCAAGTCTTAAGATTCATGTTTTTGATAAAAATTGAGGAATGTGGTGAATAATATAATATCCATTTCATATAATTGGTGGCCTCATGAAAATTGTTGGGGCATAACTCGAAGATGGATGTAATTGCGCAGCGTAAGAGGTCATGAATCACACATCTGGAATTAGGCACTTATCACAAGTGAAATTGATGGGATGATGACCACTTATCAAGATTCCAATAACCTTTTAATGCTCTTCCATGCTGCATTCTTGTCTTGCCAACTTCCATGTCAGTCACGTGACTTATCTTTTATTTGTTTCATTCCAAGCGACCAATCTTGTTAACTTGGGGATAGAAGAAAAAAAGAAAAATAAAAGAAGAGAAAAGGTTCCTTGCCATGCATTTGAATATAGTGATCTATCACACTTCAAACATAGAGCCGTGGCATATTAAGATGGACCAATGGGGGTAAATCATAGTATAACTTATCAAAGGGTTAAATCAAAGTATGTATGCCACCATGGTCTAAAAGTAAAGGTTCGACAAGAAAGGGCTAATTATCAAACAAAGTTTTTCTGCACAAAGATTTTTGTATAAAAGTATATATCCACTTTGAAGTACAAGCTCATCACTGCAGTTGGATATAAAAATAAGGGCAAGGTTCAATACAGAGTGTACAGGGAATAGTTTTGGGTCGGCGGTGCAATGAGGAGCACTATGTAAAGAAAGTGTTTTCAACTCGTCTCTTAACTTGCACAAAGTAAATTTTCATGACAGTTTGTTCATCAAGTGATCCTATGATCCTTTGGAATACAATAGAAACTAGGGGTGCAACTTGGGTGGACCAACCCGAACCCAACCTGAAAAAAAAAAAAAAAAAAACAGTGTTCGGGTTTAGATTTTTAGGTTTAGGGTTAGGGTTGAAAAGCTTCAACCCGAATAGAATTCGGACAAGGCTCGGGTTCACGGACATAACCCAAACCCAATCCGAATTGATGAAATCAAGCTCAACCCGAATTCATGTATTATATTTATATAAATAATATAAAAATAAAATATAAATACATATTTTGTAATTATTATTATTTAAAAGGGGAGTGAAACATAATTTATAAGAACTATAGATGGTGAAAGAAATTTATACGACCAATGTGGGATAAGTAAAAAAGGCAAAAGAAAGACAATTCAAATGACCTCTCTCCTCTCTCCTATATAAAGAATGCTCCCTCTTACACCCTTAATAAGTTGTCTGGATAGGTTTCATCTTAATGGGTCATGTAGGCCTATGTAATAGTCCAACATTATGCAAAGGCTCACACTTAATTTAGGATTATTGTTTGTTGAACCCGAATTAGGCCTGAATTGGGTAACTCGATTTCAACCTGAGCTTGCCCGAAATCAACTCGGGCAATACTTGAGATAGGGTTAGGGTGAGGGTTAGGGTTAGGATTAGGGTTGAAAATTTTATTCCTAGGGTTGGGCTAAAGTTGATCTCCCAACCTGCCCAAATTGTACCCCTAATAGAAACCTTCCATATCATCAATCACTATTGTCTTGGTTAAGCAATAAACAATTGGGTCACGAAAATTACAATTGGGCTAGAGATAAATCCTTACAGAAGGCGATGTGATTATTAAGATCTGCTCAGTCCCTGCAAAAAATTGATCCTCCCATCAGTTTGAGGCCAGCCTTCAAAGAATAATACTACTTGTGCACCATTACTTCCAATCAATGTCCCATGTGACCGGGTCAAAGCAAAGGTTTTGACTCTGATTCCTACGCCATATTTTGAACCCCATCCATGCAATATAAATTGTACACAAGGACGGATTTACTGGTGGGCTTAGGTGGGCTGTAGCCTAGAGTAAAAAAAAAAAAAAAAAATTTACCAGTACCAGCCCACCCCCCAACTCAACCCAACTAAGCCAACCCATCCCACCTAAGCCAACTCAGCCCACCCGGCACCTGCAAAGCTCTTCTCTCAGTCGGTCTCTCTCAGTTTCTTCTCTCTCTCACAGACGGTCTCCCTCAGCCAGTCACTTCCCCCAAAATCATACCGAATACATGCCGGCAATATCTACTCTCACAGGCGGCCAGTCACTTCTCTCTCAGGTTGTCACTTCTCCTTTCTCTTTTCCTCCAGAATTCAGCCATGGCGACTGGCCTCTCTCACAGTCACCTCCTCTGTATCCACACTCCACAGCATAGCCATAACTATAGACTCTATAGTTGTTTATGCGCTTCAACCAACCTGTTTCATAAACCTCAAATACTTGTACGAATCCCTAATTGTTCAGCTCATCTTCGGACAGTCCCTAAATCATTACCTATTTACCTCGAAAAAACCTTGGTACTCCACTTGAAACCTCAACCCCCCAATCCAAGCCTCCTATATCTGATAATCGGCTGAAGAGTCCGGACCCAAACCCGCATTCCGATGACAAGGCCAAAGCAATTACCAAATGAACTTCTGTCTGATCTTGCAGTGTCCACGGCAACCAAGCTACAAACTTGTGTGAGTGATTGCAGGTTTGCCTGTGTGGGTATTGTAGTCACAAACTTCCTGTTCATAAAATTTTTTAATTTGCTCAAAGTATTGTACCAGCTTGGGATTGATCTCAAGTTTTGTTAATGGATTGTACTAGCTTGGGATTGAACTCAAGTTTTGTATATCTATCTTACTCAATCTCATTGAATTTTAATTTGGTTTGTTTAAACAGTACTGAAGCTTGATTTGGATGGGATCTAGTTGGAACTTGTGTGTCTATTAATTGTTTTTTTCCCTTGATGTACTCTGCAAGATTTTTTTTATATCAACTTTGTCCCATCTGATTTATTTTTTAAAAAGGACTTCTGCGGATAATCCCAGAGGAGGCTAACTAACAGCTGAGTATATCTGTTGCAAAATGCCTAGTAACTCAAAACCTTTGGTTCATGGTTCTGCCTCTAAAAACAATCATTGTGTTTAGACCTTTTCTTTTAGAGGCCAACTTTCACCTTAGCACAAGAAATTCATGATACTCAGGTGGTTGAGTATGTGGAGAGTTGTGATCAGTCCTAGAGAAATTTTTGTGCTTTGTATTTGACTAATTCGTTAGTTGTCTACATTGAAAGAGAAATAACGGAAGCAATCGATACAGATTCAATAATAGATGCCTTTTGTTCTAGGAAGGATCGAAGAGTCCAATTTCATTAGTAAGTATTTATGAGTTTACATTTGTATTATTGAATATATGTTTATGAGTTTACATTTGTATTTTGTTAGTCGTATGAATGTTTAACTTAGCCCGGGATAAAAAAAAATCCTGCCTCCGTCCTTGATTGTACACAACAAAGTGTCTTGAAAATTCCCAGGACACCCTAAAGTAGCTGAACATCATAATTTTTTACCATGCCAAACAGAAAAGTAATTAGTTTGCAGTTTAAAATACGATCCCATAATAGGACTCATTTTACTACTCACGAATCCTAGAAAAGAAGAATAAAATCTATCTTTCATCAAATCCAAACACAATTAATCAACATCAATCTCCAAAAAGGTCACAATTAACCCAATCCCATGTCAATTATGATCAAACTATAACATACTAACCAAAAACCCGACAATTAAATCGAGGATCTAACAAACCCAGCTCCACAACCACAAAGTTCTCTACTTTTTCATCATACCCAATTTAAATCAAGCATCCATGAACACGAATTAATCCATAAAATCAAAGAAATTTGATCTTTACCATCTGGGCCGAGAGCGGATCGCTTTTTTGGGTCGTTCAAGATTTCCAAACCGTGCTTCAAGACCTTATCTGATCGACGAAGCTTGAGTTTCCGTACGAGACAAAGGTACTCCCAAGCCCCTCCTCCTTCATTGTCCACTTGGTTCTCCAATCTATTCACTTGTTCTTCCTCTGTTTTGCTCACCATCTTCTCCTCGCCAATTCACCAAATTGACTCTCTGTATGTATCTACGTCTGTGGCCCTCAGTACGTCTGTGTGCTCGTGTTTTGAAGTGTTTGGTTTATCAGCAGCCTGCTTTTGGATCTCTTATTGGAAGAAGTGAAAGACGCACTTGAAAACACCCGACTTCAAACACCTCGTCGTTTTCTTTCACCAGGTAGTGTCTTATGAGCTGGATTCTGTGATTGATATTTGTTTAGGGTTAATTATAAATTATTGAGGAGAAGTCAGGTAGAAAAGGATTCGACACTATCTTAATATTTTAGTTATAATTTTTTACTCAAATGTCAAATTGATTTAATATTTTTACAATATAAACTAAATTTCAAGGGCTACAAAAATATCACATTGAGTCGAAAATTTGGACAAAAAGTCAGACGCGTCCGAACACAAGAGGCAGACGTTGGACAACCTACGTTGAGCGTTTTCTCTACTTTTAGCATTATAAATACCTAGGAAATGACATTTAGGCCTATTTTTAGTAGTTGCTCATCCTAGAAAACCCTAGAGAGCTTGAGAGAAAGAAAAAGAGGAATAGGGAGGATTATCGCGTTGGAATTTATTCAAACACGTTAGGGTTATATTCAAACAACAAATTAAGGTAGTAGTTTCTTCCTAAACTTGTTCATTAAAGTAAGGTTAATATATATGTAGTTTTTTATCCTAAATCGTATGTATATGATGTGTAATCAGTATATCTTATTTTTCTTGCAAATGGTGGTACATTTTGAATGCGATTAGGTTTTAAAGCCATAAAACTAGTGTTCTTCTTGTTATCAAAACCCTGGTTTTCAAGAAATATATGTTTTTCTACATGATATTCATTTGTTCTTGATTTAAAAACTCTATTGTTTGGTTTTGAACAATAAAATTATGCTTCTTGATGATCTCTTACATTTTTCTTGAATTGTTTCATTGGAAAAACATTTCTAAAATATGATGTTTGGAGTATGTGTGATTTGATGAATTGGTTTGGTATATTAACTCTTGTATGGACAGTTGATGCATGTGGGTTACCTTCGACTGGATATCATAGTGTTTAGATGTTGTATGGGGTCTTGAGGGGTACCATGGCTTCCTATCACTCATAGTGGATTGGTTCTTCGCAGGGTTTCACACACTATTTGTTCACCGCGGATCGAGACTGAGGGTTGGTATACCATAATCTCAAGAAGGATTCGTCTCTGCCAATCCATCGGTATACGCCCTTCCTGAAATGTCTTACCCTATGGAGTGTAATGTTGAGAAGGTGGAGTTTTGTGGGTTAGGATATTCTCATTGTGTAGATTCACTGTAATTTAGCTTGCATACATGAGATATGTTGTTTGTAATGTTTAACAAATGAAAGCTAGTTCTTATTTCTTATTTGTTTCACTGTGTTCCATGTAAACTTGAGATCATTTAATTGAGATTGTTTTACTTTAAAAGTTATATGTGTTATTTTATAAATCGAGACCGACTAATTTTATATTGTTTTCAAACTTTGTTCGAGTTTGGGAGGATGTTGCTACAGAGCTTAGTGTTCACCCCCTACTATTAACATTTTACAGATTTCAGTATAAAGGAAGAACTTGGATTGTATGAGCAAGTGAATTGGGATGCCCAAATTGATAGAGACGAGGATCCTAAAGTGAATGTTTAGAGCTATTTCTTTTATGGTTTAACTTTGCAAATTGATTATGAGACAATATTGTGACGCCCCAAAATCCAAGTGTCTGTAAATACCCCGTTGATCACCCATCAACCCGCGGAATACTCGTAGATATCGTGTAATTCGATACACCACCGTTATGCCCCATTTACCAGGATTCATAACTTAACAAAATTTGGGCAGAGTCTCATTTGTACGGGGAGCTCTATCTAAAACGCAACTTGTGCAATCATACAACATTAACCAAATCGGGTCCATTCATTCATACTCAATTGCATAGTATCGGATACTACCATAATCATCATCACTACATACATTCATTCATAAATGAATAAATGTCCTAAAAGAGTCTCATATACATGCCTTGTTAATATAAAATAAGTTTTTGTTTACAAAAATTATACAAGGCCAAAAGTAAACATATACAAGGGACTACAACATTAAAATAAGAGCCACAGTTTGGCTCTTTCGTCAAAGCGAACTCGTAGGAGGGTCATTGGTGAAAGCCTATGTGATACCTGAAAAATATTCCTATAGAGGGTGAGACAACGCTCAATAGGGTAACTCCTATATAGAATACCTCTTAACCCAAATGCATATGAAAATGTCACATACAACAATCATTTCATGCATTTATTCAAATATATGTATTACGAACAAATGTCATAAATCACGTCATGCAATGAGATGAGACTCACGCAAACAATATTAACACCGAGTTCCATCCCTAGCTCCCACAACACATGCGATGTCATGCGTGTGTATCCGGGCATTCAAAGCCCTCGTCATTGGTGTTATGTACACTCAATGACTAATTAATTTATTTTTTTGTGTCTTTGTGGGGCGATGATTTATGGTATTTCATCAATGGGACACCACACCATCAATGAATTTTCAGGACATCTCACATGCGGTTCCGTTTTCGCCGTTACACTTTCCTAGAATTGCACCGCCGAAAAGTGTATAAATCAAGTAACCGGGTCTTGCACCCGAGGGAGAATCTAGTCTTTCTTACTACACCCCGACACGTTTATCCATTTAATTTTCTGTGCGACTTAGCCGGACCTTGGTGCGACTTTCCCGAGCCCATGACCAACCACCTATGTGGTGATTGATTTCATACCATGCACACACTCCCACCTATGTCAATACCCGTGAATGTAGTGTAACACATGCATAATGCAATACAATGTGCAATTACCTTCGGTACCATTTACAATGTCAATTATATAATGAATGCAAGGTAATGATATTTTCAAAATCATCTCAAACATGTTATGTAAGATAATCAACTCAACTAACATACTTGTATTCACCTAGACATTTAAACAAACACCTAGAGAGTACATCAATTTACACAACTAGCATGCTCATTACTTCCTGATAAGGGTGGAATTTTGGGCATGGGCCGCCATGACCTCGGAGCCCAATGCACCTTGAGAACCCACAGGCTGGGCTCATTGGCCCAAAAGAAGTGCCTCTAGTTGGCCTACATCAAGGCCAGAAATAGCCCAGAGACTAAGCCCGATGGCGCCAGAAGATCAGCAATCCAGCCCAAGCCCCAAATCTGTCCAGTTTTAGGACAGCCCAGGAGAAAGAAGCCAAACCCTTACCCTGAAAGCATTCCGTCATGCCACGCGTCCAAAGGACAAGGGGACCATCTCTGAAACATACGACAATTACACCCTCCTGGACGCAAAGAGCAGTGGCGCGTAACGATCCAAAGATCGTGGGCACAGTAGCGCCGACTAGCGGAGACACTTGCAAGGTAAGGACAGAAAGTCCCCACAGAATCAAAAGAAAGGTAAAAGGAGCCACCAGAAACCCTAGGAGGGGCGAATCATATAAATAGAACAGTGTTATCCTACCAGGGGGAGGATCTTCATCTTTCCCACAGCATCCTCGAGCCCCGGATATCTAGCAAAGTATAAACCCTTGTAGAGGCCTGACACCTACTATCTCTTTGTACTCACCGAGAATCAATATAGAACCTTAAGGAGCATGAGACTCCATTAAAGTGGAAGTAGCCTTAGTCCATCGGTTAAGGTGAACCACTATCACATTCTGTGCCATCCACTTTTTATAGATTAACTTCTCACTCAAACAAACCTACCAAAACTCGCTAGCATCTCATCGGTTAGGCTTGGGCTGTATTTTCCGAGCACCATCAGTTGGCGCCGTCTGTGGGAAAGTTTTCATCGTTTTCCTTTGAAATCTGAATTTGATGATCTCAACTCGGAACATGAGTAGATCTCATGCCAATCCCCAAGTTCACCAAAACTTGCCGGAGAACTATCCAGTCCCAAAGGTGGACGTCGAGGGTCACCCCCCAGCGGTGAACCTCCCGCAACCTAATGAACTAGAAGCCTACCATCAAACCACAATGTAACTGATAAAGCAGAACCAGGAGCTGATGGAGTGGATACAGACACATCAGCTCCCTCGGTTCCCACCAGCGCGTCAGGAACCTCCTCCACCCCCAGTAGAACATGATGTCCCTCCTCAAGAGTGCCGAGCTCCACCTAATGGAGTCACGGAGCTCCATGAGCACAACCATTTTGGGGAGAATCATCGAAGGAGGCACCAGAATGCACATGACGATGACGAGGTCCACAGTTGGGCCAAGGCCGCTTACCAAGAAGATAGACCCTATCCCCTACCGGACGCCATGGATCACCTCTTGGAGCAAAAGCTTCGCGAGCTCCAACGAGAGCTGGGTAACATGAAAGAAGTGGTTAAGGGGAAAACCCCCGACACCATGGACATTCTGGTCCTACAAATCGAGTCGTCATTCACCTCGAAAGTCCTACATTTTCCTCTCCCCCAGAAATTCAGGATGTCGTCGATAGAGGCATTCGACGAAACCAGAGACCTAGTTGACTATTTGAACTCCTACAAGAATCAGATGAAACTACAAGGTTACCCGGACCCGATACGCTGTCGGGCTTTCACCATCACCCTCAAAGGCTCGGCAATAGCTTGGTTCAACAAGCTACAACCAACATCGATTTCCTCCTTCAGGGAGTTATCCATACAGTTCGTATCACATTTTATCGGAACAAGGGCGTATAGGAAGCCGTCCTACCATATTCTAAGCATTAAGCAGGGACCCAATGAGTCCCTCCGAGGCTATGTGAAGCGCTTCAACCAGGAATGCCTGAAGGTGGATAGTGTGGACGACAAGTTCGCACTAACCACTTTCATGTCTGGGTTGGGAGTACAGTCCAAGGACCTCCTCTTCTCGATAGCAAAAAACCCTCAAGCCACCATGGCCGAGGTGTTGGCCAAAGCCGAGAAATACATCAACGGTGAGGAGGCCCTCCGCCCGAAAGGGGGCTCAACGTCGAATGAAGGAGACAAGAAGAAAAGGGACCACAGCCCCGGGAAGGAGAAAGGACGTGGTCGGTCCCCGAGAAGAGACCGCTCCCCTAGGAGAGGAAGAGTGCATTCTCCTAAGAGGAGAGCCAACGTCTGAGACTACCTGGGGCCCCTTCTATAGGAACTACAGCCGCGGTACGCCCCAGCGCGACTTCCACCCCTCGTCACCTCCATCGTTTAGGTCCTCCACGAAGTTCAGAACGAGAGGTTCATCCGATGGCCACCCCGGATAAAGTCCGACCCCAGTAGGCGATACGCCTCCAAGTACTGTGAATTCCACAAGGACACAAGCCACGAAACAAACGACTGCATCCAGCTTAAGAAGGAGATAGAGCACTTGATCCAGAGGGGCCACCTGCGCTACTATGTTGTAGGAGAAGGAAGAGCTCAGAACAATCAAGGACGAGAAGCCCAAGCTGCCGCTGCACCCCCTCAGCAGCACCAGCAAGCTCTCAGCGAAAGTCAGGTAATCTCAGGAGGTTTCGCAGGAGAGGGTGAGTCCAGCTCGGCGCAGAAGGCCCACGTCAGGAGAGCCCGATCAGAAGATTCCCTCAAAATCCAGGTCATTCGTAAGGCGCCCCATCGAGATATAGAGATCACCTTTTTCGACGCGGATCTCGAGGGATGCCAGCACCCGCATGACGACCCCGTGGTCATAAAGGCGATCATCGCAAACAAAACTATACATCGGGTGCTTGTCGACAACAAGAGCTCAGCGGACATCATCTTTTTGTCGGCCTTTAATCAGCTTGGCATAGAGAGGTCATGGTTCGAACCCGTAAAGAACCATCTCCTCGGCTTCTCAGGCGAAAGAGTCCTGCTAGTCGGCTCTATTCAGCTCGTCCTCACTATAGGAGACCAACCTTGTCAGGTTACAACCACCGTCCATTTTCTAGTGGCGGATGCCCCCTCTGCGTACAACATCCTGTTGGGAAGGCCGCCTCTCAATTCAATCAAGGCGATACCCTCCGCGTATCATTTGGTGATGAAATTCCCCACGGAAAATGAGATCGGCATGGTCAGAGAAGACCAACGCCTCGCCAGAGAATGTTATGTGGCGTCAATGAGGCAGAAAGAGGTAGGGTCAGTTCAGTTGGAAGACTTAGACATGAGGGACGAACTGGAGACCAGGCCTACACCCATGGAGCAGCTAGAGCCCGTGCAGGTAGACGAAGACCCAGAACACGTGGTCTTTGTCGGCTCAACGCTGCTCCCGCTCATTAAGGAAAGGCTCATCGCGTTCCTGAAAGAGAACGCCGACGTTTTCGCCTGGAGACAAGAGAATATGGAAGGGATATATCCCACTGTAATAGTGCACAGACTTAGCGTTGACTCGAACTGCAAGCCAGTGCGACAAAAGAGAAGGAGTTTCGCGCCAGATAGATAGAAAGTCATTAATGAGGAGGTGGCAAAGCTGCTACGAGCCAAAGCCGTCAGGGAGGTAGATTACCCGTCTTGGCTGGCCAACGTTGTGCTCGTGAAGAAAGTAAATGGCAAATGGCGACTTTGCATCGACTTTACCGAACTGAACCGAGCCTGCCCCAAGGATAGCTTCCCGTTACCCTGGATCGACCTAATAGTTGACGCTACAGCTGGCCATAAGCTCCTCAACTTCATGGACGTTTTCTCAGGATATAACCAGATCAGAATGGACCCGAACGACCAAGAGAAAACTTTATTCGTCATAGAACAGGGGATCTTCTACTATCGGGTTATGTCTTTCGGACTAAAAAATGCCCGGGCCACCTATCAAAGGTTGGTCAACAGGATGTTCCGAGAGAAGCTCGGCTCGACCATGGAGGTATATATAGACGATATGCTTGTGAAGTCACTCAAAGTCGAGTCCCATATTCAACACCTCGAGGAGGCATTTGGAATTATGCGGCAGTACAAAATGAAGTTAAACCCAACGAAATGCGCCTTTGGGGTGTCGACAGGGAAATTCTTGAGATTCATAGTCAACAACAGGGGAATCGAGGCAAACCCCGAGAAGGTGAAGGCCATCCTCGAAATGAAACCCCCCACCATTACTCGAGAAATACAACGCCTGACTGGGAAAATAGCGGCGCTCAACCGATTTGTATCGCGCTCCAGTGATAAGTGTCAGCCTTTCTTCAAGGTCCTGAAGACAGTCTTTCGGTGGGACGAAAAAAATGAAGAAGCTTTCCAAGCCTTCAAGGCTTATCTGGCATCTACGCCAGTGTTGGTGAGTCCTCAAGAAGAAGAGGTTCTGACCCTTTACCTAGCCATATCAGGCTTTTAGGTCAGCGCGGCGTTAGTCAGAGACAAGGATCGAGTCCAACTACCTGTTTACTTCTGTAGCAAAGCCCTCCGAGGAGCCGAATAGAGGTACCCGAAAATGGAGAAGCTTGTGCTAGTCCTCTTAGTGGCGGCTCGGAGATTGAGACCGTACTTCGAGGCCCACACCATCGAGGTTTCAACGGACCAGCCAATGAGGCAGGTCCTGCACAAACCAAAAGCCTCTAGAAGGTTGGTGAAATAGGCAACGGAGCTTAGCAAATTCGACATCAAGTTCAAACCTAAGACCGCGATCAAGGGACAAGTCCTAGCAGATTTTCTTGCCGAGTTTACCTCCCCACCTGAGGAAAACGAGGAAAGTCAAGACTGTGTCCCCGATGTGCTGACCTGAAATTATACGTAGATGGAGCATCAAACGCCCAAGGATGGAGCTGGCCTCATCTTGACTTCTACAGAAGGGTATGACCTAAAGTGTGCCTTGAGGTTTGATTTTCAAGCATCCAACAATGAAGCTGAATACGAAGCCCTCATAGTCGGTCTAAACCTGGCCTTGTCGATGGAGGCGCAGCAGATCGTGGTCCACAGCGACTTGCAGCTGGTGGTCAGGCAAGTCGAAGAGGAATATGCCGCCAGAGACGAGAAGATGGCGCTCTACGTGACAGAAGTGCAGAGACTACTGAAGAAGTTTGTCTTGGCTGAGCTGGTCCAAGTTCCCCGAGAAGCCAATTCCCGAGCCGATGCCCTTGCCAAGCTGGCTACCACCGCCAACCATGACATACTGGAGCAGACGCCCTTTGAAGTCCTGGCTAGGCCCAGCGTACAGCTCGATGAGGAGCTAGCCGGAGAAGACCAGACCATGCCAGTTGAAGAAGGCACTTCGTGGATAGACCCCATTATGTCTCTCCTGCAAGACGGAACATTCCCCGAAGATCCAAATGAAGCATCGAAGCTGAAGTCTAGAGCAGCAAGATTCACACTAATACAAGGTAACCTTTACAAAAGAGATTTCTCTTTTCCACTAATGAAATGTGTGTCTGAAAGGGAGGCGGATTATGTCTTGAGAGAAATCCACGAGGGCATGTGTGGAAACCACGTCGGGGCGAGAACGTTGGCAAATAAGGCACTGCGGCAAGGTTACTTCTGGCCGACCTTGTCAAAAGATGCCAAGGAAATAATGAAGAAATGCCAAGCTTGCCAAATCCACGGCAATCTTCCGCATTGCCCACCTAAGCAACTCACCGCCGTGATCAGCCCCTGGCGCTTTCAATAGTGGGGATTAGATATTCTGGGAACCCTACCAACTGGGTTCGGACAATGTAAGTTTTCCGTGGTCGCAGTGGATTACTTCACCAAATGGGCTGAAGCCGAACCCCTGGCGAGGATCACGACTTAGAAGGTGAAGAATTTTGTCTGGAAGTCTATAATATGCCGTTTCGGTGTCCCCAGGGCGCTAGTTTCGGATAACGGGAAGCAGTTTGATAATCCCATGTTCACGGGTTTTTGCGTCGAGCTGGGCATCAAAAACTACTTCTCGGCTCCCGCGCATCTGCAGTCCAATGGATAGGCTGAGGTGACGATCAGGACAATCAAGCTTGCGTTGAAGACTAGGTTGGAAGCATCTAAATCACAGTGGGTGGATCACCCCCCAACAGTGCTATAGGCATACCGGACGACTGTTCGAACCGCTACTGGCGAGACGCCTTTCAGTCTTGCATACAGGACAGAGGCAGTAGCTCCGGTAGAGGTTGGTGTGCCCTCTGCCAGAGCCAAACTCTTCAACCTCGTGCAAAACGAGAGATCTCTATTGGTCAACCTCGACCTCCTCGATGAAAGGAGGGATGAAGCTCTACAGCGGATATTTTCATATCAAAAGAGTACGGCTAGATTTTACAATAAGCGAGTGAGGAGAAGAAGCTTCAAACTAGGCGACTTGGTGCTGAAAAAGCTACTCCCAGCCAAGAAAGACCCCGCTCATGGCAAGCTCGGTCCCAAATGGGAAGGGTCCTACATTGTGAAAAGAGTAATCCGACCTGGAAACTACGAATTGCAAACAGAAGAAGGAAGAGACCTACAACACTCATGGAATGCAGATCACCTAAAGCGCTACTACCAATAGGATCTCCTGAAGACCTTTGTAATGAGTAGAGCCCATTTTTTTTTACATCAATGAAAGTCTCGAAGTTTGGAGTAAAACTAGGCCTAAAAACGCTCCAGATGGCGAAAAGACCAGGTTTTTCAGCCTAAGAGCTCATAGGCTCAAGCCCAAGAGCTCGTAAGCTCAAAGCAACTAGGCTTTTCAGCCAGACTCTTCAACCAAGAGAGCTTATAAGCTTGGGAATCACAAGGTTTCTCAACCTAAATGTCATACCAGCACAAAAGATAAAAAAAAAACCTCCAAAACATACTCGAAGGTACAAGACCAAAAACAAAAGGATTTCATTATAGTACAGAAAAAAGTTCGCATTCCAAGAGATAGATACACTAACAAGGACGTAGAAGAAACATCAACTGGGACATAGAAGTTCACAATCATCAAGTACATAGAAGAAACGTCACAGATTCGTCCCTCCTCCTAGGTCCTCCTCGACAGCAGCAACCCCCTTCAGCTTGCGATCCCCCTTCTCCAGCCGAGCATTCACCGCCTTGAGATGAGCATTCTCCTCTGCCAGGGTATCCCTCTCCTTCTCCACCTCCACCAACCGTTTCTTGAGGATTTCCACCTCAGCTTCCCTCTCATCAAACGAGTTCGGCAACTGAGACTCTAAGTCGGCCCTTCGTAACCCCTTGCTCGAGGTGGCCCCCTCTGGCTCATCAGCAGGGGTATCCGAAACGCAGAGAGAGGAAGGAAAGAACCTGATCCGGGTAGAGCTCCCCCTATCCCGAACCGAGCAAGATTCTGGGTAGTGACAATGGCAGAGTAAGGGATTGGAGAGGCTTTCTCGATCATGTTGACATTGAACGCCTCCAGTGGAGTAAGGCTGGGAATACCTGCATGGCACGACGCCAACACAAACAGGGTTAGCGCAGCACTTACCGGTAAAAGTTGGCTAAAAACCATCAAGATGTTTACCTCTTTCCCGGAAGCTTCCCCAAGAGCAGGGAGCCTAGACGTGCCAGTTTTCGTTCATAGCGGACTCCCACGGGTCCAACCCTCTGGGGAAGGGGGAATATCAATGATCAGCGATGGGTGGAAATACCATTTAAGAGAAAGAGTGCTGAAGAAAGGAAGGAAGTCAAAGGAGAGGTTAAAGAAATAGAAGAATTCAGACACAGTAGGAAAGACGTCGAATCCCTGCATGCGCCAGAAGATGAAGAAGCTGACCAGGGCAACCCATCCCTTAGGAGAGAGGCGAGAAGGACACAAGCCATGGTGAGAGAGAACCCGGACGAAGTCTCGATGGAGGGGGAGTCGGAGGCCACTCTTAAATGCACCCTCAAAGAAGGCAACCTCACCCGGAGAGGAAATGCTACAAGGTTCATCCGGGGTGGGGGCTCTGACCCTCAGATCCTCAGGAAAATCATACCGATTCTTTATGCCATCGATATCCGCGGCGGCAAACAGGGATGGCAGAAGGAAAATGGAGCACCAATCGCCTTTCAGAGACTCATGGGCACGCTGTTTGAAAAGTGGGGAAGAATCCATTAATCCAAAAGCTCAAGTGGATAAGCACTGGAAGGAGACAAAGATTCGAAGAAGGAAGATTTTTGAAAAACAATGGAATGCATGGGTATAAATAGTACACAAGGGCGCCTGTTGGAATTCTGCAATCAAGATAACATTAAATAATGGCGCAACATTTGGAGAAGTTGTTGGGCCACCTGGGGATTCACTTAAATCTGCATCGTACGCTATACCAAAAAACAAACAGTCGCCTGAGATGTTCCCCAAAGAGTTACACAAGTACGCGTAGCAAACCCGACTAAGGAAGCCCAGAACACAGGTCGGGGAAATTAGGAGCTCAGGAAAGATCACTACTCCAAATAGGCCAAAGCCTCCTTGGAGTAAAAGGGGCAAGGGAGCATAACATCACCACAAAAGAAAAAGAAAACTTCATTGCAACATTTTCATTGCAAATAGAGATTATCTACAAGTAAAAAAAAAAAAAAAGCAATAAAAGAGTTCTGGTCTTCAAGACTGATCAGAAGGAGGAACGGGAGGAATAGCGTCAGGAGCACCGCCGCCTGGAGGGACATCAAACCACGGTTGAAACTGCTCGAGATCCAGGCCAGGGAACCTCTCAATTTCTTGGTCAGCAAAATTGAAGAACCCGTCCACAAAAGCCCTGGCTGCCTCCAACCTAGCTTTCTCAATCTCTTTCCGCTGGTCTTCTATCAACTGGCGCTCAGCAGCCAAGGAATTATTCAGTTCAGCAATAACAGCCTGGGATTCTTTCAGTTGGTCCGCCAACAAAGACCGGGTGACGGCAGAACTCAACAGGTCCTCCATCTGGGCATCATGATCCTCCCTTGAGCGAGTCAGCTCTCTTCCCTAAAGGAAACCTCGGCTGAGGTACTGGCAATCAACTACTTGAAGGTCTGAGCCCGTTGCTCGAGGACTTGCTCCAATTCCTTCTCAGTGGCCAGGCCCCAGCTCAGGAGCTCGGAACTTCGCTGGCGAGCCTCTAGGACCTCAGCAGCCCTCCTTTGGACATCATTCCTCAACATGTAAATCTCCATCCCGAGTGCTCTGACATGTGTCACCGACTGAAAACAAAGGGACGTTATAGGATGCTGGGAAGTTGGGAGCAAAGAGACAAGCAGAACATACCTCAAGGAGGGCATAAAGCGCGTCGCGACTTCGAACTTGGAAATGAAGGTCAACAGAATGCTGCAAAGTCAGCTCGGGGGATCAATTCCATCAGCGCGTGGCTGCTCAGGCTCACCTCGAGATCAAAGACGGAAGTCGGGGGGGCACAAGCCGAGCTAGGACCAGCTACATTGACCAAAGAAGGGTCTCGCCGAACTGGCCCTCCCACAGGGTCGACCACAACTGTACCCACGGTGGCTTCCCCAACATCAGGCCCTGATCGCGACACTGGGACCTCGGCAGTAGAGACAGGAACCTCGCCAGCAGAAGCAATCTCGCCAACGGAGGCAGAAGTCTCGGACTCTGCGACTACACCCAAGACTTGATCAGAACCGCTCTCCCCCAATCTGGCCCTCTTCACCAGAGGCTCTGAGCTCCTAGCCCGCCTCCTCTCAAACACGTGTTCCATGATCGTGTGGCATTGGGTAACCAGGTACGAAGGGACTACACAAATAAAGCCGAAAACGGAGTAAGATTTCGAACAAAGAAACAGGGGCAAGGTGTCAGATACTCACGGCCGCCTGGTGCCGAGGACAGCTCAGGATGCATCAACTCGAGGTAAGAAAAAGGAAGGCGGGCTCGGCCTTAGTTGACCCGAGTCGACTCCCCGGCAGTTAAAGGTGGGAGCTCGCCTACAACAGAGACAAGTAATGTCGTTATTGGAAGCCAACAAAAAAAAAGGGGCAAGAACAAGCATTAACAAGCCGAGAAACAAAGACTCACCTAGATTCCTGCGCTGTCCCTAAGCCGTGGGAACCCTAATCGATGCCGAAAATTGGGAACCAAACTCCCAACCATCTCCAGAAACGAAGAAATATCTCCTCCTTAATCCTTCAAGGCCCGACGGGAGGTCCTGAATGGGAATTTCTTCCCCTCGCCTAGAGACGAAGTGATAGAACTCAAACACTTCCTCAGGGCGAAAAAAATGGAGGAATTCTGCCACGTTGGCCCTACAATGAGGGAATAACCTCCCCCACGCTGCAGTGAAGGCCAGCAACACCACCCAACCTGATGGAAGAAGCATGGCAGGGGAGAGACTGAAGAAGTGAAGAACCTCTTGTAAAAAGAAGGGAGTGGGAACTGGAGCCCTAATAGGAAAGGGGCCTAAAAGAAACAAGCCTCATCCCTGACCAGACAATGAAACCTACGCAAAGTGGCATAGCGCACAACCATTCTTGGGGAAAACTCGAAGTGCCTAGCGATGGACTGAGCCTCTTCCTCATCGATTTCGCTGACTTCTACGTTAGGGAAGAGTCGTTCCATAACGTCGCGTGGAGAAGAGAAGGTTCTAGCCATGAGCGCAGAAATCAAATGGAGTTTCCTAGAAATACCAGGGAAAATGAAGCGTCACAACAAGAAGGAAATGCAGAAAATCTTTTTTGCACCTAGAACATGGCAATCATTCTCCGGGAATGCCTATTTATAGATTCTGCAAACAGACCCCATCAATTTTGCCGGATGCATTTAATGTACGTCCCTCGCATTTAAGGAGAGGGACACGTGGCATCACAGGGGCTTACGGGGCACCACGTTCGAGGAGCCACTAACCCCACTAACGGCGCACATTCTCAAACGAACGAAACCATCGAGTCTGTAGTACAAGAAAAGAAACAGGAAAAGACCAAATTAACCCCAGAGGACCTTAACATAGATACTCGGTAAAGGGCAAGTTCAGAAGCTCAAGATGGAGGGACATCCAAGTCAGCTCACCTACTTTAAGCCAGTCCAGTTCAAAAAAAAAAGGGAGTGAGGGAGAGGGAGAACAACCCAGCTACATAAGGAGATTCTACAACTGTATGGCTCAAACGAAACATTTTCATCCAAAAAGCCCTTCGTTCATAAAAGAAAGGACAGAGGGAACCGACAACAGTAGCTCTAGAAATACGAATACATTGTTCAAAAAGTTACAGCGAAAGAAGAAGAGGGAAATAATGACAAGGCCAGTTCAAACGGCCGATTCCCCATCACCAGCTTGCTCAGTAGCCTTTTTGGCATCAGGCTCCTTCTCAGCAGCAGCATCGTCCTTCTCGGACATGGCTGCCCCAACAGGCTTCAAGTTTTCAAGCCGAGGGACAAAGCAGTCGAAGTCAAGGTCAGGATGCGCCGCCTCTGCTTGATCTCGGAAATTAACAAACCCGTTTACAAAAGCCATGGCTCCTTCCTTCAGAAGTTCCGAGACCCTGCCCTTCAAAGATGCTAGCTCGACGTCTTTAGCAGCCAACTCGGCATCTTTGGCAACAAGATTGGCCTCTTTAGCCTGAAGTTCGGCATCCTTGGTCGCCAGTTCAGAGTCCTTGGCCGCTTAGAGTCCTTTAGCTTGGCAAGACCCTGGAAGCGGGCGTCCAACTCGTCGAAGAGTCTTTTTAGCTCAAACGCCTCAACTGACAGGGTCTTCACTTTACCTTTGGCCGCCTCCTTAGCCGCCACCGCGGCATCAAGGGGCTCATTGACCTTCACGAGCTCCTGGTCATGATGAAAATCTATCATTTTCACGCAGGCAAGGGCCTGAAAAAGGAAAGGGAGTCAGCCGAAACAGAAAACAACAAAAACCCCTAGGAGATGAAAGAATCGGTAAAAGACTTTGGGTACCTCGGCCAGGCTCTGGATGGCGTGCTGGATCTTCTTTTTGAAAAGAACCTGCATGGCCATCTGGGGATCCGATGTGGAGATCAGCTCAGACAAAGCAGCTACAACGGCTTCAGGGTCGCGAAAGAAACCACTTCCTTGGGGCTTAAATAGGGAAGGGACAAATCCCTCCTTGCCACCTTGTGGAGTAACGGGCTGAGGAGGAACATATGAGGTCGTCGAGACCCCGGGCAGCCCCGCTGAAGACCCGTCAAGAGGAGTTTTACTCTCAGGGTGATCAGTGGATAACAAAGGCGAGGAGGCGGGTTCAACGGGGGCAAGATCCCCACTTTTCTGTTCTAAAGAAGTGGTCGTAGGCCCAGATGCTGTCGCCTCCTTGGAGGGCGGCTGCGCACCCTTTACCAGTTTTCTCCTCTTCCTCGACTGCTCAGTATCCAAGAAGACCAACATGATCAAATTAGGGTCCATAGTCTCAGGCGGGGGGACAAGCGAAGGCGCTGTCTCCGGTGGAGGATCGATGGGCGGTCCTAGCTTGTGCTTAGCAAGGTTCTCGTTGGTCACCAGATCAAAAAAGGATTGCAGCCCAAAGGCCTCGGCCCTAGCAATTCTGGAAGCCTCCTCTGCGTCTAAAGCTGGGCAGAAATCTGCAAGGCGGAGTAAAGATTAATGAAGACATGAAAATCAGAACCAGAAGCAGAAAAGGAAAGCCTAGCCAATCAATTGGCCTTACTGGTATTCCTCGGGGCCCCCCAAGACCTGGGGATGCGAGGGACGTCGCCGGGCTCCGCGGACAATTCCCAGGAGTCGCCTCTGATGAAGAAGAACTTCGGTTTCCACCCTTTATTAGAGGAGGGAAGCCCAAAAATCAGGGTCTTCGCCTTTACCCTCTTCGCAAAGTACAAGAAGCCCAAAGACAGAGAAGACTTGAGCTGGAAGAGAGAGGTGAACTCCCGAATGGAGGGTTGGGAATCGTTACCGCTCTCAAACAAATGGATGAGGAAACCGACCAGAAGGCCCCAGTCGTTGGGAGAAAGCCGAGCGGGACAAACATTATAAAAGCCAAGAACATCCCGAAGAAAAGGATGAACAGGGAACCAGAGACCGGCACGAAATGCAGACTCAAAGAAACAGGTCAGCCCGGGAAGCGATGAGTTGCACCTTTCGTTCTCCTCAGGAGAATGCAAGTCCACGAAGTCAGAGAGGCGGTACTCCCGCCTCAGCTCCTCCAAATCGTCGTCATCAAGACAACTGGGAGTCTCCTCGGCACAACAAGTCAGGTCGGAGGAATCACGATGTGTTTTCTTCCTGGAAGTTGGGGGCGGAATCGGTTTGGACTTCCTTTTCCTCGACTAGGTAGGAGGGATAGGAGGCAAGGATGAAAGAGGGCAAGCCTCTACTAAAGGAGCAGAAGCAGAAAATCCAGGGACAGCCCCAGAAGCTGCCTCGCTAGTGGTAAAAGAGCGGTCGCTAGAGGAACCTGAGGTATTTTCCTCAACCTCCTCACCAACCTGCTCCTCGAAATTCGACTCAGAAGAGGAAACAACAAACTTCCCCATCAAAAGTTCAACTCGCAAGCCAGAGTGCAGAGATGGCAAATGTAAGGGGCAATCCGTCAAGAATAAAGGTCTCAAACACCAACCCCTAAGAAAAGATACCCTCAGCAAGGTAGGATGATCTATGAAGTGTGAAAGGCAAGAGAGATCGTCGGAGTGGCTCCTGAAATAACTAAATCTCTAAATCAGAAAACGGAACCCGAAGCCCCACCAGGGAAGGTTAAAGGGATCCAAATCAAGCAAAAAGAAGAAGGGAAGAGATACGTACCTAATGGGACGCTAGAAGTAGAGGGGAACCGGAAACGCAGAAACCCTAAAGTCGCCCAAAAGTCTAAAACAAGACGCCTCGGAAGCTGAAGGAAGAGAAGGAGACGCAAGGAGGAGTTTCGAAAAATGCAAAATGTAAAAGGCGAAGGGATTTCCCCTTTTATACAAAGCATTTAAAGCCCTGACATGCAAGTGCCAAGACACGCCAAAGAAACCGCACCATTGGGCTCACCCGCTGTGACACGTGTGTGAGACATCCCATCATAACCGACAAATATCAACTTGGCCCAAATCAGAGCAGAGCCGACTACCAGACATCTCCGCCACATAGGGAGATAATGAAAAATTCAGAAAAGACATTTCCAACCCCAGGTCAGAGATGACTTCATCCTCATGACCAGGGGCTGGGGGGGCAACTGATAAGGGTGGAATTTTGGGCATGGGCCGCCATGACCTCGGAGCCCAATGCACCTTGAGAACCCACAGGCTGGGCTCATCGGCCCAAAAGAAGTGCCTCTAGTTGGCCTACATCAAGGCCAGAAAGAGCCAAGAGACCAAACCTAATGGCGCCAGAAGATCAGCAATCCAACCCAAGCCCCAAATCTGTCCAGTTTTAGGACAGCCCAGGAGAAAGAAGCCAAACCCTTACCCTGGAAGCATCCCGCCATGCCACGCGTCCAAAGGACAAGGGGACCATCTTTGAAACATACGATAGTTACACCCTCCTTGACGCAGAGAGCAGTGGCGCATAACGATCCAGAGATCATGGGGACAGTAGCGCCGACTAGCAGAGACACTTGCAAGGTAAGGACAGAAGGTCCCCACAGAATCAGAAGAAAGGTAGAAGGAGCCACCAGAAACCCTAGGAGGGGCGAATCATATAAATAGAACATTGTTATCCTACCAGGGAGGGAAGATCTTCATCTTCCCACAACATCCTCGAGTCCTAGATATCCAGCAAAGTATAAACCCATATAGAGGCTTGGCACCTATTATCTCTTTGTACTCACCGAGAATCAATATAGAACCTTAAGGAGCAGGAGACTCCATTAAAAGGGAAATAGCCTTAGTCCATCGGCTAAGGTGAACCACTATCACATTCTGTGCCATCCACTTTTTATAGATTAACTTCTCACTCAAACAAACCTACCAAAACTCGTTAGCATCTCATCGGTTGGGCTTGGGCTGTATTTTCCGAGCACCATCACTTCCAACATGACAACATATTTATTAATTCTATAAACATGAGCTCAAGTCCACTACCCTAATCATATGTTATGATGAATCCAAAATTAACTGGGTCAAGCCCAATGAATTAAGAGGGGCCCACGTCGCCAAAGTCATCAAGGAGGAGCCCAAGGGAACACCCCCAAGGGGGCATCGCCCAAGAGGTCACCCCAAGAGGGCACCGCCCAAGGGGGACACCTAAGGGGCGCCGCTCAGGTGTTGGTCCTCTGCCTCTCCTTCGCCCTCTTGACTTCGCCACTCCAACTCAAAGTCCGGCTCAGCTCAGGATCCTCCTCCAACAGAATAGGAGTACGAGGGAGAGAATATCGGGATATGCACGGAGATCTAGTTCTACCATGATTATACTTACCAAAGTAGTAGAGTCCTATCTTAATTGTACTTACCAAAATAGTGGTGACCTCCTCAACTCACTGCTTCACCATACATATATAATGTAAGTCCTCTCCACATAGAGGGCATGTCCAAGGACTTTGAGATCTCTACAATTTGAGATCCCTACACACTACACCTCCCTACACACATTGCTTCTCTCTCCCAAAGCACTGTAATACTCCCGGAGTTACTCTCCCGGTAACATTGTTCATCAATAAAGATCTCCGGCCACCGCAGCCGTTCCCGAGAGTGAAGTAGGTCACCCGGACCGAACCACTATAAATCTTTGTGTTGACTTTATATTTACTGTTTTGCCTTTGATCTGTCATTGATTGCCTATTTATTGCTCATTAATTACACATGTTCATATATTTGACTGTTGATCTTGCACAAAGACCAATTTGTGCATCATCATGTTAAATAATCATTTAACATACATATTATTTCATAATCACATAACAAGCTAATAATTTTATTAAACTTGATATGCCATTAAAATATCAAGTCATGCTAATGTACATTGGCAACATGTTTATTAATTCTATAAAAATAAACTCAAGTCCACTACGCTAATCAGATGCTAAATAATTATTTAACATACATATTATTTCATAATCATATAACAAGATAATAATTTTATTAAACTTGATATGTCATTAAAACATCAAGTCATGGTAATGTACAATTAACATGCTTTAAATCACTAACATTAACTTACACCAAGTTAATCATAATAGGATTTTATTAATTACAATGTTAATTATAATCATATATTTGACCCACTAGCTACACTAGTCAAGACCTAACATGTGATATACACCCTCTCTTTTTTTCGCTTAAATTTTTTTTACCCAAGCCCAAGTCGAATCCGGCCCAATTGGGTGCGTGTATGGATGGTAGTGGACCGAAGCAGGGGGGTGTAGTATCCATCCCCGTACCCGCTTAAAAAAATTTCGTTCATCCCCAATCCACCCCCGTTAACGGGTTTCATCTCCATCCCCGACCGCGGGTAAATTTGTAATCCCCGCCCCGTCCCTACCTTCACCCCTGCCCAAGCCCAAGTCCAAGCCCAACGTAATCCAATATTGTAAACAATCTAAAAAATCACAAAAATTGCATGTCACAAACTAAAAATTACCACATAATTCTTCTCATCAATAAGGACTAGCAATAAGGACTAGCATTTGGTATATTGAGTAGGCAAGAATTATACCCAGCACTTTTCAAGCAAAAAATATATCCAACAATTTTCAAAGAGCAAAAAACGTATTCAAGTAGAATAAACTAAAAAATCAGCAAAAATCATATATAACACTATAATCAGAATTCAACAAAGACCATATTAAAGTAGCATAAAATTAGAAAATTCAGAATATTGCATATCTAATACAGAAAATTAGATGTTGCACATGAAAATTACAGATCTAACAAAAAAAAAATCAGAACAAGCAACATCTAAAAATCTCATATTTAACACACCATAGATCTGAAACAAAAACTCTCAATAGCTAACACAACACAGACCTTTAAATCTAACAAAACTCATCACAAATCTAACAAAAATGATCACATATCTAACAAAAGCTATCAAAAAAAACACAAAGATAATAGATCTTACCTTATTGGACAAAGAAAAAAAAAGTGGGCCACTGAATTTTGAAATTAACTTTTATAGATGGGTGGGAATGGGGATTGAGGTTTATGATCTTATATATACATATATCACGAGTTAGTGGGGGCGGGGAAAGGCGAGGCGGGGACGGGGCGGGGGTAAGTGCTAATCCATCCCTGCCTCCATTCCCGTGCAGGTTTATACATGTATCCTCGTATACGTCCACCGTCCAATACGTATGATCTATCCCCGATCCAAACGAGACGGGTTTGGACGAATACCCATTTTTCCCAGTCCATTGTCATCCCCAGGCGCGTGTGGTAACCAAGATTGTATAAGTGCTCGCTCGTGGTACCCCTTGGGGTCCGTGATATACACTCTTAGCCTACCCATTTCATATGTCATCTTTTAGGTTAAAATTACATCTAAATAGAGGAAACTCTGTCTCTCGTAGTGTGAGCCCACGTAATAGAATTTCAAAGAAAGCCCGAATTTAGTTTCTTAAGTCTTGGTCCTAGATTCTTGTCTTTGAAATTTTTGGAGAAAAGCACGATCTTTGGTATCGTTGCGTAACTCGTGTTGTGTAGAGCAACTTTAACTTTTGGCCCGAAGCGATCAAACGGTTTGATATTCGTAGATCTAAGGAAGAATATCAAAAAAATAACTTTTTCCTTTTCCTTTTTCTTTTTCTCTCCCTTTTCTCTCTTACTGCCGAGACCTGCCAAGAATGAGTGTCTTCCACTTTATATACCTTTAAATGTTTGGCCCACATCGCGTCACACATTCAACTTTAACTGATCCAATTTTATTCTGATTCAATTAAATCTCGTTCCGTGTTAAGTTTAGTATATTTTTATTGAACTAACTTTAAACTATTTTTCAGATCCCACGAATAAAATCTGATCGCAATTATTTTAGTCGCGCGACACCCGATTGCTTCGTAACACGTGAAAAAATCTAACTGTCTAAGAATTCCACAAAAATTGACTGGGTAGCTAGATTTCGCGAGACAAATCAAACGGTGAGGTCCGTTTCGTCATCTAAATTATATAAAAATTCCCATTTTTAACCCATGCTTTAACAACTAATTACTGTTTTATCCCTTTAATTAAGATTTTAATTTTTTTCTCGGGTTTTACAAATATTAAGGATAATATTTTGTTTATTCCGCTATGAGTTATTATTTGGTTTTGAGAATGTAATTGAAGCTTTTAATTACATATTGTTGGGATTGATTTGGTTATTTAAACATACCTAGTTAGTTTTTGGAATAGTAATACGCCAGTTTTGAATGTAAGTTCATGGATGCAAATATTGTTTTTGGATTATGTTTTAGCTATTATGAATGATGAATGAATTTCTTTTTATTTATAAATATTATTAATTGCTCTCATAGTTTAGATGTTGTATAGATAGCAATGTCTTTCATGATGGATTTTGGGGCATTATAGTTTTGACCTTTATATTGAACACTAAAAGCATAAAATTAGAAACACTTGTTTATAACATTTAAAAAAATTTGTCCATTTGGTCCTAACCAAACGGAGATTTATACTTTTTTCAGTCTTCGCCCCCCTTCGCGGGGAAAAAAATTCAAATTCATCATTTTATTGAGCTTAGTTAAAAGAGTTATTTCGTATTGTCGAGGTAAAATTTTCTAATATTTGTGCTAAACAAATTACTCAAAATATAATTGTCTATGTATAACACATGTATACAGTTACTAGTATCCACAAAAGTTTGAATAAAGCAATTGTAGAGGATGAGTCATAATGAGTTTTTTAAAAGACTAAGATACCTTTTGGTAATAGTTTTTTTAAGTAAAAAATAATTCCATTAAAAAAGCACAAACATGTTTAATCACCATTTTACAAAAATAATCTAGATGTATTAGTATATGAATTATACTATTTTATATCTATCTATAGTATGTTATTATACATGTAATTATAATTAAAAGAAGTGAGTGAGTTTAGACAAGAAAAAACAAAAAAGTAAAAATACGAAAACCCATACCATTTTAATAAAGTCTTTTAAAATACAAAAAGTTTAACAAAAGTACTTTCAAAAATCATTATAAAATAGTACCTACGCCTTTTAAGTAAACACACAACTGATGAGTGACCACAATATCATGGATTTAGATCTATCTATTATTTTTTTTATTTTATTTCTTGATAATTTATTCAATGTTAATAAGTGAGGGATTTATTTATGCACTATGGGTCTTGCCGATTTTACAACAGATGATCCATCAAAAAAAAAAAAAAAATTAGTGGAGAAATCTTAGTCTCAATATCACTGTCTTACAAATTACCATGAATTACATATCATCAGTTCTCTTGTTCTTATAGTCTAGCCCAGACAAACATCCAGGTTGCAATTTCAATGAAAGGTTGATATGATCATTGGCTATCCCAATTGTATATCTACTTCTCGAATAAATATTGGGTATAACGGTACACGGGCGGCCCAACGATATCAGGGGTCCTAGGCGAAATGGTAAAGGAGGCCCCATTAATATATATACTTGAGTAATATACATAATATTAAATAATAACATTGAGTAAATTTTGTTTACTTTTGAGATGCAAAAAAAAAAAATATGAGGCTTTTAGATTGATATTTTACTAATATGCAATTTTCAATAGATAATATAGCTAATCTCTTCACTTTTTTTGGTAACATAATTGACGGTAGATAAAATTTTATCAATTTATAATTCAAAAAACTTTCTTCAAGTAGAATAAACTCTTAATGACATTATTTACAGTATTCAATAAGTAATGGAGGCATTTGAAAAAGAATCTAATAGTTTTATGTATCATTATATCGGTGATCCCAAGTATAGTTTCTACATATGAAGTTTGTTAAGACTTTTAATCCTTTTAATCCTAAATATAAATTAAACTATAAAATATGTCACGTTTCAAAAAAAAAAAAATCAAGGTTAAGACCATATTTTTTCAAAACTTTCATCACATAGAGAATTTAATCTTCTAAAACTAAATTAAGAGTCAAAAACATTGTATCTATTTTTAATATTTTAAACCTATATTTGATTAGAGGAATAGTATGATCTCTATTTAAGAATGTTTTTCCTGCTGATAATGTTTTTTTTTTTTTTTGAGTGCTCTAGTTATTTCTTCTTTAATATTAACAATCACTTGTACTGTATATGCATGTGTGTGTGTGTGTGTGAGAGAGAGAGAGAGAGAGAGAGAGAGAGAGAGAGATATCTTAGTGTGTCTGACACATTTTTTTCATCAGATACTTGACATATTGAAAGAGACTCGACCTGACTGTTTGAGAGATTATTAAAAATAATAGAATAGTTGTTGGGTCCTCCTTTCTACATGGGACATTGTGTAATGTAATGGTAGCTTGGTAGGAATCTCTTAGTTTCAGTTTTTGGTCTGGGTTTTGTAATTTCATTGGGCCATTTGAGTTCAAACTATTCTATTACAAAAAGCCTTCAACTCAAGATATTTGGGGCGCCAAAATATTGGGGGTCCTAGGCAATCACCTAAGTGGTCTATGTCTAGGGTCTCCGTCCTGTAACGGTAACACCATATCATCATTACATGGTGTCACCAATCAATTATAAAACAATAAATAAGATTGGTGAACACCAATGTTCGAACATGACAAAAGTAGATATTGATAATTAGTTAAATAATAGAATCTACTAAATCCACTTGTTATTCTATCACTGATTGATGATACCATATCATCAATGTTATATATGTGGTATCACAGTTACGTCCAATATTTTTTCCTAATTGGTTACATCCAGAGGTGACAAATGAGTGGTTTGAGTTAGTTATGGACTGAGTTAAATTAGATTGGGTTTAAAATAAATCCAATTCATTTTTCACTCATGTATTAAATGGGTTATAATGGGATGTGTTAAACCCATTAACCCATAAAATAATTAGTTAACTAGGCTAGGATCCATCTTTTGGTGTGTAAGTCAATTTTAGTCCTATCGATTTTTTAGTATTAAAAAGGTCCTCCATTTTTTAAAAAACATTGTATGCTGTCCCTGGATTGGTGGGGCTGGGCAGCTATTGTATATTTATTACTTATTTTGCCCACATCACATGATTTTCAGCCTAAATTTGAGAGATGCGAGTGAGATAAAATAGAAGACATTACGATCCCCTTCTCCTATTCATTCTTGACCAAAAACATGTAGATCTCCATTTCTTTCTCTTGCGATAACCTCTATGGTCACTCGATCTGTTTTCGCTCGGTGATCACACAAGTTTTCGAGTTGAAGGTGAATTGGATCAAATTGGGAATCTGTTCGGTGCATATGAAACCATAGAAGTCGATGTCGGTGACTTATATTCATGGGAATTCATCAAATCCACCTCCGATGATGAGGAAGATCGATTCGATGAGAAACCTTCTGTCTTCCTTCCTCTCAATCTGGTTTGATTTTGGAAAGAAACGATAGGTTGGGGAGTAGTTTTTCTTGGTTTTTCTCTTGTTATACGCTTTTTTTTTTATTTGTGGGTTTCTTATAAACTAAACTTGCAGACTTGAGTATATTTTGCATACCTGTTATTTTTTTATTGTGTACCTATTATTTTTTATTTTTTTATTGCGTACTTGTTATTTTTTAGTTTTTATTGCGTACCTGTTATTTTTTTATTGTGTACCTGTTTTTTTTATTTATTTTTTATTGCCTACTTGTTGTTTTTTTTATTGCTTACCCATTATTTTTTATCGCGTACCTGTTATTTTTTTATTGTGTACATATAATTTTTTTATTTTTATTGCTTACTTGTTATTTTTTTATTGCGTACTTGTTATTTTTATTTTTTATTGTGTACCTATTTTTTGTTTTATTGGGTACCTTTTTTTTTGTATTTTTTTATTGTGTACCTGTTATTTTTTTTAGTGTACCTATCTTTCGATTTGTGTTTGTAGAGAAAAATGTACGTAATTTTTTAGAATAAGTGTTTAAATTAGGCGATGACATTGTCATTATTTTTTGCAATTGAAAAGGGCTTTAGTTATGTCAATTAGTTTGAATTTTCCATAGAGACCTAATCCAAAAAAAATTAACTAGTGGGTTTTTTTTGAAATCCTATTGGGCCTAACGATCGGCCTCCAAATCCCTAAAAAAAAATTAAAACTCTTAATAGACACACACTATTACATCAAAATAAACACACACATATACACCAAAATACACACACATATACACTATTATATCAAAATAAACATACACTATTACGACAAAATAAACACATTATTACACCAAAATACATACACTATTATACCAAAATACACACTACTACCCCAAAATACACACTACTTTACCAAAATACACACACTACTACACCAAAATAAACACATAGACTATTACACCAAAAAAATATATGGACTAATCAACAAAAAAATACACATACTAAGTAATCAAATATACACACCCTCACTTTCACACACATACACACACTATTACGCCAAAAAAATACACCCTAATAACTCAAAAAATATACACATAACATATTCTATACCAATAATTTCACAACAACCCTTCATCATAACAAGAAATAATTCAAAAAAGGTACACATAACCATAGCACCATGTCCCCTTATCATTTAATTCTCACAAGTTGGGTCAAGTAAATGGAACACATGCTCAACCAAACATTAGGATAAGTCTCTAAAAAACATTGCAGAATCTAAAAACAAACAATGCTATTCATTGTCAAATATTATGCCAAACTTCACTTCCTTCTTTGACGAGCCTTCTTCATCCTAAAAAAATAAATTTTTTTAAATATACTATAATTCCTAAACCAAACATTCGGATTTGAAAAATTATGCAACTCTCTAATTCCTTTATTTTCCACAAAGTTGAAGGGATAATTATGTTGTGATTTCCTACATAGGTAACAGAACATGCGAAAAAACTAAATATTATGACATTAAAATTGGAGTGCTGCCTTCCAACAAATATGCTATAAACAGGAAAGAGGTAGCGTCAATTCAACCTATAACACACCAATGCCGATACATCATTTTGGCATTTCAACAAAAATGTATTAGAGGATCTGGATCCTGATGTGAGAGGTACTAACTGTAATTTTAAAACTCTGTACGGATTATTAACAATTGAAATTTCCACACAACCTAATTGTTATATTACAGAAAACATAAGGGGAATATCTGCAATTTTCACATAGAGAAATTGTTATATTACAGAAAATCCAAGGGGTTTATCTGCAATTTTCACATTTTTCTACTGTCCGCCCTTATCTTCTCCGCAAAAGCTCGGGGGCTCTCAGACAGCCACAGTCCTAGTCTCCAACCTCGAGGTCACCGGAAATGGTGGCGACGATGTTTACTTCTCTCTCCACTCTTTCTGCAACACCAAAGCCAAACTCATCCCAGACCTTAACCCAACGAACTCATTACAACGTTTCTTACTCGTTTTCACTCCGTCAATCGCAACGGACTCTGATGTTCGACACTGCGAATACAAGTCCAGCTTCGATCAGACGACTCTTTCCTGAGTTTCCTCAGACTCTCAGTTGTTTTCAAGAAGGGAAACCCGATGGGTACCCAATTTAAACCCATAAAATGAAATCAAATAATAATACCAAACCCGATACTCAACCCATTTTATTAATGGGTGAATTGAACGGGTTGGTGGGTTATGGGACCCACCCCTAAATTTACATCCAATATTTTTTTCCTAATTCTCAACTAAATTGTATGACCTGTCACTCGTGTCAGCGAATAAAGCCCTATATTCAGTTGTCTCTAAAACCCTACTTCCTGAATTTACAAACACAGGACAGGAGCCATGAAAAGCATTGAAGAATCTGATGTAGGAATCGTCTGCTACGTCTCTCAGCTCCCTGGTTTCCAAGGCATTCTTAAGCAAAGGTATCTCTCTAATGCACACACACAAATAAATACGCAAGCAAAATGTATATAAGTTTTAGTCCTCAGTTTTCTTTCTTATCCGCAGAAGGTTTTGAATTTCTTATTGTAAAATGTTCTACCCGCAACATCGATAATGGGACCAAACAGAGTAGCACTTACCATTTCTGACATTACATTCCATGTTCCTATGATACATTTTCTTTCTTTGTTTTTTTTTTGTTTAGTTTTGCATTCTAATCGTGGATCCTTTTTATATGTGGTTTAAAATGCATAGAGCCTAATGCCCAATAATTTTTATTTTTTAAATCTGTAAAAATTAGTCTAATGGCAATATGTTTTGTTAGACTTTTTTTGGAAATCTGAAACAATGGTGTGAACTTTTATTTGATTACTATAAACAACTTTCTATTTTGTATTTTTAGGTATTCTGATTTTATAGTAAATGAAGTGGATTTGGATGGCAACGTGGTTCATTTGACGTCTCTAAATGCTGCACCTGAGGTATTTAGGTCTCAAAGTTTCTTCCATAGTCAGTATGTTTTCTGTAGTTCTAGATGGTTTACTGATAATTTTGCTATATTTACATTCCTTCAGATTGTTGAAGAAAAAGAAACAAAGATATCTGATCAACCTAACAAAAGTTATGACACTGAAATTGAATTATTTAGAACTTTGGCTGGTGATTCTGATGCTGATTCTCTCAAAGCTTTTATAGAACAGATTAGTTCCGCCATTGAGGACAATGTTGAACCCATTGTGATTTCTCCAAGTTCTGATAAGTTGCATCGGACGGTTAGTACTTAATAGGGAAGTTCATCTTATGTGATCCATTCAATTTAGTATCCATGTAGAGTCTTGCATTATTGGTTGTATAATTTTAATAATGAATGCTTTTCAGGCAATGCATAATTTTTTCAAGGAGAAACTTAAGTTTCTTGTTACTGACACCATAGATGGACCAGACCCCTCATCAAAATGCATTCGCGTGAGGTTAAATTCAGGAGGGAATAATGGCAGAGGTAGAAACTCGAAGAAACGGAAAGAGAGGTGTGAGATGCCATATGACAGTAGAGGTTCGGACAGTTGGCCAGAACACCTCGGCAAGTTCCTGAGGTAACTTCAAGTGGTGCCTCTTTTCTTTTCTCTTTTTATGTTTTTCAGTTCTTTTGGGTCCCTAAAATTTTGTGGTTGTTATCATACCGTTACACTTAGAGAAGGTTTCCTAACAATTTATCATCTCTTCACCACTTATCATACTAACCCTGTATACTTGGGACCAGTTGCTTGGTCTAACATGTTAATTAAACAAAGATTGTCCTGTGCGTTGATATGAGAAAATTTATCAGGAAGGGAAAGGCTTTTAAGTTTAAAATGCAATAGAATATAAAAATAAAACTATTATCATAAGTAAAAATGAGCACAGATTGCAATTTACAATTCTTCTGTTCTCTCCATTTCTGGAGAATTCATGCACTTCATGACATCCCACTTACTCAATCGTATAAACGTGTTATCACTGAAATTGAAGCATACATCAGATTATGATTTGTTTGTGCACATTTTTTGGTGGGAATTGTATGCTTCTCCTGTTGACTTCTATTTTTACCATCTCTTATTTGTTTCTCTACAACTCACTCAACTCTACCAAGTCTTGTCTCAGTATCAGATCGTGTTTTTAGTAAAACCTTACTTTTTGTTATGACATTAAGGACTGGTGGAACTTATGCAACAACTTTACTCAAAAAAAAAATTGTAGAAATGGACACTTGTACCAGGAGAAACCAGCTTAATTTCAGTGTCCTATCTCTAGGAGGCAACTCATATATGCTACGGAGGGACTGGTTCTAGACCTCTCAGGTCTCACAGGTTTTATTGTAGGAAGAACCATAAATTAGGAGTTATTATTCCCAACATCTAATTTGGTAAATAGGCTTATGTGGTGTTTGTTGGACTTAGGTTTCATCTTTACAAGGAGAACAAAGACACCCAGGAAGCCTTGGGACTTATTGGAAAGATGCTGGGCATTCAGGTATAGCTTACTTGTTCAGGAATGTTTTGGTTTTGTTACTCTTGATGCTTTGACAATGAAACATAGACCTCCTTCTAAATTTTCAATTGGCTATATTTATGTTTTTTTGGCCCATTCTTTTTTCTTTTGTTTAAGAAGGTTACATAAAGTCATTGCAAAAAAAAATTAAAACTGTCGTTATTGCAAAGGCTTTTGGTCTTTGAAAATTAATAGTGATGTGGAGCTGTGATCTCCTTAACTCCCCTTCATGCATAAGGCCTCTTTGTGCATAAAGCCTCTTTTTCGGTATCATTTTCTGTATACCAGCTGCCCCGACTGTGCATTTGATGTAATTCATGGATTGAACTGCGGTTAGTGGTATAAGCTATTTTTCTATTCATTATACTGCCATGAACTTGAATCATGTTTTATCTGGCAGACGAAGTCATTTGGATTTGCTGGTACAAAAGATAAGCGCTCTGTATCAACTCAGAGGGTAAATTGTTCTCACCTTTCCAATTGAAATATGCTTCAGTTTTGTTCATCCCTATGTTTGTGTAATTCCTTGGTTTATGTTATCCAACATTGTGCAGTAAGTTTTTGCCTTTTCCTTTTACTGTATAAGATTTGGCCTGGAAAAAATATTTTATTTTTTCATATTTTTCCCTGAAAAGAAGGGCATTGAAAATTACTATTAACCATCAGTGCGAGTACAATAACATCAGACTGGATGTTAGTTCTTGCATCCAAAGTGGGGTGTCATATTAAATGTAAAGCATCATAACAATCCCTTCCTAGGCGGCAAATTAAAGTTGCTAAGCACCCAATTATAGCAAATCTCATTTTATCTCATCGTTGGTGACATTTTCATGCTGAGCTGATGCTGTGGTCGTCTTAATACTGAATATTGGATAAAATGGGTTGTCTATCTAGAGATAATAGCAAAATGTGCATCATTCTTGTGTTTCTCCTTTAGAGAGTATTATCATTAGTTTTGGATTGATTTAAACACAATAATATGCTCTTTGGTATGCCTTGGTTAGGATTGCAAATATGCCATGCTGAGTCGAGGATTGAGGTGCTCAAATTCAGCCCGCTTGAACTTGAGAAAAAAGCTTGACTTGGCTATGGAAGAACATCTTAGCTCCTCTAAATGGCTTGATGGTTGCAAATAACTTTGTTCAATGTCTGAGGTGGCAAACTATAATTCGTGGTTACATAATGGTGTTGCAATTTAATTCCACATTTTATTGTTACAGTCTTTGTCCATCATTTAATTGTTGGCGCTGGGATAAGGTGGCTCCACTGTAACCTCAGCGTCAATGGTTTGAGTCGCAGAAACAACCTCTCACCATGTGGGGTGTAAGCCTTCTCGGATCCTGCAGTGGCACGAACCTCGTGCATGGGGCCACGTTTTTTATTTAGTTGTTAGAGAAAGTAAAAGTCATGGCAGTTGGTTAAAAACCAAGAGAGAAATGCATTTCTAATTTGACCTTACTTACTGATAGGCAGAGACTTTAAGACTTAAATTTAAAAGGATGCTACTGTTATTTTCCAGCTTTATCTACCAATCAAGTCAAGGAGTTTTCAATACATGGGTTTCACCCTGTAGCTGCGTGTTACTATTTTTAGTGGATTTTGGACGTAGTAGGAAGAATAAAAGGGCTTCAATTATTTGGAGATGTGTGATTATGGCCGTTTTGCGGGTGGTTTGGTTGGAAAGGATTCACATGATTTTTGAAGGCAACGATGAATCTGTGCATTTTCTTTGGGATAGAGAGAAGTTCTTGGCTTCTTTATGGGCACAATCAGGAATAAATTTCGGGATGTTTGTTTATTTTCATCAATCATAGTTGGAATACTGTTGTGTATTGTGATGAACTGTGTTGGTTGGTCACGGTTATATTTTTCAATTGGTTGTTTGGATGGCTGGTCCACCATTTGTGTATTTTTCACTTTGTTAGTAAGTTTTTTTCTTGTCCTAAAAACAAACTAGGTCCTAAAGCTTATTTCTCCTTTGCCTTTAATGTTAACACTATAGCCTAAAGCTCCCTTTCGCATTAAACACAAAACACAATCAACCTCAACTTATCCCTCGAGCAATCGAGCTTATATCTTTGACTTGTGCTTACTTATGTGGAAAAAAAGGGAAAAAATTGACCGTTCCCTGATCTTGACTCGTTTAGCTTAACGAATGAGCTTGACAATTTTTGTGAGTCAAGCTTGAGTCAAACTTGAGCCACTCAGTCCAGTTTACAGTCGTAGCATCGTTGTAGGAATAGCTTTAAGGATCTCTTTGTTGATATTCTTACTTTTCACAATTGTTGTGAGGAACAGGAGTACAACTGAATGCCAGAATTCTTAGAATGGAGGCAGGGATCTCTTGATCTATGTCCTCCATATGGGAAGGATCACAAGTCTAAGGAGTCTGATTTTATTTTTGCTTAACTTTTCTTCATATCGCGAGTGATCCGAAGTTGGTGACACGTGGTGCACTTTGCTTTTGATGTCACATAACAGGTAACTGTTTTCAAGCAGCGAGCAGGTAGATTAGCATCTCTTAACGAGAGGTTGATTGGTATCAAAGTTGGTGACTTTTGGTAAGATAATCCATCTACAGTTTACCTGCCGTCAAACTTTATGAAGCTTACAGATGCTATAAGAGCATTTTTGTGCAGCCATGTCAATGAAGGACTTCTTCTTGGGCAGCTTCATGGAAACCGATTCACAATTACATTAAGGTAAGAGCTTTTCCATAAATATGGCTTATTTTGTTTTTAATTAGCAATATTACTTCACACGACTCTCTAATGTTTGACTTCCTAGTTCTTACTTCCTGGGATTGCATATCTTTGTAGGGGGGTTGTTGCAGATGCTGAAGATATAATAAAAGCATCTGCAGATGCCTTAGGAAAACATGGGTTCATTAACTACTTTGGTTTACAAGTATGTACATTGTAATTTTTTTTCCCTTTTTTAGGTTAATATGCTTATTCCCTGCTCTACTTGTGGGTTACTTGAACTTTTGTGAGAAATTGAATAATCCACTCCTCTCCTATAGACAGGCCTTTTGCCAACTAGGGTAGAGCTTTTTTGTAGAATGTAATTCTTGATCTGGCACAGTTGCTTTCAAATGTAGTGGTTCGTGAAAAGCATTCGTTATGGAATAAGAATCGGGGGAGCAACACCTATTGATGCATTAGATTGATGGATATTCGGGCATGTGTCATGTGTTATGCTTTATAAATTTTAAGCTTTCAAAAGTATATGCAAGGTCACTGATAATTTAAAATTGGATGGTTTGAGCAGCTTAGTCAAGTAGACCTCTGGCCTAGAATACTTGTACTTAGTGTTCATTAAGTTTGTGAAATCCCCTCCATCTGCGTGAAAGCATGTTCTAGGGAAGAAGGGAATTCAAACTTTGACCATGTACCTTAGTAGACTAGATTAATTTTCAATTGTGGGTTATAATTTTCTGTTTTCTCTCTTCTCCTTCTGGGTGGAGCTTGGGTGTGTGGCTATGAAATATATGCTATGAAGGAGAAATTTTTTAAAACATTGAACAGTGATTGGATCCCTTATTCTGTCGATATGTGGTAAATGAAACAATAGGTGTTCAGATATGTTGGGAACAACCCTCAGGAAAACTGAGACACACAGGCACACCCCCCCGGGGGGGGGGGGGACTCGTTGTAGTACATTGAGCTCTTGACTTTTTTCTTTTAAATTGTGTTTTCTGCTGCTTGTGACAACATGCTGATACATTCAATAATATATTTGGTATATTTTAGGTAGCAATAAAATATTACAGGTTTTTAAGTAAAGCTACATAATTCGATTTTCCAGAATATGGATAAAAATAGTTTCTTGTGATATTGGAGTCAGCTCTTTTTTATTTGTTTATTAGAATTCTATTGTTGACTGTCTTGCAAATGGATGCAGCGATTTGGAAGCGGTTCAGTGCCAACTCATCTCATTGGAGCCACATTACTAAGAGGGGAGTGGAAAGCTGCAGTGAGCATGATTCTTGATCCAAGAGAAGGGGATATCCTTTTATTATCTCAGTATTATGTGATGAGAATCTTTCATATACTTTTGAGTACTTCTAATTGGAGTGGGAAGTTTCCTACCCAGAATGGTCTGCTGCATGCAATTTGATACATCAATAGAAAGATGAAATTTGATATTCTTAACTCAGATATTGGATACAAAAGGATGCCATAAGTAGGGTACGTGAATATTATAAAGAATGTGGTGATATTGAAGGGACCCTGAGGCAATTACCTCGCAATCTGGTTGCTGAACGGGCTATAGTAAGTTTAAACAAAGCTTTCCTAATTTTAATTCTTACTAAGAGATTCTTTCTCACTCCAGAAGTCAATTCCTAACTTCTTGCATGCGTGCACACATGTCTGGGTATTTTGTTTGTTTTTGGTCTGCAAAGAGTGTGCAAGTGCTAATGTACATTCAATACGCGCAACTGTCAAGTAACAACCAGATCTGATGTCATATGGTTAATTTTGAGTGAAGAATTCGTCCCTTTCAAACAATATGAAACACAGATTAAAAGTTCGGATCCCTGACACGAAGAAACCTGTCAAATTGTAACAGGAGGTTTTACCGAACTAGACTACCCTAAAACCAGTAGAGGACAATATATTTTGCCAAGCTTCTTATGAGTCGTACAAAATGACCCCACTCATCGACTTGGACCCCATAATTTGACATAGAGATACCAAATATTTGCAATATACTGGAAAGATTAGAGAAAAATCAGCTTCAATCCACTTGTTTGATCTCGTCTGATCGCAGACTTGACAATGTTGGGGGCTGATTCACTGTTTTCCCAGATTTTTGGAAATTAATCCAAGGTGAAGAACTTGAAGGATTATGAGAGTCAAAAGTGAGGCCCAAAAGCCACTATATCATGAATATTTCTGTATTTTGTAATTGTAGCAGGTATTTATTTGTTTATAAAAAGCTTTGCTAACTTTATGACTAACTAACAACATATTCCTACTCAGTGCATACATATTTGCTCCACAAATGCTCTTAGCCTCATCACATTTTAAAAACTACTTCTATCCTTCTGTGCTCTTGTACCTCGATTTGGAAAAATCATCTGGTGATGGAAGCAATATGTATCCTGAACCACAATTGCTTCGATGCCTTTCATCAGGTTAGCAGGTCTCACAGTCCAAGCCCACCTTTCCATGAATTGCTACCTTCAGGTAGAAGGAAGATTAGCCACCCTAGAGTCAAATCTTCATGTTGACTTGTATAAGCATTGATTGTTGTTCTTTTTTTTTCTTTCTAAAAGCGAGCCATTTCTATGGCTGGGTTTAGTAGATGAGTGCACAGCAGTGCTATTCTTATTAATGTGTATGGAGCAAGACAAATCCGTTTTAGTATCACTTAGTTTATTGCATTGGAATATTTCAAAACATCCGCATGGATTGCTTCCCCAAAATCTCACCACATTCACTTGGTTTACCAACTGGACTTTCTTTGTAGACCACCCTG
This sequence comes from Ilex aquifolium, assembly GCA_951799425.1. Lineage (NCBI taxonomy): Eukaryota > Viridiplantae > Streptophyta > Magnoliopsida > Aquifoliales > Aquifoliaceae > Ilex > Ilex aquifolium. The sequence goes on from OX637395.1 coordinate 15,018,341, forward strand.
CCCCTCACTCCATGTTTATTATCCACCATTCTTCTCCTAGGAAGCATGAACACTGCATTTCGGCCAGAATGTCGGTGTCGGACACGTCTGGGACATGAACACACTCGGACACGCTAAAATGAGTGTCTGATTTTTTTGTTGTTAAATTTTTTCGGGACATGTTTTGGACGAGTTGGGGACATGCAGCCAACACGCTGGGACACTCAGTCGATGCGCTGGGGACACGTGGCCGACACACTGGTTCACGTTTTTGGATTTTTTTTAAAATTTTTTTTGAGTACATCCCCAACGTGTTTGTGTTGGACTTCTTTGAAAAATTTCATTTTGACTTGTCCGTGTCGTTTTGTATCCGTGTCCATACTTCTTTTCTTCTCCTTCTTTTCTACACCCAAGGGAGGAGCTCAGGAGGGTACCTTTCTTGACCACATATCTTCATTGCCAGCCTCCAGTCATTTTACCTCCACCCTCGATGAATAGGAGAGAAAATCACTTCCAATTGACCAGATGATATTTAACCTCTTACCTAGAGCCTTCCCACAGAAAGTCCCATTGAAGTTGGTGGCACCCCTCCCTCTGTCAGTGGCAAAATGTTTGGGAGTACTAATATGGATGAACACATTCACTATTTTTTCAATGGGTGAAACAAGAGCACATAGGTTACATAGATAGAGAGTTTTGAGTATGAGGATGTTTTTGAAGAACTAACATAATCCATAGGCTAAAGTAGAATGCTATCCGAAACTCAGAGAAAAATGCAACTTTGAAGTGCTCCTCTTGGACTATGGTTAGCTCAATGACATTCTTATGTAGCTGTAAATATTTTTGAAAATTGTAGATGTCAATGCAAGTTTTGCGTATTTCATTGTAAATTAACCAATAAGGTGATATTGGTTTGTTGAAGTTGGCTAATCCAAAAGTTCTTTATGCCCCCCAATCCACAAAATAACATCCAAAAAAAAAAAAAGAAAACAAAAAGAAAAAGAGTTAACTATTGGAGAGAAAACAAACACAGAAATCCTTGGGGTTGAAATCTAAAAAATCCTGATGCGCTCGAGCAACTACGGCGCTTCATAATACGGAGTTAACAAATTTCAATAAAACTCTTTCCAAACTCAGGTCTGATTTGCATTGCCTATTTAAACTAAACCCTAGATTTTGAGAGGTTTTTGAAGAGTTTTTCAGATTGTTTACATAGAGATTACACGTAGTTGAGACCTTGAAAGTTTTTTCATAAAAATCCTATTTGCTCTCCTTTTGTGTTTTGATTTTAAAGTCGTTTAGGTTGTTTTTCATCTTGTTTATTCCATACCTAAACCCGTGAGGATTCTTAAGAGAATATAGTCCGAATGTCTCACAGTAGTTTGTTTCTCTAAAATGAAATTGTTTGAGTTGTGCTTGATTTCCAAGGAGGAAGACTAGGTCTTGTAAAAGACAAGTCAACAGTGTTCTTGGGGAGTGTGATTTGAACCCATACCAGAAGGAGCCGGTGTTCTATGAGATGAAATGGTGAGAGGAATTCGTCGGGAAGAATATGAGACAAGAGAATAGCTTACATCTAGTGCGGCTAGAGGGATCGTAAGTATTTGCATTTGTACTGTTGATTTTAATAGTTGAGGGTTTAGGCTAGACTAGGTACCGTGATTCTTCACGTGAGGGTTTCCACGTATAGATTGTGTGCCTTGTTAGGGCGATTGATTGATAGATTGATTCAAACACACTAGATCAATATATTATAGTAAATTGATCATAGGTGCATTAAACTATCCTTTTGATTGTCATATGATTGGATTTATTTGTGAAGTTTGTTATTAATGATTGATTGAATTTGGAATTAGTTCAAAGAGTTTTCAATTGGTAATTGTTTCCGCATTAGACCTAGTCATTCCCTCTCTAGGTCCACTTGGGTTTACTATTGACAATTGTTCCTTGACTTCTCAATGGGTAGTATAGCATCCAGTGATGCTGAATTCCTCTATTATCTCTCAAGCTGGTATTTTCCTCTCCACTTCAATAATAATTGCTTCTGCATATATCATTTTATGGCCCTGTTGGTTGTAATTACTATTTTGGTTGGATGTTGGTGTTTCCTGTCAAACGTTGTGAGCTGAGATTGTTGGTGAAGAGAGTTTGTTTTCTTGTGTTCTTCGACTAACATTATCTTTTTAATCTGATCCAGCTGCAGTATTTGAAGAGAAGTCCTGGGAACTATTTACAGGCTTTGAAGGCTATACCGAGGACTCTTAGAATGATGTAAGCAAGCACTCTAGGAGTATCTTTATCTCTGTTTGGTGATTTTGAAGTGCATCTTTCTGCGTGTATATTCTTCATTATCACCATACATCAGTTCTCATTAGCTTGTTTGTATGCGTGGACTGCGTGTGGGTTTTTTGTAATTGGGTGAGATGTTGTAGTACTGTTTACTGTTATACCTGAAAAAATGATTTAAGTTATTGACTATGTGGTTAATTTCTAATACACTACCTTGAATTACATCGTTTTTTGTCTTTTGGGCCTGTACACCTCAATTTTCAATGTTCACCGTTGCAATGACAGCTGTAGCCTTCCAACTTCCATTGCATACCTCACTAAACCTTGAGTGAGAATCCTACTCACTTGGATTAGCCACAGAAGGCACGCATTACTGGTAGTTGAGGCCATGTAACTTCCTTTTTTGGTAGTCCCAAAGTCCTTGGATTGTACAAAGTGCGATATTAGTTAACTAGCAATAATGCCGTGTCTGAAATCACTCTGTAATACCAAGAATTGAACATTGATCCTATAATATTTACAATTTAAATAGGAATTTATTTTTCTTCTATTTTCTTTAATTGCGCAATTTCAAATTAAAATGAACGGAGAGAATCTAAGAGAGGTAGGAGAGAGATAGTGTGAATTAATGGAGAGTGTGTTGGTTGAGTTGTTTGACATCGGGAGCTGTGCAAAGAAGATGATTTTTTTGAACGTGGATTATTTTTTAAGATGAATTTTGTACCATTGGATCAAAGTAGATGAAAATTGGATCAATCTTGACCTCTGTGTTACTTTTATAAGTTGAGAATTCATCTTCCTAGCTGTAATATTAGATAGATTTTTCTAGCTATTAGTATTTTTTAGTTATTTGCCACTTTCTCTTCTTGTCAGCTCTCTTAATATTCGTAGCATTCTCAGCTTGATGAATATAAAAGCTTTTGTTGGCTGTACTTTTTAAATTTAGGGTGCTGTTTGGATTGTATCTCCGAAAACAGTATTTTTTTTTTGAACAAGGGGACCCACAAACCACTCACACTGGGCAATTGCTGACCAGGTGAGGGCAGCGGCTCCGAAAACACTATTTGAAAATATGTTTTTGAGAAGAATTTTAGAAAAATGTGTTTTTGTATCGCAAAACTTGGTTGTTTATGTGATTCTTAAATTCATTCTATGACATAGAAAATAGTAAAATCTGTTTGGACAGTAATCCAAAAAACAATGAAAATATGGAGATGTTTGGATTAACTGTTTCATAATTTTGCATGTCAAACTTGGCGAAATTAACAAAAGCATCCAATAGTAAATAAAACCCAGTTGTACACAATATCATAATACAAATTCTAATATAATACAGACCATAGTTCTTACATAAGAAGAGTCTTTCATTATCCTACTTGCACTAATTTCTACATGTTATCATACATAAGCTCAACCACCGTGAGAAACTGTATTCCACATATTCCTAGCAATTGTATCCCTTACCTGGGAGATAGCATTGTGTTGCTAACATGTCCACTTCAGTTTGCTCCATAATAACTTTTACTCCACAATAACACAATATGGTTCTGGTAGGAAACAAGAAAAAGGGATAATTAGCACATAATTAAAAAACAATGTATCAAATGAACGGCTAACATTAGAAGGATATTTAGTGGCTCAATCCTGCTTAGCAAACTGGTTGACTAAATTCTTAATTTAAAGCCAAAAAACTTTGTGAAGATTGACTATGAATTCATTTGCACGTATCTGGACAATGGAAAAGTTTGACTCATGATCGTTGTCAAAACTCATAAAGCTAATTGAAGGATATCATTTTCTAAAGATGGCCACAAATTTTGATTGAAATGTGTTTAAAAGATAGGCTAAGCGAGTGATTAAGTAGTGTAGAACCATCCTAATTTTCAAGCAATAAATAGAAGATTTGGGAGAGATAACAAAAGATAATACCTGGTCAAAGGGTATGCAAAAATGAACAAACACTTTCAAATATGTTCGGATCTAACACAAATAGACCAGATCTGATATATATTCAAAGGTAAAGTGGAAAAATCATAATCAAATCTGAATAAAGCTAACCCATAACAAATCTAGGAAAAAACAAGCAAAAAAACACCCAGATCTAACATAGAAATCACACTATAAAGACAGATTTGTGGGTGCTTTCATCTCGTAGGAGAAATCTCTGATAACTCCTCCCAGTTTTCTGAGATGACACCTTGAAGCGGCCAGAGAAGATGAATCTTGCTGATGCCGCAGAAGAAGAACTGCTGTTGCCGGAGATGAGTGGGCTGAAGCTCACTCTCACTTCCATTGGATCCTTTCGCTGGAGAAGAGACACCGAAGTGGAGAGAGTGTTGGGGAGAGAGAAAAAAAAAGAGAAAGAGTGCCTTTTATACCTAGGTTAAAGTGTACAGTAACTTGTTCTCCTTGTTATCATCATTCCCCGTTTTTCCACTCCAAAACTGCCCAAAACATCTTTTGGGTATTTCCTAAAACAATCTCCAATTTTATTAGAAACTACTCTGAAAAATAGTCTATCCAAACAAGTTTTCACTTCTTTTTTGTATCACAAAACAAAAAACCTGTTTTGGAGATACAATCCAAACATACCCTAGATTTTTATCTCTTGATTTTTGGTTCGTCGTGATTGTGTTTTGTTTTGAGGCTTTTGACCTTACAACATAACAAACACGCTCAGTTGCAGTGTGAAGATTATTAAAAAAAACGAGGGTTCTTCTGTGAGAGTCATATTGGGGCCTCAAGGTGGGTGACCCCAAATGTCTTCCCGTCCTAGCTGCTGACAGATTAATGCTTTCCTTTATTGCCAGTTATTTGTCAATATTATTACATACATCAGCCCGACGCTATTCTTATACTGCATTGAGTTTTGACTTGATGTCATTTGTAGAAGCTGTATAAGTCTTTTGTTATTGGTTGAAGGGAATAAAAATTCATCACAGTATATGTATTGGAAAAACAATTTCATCACGATCACCGCATTGTATATGGAAGCAGACATCTTATTTTTGCCCTTCTGGATCTGCCACGTTATGTTACATTTGTCAAAAGTTCACTTTTTCGTCAAGTGAAAGAGATTAGAGATGCTGTCACCTAATATTTGTCTGACTAATTGATCTAACCAGTGGAGGAGATTAATACTGAATCTACCTTTTGTAGAGAGTTTTATAGTTTGTTGCAGATGTTGCACTCTGAATCAAAGCCGACCCACATGTTTTTTTGGATATATCAATGCTGATCTGCGACATGATACAGCATTGGGCCCTTCTTGGACAATTATTTTCCCCATTCGCTTGACAGTATATAATGCTTTCACTAAAGAGAAAACTTGATTGCTGGCATTGCAAACCTGCAAATAAACATTGCAAATGAGACTAAACTGTGAATTTGACACAAACTCGACGTGCTGCACTTTTGAAGAAACAAGGAAAGCTAAGGTCTTAAGAGAGATGCATGGATAACCGTTCAAATCAAATTATTTGTTTATCTTCTCTCTGTCTCTTTCTCTGTATACACCATATGCACACGCGCACGAACCCATATGTTTATCTCTCAAATCTATTTATATTATTACTTATAAACGTCAGCAAAATGAAAAAAATATTGATTTTCTTTTTTCTTTTTAATTAATATTATAAAGTCAATTCTATCCTAACATATCTTTTGATCTTATGTTTGTCTTCTCAAATTATTCCTTAATTCTTTTGCCCATTTTTGTATTCTTTCAATATCCTATTAGAACGAAAATTCCAGCCCTCCTATTTGATCTCTAGCATACATATGTCATAGGTTATTGGTTGCATACAAATTTCTTACTCTATCTTCACCTTAGGTTATTAAAATTTTTCAAATTGTTTATCTCATTCTTTTTTAACATTGAATTTCTAAAGTAGTAAAGTCAATCTAATCACTATCAAGCAACATTATACCAGGCTTAGATATTCAGATTTTCAAAAATTTTAAATACAAGTTATTGATTTTTAGTATGTCTTCAGTGTTATGGTTATGAAAATCTTTTAGGTTCTAGCAAAATGAGTCTTCTTGAGTAATGGGTTTTGGAGTATTGAGGCTTATTAGCAAATGGTTAAATATGAACAAACTAAAGCTATAGCTCAAATTCATCTGCCTATAACGTATGTGTGCATCAACTAGTAAAAACAAATGTTTATGTGAATATCTGTCTGATATGTGTAAAAGAATTGCTTAAAACAAAATAAAAACTAGAAAGAGAGAAGAGAATAATAAAAAACTATTATTGTTTTGTGCAACTTGTTCAGCAAATATAACAAAAAGAAAAATTGTTGTTGTGACTTTGTAATTTTTGGACTTTATTTTTTAAAATAATATAATGTTAAAGACTCTTGAACTCTGCAGGTATGTACATAGTTATCAGAGCTACTTGTGGAACCATGCAGCCAGTATGAGGGTGCAAAAGCATGGTATGTGGTTATCCCAGGTTTGATCAGACCTTTTCTGATTTATTGTATGAGTATTGTATGTAATGTGTGGTCATATTTGACATCATCATTGTCTTTAACCCAGCTACCTGAGATTGACCACACTATTCTTTTTCCCCTTCAACCATGATGTAGGAACTGACCAAGTTGTTTTGGGAGATTTGGTGTATTGCAATGAAGATTGTGCTGAAATGATAACAGGAGAGTCTAATCCTGAACATGAAGATGATAGCAACCCACAGGATTGTAGCCAACCAAATGAAATCTCTGAAGCAGTTGTCGTTGAAGAAAGAAGTATTCCAGTGAAGGTTAGGTGCTCCAATTATCTGAAATATGTAGCCTTTTGCCACATTAAATTTCCAATCATGCTAATGTACTACTTTTCTGATGGGCTGACCTCTGAGTACTTATCAATGGAATTGAGTTTGGTTGAAGTTCTTTCTGAGCTTCCTTGGTTGCATCTATAGCAGATGTCTAATTTCGCAGGTTCACAACATTAAATTGGTATATGACTACATATTGTCATTGCCTAGGCAGGAATCATTCTCACAACATTCTTATCAAAACATAAGCTGGGGCTTCCTTGAAAGTCTCACTGCCTTGTAGAGTATGTTGAAGAGGCCCTCTATTGGGAGGCGTCTATGCTGCCGAAACTCTCTCTCATCGGAGAGTACAAGATCAGCCATTCAGGGGTGGGATGGTGTTTTGAAGTTTTGGAAGATGATGGAGGTGTGCAGTGAGTTTTCCTCAAAACCATGTTTTGAGGGTCGATTTGATGGACTTGTGGCTTCTGGGGAAACTGCGGAGAAGTGGTGTGCGAGAGCCGGAAGGTTTCAGCTTGGTCCGGGTGTCAGGTTTACTTGACTCATTGCTGCAGTTCAGGCTACCTTCACTTGCCAAGGCTGTTAAGATTCTGATAATGTAGTTGGCTAATAGGCGATGCCTTTCTTATGCTTGATATGTCGTTTTTCTAGGTGCGTTGCTGGTGTGTTCTTAGATTGACGGGAGATCAAGATGGTATCGGATGTGGGTCGTCGTTGTCGACTGTTTTGTTTGAATTTATAGGGCAGGTCTGTGATGGGTTTATTCAAAGTAATAAGGGTGACTTCGCAGTTAATGCAGCTGCTAATCAGGATTTGAGGAATCATACTGTAAATACAAAATATGAAGTTAGGATTTTGCAGGATAATTAAGCTTGAAATGCAATTAGGTAGCAAAATACTGGAAGTAACCGGTTTCTTTGGGCGTAGACAGTGGTCCAGAATTTTCTGAGGCCAACAAGATTTGTTTTACTGATAGTGGGTTTATCCTAAAGTCAAACAGAACGGCGGGTTAAAAAGAGTCAGGTTCCCTTCTAAAACGAAGCGGGTCAAGTCCAGAAGTCTGTGGATCCTTTAGTTTCTAATAAACTGGGTGATTTACTCCCGTCTATCTCTAGGGCTCATTCTTCAGGGAAGTTGAGAGAGAGAAAAAAAGAGAGGTCAGTAGTTGCGACTTCGAATCGCGAGTTTCGGATGGAGAAAAACTTAAGCCATTGCTTCAAGTCAGTTTGAGTGATGGCGTGCAAGATGAATTTGATTTTACCTATGAAAGAAGAAAATTTATGGAAGATGTTTTTGTGGTTTTTCAGAAATCAAGGAAGGATGGGAGATCTTGATAATGGCTTCTTTTATGTTCCTGCAATTTGGAATGAGTTGAATGGCTCCACTCTGCCGGATTTTGAAGAAGGGGAAATTTCTACTATTGTGTTGTCATGCTCTAAAAATGATTCAAGTGCTTGAGGATGCTGATGCGAAGATGTTGGTAGTTCCTTGTGAAGGAAAAATGGAGATTTGTCTACTCGTACTATTTCAGTGGAGAGCAAGCCCAAATTGGAGGAACGATGGATCGGGTGACAAGCAAATTAGCTCGCTAGAAGGTCACGGTCACTTGATTTGATGTGTTAATGATACTCGAGGTGAGAGACTTAATTGACAGCAGGAGGTTGCTGGCAAGGAGATTGTGGTGGCATCTGATGTAGAACATGGTGCGGGTCTAGATCCATCTTGAAAATGATCCAATATTATAATATGCCCAAAAATTAGTAAGCCTTAGATTGATATCCAACTTTAGCCCAATTTCTAGAACTTTATAGAAATATATTAAATGTTAGTGGTTGGATGATAGCAAAGGTGTTAATGTAGGTAGTTTAGTTGAGAGTGGATATACATATTTGAAAATGTATTAAATTAAGTAGTTGGGAGATAATAAAAGTATTAATGTAAGTAGTTGAGGATGCATTAAATGAGATAGGTGGAAGATAGTAGGAGCCTTTCTTGATCCTATATAAAGGGATTTTGCGTAACCATTTGAAGCATCCTAGTTTGAAATCAATAACATTTCTTAAGAGTTCTTCTCTCATTTTTTTCTATGGATTCAGAATATATATTCGTTGGCACTTGAAAAAGGTGATTTCCTTGTGTTTTTTGTTTATTGTTGTGTCAATTGATATTAGAACCTTGACTGACCTAACATGATGACTAATCAATGAAGTGGTGACAATTTTCCTTATGACGGTGATCATGTGGAAGAGGCTCTTAAAGAGAACCGAATTCTTGGATTTTTAGCAACGACCGGAGCAATGTACTCGACAGGATACCCAACTGGCCGTGTAAAAGCAGTAGGATATGGTTGCTCATCTTAATTGAGATAGGGTACATAATAATGATAGAGTTCGTGTTCAACCCATTCGATATCGTCTTCCAGAATGCTCATGGTGTACCTATTTATGCAACATTTATAGTAGATTATAACAATGATGATGAAGAGTACTTGCGTGGTAACATTGCCGACTATAGGAATCCTGACCGTGAGTCTAGAGATTTTCATATGAAAGTTGACCAAGTTTTAATAGTCATCTTCATATTGAAGATTTTCTTGACTGGTTGGTTGAAGTGGAGAGTTTCTTCGATTATATGGACTTTTTGGATGAGAAAAAGGTGAAACTGGTGGCTTACAAGTTGAAAGGAGGGGCTTTTGCCTGGTGCGAACAGATTCAGCTTGCCCGTACCAAAGAGGGCAAATATTCGATTCATGTTAGACTGAAGATGAAGTTGTTGAGGTCGAGGTTTTTACCCCCAGATTATGAGCATGTTTTGTTTCTATAGTATCAAGATTGCGAATAGGGCAACCGATTTGTTTAATCATACACAAAGGAGTTCTATCGACTTTCTATGCACAATAATCTAAATGAAACTAAGTCCTAGAAATATGCTCGGTTCATTGGAGGCATGCTTTTTGTTATTCAAGACAGGTTTTACTGCAGACATTGTATTCTTTGATCTAAGCCATTCACCTAGTTGTGCAAGTGGAAACCCAATTAGACTGGGCGAGGACTTAGGTGTAGAATCGGAGTCCTTTGATTCATCACGACCAGTAGTGAACCGAGGTAAGCAGATTATGAGTGTTCCGAATCTTTCTACAGTTCCAAGTCGAGAATACAATAACAAGTACCTTCACGGGCAGTAGCCTCGGGTTCGTGTTCTGTCCTAGTGGTCAACGAAGCATTGAAGAATCCCTACTCCAGACTTGGAGGAGATAAGTGCTATCAATGCAATTAATCATGACCTCGTTCTACTCGGTGCCCAAAGAGGGTGCGTTCAATTTGGTTGATGTTGAAGAGGCTAAGGGGAGCTACCAAGTGGAGGATGAGGTTGTCGAGGAGGAGGATAAGAGTGCATGGACCTATGGTGATGAGAAAATTTCCTTTGTTGTTCTTCAACTAATGTATATTCCTAAGATTGAGTTTGTCAGTTGATTATTGATGGTGGTAGCATCGAGAATATTGTATCCTGGTAGGTGGTCGATAAGTTACAGTTACAGACTGAGAAAAACCATTATTCCTCTACTATTGGATGGATCAAGGATGTCGGCAATGCTAAGGTAATAGAGTACTGTCGTATCCAATTTTCTATTGGCAAGTATAAAGATGATATTATGTTCAATTTTGTGGATATGGATGTGGGGGAGGCAATGACAGTATGATATGAATATTGTCCATAGAGATAAAGATAATACTTACACTTTCTACAAAGATGGTGTTAAGATTGTCCTTATCCCTACAATAAGAGAGTCGTCTTGAAGTATCCTAGGCTAAGGATGAACTGTTTCTTATTGTTTCTGCCATTGATGAGGATATAAAGGATAGTGGGGAAGTGTATGCCCTTGGTGAAGGGTGATGTGTTGAGGTCGTTGCTATGAGTTTCAGGGGATCATGCGGGAGGAGTTACCAGATGGTTTACCCCCTTAGAGGGACATTCAACTCCATATTGACTTGGTGCCCAGGACTAGTCTTCCAAACTTACTGCATTATCAGCCAGTCCTAAGGAGTTCGAGATATTGCAAGGTCAGGTTGATAAACTACTCCGGAAGGGACATATTCAGATGAGTATGAGCCCATTTGCTATTCTTGCTCTACTCACTTCTAAGAAGAATGGGAGTTGGAGAATGAGCGTTGATAGTCGGACAATTAATAAGATTTCTGTGAAAAAATCTAAGGTTGATTTGAAAAGCGGGTATCATCAGATTCGCATTCGTCTAGGTTAAGGATCAAAATTTCGTTTTTATGTATTGTTTGATCACCAAGGAAACGAAAATGGTTCGACCCATTTTGAAAATGTTTCGAGTTGTTTCGAAAATAGAATGAAAACAAATAAAAAATTTGAGAATTATTTTTCTAAAATATTGATCGAAATATATCAAAATATCCTGAAATACTTTGAAACATTCCAAACACAGTTGTGTAAATGTGTCAAAATATTATGAAACAACTTGAAACATTATGAAACACCTAGAAATATTAGAATTGGATTCCATCATTGATTCGTTTCAGACGAGCTTTTCGTGCATGTAATGATGTGGTGGTGAACGTCTCATTTTAATTCAGTGCTTTCCGAATCGTGCGAGAAGGTTTGAATGGGTCAAGAAAGAAGTAGAATCTTTCAAAAGGATCATTTTTTGGGCTTGCTTTTGAACGTAGTTTTCCACTCGATTTTCATCCTTGAAAATGGAAACGTTTTGGCTGGTTCGATCGTTTCGAAACGAAATTTTAATCCTTGATCCAGGTGATGAGTGGAATGCTTTCTTCAAAACGAAGGAGGGGTTGTACGAGTGGTTTGGTTATGCCCTTTGGGTTGCCTAATGCCCCTAGTATCTTCTTGAGGGTTATGACCCAATTGCTCAAGCCTTTCATTGGAAAGTTCGTGGTTGCATATTTTAATATTCTAATTTATGGTTATAGTGATATTGACCATAGTTGTTAGTATCGTGCGATACGTCACGATATAGAGGTAAACCGATACGAATCGGAGTTTTATATCATTTTTGCATAGTATCGTCTGATACACGATACGTTTTTACGATACGATACGTATCAGTCGATACGAACAATACGCGAAGCCTTTGTTTTTTTTTTTTTTGATTAGAACGCACGGTAAATCAGCAAAAACAGAATTGAAGAGAAGAATTACCAGTCCACCAAACCCACAAATCAGCAAAAACACCTAAGCAAAAACAAAGCAAACAAATTTTGAAATTGGAAAAAATAGCAACACTAACCAGTAAATTTCGGATGAAACCCTAGATTGGTTTTTCTTCAGATTTTAGAAAACATTTTTTCTTCTTCTTCGCTGAGGTCCATTGCAAGAAACCCTAGAAAATTGGAAATCCATCGAAGAAATAGATCATCCAAGACCATTGAAGCAGAGAGACACTCTGTCTCACGATCGCTCTCGCGATCTTTCTCTCTCTGTCTCTCGATCGCTCTCGCGATCTTTCCCCCTCGTTTGTTTTTTTTTGATCAGGCAGTATGTTTTAAAATAGATAGAATTACACCTAGACCCCTTGAAGTTTGTCACTTAATCACTCAGACCCCCTAACATTTGAAATATTACACACAGACCCCTTAAAGTTTATACACGCATAGCACTTAAACCCCTGTTTTAAATATATCCGTTAATAAATTACATCTAGACACCCTAAAATTTGTAAACATATATTTTATTATTAATAATTTAAAATTGCACCGTATCTTATGATACACGATACGATACGATACACTATTAAAAAACGATACACCTTCTGATACGCGATTTTACCACTATGATATTGACTATTTATAACACTTGATAGCAATTTTTGCGGCTTTGAAGGAGAATAGCCTATTTGTGAACTTTAAGAAGTGCAGCGTCATAACCGATAGCCTGGTGTTCTTGGGCTATGTGGCCAGTCCTATGGGTATCTCAGTGGATGAGGAGAAGATTCGAGCTATTTAGAAGTGGCCTACACCACGGACAATTGGTGAGCGCGCAACTTTCATGGCCTTGCAAACTTCTATAGGAAGTTTGTGAGAAATTTCAGTACTATTGCAGCATCACTTACTGGCTGCCTTAAGCAGAATCAGTTACAGTGGACAGAAGGAGCATCAAGGAGTTTTTAGCTCCTTAAGGAGAAGCTCACTAAAGCTCCTGTATTAGCATTACCTAGCTTTGAGAAGTTGTTTGAGGTTGATTGTGATGCCTCTTGTACTAGCATTGGAGCGGTTTTGTCATAGGAGGAAAGACCCGTGGCCTTTTCAATGAGAAACTAAGCGTGGCGAGACAGAAATGGTCTTACCTATGACCAGGAGTTCTATGTAGTTGTCAGAGCTTTACAACACTGACAACATTATTTAATTCAGAGGGAGTTTATTCTGAATACCAACCATCAAACATTGAAATATTTTGGGACCATCCATATTCCTTCATTATGGTGACCTTCGTTCATTCAAGCGAGCTGTGGGAGAGCTGCAATATCCCTCTTCTTGGTTTGGACCGTTTTTCCAGCAATTACTAAGTTTCTTCGTCATAGGTAATATTCAATTTGGAGTACCCATGATATTTTCTTGTTTAGATCATTTGTTATTTCAATAAGTTGGGCAAGTTTTAAAACCCTAACATGAAAAAGCGAGCAACTGCATGTTTTTTTTAACCTGCCTTTGCCAATAAAAAAAAAATTAAAATAAAAAAAATCTCTAATATGTCAATTGTTGGCTGGTATAGCTTTTTTATGTTTTTTCCTTCTATTTTTTCTGGCCATTTTCAGAATCATATAATCTTTCGGGCTTGTTCTTTCGCTCAACCTATGACCGTTGCAAGTGACTTTGCACTTTGCAATAGTTTGTTCGTGTTTTTGCTTGCATTGTTCGGCCTGATTTTTATTTGTTAGTTATGTTATTTGTGAATTTGTAAAATCGAAGGAAATGAGTTCTGTGGGTGCTAGCAATGCGTCATCCACTTAAGAAGATATAAGTAAACCTCTATGGACGGATGTTACAAGATTAGAGAAGTTAAGCGATGGTGGGGGCAATATTTTATGACAATGTAATTTTTGTAATCAAACTAAGAAAAGCTCATATACAAGTGTAAGAGCTTATTTGTTGAATTTGACTGGTTGTGGGATTGAAGCATGCCAAAAAGTTTTAAGACAAGATATTGTAGATATGAACAAATTAGAGGAGGAAGTCAAAGAAAAATTGAGGAAAAATGCACCGAAGTACCATTGCCTTCTAGTGTGTCATTTAGGGATAAATTGGATAGTTTTGGTCAAGGGGGTAATGAGTCAAAGAAAAGAGAGGTGAGTACGAGGTGAAAGTGGAAGTAATTCTGCTATTGAAAAGGCATTCAACTTGAAGATTCGTGATCATTTAAATGCACTTATTGCTAGGATGTTCTACTCAGGAGGCTTACTGTTTCACCTTGCAAGGAACCTTTATTTCATGGATGTTTTTTCATTTGCCACATCTAATCATTTTCCCAGTTATTTGCCACTAAGGTATAATTCTTTGAGGACTACTTTACTCCAACAAGAAAATGCTAATATTGAGAGATTGTTACAACCCATTAAAAACACATGGAAGGAAAAATGTGTGAGCATTGTTAGTGATGGATGAAGTGATTCACAAAGAAGACTCTTGATTAATTTTATGGTGTTGATGTTTCTTAAATCTGTAGATTATTCGGGTGAAATTAAAGACAAGCTCTTTATTTCCGAGTTGATGAAAGAAAGTGATTCATGATGTCGTTCCTGATAATGTGATTCAAGTGATCATCGATAATGCTAAAAATTGTTCGGGGGCGGGCCATCTCATTGAAGAAATATATCCTAATATTATTTTCTCTTGCTCCACCAAATCACAAGACAATGACCATCCAAGGTCCAATTTAACTAACTAAACAAGATTTGATACATTAAACTAAACTCACGAAGTTTATAAGCCAACATGTAAAGTTTTTAAGTTTCAAGATTACATGCCCAAATAAGTACAAGTCTTTTGCTTGTCAAAAGAATAGATACAAGTTCCTAATAACACTTGCCTTTACAAAAGAATATACAAGAGTTGTATAAACCAAAATACAAGGCTATTCAACTAGATACAAATGAGACTAAGGTTATCTAAAACATCAAAAGAAGAGCTCCAACTCTGGCCCTATCCTCAAGCTAAGCCTAAGTGCGGGCCATCTGTGGAGGCATCAACAAAACTTGAAATATTTTTTCCACAACAGGGTGAGCTAAAACCTAGTAGGGGTATTTGCTATAAGGTAAGCTGCCCGACCTAATGATGCATATGATGGGTGATACACATTCATATACATCAAGCATTCATATATGTACCATGTAACATAAATAAATGCAACCAACTATGCCCTGATATGAGATGATGTTCATGCATGCATAACAAACTTTGAACCCAACCTGGGTTCCACGACACATGTAATGTCATGCTCGTCAACCGAACACTTCATGCCCACACAATCGAGTTAACTCAATGATTTGCCATTTATTATCTTTTTTGGGGTGAATTATTTATGGACTCTACACTAAAGGTCAACCCAACCAACACAGATCTCAGGTTTTGCACCCCTGATCCCGCATACACCGTCACACTTTTATGGGCTCGCTACACTAAGGGTTAAGTATGTGACCCACATAACCATGTTTTGCACCCGTGGGAGATTCTATCATTTCTTGCTAATACCCAATCATTCTATTATCATTGTTCCCGTGAGACTTAATCAGACTTTAGCCCAATTTTCAAGCCCAGACACTCACTTATGTGTAAGTAACTGGCCTATGTACACATAACACTAACCTTGCCAATGCATCGTGGATGTGATGTAAAGCTCGTGCACATGCCATGTATGCCCAAATACAATGAAATGAGCATACGGTCTCAAATACTAAAAGAAATACATATATTTATCATCATGGTATTTCGTCAAACATGTAATGTGCATTAAATTAACCACATAGCATGTTTGTCACTTTCAACTTAATAACATATTTATTAATTCAATAAACATAAAGAACAATTAACTATGCTAATCTAATAATTAAGACGTGTCATATGCTAATTGTCCATTTAACATACACGTAAATTCATATCCATATCAATTAAACTCTTTGCAATTTTAACTTGAAACATAGACCCTTTGCCGGTCAATCCTTGTGTGCACATTCTTTTAACAAAATGGATATGAGAAATCACCTTTCACAAAACAGATCAAAATCTCATGATTTAAACAGCTTCGAAGAACACGCTCTGATCCGAATTTATCAAATTTTGTAAGCGACCCAACCACATAGATAAACATATTTAGATTATGATGTCTAAAATAATTGAGTAGAAAAATGTTAGAAAATCCAAGTACCTCTCAGAATCGGAGTAACTTCCCACTGCTTCAATTTCAGATCAATAGCTATTTACATCATCTCAACCGAGTTAAAGCCAAGTGATCCAAAAACCTAGATGCCATAAACCACATATTCAAATCAAACCACAGATCACCATTTGATTTTAATAGTAGAAATCTTAACAAACCATAAATCCGATCCAATAGATGTTGTCGACATACCTTCAAAAACAATAAACTCAAATTTCATCTCGATCGGAGTTCGTTTTGCTGTTATCTTTATAGATTCCTTTTTCTCTCTCCTCTCACTTGGTTCATCTTTATCCTCTTCCTCTTTCTTCTTTCCCTCTTCCTCTTGGTTTTCTCTCCCTTCTCTTCTCTTTTATCTTCTTTTCTACAAAACAATCCCATATATATAACATACTAATGGTCCCTCCCATGGACATGTGTCCACATGACTCACCAACAAGGTGGACACGTCTTTGCATACAATGACTGATTTCCCTCTAGACACCTTGCACATACACATAGCTGCCACCTCCACTTTCCTTCATTCATTACTCTTCCATGCACCATGATAAGTGTGTAGACACTTGTCTCTCTCACACACACACACAAGCTTAGTCATTTAGTACTTCCAGAACCCAAAGACAATTGTTCCTATCATGTTTACGCCACTTGCTAAGCTTCCAAACGAGTGGACAAGTGTCATAACACTTCACCATAACATTCTCGTGCGTTATGACAAGTGTACACCTCATTTATTAACCATCTATGCAAGGTAACAAGTGTCCACTTCATTAATCACACCAAATACTACATTTTTCCAACACTTGTTTCAAACACATGGCTACATTTGTCTCATGTGCATTACGAATATTTAATACTACATTTTTTTTACTTCCAATACAAACACATTGAATATTACAGCCGTAGAACTCGCCTTCACAGAGAATGTATTTTTGAATGGAGTGGTTAATGCTTGCACAAATACCACGTTTATTTGTCTTGTACCAAAAAAAAAAAAAAATTTCGCAATGGATTGAGTGAGACTATCTCGGCTTCTCGAGGAAACTTTTGTTAGGGGAAGACAAATTTTGGATGTGGTGCTTGTGTCAAATCAGATTGTTGAGGAATATAAGGAAAAAAAGGAAGAGGGTTTTGCTGATTGTTGAGGAGTATAAGGACAAAAGGAAGAGGATTTTGTTTTTGAGGTTGATTTTGAAATTTTTTTTTGATATGGTGGATTGGGAGTTTTTGGCTTATGTGATGAAAAGGAAAAGTTTCAGTTTGAAATTGGGGTGGGGGAGTTGGCTGAGGAGTGCATAGATAATGGGATGTTTATGGTCGGTGAATTTTTCTGTCACAGCTACTGGCGCGTCACAAGGATTTTTAGAGAAACTAGGTCTTAGGCAAGGAGACCCTCTATCTCCTTTCTTGTTTACCCTTGTTGATGTTTTGTGTAAAATGATGGATAGGGCTAGTAGTAGAGAGGTCATTGAGGCCTCTAGGATTGGTAAGGAAAGAGTGGAGGTACCCAATTGGCAATTCAAATATTCTTTTGGGGAGGGGATGGAAAGAATAATCGCTCAATTGCTTGAATTTTGAAATGTTTCGAATTAGTGTTGAGTCTTAAAGTTAACTCGTCTAAATGTGCTATTGCTGGAATCAATGTGTATCAAGATTCAACTTTTTAAAATCCTGCAGCTTGATTGTTGTCATACAAGAAAGAAAATAATTTCTGTTACTAAAGCGCCAGTGGAGAATGAATTCACCAATGTATGAGTGTTAGCTTATCATATATTTTTTTTATGATCAGTAGCTTATCTTTCATTATAGTGAAAAAACACACTCAACAATTATCAAGCTGCATAGGCATTGAAGTTTACTATGTGCTAGTTCTTGGGCATGTCGCGGACATTAATATTACCAGTTTCTGATAAATGATGTGCATTTGAAAGGGTTAAAGATTCTATTATTTTTTAATGGTCTGGATGCGTCAAGTTAAACAAGTAGAATAAAAGCATAAGAATTTTTGGAAGTTGAATTTGATAGGATTGTGGTGATTTCCTTATGAATCGGACTCGGATCTAATTGAATCCGTTCTGCTAAATTGAATGTGCTTACTGCCTTTTTTTTGTGTTTTTTGGCAAATGTGCTCACTGTCCTGTTTGTGATCTATTTTTGACTCTCTAAAGCAGAAACTGCATGTGAAAGGACATCTTAGTTTACTGTTCCAGTTGTCCCACCTGCCACATTTTCCATTGTTTAGAATAGATTGGCTTACAGCGTCTGAGATTTTGAGATAGTTTCTTATCTGCTTTTCAGGCTGTAAATGAAGAAGATTTAGTTGCTGGAAATTATACAATTGATGATATTGTCCTTCCTTTGCCTGGGTAAGGGGATCCACAAAGTTTTACTTGCTTTAGATCATATATGCTTTCTGCGACATAGGGAATGTAATTTGCTTTCTTCTTGTCTAATGCTGTTGTGGCAGTTCAAGAGTCATTTTTCCATCAAATGATATTGGAAAAGTTTTTCATGACTTGGCAAAGAAGGTGTGCTGTTGCTAGCTGAAATTACTTACCTGTTTAATGCATTCCTATCTTGTTTCTTTTCATATTAATGCTCGTAAACAGATACGCTACCTGTGGGGATGGGTTTAGGCTAGCATAATCTTGAAACAGGATGAACCTGTGTATTACAGGCCTACATTATGGCTTGCTCTGAAGTTATGATTTTACTTTTTTTTTTAATAAGAAACAAGACTTTCATTAAACAATGAAAAGTAGTGGACAAGAAATCCGCCCTATGAAGAAAATAATAAGAGAAGATACAAGGAACAGTTACAACCTGTGGTTCTGAATAAGTCCTCATGTAATACATGCTTTGATCCAATCAAGTTTGAGAGGAAAAAAAGGCACATCCTTGAATTCTTTAGCAGTCGATGCCCAAAGGGAAGCCAAAAACTCTACTCTATCTCATAGGAACTCCAGGTATTCCTCATCTTCAAAAAGTCTGCTATTCCTTTCCAGCCATACCACCCAAAAAATTGCCATGCGCCCCCTCCCCCCCCACTCCCACCCCCAATTCCCATAAAATAGATGCTCTACTCCCCTTCCCAAAAGCACAACTATTTGTTCCGTAAAGTAGCACACTCTTTTGGAATAAACCCAACTCCAGCCAAAAAGAGATGATCCACACTTTCATTGCTGCATTTGCACATTATACACCATTGTGGAGCAAGACAAGAAGTTGGTCCTTCCATGAGCTACAGTCCAAGCAAAAACCAGCACCTTTGTTAATACTTTAGCCTTCTAAATCATCTCATGGAGTTCAAACATAGGATAAACTTGTTCATTGATCAAGACATGGAAGTAGGATTTGCCAGAGAACCCACCGGAAGAATCAAGGTCCATACTCTTTTCTCTCCCACCTTTGGCATTAAGGATTCCGGTTGAAGTATAGACAACAAAGATGAAAAGTCCGACACTTACCAATCATTTAGGGCTCTAAAGAAATTAAAGTTCTACCCCCTTGACTTGAAGAATCACAATACATACTTGCAGTAGAAGCTTCTTGAGAGCGAGTCAATAAAAAAAAAGCGGAAAAGACAGAAAAGAAAGAATCACTCACCACCTATGTATCTTTCTAAAACAGAATTCTCTCACCATCCTTCACACCCACTTTAACATACTTCATAAATCCATCTAAATATGGTGGTGATACTCGACTAGTTGGCGGTATGTCATGGACACAGGGGCAAGAAAATTATTATGCCATACAGGATACAAGTCATGGATATCGACCGGGGGTAATGAAATAATGGAGGAATTTAAATTCTAGTGGTGATGATTATTCAAGTAGAGGCCATCATCATTTACTTAGTTGGCAGGGTATTAATGATCATAGACAGAGTTTGGGATTGACAACACATGAAAGATACATGCCTTATGGACATCATCAAAGTAGTGGTATAGAATATATCTATGCGCATGGATCATATGGATATGGTATCCCTTCGCAACTTGAGAGGTCTACCAGTACTAATACTGCTGGACATTATGATCATTGCCCTACACATCTTGAGAGATCTATTAGTACTGGTGGTTACTATGATCGTGCTCCAAGGAGACATCATGATGGATCTTCTAACACGACATCGCATAGTGTCAACTTTTATGGATATGATTAGTTTTTTGCTAGTAGTGGGTTTGAATATCATGGTTTTGGGTACTATCAACATGGGAACTATCCATTATAACCTCCATAGTCATATTACTTTGATTATGAGTCATCTAGCCAATTAACTCAACAAACTCAAATAGACTTAGTATTCACACTTGTATTCTTATCCTTATAGTGGACATTATCCTAGAGATAATAATGATGATTTTAAACCACATCGTCATTCAATGTGGCAATGATTATGACTCAGTATGTTCTTAAATGTCTACATTGAACATTGATAATGATAATTATTTTTTGTAACATCCTTGTGTTTCATTTTAATTATTGTTTAATGTGTTTTTGGATATATTGTGGACATATGATGCATGAATGATGATGTTTATATTTTTACAATTTTTCATAATTTTTTTAAATTTTTTTGGAGCTTTTATCTAGCATTTTGAGCGTATTTGTGATGCCGCGACCGATGTGAATGAGTTCCCTCCAAGTCGATGGTTGAAATTGCAACTTTGAACCATGATCACAACAGAAGCATAGGGGAAAGTTCTAGCAGAATCAGAATCAGAAACAGAATCAACAACACAACGTGATCGGCAGGAAAAAAAAAAAACAGAGTAGAAGAGGAGATAGAGGTTATAGCAGAACCAAAAAATTAGAAAAAGAGGGGAAGAATTAGAAGAGGAGGAAGGAGGAGAAGAATTAGAGGACATAGACATACCTTCGGTGTCTGTCTCAGTCTGATGCAGGGCTAGAGTAGTTTGCTGTAGTGGGCTTCCCTGGTGGGTGTCGCATGCCACTTTTCCCTGGTCAGTCCGATACAGGCTCAAAAGAATAAAAAGAAAAAGAGGAGAAGAGACATACCTTTTTGCGAGCGGCATAAGAAGAGGAGAAGAGGCTTCCCGCTGTTTGCTGGCTCAAATTAATTTGGTGATCAGGATTAGTTTACACACACACACACACACACAGAGATATATATATATATATATATATAGATGAGGCTCAATTGGCTGTGGTTGACATATCTAATTTTTGATCAAATTGCATCAATCCAAGAGCCTGTAATAGTTTAAAACAAAAAATTAAAAAGTTGGCTAAGGCGATCACTTATTCGCTTTCTTTGCTTGCTTTTCTCTCGCCTCACCTACGTTCGCTTTGTCTAGCATGTTCAAGGCGACATAGGGTTGCCTCGCTTCGTTTCTCGCCTAGGCGAGTGCCTAGGCTTGCTTTTCACAACGCGGGTTGCAATTGTACCCGGTGTTTCGAAAAAATGAGCAAGATTTCCTGTGTCACTTTGGACAAGTGTTGGTAAAGAAGTTAGTCGATGATACTAAACTTAGGTTAGTAACTTGTAATATAGGAACATTAATCGGGAAAGAATGAAGTTGGTTGAAACAATGAGTAGAAAAAAATTAATATAAAATGCTTAGACGAAACTAAGTAGGTAGGGGCTAAAATGAGTGAAGTAGAAATTGCAGGCTATAATCTTTAGTATGCTGGAAAAGATATATGTAGAGATGGAGTAGCCATAATAGTAGATGTGCATCTTAAGCAAGAAGAGGTTGATGTTCTGAGGAGAGAAGATAGAATAATATTAATTGAAACTTGTAATAAGAGAAAGTATAATTGATATTATTTGAGCTTATGCACCTCGCATAGGATTAGATGAATACATTAAAATCCAATTTTGTGAGGATAATGATGAAGCAATGAGAGTAATGCCTATGAGAGAGAGAGAGTATACATAGGAGAAGACTTTAATGACCACAAAGGAAAAGTTCGGGCTAGATATAAGAGGGTGCATGGTGACATGGATTTGGAGATAGAAATGATGTTGGAGATTTTGTTTTAGATTTGCTATTACATATGATTTTATGATCGCAAATATTCGTAAAGAGGGATGGACATTTAATAACTTCTAAACTAGATTAAATGAAACTAAATAGATTTCGTTCTAACTAAGAGACTGGATCGTAGATCATGTAAGAACCGTAAGGTTATTCAAAGAGGGAGCTTGACCACACAATATTGGATAATAGTGCTAGATGTATTAATTGAAAATAATTCGAGACCTAAAAAAGAGATTAAAAGTCCAAGAATTAGGTTTGTGAAATTTGAAAGGTAGAAATAGATTTGTTTAAGAATAAAATGCTAAAAGAAGCACATGGAACAAATTTAATGTGGAACGATGTTAGAACATATTAAAAAAATCTATGGAGATTCTTGGAGAATTAAGAGGTAATGGGCCATTGGCGAGAGAGACTTGGTGGTGGAATGATGAGGTCTAAATTGGATAAAAGCAAAAAAAGAATATTATAAAACTTGACAAAAAGCTAAAAACAATGAGAACTTTAGAAGTTATAAGCTTGCAAATAAAGAAGTAAAAAAGAGGGTAGGAGAAGCTAAGCACAAAATATATGATGATCTTTACTCTAAAGTAGACACAAAGGATGGAGAGAAAAGTATGTATAAGCTTGCTAAATTAAGTGAAAGAAAAATTAGAGACTTTAATCATACTAAGTGAATTAAGATGTAAAATTTCATGATATGATTTTACGACTTTTGACTCTTGCGCATCTCGAGATATATATGTAAAATGCAATTTTTAAGTTGGATTGGATTGATCTCAGATTAGATTGTTATATATTCATATCCAAATCCGGTTATAATAACTCAAACGGATTCGGATCGAAATCTGATCAACGGATATAAAATTTAATCCATATTCAACTAAACGGATTCAAATCGGGTTTAATCAAAATTCAATCCATTGATAAGTCTACTTACATTAGGATTTTGCTTTGGGTACCTATCTTTTTGCCTTATGTGTAAATTGACTAAACACATTCAATATGAACTTCCATGGTGCATGTTATTTACCCATGATATAGTATTAATTGAAAAAAGCTGAGAATAAATTAATAGCAAAACTAGAAACTTGGTGAGAGGCTCAAGAATAAAAAAGATTTAAGATAAGTAGAATTAAAACTAAATAAATAGAACATAAGTTTAGTAAAAAGTGGAATTCAAATAGGGAAGCAATAAAGAGATACCAAATAGTGAATACTTTTGATTTTTGGGGTCAAGTATCCATAGGGAGTGTGATACTGGTTGCGATGTTGCTCATAGAATTAAAGCAGGATGAACTAATTAGAGGAATACATCTGGATTATTGTGTGATAGACGCATACCGTTTAAGTTAAAAGAAAAGATCTATTGAACAACCATAAGACCATCTATGCTTTATGATATTAAATGTTGGACAACTAAGAAGCAACACGTTCAAAAATTGAGTGTGTTGTAATTGAGAATGAGAATATGGATGTGTGGTGAACTAGGAAAGATAGAATTTGGGGCAAGAATATATGTGAAAAAGTAGAGGTAGCGCATATAGGAGATAAATCAAGAGAGATTGACTTAGGTGGTTTGGACATATTTACAGATGGCCTATGGCGCCAATAGGAAAGAATGATGCAATATCTCGTAATCGAAGATGTAGAGGAAGATCATAATTAACTTTAGATGAAATAGTATATGATAACTTATAGTTTAAAAAAAAAAAATGACCCTTAATAGGAAAACAATAACGAAACAGGATTCATGTGACTGACTCCAAAAATGTTGGGACAACACTTTGTTGAGTTGAGTTGTTTAGTCACAACTTAGAAAAACTGTGAAGTTGGCCTTGTTATTTTTTTGGGCTGTTCGATGATTTTGCTTTCATCCTTGTGGACTGATGTGGGTTTAAAACATATGCATGTTCTTGGTGTTGTTCCATTAGAAATTGATGTATGTATAGAATTTCACAATCGTGGTGAATTTGGTGGATAGATAGATGGATATGTTTTAAGGATGTTTTCACACTATAACCTTTGACTTCTATGTTGTCATCTTTTCTCTTCTTCTGACCCTCTTTTATCGTCTTTCCTTTTATTCTAAGTATCTTTTATTTTCACTGGTCAGAGTGCTATCAGCTTGACGGAGAGCGTACATGCTGTGAAGTGAGTTATTCAGAACTACTTTTGAGTTCTTTACTTTCCTTCTTTATTGGGCTGGTCTTTAGTGGTGGCTGTGAATTAAGCTGTGTGCTGTGGATTTAAACCAGCCAAACATCTCTCTGCATCATGGTTTACTTCACAGTTGTTTCAGTGGATGATCTCTCTCTCTCTCTCTCTCTCTCTCTCTGTGATTATATTTGGATTTGTAAGTCTAACTACTGTTGTGGTAGGGAGTTTTCCATAACCAGTATGACTGGAGCATACAGACGGGTGTTTCAGAAACCTAAGGACTATGAATGGTTATGTCTAGCATCTTGTCGCTTCATATCTCTCATTTGCGCAATTTTTAGTTGGAAATTGTAAAATAACTACAAAGAATAATAATTTTTCCTTTTATTACAGGGAACTGCTTACATATACGGATGGAAGTATACAACTGGCGCGGACAGATATGGACATCATTGCCAAGTCAAGATCTGCAACCATGGCCAGAGAGGGGGGTGCAGCTAATAGAAATGAGGAGGAAATGCTTCCAGTTAGTTGTGAGGCAGGAAGCCTTGAAAATAATACAATTCTTTCAGCAGAAAATAATGAAGCAAAATGTAAAGGAGAAGTGGGCTCTCATAGGGCTCTCAAGTTGGGTTTTACTCTCCCGTCTTCTTGCTACGCAACTATGGCCATAAGAGAGCTGCTGAAAATATCAACTTCTGTATGTATCTCATCTGTAGCCTTCTTTTGTTTGTTATTTTACTAATTTTCATGGAAGCTTAATACTCCAGCCGCTGTAAAAAAAAAAAAAGCCCATTTTACAGTAGATCCTCATTGAGGATTTTTGTCAATGCCTTTATCCAGGATGGGATATTTAGTTCACACGCTGGCTTGCACATGTAACAAAAGAGAACACAGAAGCTGGTGGCATATGAACTGGGGATGGCAATGAGGCTGGTAACTGGTTGTAGATGCTAACCCCGAGTTGGCTTGTGATGGACCATTATTGGTTCTGCTGATCTAAACACACAAGTAACGTTCGTGCCAGGTCCAGTCTTAATTAGTAGATAAGACCTGGTTAGCAGTGCAAGCTTGAAGCATGGGCTTGCATTTACCACTATCTAGAAGAAAAAAGTACACGCCCCCTAATGTGCAAACTAAATTTCACGCCTAGCACGTGAATTTTTTAAATTACCAGGGTGGAGGCGAGATTCGAATACAAAACCGCTTGCTTTGGTATAATATTAAACCACCATCTTGTCTAAAAGTTTAAACTACTAGAGAGGGTATAACTTAAGTTTTATACTTTGTTAAGAATATTAGGGTATTATGTGTAAATATTAGAAGGTGTATACGTCTTTTGTATTATTATAAGTTAACTATAAATACAAGTGGTTTGTGAGAGGTAGATTACGTTTTGACCACTCTCCGTTTCTCTCTAATATTGTGTTAATTCTCACAACTTAACATGGTATCAGAGCTAAACAATTCTAAATCCAAATATTAATTCAAGTCGTCACCGTTGTGCCTACTGTCGAAAATCCTTGTCTGGTGGTGGTGGTAGTTGCTGGTTGGGTGTGAGGCGCCGTCGACTGTTGTGGTCGACGTTGGTGGCTTCTGGTTCTGCTTCGTGGTGGTGTGTCTGATGTTTGTGGCTACTGGTCATCGACATCGGTGACTTCGTCTGGTGGAGGTGGTAGTCGCTGGACATTGGCGTCGTTGACTGGTGTGGTCGACGTTGGTGGCTTCTCTTGGCGCCGTCGACAGTAAAGGTAGAATTAGGGTTGGTTGGTGAAGAAGAAGACCCACTCGAACGGGGTCGGTTGTGGGTTTGGGTGACAGATCCAAATCCAGATCCAAGCCTAGCCCAGATCCAGATTCAGACCCGGATCCTGACCTAGATCCAGGAGACTTAGCCCAGATCCAGTAGCCTTCAGACCAAACCGGTCCAAGTCCGGTTCAACCCCGGTTCAGTAAGGTTTGCATCGGTTCAGTAAGAAAATAAAAACTTAGTATGGTTGTCGTATACGTATTTTACGTTCTGATAATGTTCGAGAATATGAATCTGATCGTTTTTCAGCTTATCTTAATAAAACTGGTATTATTCATCAGACTTCCTGTGCTTACACCTTCCACAAAATGGTGTTGCCGAACGCAAGAACCGTCATTTGTTGGAAGTCACCCGTGCACTGTTATTCTAGATGAATATTTCCCGATGTTTTTGGAGTGATGCTGTTCTCACTGCTTGTCATCTTATTAATCGAATGCCATCCTCTGTGTTAAGTAGGCAAACTCCATATTCTGTCATTTTCCCTGGTAAGCCCTTATTTTCCTTAACTCCTAAAGTTTTTGGGTGTGTCTGTTGTGTTCACAACTTGGGCCCTGGGTTTGATAAACTTGACCCTCGGGCTACCAAATGTGTATTTTTTGGATACTCCCGCACACAGAAGAGGTATCATTGCTATAGTCCTTCCTTGCGACGACACTTTACTAGTGCCGATGTCACGTTTGAGGAATATGTTCCATATTTTCTGGCACTTGCTCAGCCTTTGGATTTGGACTTTGGGTCGTTTCTTGTACCATCTCTTCTCTCACCGTCAGATATTCTGTTGCCTACTGTGTTATCGTCTACTTTACCTCTTCGTGTATACTCTTGTCGTCCTTGCCCATCGACTGAGGTGCCCGTACCGTCTTTTTTGCCGTCTGCTGATCCTAGTACATCAGGTAATTTAGACTCTGTACTTATTGCTCTTTGAAAAGTTACTTGTTCGTGTGTTACTAATCATCCAATTGCTCATTTTGTTTCATGTAATGTCTTGTCTCCTGTATTCTCTTGTTTTACCTCTCAATTATCTACTATCTCTATCTCTAAGCACTTACAGGATGCGTTATCTGATCCGGGTTGGAGGAAAGCTGTGGAGGAGGAGATGGATGCCTTACATCATAATGGGACTTGGGATCTCGTTCTTTTATCTCCTGGTAAACGAACTGTTGGTTGTCGTTGGGTGTACACTGTTAAATTTCATTCGGATGGTTCTGTGGAGTGTTTCAAAGCCTAACTTGTTGCAAAGGGTTTTACTCAGATCTATGATGTTGATTATGAGGAGACTTTCTCTCTTGTTGCCAAAATTTTCTCCGTTTGTATCTTGATTTTTTTGCCTACTAATCTTGATTGGCCCTTGTTTCAGTTAGATGTCAAGAATGCTTTTTTACATGGTGACTTGGTTAAAGAGGTATACATAGAGCAGCCACCTGAGTTTACTGTTCAGAGGTAGTATGGTAAGAGTGTATGTCGGTTAAAGAAATCCTTGTATGGTTTGAAGCAGTAACCGAGGGCATGGTTTGGTAAGTTTTCAGATGTAATTTTAGAGTTTGGTTTTCTTCAATGTCAGACAGACCATTCTGTGTTTCATAGACAGACGGATGTCGGATATGTTCTATTGGTGATCTATGGAGATGATATTGTGATTACTGGAAATGATTTTGAGGGATTGCCAAGTTAAAAACCTTCCACCAAGATCGATTTCATACTAAGGATTTGGAAAAACTCAAGTATTTCTTGGGTATTGAGGTGGCTCGATCTAAACAGGGTATTTATTTATCCCAGAGGAAATATGTACCCTTTTTTTTTTTGGGGGAAGGGGAGGGAGAAAGGGGCTTGAACCCTTGACCTCAAGAAGGTAAAGCCTTCACAAGGTAAGGAGTACCATTGGACCAAAGACCCATAGGTGAGGAAATATGTACTTGACATGCTAGAGGAAACAAGTTTGCTGGGTGGCAGACCGATTGATGTTCCTATGGATTCGAATCAAAAACTGTTGATGGATGATGGTGCACTGTTTGAGAATTCGGGTCGGTATCGTAGATTGGTTGGGAAGTTAAATTATCTCACTATTACTCGACCGGATATTTCCTATGCAGTTAGTCTAGTAAGTCAGTTTTTGGGGTGTCCTAGAGTACCACATTGGGAGTCAGTTACTCGTATTCTGCGATATCTCAAACGTGCTCCTGGCATTGGATTGTTATATTGAGCTAATGGACATCTTAGAATGGAAAGTTTCTCAGATGCTGATTAGGCTGACTCTCCTGATCGGAGATCAACTACTGGTTATTGTACTTTCTTAGGAGGTAACGTTGTTTCATAGAAAAGTAAGAAACAACCCGTGGTAACGAGATCTAGTGCTGAGGCTGAGTATAGGGCAATGACGCATACGACGAGTGAGTTGACTTGGCTACTACACTTCCTCCAGGAAATTAGATTTTCAGTTCAACCTATTTTACAATTGTTCTGTGATAACTAGGTGGGTATCCATATCACTGCCAATCCACTGTTTCACGAGAGAACCAAATATATTGAAGTTGATTGTCACTTTATTCGAGACAAAATAATAGCTTGAGAGATTATAACTCCATTTTTGAAATCTGAAGATCAGCTTGCAGATATGTTTATCAAAACATTGAGTCGTACACGTCTTACAACAATTTGTTCAAAGATCAAATTATATGATATATATAATCTAGCTTGAGGGGGAGTGTTAAGAGTATTAGGGTATTATGTGTAAATATTAGAGGGTGTATACGTCTTTTGTATTATTATAAGTTAACTATAAATACAAGTGGTTTGTGAGAGGTAGGTTAAGTTTTGACCACTCTCCGTTTCTCTCTAATATTGTGTTAATTCTCACAACTTAACATACTTCAATAGTCTAACTGTAGAGTCAGCTCAAACATAAGGCTACTTTGAAACCCCTTACCTAACATTGTTTGCTAATGATGTTTCCTGATGACTGTGTTGCTATCCTTCTTTTAAGTGACATGGAAATCATCAAGCATCAGTGGTCTTGTATATATATTTAGGAAAATGCTATACATACTTGATAAAATACACTACCATTTTAAACTCATTGATGTGACAACGTAGTTGTCCTATGATGCCATTCTTAGTGGGTCCAATTTCATATACCCAAGTTTTATTATTGTATGGCACGTTTGAGTGTAAAATTGTGAGTTCGTATAGCATTATCATATATTTAAGTAACAACATAGAATTCCTATGCTCTGCAGGTTGCATTTCACAAAACATTAAACCACTAAGCTTGGTACTTGTAGAAGTTTGAGGAGCGCATGTGATGCCAATGCCTTGGGTGAAATAGTTCATAGATCAAGAAGGAATGCTGGACAAAAAGGTTTACAATTCCCCTTTGTACTTCAAAGTGCTGTTGAGGTTGGGATTTATGTTTTGTACACTATTGCTATGTTGAGGTTGGGAATTACGTTTGGTACACTATCGTTATGTTGAGGTTGATTGTAATTTCTTGAGCTTTGGGAAGTCCAAGTCAACTGACAGAAATATAGGGATATCCAATCTAATCTTTGGTCAAACTCGGTTCAAACTCGAACTCGAACCGAAACCCAAATTGAACCAACCCACCTTTTTTTCTTTCTAAAAACCTTTCTTCCGGCCCGCCCCCTCCTTGTCAGCGACCCCCACCTGAAGATTCCCTCCCAATCGGCCACCCCCACCCACCAAAACTGAACGCCCAAAACCCTCGTTGAACCGCCCTTTCTTGCTGGGTTGTTTTCTCGGACACCTATTTGGGTGTGGTTGATTGTAATTTGGCCTTCTAGTTCTCAACCACCGTGAGCAGAGCATTGTAAATGCAAACATCAGACGTAGTCTATGGTTATTTCCCATAAAACATATTTGCTTCTTTGTATTTTCATTCCCAGGTGAACAATAAAAATCATTTGTGTACATTTGCAGATTGCATTTCCTAACATGTAAAGTCACCGAGCTTGTTGCTTCTGGGATCCACTACACGACAAGGGCTTGTCCGGAGGGAAAATTTATGAATCGAAAAGGGCGTAGGCAAGCGCGGTTAAGATTTTATCTTAAATTATGTAAGATTTGAATAAACCGTGGGTCTATTATTCTATTACTAATCTCATGTTTAGATGAGGTATTAATGTAGGATATTAAGTTGAAAAAGACAAAGCACCTTACAACAGTGTTAAAATTTTAACCTAGAAGGATACTCTTGTCATTTGACATATTGATACTAATCATGTCTTATTTAATACAACTTATTAAATGCTATTGGTTTATACCAAATATGGGGTGTTAGATGAGATTTTAATATAGTAAAATATCTTCAAGACCGAGACTTATAAATTGATTTTAAGTTGGTATTAAATGATGATTGGGCTAATTTAGTCTTATTCCATTTTTTTAGTACCCCAAACAAATATTGTATTGGATTCCATTGGATGTTAGTAGTAGTGTTATTAGAATTGGATCAGACCAGTCGGTCAAATTGGTTCAATCGTGAACTAGGACCTAGAACAATACGGTTTTTTAGTTAGATCGTACAAGGAATCGAATTGTTTAGGAATAGTTAAATCGGTCGGTTTTGGACTATACCCGTGAATTGAACTGTTGGAATTTTAATTCTTATATATAAAAAAAAATTCCCTTTTTTAGGCCATTTAGTCCTAAATCAATCGCAGACCAATTCACACTTCAGTTTAGTGGCCACTCAGGCGACCACGATAGCAAAGAACAATAGCTCAGGGAAGCGACAACTCAGTGACTACTCCTTTGCTCGAAGCTTGATTTCTCTCACTCAATCAGTCTCTCTGACTCAAGTGACGAATAGCTTCAAACCTTCAACACTTCAACTCGATTGATCTGACTCTCCTCTCCTCCCTTCTCCTTGTTTCTGTAACGGTAAGTGTAAGTGTGTAACCTCTCTTTCTCTTTCACACACACACAATCACTGAGTCCCCTCTCTTTGAAATTTGGCTTAATCATGTCCCGTTGATTTCATTCAACTGATAATGCTTGATTTCATCCAAAATATAAGTAATAAGTTTGTTAATTGAGATTATGGGAATGTGAATTGATAATGTTATATAATATTTATAATATTTTTTAATTATATGACTGGTCCGACCAGTTAACCTAACGGTTAAACCAGTGAATCATTGACCGGTTCGATTCTGATAACATTGATTAGTGGTAGTCATTGATGTTTGTTATGAGAACTCAAATTGAAGTTGACAAAATTTATGCCTGAACTCAAGGTAGGTGATGCTACCACAAAGCGTCTGTAAATTTAAAAGCAGCATGTCTAGCAACTATGAAAACGATTTAGCACAAAATAGCTTGACTTACTACTACTTGGGAAAACAAAAGATTGCATAATTTGGTACAAATTTGTAGACATTTCTTTGGCACAAACAGCATTGCTACAATGTACAGCTTATCAGCTTCGTTTAGTGTTTCTGAACTGACCTTCTGTGAAGTGCATCAAGAACTCAGGTGTCTTGGAGAAGATTGCATCATCAAAAGAGTCGAAAGATATGTTGAGATCCTGCAGTAAGAAACTAAAGGAGGCAATAATTTGCATTATGTTCTTGTACAGGTGGGTTTGTAACAATGAGGTATAAACTCATACGTTTAAGTTGGATGGTTTAACAGATACACATATTTGTTAAAGTGATTGCGTACGCCCAAAGTAGCATGAACACATGATAGCTTACATATAATTCCTGTATATATTTTTTTGATATACGTTGATAAATCACTATTATAATAAATAATCAACTATTACAAATTTTGAATAATAGATCCATAGCAGATGGAAAAAGCACCCATACTAGGGTGCAAAAAAAAACTTGAAAGACTTCACAATTGAATCCCCAAAGAGAGGGAAATTAGAAATCAATCTCTGATTGACTTCAGAGAATTAAAGGTGTTTAACTAGACTGGGTTCAATCGGTTATGTAATTCCTATATTGGGTTCAATATTAAACTAATGATGAGGTCAAATTTTCTAAGAGGCATAAAATCCTAATTCTATCAATGAGCATGGTCGAGCAATAATTACGTGCATTCGAGTTTTATATTGCAACTAGAGTACAAAAAATCTGTATTAATTACTGTTATGCAAAAAGGAAAAAAAACCCTAATATACACGGAATCTATATTAATTACTGTAAATCGTGAATCACGATTGCGACCCCTTATTTTCTGAATAGAAAATTGTAGTGCTTTACCCTATTCTCTGATGCACACGAGCGATGGAAAGTTGATACGTTAAAAAGTGCATTGAGATAGGGATGGCTACCACATATATATAGGACTTTATCTCCTACTCATTTGTCCATCAAAGAAGCCTTAGAAGAGTGGTAGACTTCCACTCCTTATTTTTAGGGAAACCACACCCCACATATAATTGATTAAGTTATACAATTCTTGTTGAGTTGGACAACCTTTAACCCATGATTAAAATACCACATGCGTAGGACTAATAGGAAAGTTTTATTAAAATAATAAAAATGTTCCAACAATCTCTCATTTGGTCTACACATGTAAAGTTACAATTTTTGAAAACGACACACATGGGTTAAATAAATTAAAAATCGAGTGCCCACTCTTTAATTTTTTTTTGAAAAACAATTGCCTAAACAATTTGGATATTGTCTTAACTTTCACTCAATACTAAAAACAACACTAACATGGATCATGAATATTTTAGAGTTCCATTAATTGACTCGAAGACAGTCCCATGGTCTCAAAGCTAATGTCATTAGCAGAATTGAGAGTTTAGCTTTATGTGGTTTTTAACAAAGAAGTGAATACTAAATAAATGTATACACCTCATACAATCAAATACATTCATATGTCCATCATGCTTCACACTTATGGCTTGTCATCCTGATATATTACATAATACCGTTATGTGAAAATCATCACCAACTTATCAGAATGAAGGTTTACCGATATGTTGCTTAATCATATCTCACCCAAGTATACCACATGTATATATGACATATTCCTAGGCTATTATAACCATATAGTATATGCACAAATAAATACCAAGGTATAATATGAAATATAAAAGCATTATTACCTTTATTGCTATCATTCAATAACAAGAATAAAATTTAAATCAAAACTGGTATCCTTCATATCAAAGTTTAAGAAATGTTTTGTGTCATGAAGCAAATGGATGTCATTACTGACAAGTAAGATGTCATACATATGGAGAATAAAAATTATAAATCGGCTCCCACTTACCTTGAGATATATGCATTTGACAACAATATTCTCTTTGAAATCATATCCAACTACAACTTAGTCAAATTTTAAATACCATTGCCTTGAGGCTTGCTTCAATCCATAAATGGATTTCTTCAGTTTGAAAACAAGATGTTCTTTGCATTTGACTGCAAAAACCATCAGGCTAAGCTTATGTACATATCTTCTTCAAGATCACCATCCAAAAAAACTATCTTCACATTCATCTGAAAGTGAAACTCATACACATCACGTATGACTAATCTACACACTCTAGTAGATCTCCTTAAAGGAATGGACTCCACCATTGGGGCAATAGACCGTTGAGGAATTGGAGGCACAACTATTTCTTCCTCAACTGTGGGAGGGATCAAAACATCCCTAGGAGCTGGAAGAACTACTGAAAATTAAGACTGGAATACTCCCACTATCTTTATGGTAATCAATTTTCCTATGTTTCGAACTCTCATTGACATGATCATCTTCAAAGAACTTAGCATGACTGGTCTCAATTATTTCCATATGTCTACATGGACAGTAAAATCTATAACTCAAGGACCTTTTGGGGTATCCAATAAAATAGTAAGAGACGGTCTTAGGATCAAGTTTCTTTATCTCGGGATTATATAACTTGATCTCGCCATGACATCCCCAAACATGAATGTTACCAAGTTTTGGTTTTCTACTAGTCCATATTTTATATGGAGTTTCAGGTGCATCCTTACAAGGAACTCGATTTAAAAAATATACTGCGAACTTTAAGGCTTCACCCCAGAAAGACTCTGGTAAGTCGGAATGACTCATCATACTCCGAATAACATCTTGGTAGGTGCGGTTCCTCCTTTCTGAAACACTATTCTGCTCTGGTGGTCCAGGTGTGGTGTATTGGGGAACTATGCCTTGTTCCTTTAAATACTCCACGAACTCTCCAGGATTTACACCACGACGACCCATCTTACCATAATACTCTCCTCCTCTATTAGATCGAACAACTTTGATCTTCCTATTCAACTGTTTTTCAACCTCAACTTGATAAGATTTGAATACATCCAATACAAAAAAATCTAAGGGATCTAAAATCTCTTCTTTGACTAGTAACTCCAATCGTTTTCTAGAGACATGAGCTAGTCTCTTATGCCACAACATCGAGGAATTCTTTGAGGTATGAGGACGCTTAAGGCTAGAAGAATTCGAGGATTCAAATAAAAGAGAAGATGCATAAGTATCATCTAAAACAACCTGATATAATTCATCAATCAATAAACCACGATCAATAAAACTGTAACTAACTGCAAGTCTATAAATAGAAATA
Organism: Ilex aquifolium; assembly: GCA_951799425.1. Lineage (NCBI taxonomy): Eukaryota > Viridiplantae > Streptophyta > Magnoliopsida > Aquifoliales > Aquifoliaceae > Ilex > Ilex aquifolium. The sequence goes on from OX637395.1 coordinate 15,053,341, forward strand.
AGATTCCGCCTAAATGATTGAATATAAAAAGTGTCTTCTAAAAATATAGAAAAACTAGAATCTAATACTAGTTGATAAGTCCTAATGGCTTCGACTTTTATTTCCTACGCATTTTCAGGAAACAACTTATCTTGTGACTTGGGGTTTCTCTTGCTGGTGAATCCCTTCTGTGCTCCTCTTCACCCAATCTTTGTATTTGAAGCAATCTTTCTTCACGTGCCCCTTCTTCTTGTAGAACCAACATTCAACACCTTCAGACTTTCTCTTATTATTGGTATCTTTCCCTTTCTTGTCATATTTCTTAACCCTATCTTTTTGAACACCTTTTTTGCTATTGGAATGAACCCCAAAATTAACTAATTCTGCCTTAAAACCCCTTAAATGCTCCTCCTCGGTCACACTCAAAGTGATAAGTTGACGTAGACTCCACTTAATCTCTTGAGCATTATAGTTCACCTTAAATGTGTCAAAAGATTGAGGCAAGGAGAGCACTGCCATGTGAACTAAAAGGTCTTCCTCAAAAGGGATGTCAGATTCTCTTAGACCAATTACCAACCTTGACATCTTTAAAAGATACTCTCGAATTCTCCCATTCCCATCATAATTGAGGGTCATCAATTTGGACAAATAGTCATACTAGAGAGATTTCTTAGTCCCAACGAATTGTTTCTCAATCAATGACAGAAGCTCTTTTGTAGTAGTAGTGATCTCAAAAGCTTCTCGTAGAGGTTCACTGATAAATGCCTGAATGATCATCATAGCCATACAATTGGTCTTCTTCCACTTGGCATAATAAGCCATCACTACCTCCGTAGCATCTTTATCCAAAGCCTCTGGCACATCATCAAAGATGACAAAATCATAATCTTCAGACCTTAACGTGATGTCAATGTTCTTACGCTAGTTGTAATAATTACAATCATTCAATGGTTCTATCCCTACTAATTGTTTCTGGAGTATTATTCATAGTTGTATTGACAAAAAGTATAATCAATGTCGTATCTTTTAAGAGAGACCACAAAAACTTTAACATTTCAATCTATGCTTAAGGCTAAAGTTGGACTGTTCAGGGTGTTTTACTTTTATGCGTGAACTTTCCACTCTGCGGGAACAGACAAGATATATAATCTAGTCTCACTTTTTGGTAGAGATTTTGACATGTTATTAGTCTCCCAAGGTCACACTAGTCAAGCGTGCATAGACCTAGTCAATCGTGTTTTAGTTTGATTCAGACACTTTCACTTCCTTTTGGCAAAGAGGGTTTAACTAATCTCCCTATCACACTAATGACTATTCTATTCACTCAACTTGTTCAAAATATACAAATTACCTTTTAGCAGAATTAGAAGTTTTGTTCAAGTCAGTGCACCTTGTGGCCTTAATGAGATTCAATTCTCAAAATTCAAGAAAAACACAGCCTTTATAGGTCGATCACCTTTTGGTAGAGCGCGATTCTACATTAGTTATGTTTTCTTAAACGACCATTTTACGGGTCTTTCATAGTCTCTAAAGGTAAGATCCACCACCATAAAGACATAGATCATATGTCTAGGTCTATTAAATTTAATTATCCTAATTAAATTTTAAATAAACATGCGTATACATTATGAGTACTAATATTTAATTTCTCAAGAGTTATAAAATTAAAATTCCATCTATATTTCAACCTAAACATATGATCCATATTCCACATGACAATATGATCATAAAATCATACACAAAATATTTCATCATGTGGGGTTCTCTACTATCTTTACGTTGACTACTCGTAGGCCTCAATTGAATTTAAATTGGATCCAAAAAATTACTAAAATAATAACAAATATCAATTGGTCAAACATAAAGAAAAACAAGTCATTGAAAAACATTATTGTAAATAACAATAAAATATAAAATAACACACTACTCAATGATACAATAAATAACAAGTTTAACTTGGTTACAATTATGAAAAAAATCTTTTTCACATATCATTGGATTTAGCTTTCTTACAGAACAAGTAAAACATCAGCACTACAAGACTGCTATCATGTTCATTTAAAAAACAAAATATTGGGTTGACTTTTGTATTTCAACAATGCTAGTAGTGGATAACATCGTATTCAAACTTGATCTGATATCACTTGTGGGATTTTAACAAATCTTAATATACATGGATTTAGGGTATTCTATATAATTAAATCTAATAATCATCATATATTTAAACAAAATAATCGACAAACCTGTAAAAAGTGAATCACGATAGCGACCCTTTATTTTTTGAATAAAATAATGTAATACTCTACCCCAATCACTGATGCACACGACCAATGAAAAATTGATTAAACTACTACATGTATAGGACTAATAAGAATATTTTATTAAAATAATAAAAACGTTCCACATGAATGTCAATGACTCTACACAAATGTTTGATTTAGACGTGCGGAATATCAGTAAGCAAACAAAGGCAGATCCAAAACAGGGTTCAATAGGCTTACTAAATTGACGTATGGTAAAGGAGGACCTTAGTAGACCAATTAGGCGCATAAAAACCTGCAGTCATTCTCACCTCTTAGAAATGGAACAATTTGCCAATGGTTAAAATTTCTTGTATGGTACGATGGAAAAATGGAAGGATATAATTTTTTTTTGAACAGTTAAAGAATGAAAAGTTAGAAAGATGAAAAATTGGAGGGATAGATAAAACATCATATTTGATGAGGAAAGAAAACAATAAGGATGAAAAAATGGATGAATTAACTATCCTTCCAACTCACCAAAATCAATCCCTCCAAAATTAGGAGGAAAAGTGGATGAAAAGTTAATTATGTGTGTTAAAATGTATGTTATTTGTCTATATATCATTTGATATATACATATATCATATTTATCAAATACATATTATATATACATTAATTTCATATATAGATATAATGAAAAAATATATATTTATACTTTTTTCAAAAAAACTAAAAAATTAAAAAATATTCTTTTTTCTTCTTACCAAACACAAAAAAAATTAATTATTCTTACTTTCAATCTCTCTTACCAAATAGACAGGAAGGAAGGAATGATTCATCAATTTGAAGGATAAAAAATGTGCCCCCCCTCTATGTTGTTTTAGTATTTCTTCACTATTTTTAATTATGCTCACCCTATTTTTTTGGCACATCAATTAGTGTACACTAATATCAAATGAATATGAATTTTTTGACACATTTTGGAAATGTTATGTATCTATCTAGATAAAATTTTAAATATACTAGAATTATTTTATACTTTCTAAGACTAAAAAAGACATGATATATGTATTCGCTAGTTTACTTGTGATTTTGACATTTATTTTTGCTAATTATGGTAGAAATTATAGATTGCACATTAAACTGCATAATTGATTGAATAAGTTATAAATATCAAAGTGATAACATGATTGTGTATATAAAAAATAATAAAGTTGTTATCCAATGGTTTCAAAGTACGAAAATTCATTGGAGTCAATTCTAAATGATTTTCATTAGCCTATATTTGTAAAAAAAAAAAAATGTTGCCATTTGTATATACTATGCTTACCAAATTTTTGTATGTTGGGTTTAATGAACTTTTAAGTATTAGATATGATGTAATTAAATATAAATTATTGTCCTATTTCTATCGATTGTAAGAAAAAAAATTTAGTTTGTTGAAATATTCGTACCCCCTTGACACAATTTTTTGACTCCGCCCCTACTTAGAGGATAGGATGAATATACCATTTCTTTCTCTCTTTTTTACACTTTCCAAAAATAAGGGCATACCTTCAGCAGCCCTGCACGAACGACAAGGTCATGAAGTTCGAGAAAAAAAAAGTGAGGTCCAAAGAGCCACCACAATAGAATTGCCCTCTTGGTTATAGTGGATTCAGCATCGAACAGTAGATTTTGAACAACAAAATAATGTCCATCTACTTCAACGGCAAGAGAAAACCATTATTATAAGGTTGATATGCTTTCCTACAGAAACAGACAACAAACAAGAATTTCATGACCAGTAACTTCTCTTCTCAAGTTTATCTTGAAGGCTCTTGAACAATCAACTTAATGCTGACAAACCACATAAAAGCAAAGGGCAATGACAATTTTCGGCGAAAGCAATGACGTTTCGTTCTTGTAAACCTAATTGTAACTTCAGAAAATAGTAATAAACCTTCAAGTTCGTGTATTATTTCAAATATCAATACAGAACATGCAATTATAATGACCATAGTCTGTACACCAGGAACATATTCACCAACTTTTGTTTTGATGTCTAACTTACCAGTTTAAAATAACTGCAAAACATTCAGTTCCTACTAAGAGAGAGTTTTAAATTATGTGGACTTTCACATACAAATTAGCTCCATATCTCCATCCATATCAGTATGTTCTTCCCAATAAGCACCACCAGAATCATGGTTCAAAGTACCCTATTGATACCAATACAAGTCGGACGAGTTGAAGATGATACTATTACACAATACATATAAACTACGATACATATCGGCCGATACAATTCCACGACATCGTGATATGACTTGAATCACTCGTCATGTTCAACATTTTCTTTTAAATCATATTGTCCGGTACCACGCCGCAACCAATATGTCTCAAAACTCTCCTAGCCGACCTGGAACCATGACCAGAATTCCTCAAATTCACAAATTGTTAGCATGAAGGATCTGAGTAGTAGTTTCAAGAAGGCCAACATTGCTTTTCAAGAGTATCTTTTCCTTTACATTAAATATACCTGACCTGTCTTCTACAAAACAAGTAGTATGATTTATATTCATCACATAATGGAACATTTCCTAGAAGTCAGGAAACCAAAGCAATGACAGAAGAAATAAATATATATACAGGAAAAAAGAGATTATCTTTGATGTAGTGTTTCAAAAGGTCACTGTGCTAGCAAAAGGTGGTTATCTTGATATAGGTCTACCTTTGGCCCAAATCAACCTAAATTACATGAAATCTCTATCACAGTCACTGTGCCAGCAGGTTTCATCATATAGAAAAAGTTGCAAATTTCCTTGGAAAAAGCACCAGATAGATTAACCCCAGAACAGAACAAACTAAAAATTTCCCGACTAATTTGGAATGCCATTGAAATCTATGTGCAAATCGTGGTCAACACTAGCTATCTTCCACACCGCACCCTATCCCAGATGTCCCTCCCATAACCTCAAAAAAGATTTCTGAGACTTTGCATTATCTCATGCAGTCTATGCTATAACCGGAAGGAACTGCCACCAATCACAAATAAGTAGTCTGTTCATACTAGTCTTCCCCAAGTTGTATCAATTTCGAAACTCTTTGCAATCCAAAACCCCCTATCATAGATATAAAAAATCATGAACCAACATAATTTCAAGCATATTTCCATACTACTCAACCTATTAAAGTGGAGAAAAATACCAAATAAGTCAGTTCAGCTCATACAACAAATGTGTACCAGGTTTGCGTCAAAAAGCATGAACTTTTTCAAAAATTGTATAGAAAGACTCCAAATTGAAAGCATCTCCAAGCAATTTCAGAGTCTAATTTGCTCAACCTATTCACAACAATTAGCTCACAAATTGTTCTTCCCAATTACTCCTAAAAGTAACAATAGACAAATGATGAATCTGTCAACAGGGCATAAAGCTAATATCAGTATATCACCCAAAGGGAAGATCAAAGAACAACTTCCTGCAAATTCTCATTGCATGCAACATATTAAACTTTTGGGTAAGGCAAGAAAAATAAAAAAAATGTAATCATGCAAGTTCATGACATAAGAATTCCAAAATTCTTGGTTCAATTTAGAACAACACAGCCCTCAAAATAATAACAAAAGACCACAAGTCTATATAAAATCGGACGAACACATTTACGATGCCAATTTCAACTCAAAAGGTATAATTAAACTAAATTATCAAATCCAAATTCCCATTTGTCACTAACATCAACAAAAGTAAAGTCGCCGGATTGGATTACAACATAAACAAACAATAAATTTAAACCAGACCATCAAAACTTTTGCACGCACACACACGTCTATATAAAATCGGACAAACACATTTACGATACCAATTTCAACTCAAAAGGTATAATTAAACTAAATTATCAAATCCAAATTCCCATTTGTCACTAACATCAACAAAGTAAAGTCGTCGGATTGGATTACAAAATAAACAAACAATAAATTTAAACCAGCCCGTCAAAACTTTTATATTAGTAAAATGTAATCCAACCACTAAAACCCATAATCCCAACACCCTAAATATTAAAGAAAATCGATCAAATTCTCACTATATCGGCACATATCGCTTCATCGCCTGCTTCCCCACCACCGCCACTCCCGCCGCCAACCCACCAAAGACTCCGGCTATAGCCGCCGACCTCGGTCCTTTTGCAGCCCTATAGAGGGCCCCAGTGCCCAACCCAGCCATCACACTATTCAATAAATCGTCAGTGCCCCTGTAGTGCACAATCCCACTCTCCAATCCAGAAAAGATCAAACCCAAAACGCCGAGCGAGTTACCGAATCTCCGGCCAGTCTGACCACCTGAATTCAGCACGCGGTTGAGACGGAGCTTCAGAGTATCACCCGGCTCAGCCGCTTTAAGGCCTTCAAAAGATCCTTTTATTCCGCCGGTGATTGCGCCGGCTAAGTAGCCAGAACCCGTGTAGTATTGGAGATTTTCGCTCCAAGAACGGCGTTGAACGGCGGCTTCTTCGTGGAAGAGGTATTCAGGAGAGGTGGGTAGGTTGTAGAGGTTTTCAATGGGGACTTGGAGGTCCTGATATGGGTGGTATTGACGGTATGCGGGTTTTTTCTCTGCTGATGAATTGGCCATTGCTGAATGATTCTCTTTAATAATGTTTGTGGAAACAGAGAGACAGAGAGAGGGTTTTTGGAGAGAGAACTGAACTGGGTTCGGAGATTTTTAATGGGTTCCTGAGATTAAGGATTGAAAAGGGTAAAAGGGTTTTGATCAAATTGGTGGTCCGTTGTGTGGCGTTATGACTTATGGGAGAGAGGGTTTCTTGGAAAAAGGGAGAGGTCAAGAAACCCTCTCAAAATGCTTTAGGGTTTAAGGAAATATCGATAGTAAAGCCTAGTGAATTTGAGGTATATATATAGACACACATTCCTTTGACCGTCTGACCGACTATTTTACATCCTAGCCGTTTAAAATTTTTGATGAAAATAATCGGTTCACCGAATAGATCCAACTCCGAAAATTTCAACTCTCGTCCCTATTAAACAGCCGCCTCACGCGATAGATAGGAGAAAATAAAATATGGAAAATGTTATATAATCTAAATGAAATCTAATGAAAATGTTATATAACTATCTCACGAGATAGATGAGTTGTAATTTTTTAAATTTCATTTGAATTTTGTAATATTACTCATAAATATTGAGAATAACTCTTGCACTATGTCAGAAATGCCATTTGGTATAATTGTTTATTACAAAGGAAATAAGTGAATAAATGAGCTCCATAAAATTCAATAATTATCATATATATAATATATAATCACTTTCATGTAAAGAAAGAGGTCCATTTTATTTATTTTCTAACTTTTTTATTGGACGATTTCACCATGTATCACAACTGATGTGGTGTAATCGTTACATTGTATATTTACTTTCACCACCTTTCTCGTCCAACACAAAAAAAAAAAAACCCAAATAAATAAAGTCAACGTTGTTGAAAAGCACAATTCAGAGACTTTTTTGTTAATCATGACAAAAGTTTTTTTAAGTCGTTAAATCTAGCTCAGCTTAATTTTTTTTGTCTTGTAATTCAAACTAATTTTTCTCTTTTTTTTTTAGTATAACAATATTATCCCTACTTTATAAACAGATTAATAGTGTGATTTTCTATGTTTTTTTGCTCGTAAATTATTTTCCAAGATTTCATACTTAAAACGTACTTTCGGCTCTGCGTAGATTTTCATTCGACTATACCTGCAACTACATTCAATTTGAAGAGAGGACTTTCATATCAATTTTATGGGTTCTGAATTTGAAAGTTTATAATCTCTATGCATAAAATTTTGCAGAAACGATTGGTAGATTCATCATTGAAGAATCGAATACAGTTTGTACTATTGTGAAGAATTTGTTCTTCTGCATTTGACTTGTTCATTCATCATTGTTTCTTCAAGGTAATTTGTTATACTGATTCGCATAATAAGTTTTGTTTTTGTTGAATTTATTTTATATTTCGTTAACAAGGCGAATACTGATTCACATAATGTTTCACATTTTGATTCATATAGACTGATTGATGTGTTTGTTGTTAATTTTCAATTAATGTCATTTCTTTATTCTTTAATTTTTTTGTCATGTGTATATCATTATTGTTTGTTGTTTATTGTGACAATTTCAATGTTTGATTTGTTTTTTTTCTTTACTTTGTTTAATGTTTTAGTTCACTTGATTCCTTCATTGTTTTTGGTACATCATTTTGATATTATACTCAATTTTTGCATGTCTAGATTGTTTTCCTTTGGATTTGACATTTTGTTTGTAGTTCATTGTTATTCATATTGATTATTTTTGTATTTTTCATTTTGTATTTTTTTTATTTTATTTATAGTTCACTATATTCATCTTGAATATTTTGTATGTTAAATGACAATATTTCAATTTTCAGATGCCAATAAGAGACGTTGTTACGTTGTTGTGAAAATACAATAATCATACAGCAGTTGTAAGGATATATGATAATACTCATTTGTGTTATTTAGTTTGAGACGTTTGTTCCAAATTTGAGAGTTGATTTTTGATTTTGTTGTTTTGTCAAATGCTTTTCCTGGAAATCCCAACTGTATTCTTGACAATGATGATGATTTGGTTAGTATGATGCATTTGGTTCATTCGTTTAGTCTTTAGGATGCCGATGTTACTATCAGTTATCGAAGATCTGATTACTGTAGTAGACGATAGTAGTTCACTGTTGAGTAAACAGTAAGATGTGCTAGTTCAAGCAATGTTTTGGACATTGAGGATGATCTGTAAACCCCTACATGTTTATATTAATATAGTAATGTAATTGTTTGGTAATTCTTATATATGTAATGACCTAAGCATGAACCATATAGATTGTAACAATAAGAATAAATACTAGGGAGACAAATTGATTGTGAAGCTTAAGTTTCGAAGGCCTTTAAACTGGGAAATGTTGTTAGGTAAGTTTCTAAATATTTTTAGGTCAAAATAAGATTTTCATTGAATCCGGAAGATCGATAAACCTTGGGAGAGGTAATATGGGGTGTTGTAACGCCCCAAAACACACCCTGGACGACATTACTATCCAAGACCATTCACAACATGAGAGTGACTAAATAAATTCCATAATTAAAGAAATTTCATTCATCATATATCATGTCCATAGCCTTATCCCAAAATAATAAGCCAAATCATGGCAATTACATCCCAAAAGAATTAAACGTAACTTAGCAGCGGAATAACAAAAGATTATATTTTACATGATCCCAAAATAACCCTTCAATCTAATACAAAGAAGGACCGTCGAGATATCCCCCTCCGGATCCCTCTACTCGTCTTCTAACCGATCCTCCTCTACAGTATCACCTGAAAAATGTGTTGGTTTGTAGGGGGTGAGCACTAAGCTCTGTAGGAAAATCCTCCCAAACTCAAACAAGGTTTAGAAAACAAGTAAAACAAGTCGGTCTCATTTCACAAGTATTATATATAACTTTTGAAGTAAAACCAGGACATTTAAATAGATCTCAAGTTTAAGGAACAACAGTAATTGAATGAATAAGTGGGACCACTATACAGTTAACAAACCATATCTACATATAATCCAATCCACCATACACTGTTTCCACAAGTTCTCGCGGAATCCCATACTTCCCCAAGACTCTTGTAGAAACCGTCTATGGTAAAATGAACAATAACCAATATACAATAGATAATCCATTCCACCATAAACCGTTTCCAACAAGTTCTCGCGGAATCCCATACTTCCGGAAACTCTTGTCGAAACCATTTCTGGTACAATGCACAATAACCCACACCGTATGTCCGACACAACCCACGTTACTAATCCGTGATCATTAGTGATAGGAAAAGTTCGTACCCACACGGCGTACAAAGACGTCTACCCACTCCATGTGGTAGGAAAAGTTCATACCCGTGTGGCATACAAAGATGTCTACCCACTACATGATACCCGGTCAATAGTAATCCATGTTCGTATCGTACAACCACGCAAGAAATAAAATACCCCCGCTTTTCAAAAATATTCAACCATTTCATCACCATTTTCTCCAATTTTACCTTTTCGGAATGAGCATCCTTACAAGGAACCTCTCACCCTCAAGGTTTCATTCCACAATTAACCAACAATTCCATAATCCCCAATTTTTCCATCACACTTCACATGTAACATTTCAATAAAACAATTTAAAAAAAAAAAACACATGAGATCATTGAAATATCATTTTATTACTCAACGCAAAACACTAAATTTCTTTTTAAAACAAGACAAAAGAATATCCAAGGAGAATCCACACTTCATGAAGAAATAGAGTTTTGAAGTGAGGACATGTGAATGTTGGGTTAGGATATCAAGGGCCAATGGATATAAAGCTTGAAATCAAGAACAATTAAACACAAGGTCTTGAAATTAAGAATAAAGGAATAACAAGGTGGGTCATCAATGACAAAAGAACAATCAAGCCTTGACATCCATAGCAACAAATAGCAAGCTTGGGAATCCAAAAGTGAAGGAACAATCAAGTTTTGTCATTTATAACAATAAACATTAAGATTAGACCTCATGAACAAGGGGGAAATCAAGAGGAACCCAATTTCCTTGCAATTAGAGTTTCGAAGGCACACCAAGAGATTTAGCGATTACCCAAGCACAACATAGTTTAGAACATGTAATATTTAAGGTTAGGAATCAAGAGAAAAGGAGAAATCAAAAGAAAACACAATCTCCTTGAAAATTTGGGGTTTCAAAGGCATACAAGGGATTTATGGCTATCAAGCCCTAATTTCGTTCATGATATGGTAAGGGATTACAAGAGCAACAAGAAATAGAGATTCCATAACATACATATAAGATTTGGAAGCAAAACATACATAAATATAAACCCTAACCTCAATGTAAGAGAAAAGGAGAAAACCCCTACCTTGGTGTTCTTGAAATCTAGAGCTTGAATCTTGAATCACCCTTAAATCTTGTGTTTTTCTCCTTTGATCTTGAGTTTCTCTCTTCCTTTCTTTATCTCCTAGGGTTCTAAAGTGTTTAGGATGAGATTGGAGTGAAGAATGGGGCAAATGAGGGCTTGAGGTGGTGTTTTAAACCCAAAAATCCCGATTTTTTTACTGTTTCGGCATACACCAGACCAGTCTTCGTAGAATGGGCATAACTCTCTCATCCGAGATCCGATTGAGATGATTCAAGATGATATGGAATTTTAAGAAAGAGCTTTACAACTTTCATGTTTTGAGTTTTGAGAGATATTGACTGCATCAAGGTCGAAATCGCGCTTGAAGTTGCAGCCAGTGCACTGTTTACGTGCACTGTTCACAGCCTGTTTCATCCCCCTTTTTTTTTTCCATTTCCAATCCATTCCTAATCCAACCAAATCCATCCCAAATCTCTCCAACACATATTTCTACACATATCCACATTTTACAACAAATATTTACTATATATCTATATACATATATAAAATAAAATGCAGGGTGTTATAGGTGTATTAGAGTTAGGAAGTATTCTGGAGTTAAAACACATTTTAGAAAGAATTCGGATAGGAATAAATTTGACACTACCTTAGTATTTTAGCTATAACTCTTTACTCCTAACTCCGATTGATATGAATTTTAGACAGTAGAAACTAAACTTCAAGTGCTACAAAAGTGTATTTCACAAAAATTTTCTGAATCGGCTTCTAAATAGGTCCAAATTGATCTGGAAATTGAGGGTATACTGACATCCGCGTCTAGACGGGAATAGACACGCGTCTGAACGCGTGTCGCAGAACGTTGGGCGAAGAAACACGCGTCCGGACCCAAGAAAACAAGCGTCCGAACGCGCCAAACCGAGGGCTTCACGTCCCAGACTTGTTTTGGGTGTTTTCTCTCCCATTTGTAACCCATTTTCATCAATGCTAACCATAGAGAGGCTTAAAGAGGAAGGAAACAAGGGAAAAACAAGAAATTCAAGGGTTGATTCAAGTGGGAAGGATCAAATCTTCTAGTTCTTCACACAAAAACTAAGGAGCAAGGTAAGGGTTTCTTTCCACTCTTGTTCATTGAGGCTAGGGTATATATCTATGTATGTTTTGTTTCTAAATCTTAGATATATGCTATGAAATCCTTGTTTCTTCATGTTCTTGCATCTATTACCATGTTTTAAACAAAGTTATAGTTGGATAACCATGAAATCTCTTTTTCTTGTCTTAAAACCCTAGTTTTCAAGAGAAATGGATTTTTCGCTTGATTTTTCCTTTGTTCTTGATTTCAAACTCTAGTGCTTTGTATTGAACAACAAAATGTTATTTTTGATGATCTCTTGCATATTTTGTTAAATTTTTATATTGAAATAATACATGTGAAATTTGGAGATTTTTGGATTTGTTTGTGATTTAAGGAAATGGGTTTGCATGGTATCTCTTGTGGATGTTTGGATGACCATGGGTGGCCGTTGACCGGATATCGTAGAGTGGGTTAGATGCGTTTCTTACTCTATGTGGGTTTGAAGGTTCCCTATCACTCGTAGTGGGGTTGGTGCCTTGCGAGGACCAAATTACTATTCGCTCACGTGTTATCGAGGCTGAGGGTTAGTATACTATTCCTAGGTTGGATCGTCCCTGCCGATGTGTCGGTATACGTCCTTCCTGAAGTTGTGTATTCTTACGAGGATTGGATTTGTGTGTGTGGGCCAGGATATTCTCGATGTGTTTATTCATGCGATGTCATACATCATACCTGAGATACATTGTGGGCTATTGGTTTATTGTGAAAATGGTTATCGTGGAAATGGTAACTTGTGGGAATTGTTATTTTTGGGAATTGGTTTTACTTTTTCATTTAATTATTGCTATTGCGTAAACTTGAGATCCATTGAAATGTCCCTGTTTTCTTTCAAAAACTATATATGATATTTGTAAAATGAGACCGACTGTTTTATATGCTTTTGAAACCTTGTTCGAGTTTGAGAGGATTTTCCTACAGAGCTTAGTGCTCACCCCCTACAAACAACATTCTTTTCAGATTTTGGTTTAGAGGAGGAGCTGAGTTGACGAGCAGGTAGCTTGGGAAGCTCAACTTGATGGGCATGTGGATCCGGAGTTGGATGTCTAGAACTGTTCTTTTTATGTCCTAGACTAGGAGGTTTATTTTGAGATAATGTTCATGTTAATATTTTTCTTATTCCGTTGCAAGATAATGGTTAATTTTTGGGATGTAATTGCCGTAGTTGGGCATATTCTTTTGGATGCAATGACCATGGCTTGACATATTCTTTTGGATGAAGTTGTAAATATTATGGATGATGAAATGGAACTTCCTCTAATTATGAATTTTTTTAGTTGCTCTCATGATGTGAATGGTTTTAGATAGTAATGTTGTTCAAGGGGGATTTTGGGGCGTTACATGATCTCCTTCCTCAATTTTTTTCATTGCAGGAGAAGCATTTGCTTTCTGTTGGATGATCTAATGCAATTAGAGAGGCTAGTTAAAAGTCTGAAGGAGGTGTTTCAGAATTTCGTCTTGTGTTGTGCAAATATTCTAATGAAGCTTGTTTTCAGTTTAATTATGTTAGGAATGAGAAGTCAAGAATTATTGTTGAATAAGGAATGAAAGAATCTCTTAGATGTCAAAGTCAACTATCACACCAAAAAAACCCTCTCTCACACCAAAACCATTGTCACACACCATCAAGAGAATTTTCATTTTTTGAAATTGTAACAAATGATAAAATCATAGCAAGTGTAATTATAATTCATTCTCACTTAATCATATTGTTATTTCTTGAGAGCGGTGAATGGTCTCATTCATGTACTTTTTAGACTTATAATTGTAGCACAAACTACAAATGCACATTGTTGATGGGAGTTCGAGCACGTGCTCGACATAAGGAGCTCACCAGCTCGAAGGAGCTCACCAGCTCGGAGGAGCTCTAGCTGGCCAGCTTGCCTATTCTCTAGCTCAACAGAATTCAGTCCTCTCATGACTTTGACTCGGACCATCGTAACTACCTCCATTTGAATAAGAGGATAAGGATACCACAATGGCATGATTAATTGGCCTATAAAAGGGGAAGAATGGAGACCAACTGAAGTAAACAACTCTAACTCTAGTTCAAGTTTCTCCTTCCCAAGTTCCTTATCTAACTTCAGCATTGGAGGGTTGACCCCCGAGCTCCTCCGGTCTTTAACTTGATCTTGTAGATACTCTCCTTGGTTGTTTAGAGGACAATTACATCCAATGAGCTCGGAGAACAATTTCTAGCATCAATAGTTGGAGCCGTATGTGGAAAACGTTAAGTTTTCCAACCTTGAGCTATTTGGAACTATAAGTTTTCCATCCTAAATTTCTCTAGAACTAATGTCCATCACAAGATCCAAAGATTTAGCTAGAGACCAAACTCATGAGAATTAACAACCAATGTCACATCCAGTTGATTGGCGAAACCCAGCCCCTTCGAAAAAGGAAACAAGAAGGGTAAAAAATTTGGAAAAGAACATGGAGGAGCTAGTTCAACAGAACCAAAAAACCCTACAACTGCTCACTGCCCAACAACTCCTAACAAAAGAATTTGTCTCAAATTCAGGAGCATCTTGATGAGAACCAAGAAAATGAAGGACAAAGCCAAAATGTGGTCATTCGTCCACAGTCAATGACCAATGGGAACGAAAGTTCCAGCTGGTTAACGACAAACTTGGCAATGTCATTAACACAGTAAAGGCACGAGTTCCAGAAGTGGTGAAGGTTTTAGTGCAACACACGGAGTCACCTTTTACTCCTGATGTTTTAAACTATCCCTTCCCGTTGAGATTCAAGATACTGGCTATTGAGAGTTTTGATGGACTAAAAGATCCCCTCGATCACCAAGAGACCTACAAGTCTCTTATGATGCTCCATAGTATCCTAGATCCGATTATGTGTAGAGCCTTCACAACAACCCTCAAGAGGACTACTTGGCACTGGTTTAACAAGTTGAAGCCCAACTCAATTAGCTCATTTGTAGAGCTGAACACCTCATTCATCTCCCACTTCATTGGAGGGAGAACATATATAAAACCCTTCACTTATCTCCTAAACATGAAGCAAATGAGAAGCGACATAGTCAGAAGCTTGGTCAGTAGGTTCACCACAAAGTCCTTCTAGATTGACAATGTGGATGAAAAAGTAGCACTCAATGCCT
The DNA here is from genome assembly GCA_951799425.1 of Ilex aquifolium. Taxonomy (NCBI): domain Eukaryota; kingdom Viridiplantae; phylum Streptophyta; class Magnoliopsida; order Aquifoliales; family Aquifoliaceae; genus Ilex; species Ilex aquifolium. Next base: position 15,068,744 of record OX637395.1, read on the forward strand.
TCATGGGAAGACTTCAACCCTCGTAGTTCCTTTTCTATCTGTCAAAAAGATCCACCACTAAGTATGATCGAGTCTCTCTCAAGAGAACAGATTCATATGAATGTAGAAGATACTCTCCTTGCCCGCAGAAGCTAAGAGGATAGGCATGAGGAAAGGAAAAAGTGTGACTAACCAAGCAAAAATAATAGAGATTGCAACCAAAAGAAAAACCAGACTGAGCGGGTGAGTCCTAAGGATTTTCTAGGTCCCTAAGATTCGAACAAGCAAGCTCGCAGATATACACCATTAAATACCCTAGTTGAACATTTACTTTTTCAAATTCAGGATGACTGAGTCTTGAAATGGCCAAGGAAAATGCAAACTCACCCTAGGAAGAGATCAAGAGACAAGTATTGAAGATTCCACTAGGATCACAGTCACAATACTAATTATTGCTTGCTCCTCAAACACCAGATAGAGGAACTTATCTAGAAGGGGTACCTTCACAAATTTATTGAGTGCAGACACTAGGAGACGGCGGATGCACAACCCAACAGAGACGAGGCGCAACATCAGTAGCCCATTAGAGAGGCCAGAGTAATCTTTGGAGGATTTGCTGGGGAGGAGAGAGCAGTTTAGTTAGGAGAAGCTCAGTAAACCCAAGAAAGAAGCCTCGTATAAGCCAGCCAATCACGTTTTTTGATGATGACCTTAAACAGATTTAGTAGTCATATGATGATCCTTTGGTAGTAACTTTAACTATTGCTAATTATTTCGTGAGGAGAGTCCTCATGGACAGTGGGAGCTCGACAAACATCTTATTCACCCATGCCTTTGATAAGTTAAACATAGGTAGGAAAAAATTGGTGCCCACCATCACTATGCTTATCAGATTTTCGAGGAAAAATCCTATCCTTTGGGGGCATTGTTATCCTAGTTATAACTGGGCGAGCCCCTTAGCAAATTACCGTCATGGCCAATTTCCTCATATTGGATTGCCCTTCAGTCTATAATGCCATTTTGGGGAGCCCAAGTCTCAATCTAATCAGAGTAGTGCCATCAACACACCATCTCTTGATGTGATTCTCAACGAGGACATGTATAAGCGAAGTGCGAGGTGACCAAGTGGCACTACGAGAGTGTTACGTGGCCTCCTTGAGAGAGAAACAACATAAGGAGACTCTGTAGATAGAGTCATTGATTCACAGAGACGAGGCAAAGCACCCTCAACCTGTTGATGAGATTGAGCCTGTATAGATTGGAGAACAACCCGAGCAGAGCGCTTTTGTGGGGGAAAATGCTCAAAAAAACTTTGAAGTAGTTGCTCATGGAGTTTCTTTGCTCCAACATATATTTTTTTTCTTGAAAGCAGTTTGATATGTAAGGGATTGACCCATCAATGGCAAAACACAGGCTGATTTTCAATCCCGCCTCCAAGATAGTGCATTAGAAGTGCCAAAAATTCGTTTAAAGTGAGAAAAAGACGATCAACAACTAGGTAGTGGAACTCCTCGAAGCTAGTTCAATAAGGGAAGTGCAATTTCTAAAATAGCTTACCGTGCTAGTGAAAAGCACCAATGAAAGATGGCTCATGTGTATGGATTTCATGGACCTGAATAAGGCATACCCAAAGGATTGTTTTCATTACTCAGAATTGATGTTCTTGTTGATGCAACAATAGGATATGAGATGCTTACATTCATGAATGTTTTCTGTAGTTATAACCAGATCATGATGCACAAACCAGATCAAGAGTAGACTTTTTTCATCATAGAAGGGGGAACTTACTATTAGAAGGTGATTCCATTCGACCTAAAGAATTCAGGAGCCACCTACCAAAAGTTGGTCAACAAGATGTTCAAAGACCTTATAGGGAGCTCCATGGAGGTGTATGTGGACGATATGCTCAACAAAAGCCTCCAAGCCTGTGAGCACATTGACCATCTAAGAGAAGCTTTTGAGATCCTGAGAAGGTACAAGATAAAGCTTAACCATGCCAAGTGGGGTATCCTCAGGGAAGGTTTTGGGTTTTGTGGTAACCTAGAAAGGTATAAAGGCTAACCTTGAGAAGATCTAGGCATTCCTAGACATGAGTTTTCCTAGGAGCACTAAGAAATTTTAGGTGCTCACAGGGAGGGTGGTAGCCCTAAACATATTTATTTTCAAGGCCAGCGACAAGTGTCTCTTGTTCTTCAAAATTTTGAGGAAAGTGTTTGAGTGGAGCTTGACTGCGAAGAATCTTTTAGAGCTCTGAAGGATTACATTAGTAAGTCTTCACAGTTGGTGAGACCAGAACATGAAGAAAATTTGTACTTGTACCTTATTGTGTCACAAGAAGCCATTAGTGCAGTCCTAGTTAGCCAAAGTGAAAAGATCCAATGCCCGATTTATTACATAAGCCAAACACTAAGGGGGGCAGATGTTAGGTATACTGCTATGGAAAAGGTAGCCTTTGCAATGGTTACTACCTCCAGGAAGTTGAGACCCTATTTTCAAGCACATACCATTGGGCTCATCATTGACGTTCCCCTACGACAAGTCCTCCTGAAGCCTAACATTTCAGGGCAGCTAGCAAAGTGGTCCATCGAGCTAGGCGAGTTTGATATACAATACGTGGCACGAACCTCGATCAAGGGGTAGGTTGTAGCAAATTTGATAGGAGAATTTGTAGTTGGGGAAATTGATCCCCCAGAGGTGGGTCAAGACCTTTAGCAATTCGCATGGAAAATGTACATTGATAGGCTTTCCAACTCATCTAGGGGAGGATTTGGACTGATACTCATCTCACCAACTAAAGAGAAGATTTAGTATACTCTATGCTTTGGATTCAAGGCCTCAACTAATGAGGCTGAATATGAGGCACACATCGTAGGCTTGAAGCTTGCTGAAACCCTTGGAGGCGAGTTTGATATACAATACGTGCCATGAACCTCGATCCAGGGGCAGGTGGTAGCAGATTTGATAGAAAAATTTGTAGTTGGGGAAGCCAAACCCCCAGAGTTGGGTCAAGAACTTCAGTAATTCACATGGAAGATGTATGTTGATAGGTCTACCAACTCATATAGGGAGGAGCTAGACTGATACTCCTCTAACTAGCTGAAGAGAAGATTAAGTATGCTCTGCACTTTGGATTCAAGGCCTCAAACAATGAGGCCAAATATGAGGAAGCACTTTGGATTCAAGGCCTCAAACCATGAGGCCAAATATGAGGAACTCATCGCATGTTTGAAGCTTGCTGAAACCTTTGGAGTAAAATGTTTGAATGCATACAACAAATCGCAGTTGGAGGAGATTATGAAGCTAGGGAGTCCCGAATAAGCTCCTACTTAACCATTGTGAAGGAACTTGGGCCAAATTTTGAGAATTTCAAGATCGCCCAGATACCTTGATCATAGAATTCACACACAGACTCCTTGGTAAGACTAGTACATGCCTTATCTGATGACCTAATTAGAACCATTTCCATCGAATTCATACCAAACCCTAGAACCTATAGCCAGGATATTCAATCTTTGGGTCAAGAACTGAATTGGATGGACAAGATCTTTGCATACCTCCATAACGATACTCTCCTATAGGGCACATAGGAGGACATAAATCTCCACAAGAGGGCAACCAAGTATGCAATATTAAACCAGGTGCTCCACAATAGAGGGTACTTACTACCATACTTGAGGTGTTTGGGCCCTAGTGAAGTAGCGTATGTGATCGAAGAGATGCACGAAAGAGTATGTGGAAATCATTTGGGAAGGCATGCCTTGGCCCATAAAGTGTTAAGACAAGGATAATCTGGCCGACAATGAAGAAGGACGCTCTAAGCTATGTGCAAAGGTTCGACAAATGCCAAAGGTTTGTTACTATTCCAAAACAACCACCCCTAGAGCTCATCCCCATATCAAGCCCATGGATGTTTGCCCATTGGGAGATTGATATTGTGGGACCACTCCCAAAGGGGAAGGGCTAGAATAAGTTTATTGTTGTTTCCATAGATTATTTCACTAAGTAGGCAGAGGCAGAGCCCCTTGCAACAATTATTGAATAGAAGATCCAGGGCTTCGTATGGAAATGCTTGCTCACTCCTTCTTTGATTTATTTCCAATGATTATATTCACACCTTTGATGTATTTACAATGTGTTTCCCAAGCGTAGGAAGAATGTGCAGTGTAGTAGCTCAGAAATTTCAAGGTTGTCTCGTCAGGGACAAATGGTACTTGAATGGTGATGTTTTTGCATACAGAAGTAAAAATCTTTTGGTTTTGGGGAAAATGGTGAAAGTAGTAACTAGTGTAGTAAAATCAAACGAAAATAAGTGGCCAATCCTCGAGAATCATCTCGTCATAATCAAGCTTATTGATTCTCATTTATAACTCATCCAAACTCATAATCAAATTTAATCGGACAAAAAATCTTCAACAAAACCTAATTTTGAAATATATGAGGTAATGGAATCTACAGTGATAGATACCTAGATGTATACATATACTCTAGGCATTACTCGTGCTAGAAATCCGTCGACGAGGAATCAAAGTGTACATACAAACGCTAGTTTTTAAAAGTGATTTTTACCATCTATAAAACATACTACATGGTTAGAATACATTAGAGAATAACAATATTTCTTAATCACAAACAAGAATCATCTCTCTAATCGTGCCGAAACTTAGCTGGAAGCAAAACCCATCAAACCAAAATCGGCAACAAACAAAATGTAAAACCAATGGAAATATACAAGAAGATTGAAAGAAATAACTTCAAGTAGAAGTGCTTCAAAATGCTAAGTTTGAATACAAGAACAAGATTCAACAACAAATCTTGAAATAGAAATGGAAAGTACACTAGTTGTCTTCTCTGAAGCTCGATATATATATCCTTGTTCTTCTTCCTCTTCATTGGCCGAAGTGCGTGGCGTGAGTGGTGGGTGATCTTTCGAAGAAACTTCCTTTGTCGGTGTTGTCCAATGGAAAGCTACTGTGATGTGTTGGAGGTTCCAACATCCAATCTAAGTCAAGCTTATGGGGATTGGTAGCCTCCCCTTGAGTGAGGGAGTGAGGAAAGCCAACCAGCGCAGATGAATCATAGCTCAGGAATTGTGTGCTATAGTTGTAACATGATGAACCGGTGTAAGTCCTTGTTCAGCTGGTTGAAGGGCATCCAACATCTTCATAAAATTCTGATTAATCTCTGATGAATCGGTTGAAGTCCTTGTTCAATCGGTTGAAGCCTAGGCAGCATCTTGGCCAAGTTCTGATGGAATTTTGTTGTAACCGATTGAAAGTTCAACGGGTTGAAGCCTTTTTAGTAGCCTAATGAACTGGTTGAAGTCCAACCGGTTGGTCTGTCCTTTTTTTGATTTTTCATTTTCTATTCCTCTGGTTAAACTCCTTTTCATCCCAATGCTTTCCCATGACCGTTTGCTGGCTTCCACATATTCCTCTTCATTTTCTTTACTCCTACGAACCAAATACACACAATTACTCCAATTTTAACATAATTAAAAGAATTAAACATTAAACACATGTGTAAAATGGATGAATTAAATTGTATAATATGCAATGTTATGCACTCAACATCGAACTCCATTGTCTGTAGTTTTGGAATATTAGCTATCATAATCAGTGAGAACGGAAGACAATTTGACAAGGAGAGGTTCAAAATGTTCTTCTCCAAGCTCGGGATTTCTAATGACTACTCCTCCCTTGGCCATCCACAAGCAAACAGAGAAGTAGAGGTTACGATCTAGACCCTACTCAAGAGCATCAAGACTAGACTTAAGCATTCCAAAGGAGTGTGGAAGTAGCTCCCAAATATCCTACTATATTCAGGACTCCTACGGGAAATACTCCTTACTCACTGGCATTCGACATAGAGGTAGTGATTCTAATAGAAATTGGACTAGCTGCTTACCGAACTAAGGATTTCAAGCTGGCTACAAATGATCAGCAGCTAGCCTGTAACCTAGATTGGCTAGAAGAAAAGAGGAAGGAGTCAAAAATAAGAGTTGTAGAGTACAAAGGTAGGATGACAAGGTATTATAACTCCCAAGTTAAGCCACGAAGATTCTTACCAAATCACTTGGTCCTAAAGAAGGTTACCCCCGCCACCCAGATCCTAAATATGGGAAGTTGGGGCCAACCTGGGAAGGACCATACCGAGTGGTAAAAGTGCTAGGGACTAGAACCTATAATTTGGAGACATTGGAAGGAGCTAAGTTGCCACATCCATGTAACATTGAAATTTGAAGATTTTTTTTACTAATCTCTTTTGTTCTTTAGCTTTCATAAGGCTTTTTTGTCAGCCCCATAGTTTTAATAAAAGTTGCTTTTATCACCCCACTTGAGAGCTCTAATAGCCTTATCTAATTGGAACCTACTCAATGAGGCAAAAACTTGATATCTAGAGGTCTAGAAAGTAATGGGGGGCACTTAGATCTTCTTAACTTACTCAAGAACTGACCCATTCACTGAGAATTTGTCGCTAAAGCTTGAGGTCTCTCGCCTAGCTCAGATTGAATCTAAAAAGGTTCATTAGAAACTTAAGGTAGCTCTGATTGAACTTAAAAAAGATCAATTAGAAGCTTATGAACCTCACCTAGCTCGGATTGAACCTAAAGGGTTCATTAGAAGATTAAGACACCTCATTGAACCAAAAAAAGGTTCATTAGAAGCTTTATGCACCTCGCCTAGCTCAGATTGAACCTAAAGAGTTCATTAGAAGCTTAAGGCAGCTCATTGAACCAAAAAATTGTTCACTAGAAGCTTACTGCACCTCGCCTAGCTCGGATTAAATCTACAAGGTTCATGAGAAGCTTAAGGTACCTCGCCTAGCTTGGATTGAACCTAAAAGATTAATTGAAAGGTTAAGGCATCTCACTGAACCTAAAAAAGGTTTATTAGAAGATAAAGGCACCTCACCTAGCTTGGATTGAACCTAAAAAGTTCATTAGAAACTTAAGGAACCTTGCATAGCTTATATTTCTTTAGAAGTTTAAGGTACCTCGCCTAGCTTGGATTGAACCAGAACAAAAAGTTCATTAGAAGCTTAATTAAGAAGCTCCAATCCTAGTTAAGGAGCTCTTAAAAAAGATCTTCTCAAATCTAATTGAATAGAAGAAATGTTCAAAATAACCAAATACAAGTGGCTCGACACATAAACATGTGAAATTTGACACCAAAGTCTTATATTCCTGAACTAAAAGGTTCAGTATGAGGAAAAAGAAAGAAATAAAAGATACATGAAAAAAAAGAAGAAAGAAAGAAGGTCTGCAACTCTATTCAGGCTGGCCACCCTTTTTGGCCTCCTTATCAGCTTCAGCTTTGCTGCTCACATCCCCTCAATCATTCTGTTCTTTGCCTTTCCTAGCGACAGAAACCTGGTCATCATTAGTCTAGAATTTAGAGAAGTCCAAGTTCGGGTATGCAACTTGGGCATGAACTCTGAATCTTCAAAGTTGCCCATATAGTACTCAAAGGTCTCCTTCTTAAAGTCTAGAGACTCCTTGAAATCGCCCTCTTTGGCAACCTTCATAGCATCAACGGGCTCAGAGCTCTTTTTCTCCAAAGTAGTAGACAACTCAAAAAACTTAAGCGACAGGAATTGTTTCTCTTCCTCAGCCATATCGACCTTTGTAGAGAACTCTAGGACCTTGGCCTCTGAGTCAGCAAATTTCCCTTATAGCTCATCTTTCGCTTTCTGCAGCTTGTCCCATGCTCCTAGCGCCTTATTTAGTGAAATTTATGCCTTCTCATTATCCTTCAACTCCTGGAGGAGCTTCTCTTGTGAGGTGAACAAGTCATTCTGCAACTTCTCCACTTCAGCACCAAGCCTGAGTAACTCCTCTTCACAAACTTTTCCTTAGCCAAGAGCAGTGTAAAAGATGCTATTAGAGAGAATAACAAGCTGCATAAAGAAGGAAAAGGTTAGAAGGAAGCAAATAACATTCAAAATCTATGAGAAAAAGAGTCTTTTAGAATCTTACCCTCCCAATGGTTTGGGCCAAAGCCACATATAATCACCCAATCTCTAGCAAGGGCACTAGCGGCATAGATACCTCCTCATTATAAGCATCCGTGAGTTCCAACACTTTAGCCTTGGTAGTCTTTGAGCTCGGAGGAGTAGTAAGGGGCACAAAGTAACTCATAGGCTTCCCTTTTGTTTTAACATGTGAGAGCCTCGATTTCTTGGGAAGCAAAAAATCACCCTTCAAAGCCCTAGCTGCACGAAGTTCCTTAAGAAGTTTTTTGTCTACCTTGGGGCTAGTCCTGCAATAGAATAGAGCAAAATAGGTAAAATCTGTGGTAAAAAAAAATCTAGAAAAATTCACAAGGGATAGAACTTTACAGCTAGGAGGAGAGGGATTAGGTGTATAAGGAAAAATGGCTTCAGGAGCTGGAGCTAGTTGGCACTCAAAAAGAGCCTGATCAGTTAGTAGGTCGGGTCTTGGTGTGATAAGCCAAGCCTTCTCAACTCGAAGCTTGAGATCAGGAGGCAGACGACCTGATTTACCTATAAAAAGAAAGAAGCATTAGTAAATGCAATAGAGCGGGAAAATAGTCAAAAGTTTACTACTTACAAAGAGAATAAGAAGAAGACCCCCCCCAAGATAATATTGCATATTATAGGCTTCATAATCATTCATCTTAGTCATGCTAGTCACTAAATTCTTTTGTTTTAGTTTAGTTTTGTATTTTATAGAGAATTTGTATGTTTGTAGTTGAATTGGTGTAAAAATGTGGATTTGTAAGTGTTTCAATATCCAGGAGTGAAGCCAAAGCCACAACAAGAAGAATTGAGAAAAGACCCTTTCTACCGGTATAACGAAGGCTAGAGGTTGGTTCTACTAGTAGGCATCAATCCTATCGATAGGTTCAAAACATAGAGTTATTCTACCGGTAGGTGAGTACTGTACTACCGGTAGGTTAATACAGAAATGTGTTCTTCCAATAGAAAAGTAAGGCAACCAATACGAGGAAAATAGTGGACAGTCCTACTGGTAGGTCATTTTCTGCTTCATACCAGTAGGTTACTGTATTTTGGTAATTAAGACTCCTAAGGAATGCAATCGGCTGGCTTATTTCGAGGGCCATGATTGGTGGATCAAATGGAGAAAAATCAGTAGGAAATCCCCTATAAATACTCGAGTCTAACAAGAAAGAGAGAGAGAGAGAGAGAGAGAGAGAGAGAGAGAGCTCAATTCCATCGTTCAATTCACCATTCTTGTCTTTTCTCTTTCCTAGGGTTTTAGATTTTCTTCTTCTACTTTTAAGCTTTCTCCATTGTTTAACTATACAAGCTTTGTTTAAATTCAAGTATTACATTCTTATAATGCAATTACTTTTGGTTTCTTTCTGCAAATGATTTACATTCATTGCAATTTCAATACAAGATATTTACTTTTCTTGCAATTTCAATTCTTGTCTTTCTGCTTTCATTTAAAATGATGCTTTCTTTAATCGCTTTCAATTTCAATTCAGCGACAAGTGAGTAGTTGTCTACTGGTTTGATCGGATGAAGTAGTGTCACACCCCAACCCGTAGATAGAACATTATGTTAAAATCCAGTGGAGTGGACCTCACTTTTTAATCCTAACATGTATCTTGTACATACATTTATTATCAGACAATAATTTGAACCAACCATGTTTGACAAAATAACTTTTACTCTCTCAACACCCCAACATAACAGGTGCAAAAATTGTACTTTTAAAATCATGGATTAATATAATGTTTAACTTAATCAGTTTACAAGACTCAACTAATTTACAAGTGTTATAACAAGACACGAAAAACCCTTCTCTCTTCTTTTACCACCTAGACTCAGCAATATACATTCCTTTCTCCTTGTCTATCTGTAAATACAAACTAAGGGGGAGGGGAGGGGGGCTGAGCATACACGCTCAGTGAGTCTATATAAACAATATACAATTAACAAGAATAACAAGTAACACATATTTCCATATTCATTTTATCAGTACAACTGAACAATTTTATAGCCAATACATATAAGCTCTCATAATTCTCTAGTAGTCATCTCATTATACACCAATCACCATAGCCTCCAACAGGAGTATGCAAATTCTGCCACTTAGGCTATAACTGCCACATAGGCTACACTAGCCACATAAGCAATATCAGCAACGCAGGTAACATTTGCCACCCAGACTATCTGATAATCATTTAATCAATATCCATTATGCTGGCTATACGTTTGCCTCTAAGGCTATATTTGCCAAAGACCACTTATCATAACCACAACACCGAGCATAACTGAATGTTGCCAACATCAAGTAATAACCCATACAGTTACCTTTTAACAACAAGTAACATTAGTCTTTAAGGCTATCTCAATTAGTTATGATTATACGATACCATCATATAGTATTTACAACACCTTTATTCACATGCTTATAAACCAATAAGCTCAATCGTTCTCTTGCTATTTTCAAGAATGTGATATAGCTCACCCATTGTACTAACCATAAGCAACAATTCATAACATTACACACTCCATAGCATTCAAAGCATGTTCATACTAATCTCAAGAACACACAGAAAATGCACCCACCTCAGGTCCAACTGTAATAGAAACCCAATCTTCAAATAAGAATTTAAGTGTACTTGACGTAGGGGTTGACATCTCCATTCCTCGGGTTAAATTCCAACTCGGACTCAATCTTTTTATGTAGTCTTAGGTGAATCCGACGTTGGCATCTTCATCCTCACACCTAACATACATCGCCACAAACCACGTAAATATCATTTACAAGTACTTGATGTTATGCTACATAAGCATGGCTGATTAATCAAACTTAAACCAATACCTTTTTAATACCCCTTTTCATTTACCATAATATATCGAACACTTAGGTTTCGTGAGGTGTTGGTAGATAAATAAAATCAATTCTATTTGATTCAAACCCATTAAATTTTTTTAAAGAAGGTTTGAGGGTGAGTGAAAGAATTATAGACAATATGACATAAATAGTGAGGATTCATGTTTCTACCGGTAGACCCATAGAAGTTCTACGGGTAGAACACCTCACAGAACATTGTTCACCAGTAGGTCACACTTCCTATCAGTAGAAGTTTGATAGAACCGCGTCCTAACGGTAGAACACCTCACAGAATGTTGTTCTACTGGTAGGTCACCCGTTCCTACCAGTAAAAGTCTTGACAGAACATCGTCCTACCAGTAGGTTTTCACTTCCTACCGGTAGAAGTTTGACAGAAACCCATTCAAGTTCCATCTTGATCTTCCTTCTCTTTTAACCCCACAACTCCTAAACACCTACCATCAATTATAAACATATTTCCCCATGAAAATCTATACTAATAGCATACCCTCATCGAAATTCATAAATCAAAATCAAAACTAAAACCAAAACCATCTCTCACAACCAAAATTCACAACCCAAAACCCAATTCTTTTCTTAAACCTTGAAAAATCCATCCCATACTACCCAAAATTACCCACACAAATAGGATACTTTGAAAGGTTGAAAAATATATAAATTTGTAAGATTTCATTTACCTTCGTTGCCGCTCAACTCTGTCTAACTTCTCCCTTTTAGTCACACCCATCACTCATTTTCTTGTGCACAAAGATGGATTGTGCAAGTTTTCATGAAGTATTTCCAATCAAGCTCAAGCATGCAAGATGCTCTTTCTCACTTTTGATTTTTTGGAAGATGAAATTGACAAATTCCAAAACCCACCAATTCTCCCTCTTTCTCCTTATGTTAAACACACACACACACACACACACACACACACACACACACATATATATATATATATATATATATATATGTAAGTATATCATATGTCTCTCTCTCTCTCTCTCTATATATATATATATAGGTGGGCAAAAAGGTAGGTTGAGAAAGAGATGGCTGTCTCTTTTGACTCACCCCTTCCCCCCTAAGTACACTCTAGCCCCCTTTTGTTTTCCTTAACCACTTAATGATTTACACCCATAACATTCCACTATCTATTAAATCAACCCCTACAGTTATTTAATATAAAAATTATCTAACTCCAACACTTCCAATAACCGTAATTAAACCCCATAACAAACATCACAAATTATGCTTTAACCCAAAATATTTTTAAAATGCTATGTTCGGATCTCGCAAGTAGTCTCATCTATGAATTGGGTATTTTGACTCAAATTTAGGGCTTGTCTACTATCGAGTTATTTGGGTTAATTGAATGATTTAAATTGACGATGTTATCAAATTGTATATCTTCTTGTTTACTTGTCGACAACTAAGATTTGACACAGGTAATTCTTGTAATCATTGCAATTGAAGTGAATTCATTTTAATCAATTTAATTGTCTTGAATTCACATTTTTCATTTATTGTTGGATGTTAAACGAATATTTACCGCTTGAGTGTGTTTGACCACAATCTTGAGTGAGTTATAGGGTTTGAGTCAAAATGCATGTTCACGGTAAGGTGATCTCTACCGATTAACTGGTTCTTCTCTTTAATTGTTATGTCTTCAAGTGATCAATTTCTTCCAACATCTCAAAATTTAAGGTTTTTTTTACCATCACCTCTTGAACCATTCGTTTTCCTTGAGGAGACGACCTCAGTAATCGACCGAGTTACAAAAATGATACCCTTTCCTACTCTTGGGAATTCCTTGATTATTTAACCCACTTCAAAGGACAAGCATTTTTGGCGCCGTTGCTGGGGAAAATAGTTGATTCAAGAGTGATTCTAATATCATCAAGGTAAGTCTCATGATTCACATCATTAGCTCATGTGCGTTTTTCGCTGTATTTTACTTTTAATTTATTGTTTCTTTTTGGTTTCTGTGCATGGTTTTTTTATTATTTATTTTTCTTTGTATGTGAGTGAGAGACACATTGCATAATAGAATCGTAAGACTTGAACCCACAAACACTATTAAGATGGATGGAGTAAACAATGAGAATATATAGAACATGGGAAACCAAGGGAATAAATTCCCGTTAGTTCCCCCCATTCCCAATCGTGGGAACGTTGGAAATAATCTCCCATCAACTCCTCCTATGAGGACGATGAGAGATTATCTTTAACCCACTCCCTCTTCTGCCTCTTCATGCATACTTTTATCGGTGTAAGCACAAAATTTTATTGTAAAACTTGGGATGCTTCAATTGCTTCCCTAATGATGCAGAGAGGGAAAACCTCTACCTCTATATCAAGGAGTTTAAGGAGGTAGTTACCACATTCCTCGAGAAAAACATGCATGAAGAAATAGAGAGAATGAAGTTATTCTGTTCTCATGGAAAGACAAAACAAAAAATTGGCTAACTCTCTAAAGCCTCGAACTATAGCTACTTGGGCTAATTTGCAAAAAGAGTTTCTTAAGAAATTCTTCCTTGTTAATAGAAAAAATGCTTTGAAAAAGTAAGTACAAAACTTTTCTAAAAAAATCCAATGAATATTTCTATGATTATTGGGAGAGATTCAAAGATCTTGTAAATTTTGAACCACATCATGGCTTTGAACCATGTTAGTTGGTGAGTTTCTTTTACGAAATAATTACACCAAACTATCTTCAGTTCATCGACATGATGTGTAATGACAAGTTTTTGAGTAAAGATCCCAAGGAAGCATTAGACTACTTCCATAGTTTAGCGAAGAATGACCAATCTTAGGATATTTCTGATCCCGCTAAATGATCAATGTAGTCTATTCCATCCTAGTCTATTGGGAGTGGAAAATATGATTCTAGAGAGCAAGATGAGTTGTAGGCAAAGATTGCTCATCTGTCTAGGAAAGTAAAGAATTTAGAGGTGAAGAAGGTGAATGAGGTTGTAAGTGTGCCTCAAGAGGAACCTTGTTCTTTATGCGAGTCGGTTGGGCATTCCATTAAGGATTGCCCGACCTTACCAATTTATAAGGAGGTCTTCCATGAGCACTTGAATTCCTTTAACCAGTCAAGGCAATAAAATTTTCCCTACTCCAATACATATAATCAGGGTTGGCGAGCCACCAGAATTTTAGTTACACCACTGCTCAACCCTCCATCTCCATGCCTTATGTCCCTTCCAATCAACCAGTGTTTGGTCTACTAGTAACCAATCTTTGCACCTACCACCACAATAGTTTGTACATAATTCGTCTCCACAAGGGTTTGTTCCCCAAGGACAAGCTAGTGTACATCCATACCAACCTCATCGCAAGAGAAACATCGAGGATGTTCTCTTTCAGATTATTCAGAGCCAGACCACCATGAACAACCAAACGAATCAAGCTCTGAATGACATTAGGTCTCAAATGACCAAGTTGACCAACACCATGGGAATGATGCAACAGAAAAAAGAAAAATTTCTTCCACAACCCCAAGAGAATCCCAAAGATCAACATGGGATTGAGTTTTCTAATGTCAGAAGTAATGAGGAGCATCTTAAGTTAAGGAAGTTGAAAAAAATACCTACCCAGAGTCTCTAAGCCTACAGAAAAAGAAACTTAGGGCAATCTCAAGGATAGTGAGTCACTTGAGCTACCCAAGGTTGTTGGGTCTGATGAGATTGTTAGTCCCATTCCTGCTCCCTACTCTCACCATCTGAAAATGCCTACAAAACAAGCCAACCAAGCTAAAATTCTTGATTTATTCAAGTAGGTAAAATAAATATTCCTCTTCTTGATGCAATCCGAAAAGTGCCTTTATATGCTAATTTCTTAAAATATTTGTGCACTATCAAGAGAAAATTGAATGTCCAAAAAAAGGCATTCCTAACGAGCAAGTCAGCACTATTCTCTGAATCAACACTCCACCCAAGTATAACGATCTTGGCTGTAGCACCATTGCAATTAAAATTGGAAATTGTCGATTCAAACAAGTATTTTTAGACTTGGGTGCGAGTGTGAATCTCTTACCCTTTTTGGTTTACAAGCAATTAGGCTTGGGAGAATTGAAACCCACTTCAATTACTTTCCAGTTAGTGGACCAAAGTAAGAAAGTATCAAGAGGGGTAATGGAAGATGAATTGATTTAGGTAGATGGGAGTGCATCATAAAAAAACTGTGCCATCATTTCAACAAACTGTCGCATTGCAGATGGGAGTGCATCATAAAAAAATCCGACTAAGGTCCAATCTTCGAATGCATGATGTGGACATGCTTGGAGAAGATCTTTGAATCTTTCCCAACATTGATAAAAAGTTTCATTTTCTTTTACATAAAAGTTCATGATTTGACGTCTTAACGTGTTAGTACGATGTATAGGAAAGAATTTTTTTAAAGAACTCAGTCTGTAAAGTTTGCCAATTTGTGATGGAGTTGGCTCTTAAGGTGTTAAGCCATTGTTTTTCTTTATCTTTTAAAGAAAATGAGAATAATTTTAGTTTGACCATTTCAGAGTTATCTTGCAACGTTCCACAGACTTCTTCAAATTCTTTCATATGAATGTAGGGATTTTCAGTTTCTAGACCATGGAATTGGGGTAGTAACTGGATAGTTCCTGATTTAATATTAATGTTTGGAGCGTCTGCTGGAAAAGCGAAACAGGATGGGACATTTGTTCGCGTAGGATGTAGATATTCTCTTAAAGGTCGGATGTTTTGGATGACTTCTTGTTCTCTAGGAGGTTCTTCCCTAGGTACATTTCGAGCCATACTTAATTCAAACGATTCTTGTGTGGATGCAGAAGATGAAGATGAGGGTTGAGCTGACTGGTTTACTGAACCTACTGATGACCGTACAGACATAAACTATTTAAAAGCAAACAAACAGAAACAAATTATAAACAAACAACTACTTTATTTTTATTTTATTTTATTTTATTTTATTTATTTATTTATTTTTATTTTTATTTTTATTTATATTTTAATTACCGTAACTCCCCGGCAACGGCGCCAAAAACTTGATTCGCACTTTTTAGTGTGTCTGAATTATATTATTATTTTACACCCAAGTATAAGTGGTCAAATTGTAGTTTTCTCGGTTTTTAAGTCCAAGTATCGATCCCACAGAGAGTTTTAGTAATTAGAGGTTAAAGATAAAATAAAAACAATAAAATAAAAATAAAGCCATAAAGAGGTTGTTTGGAGTAGTTTGATGTTTGAGAGCTTGTGGTGTGAGCTTAGTCTGTTCGAGTAACTTAACTTAATTAAAAGACGGAATTAAATTGCAACAATAATGAAATGCGTAAGTAAAGTAGATTAATGACAGAAATATAAAAGATATCCTTCAGTTCAAGGATCCCACATGCGTTATATTGGTCGTATTATGGAATTGCTACCTCACCTCAATTAACTTCCATTTTACTGGTAAGTCAATCGGCAGGTCTGATGTATACAAATAAGAACACAATAGCTTCTTAGGCTCATTGTGGTAGTAATATATTATAACTCAGCTGCTCCTTAGGCTACACTGGTTATAGATGTCCAATTGATTAATTCAAGCAGAATCCGCATGTGGTATAGACTATCTTCCGGTGACTTGTCAGGTCAACCGGTGGTAGTTAATCATAATACAGCCGCTTCTTAGGCTAACTGTATTTAGATATGTCACCCAGAAAGTGAAGTCACTCAAACGGCATACTTGAATTATTCAATAGGTTATCTTGTAATATATATATTGACAGTAGAACTTCCTCAGCGTTCCGGTGGAGGACTAGCCATACCGATAGGATCACCGGGGTTATTCTAGCAGGCAATATTATTATATATAGTAATACCAGGCGTCAGTGGAACTTCCTCAGCATTCCGGTGGAGGGTTAACCATACCGGTAGGAACGCCGGGGTTATTCTAGCTGGCCCGTCTCATATATATAATAAACGTATAAATAAAACATCAGCAATTCCATAAACAGATCAATATTATACATGTGTTCCCCTCGAACCGGAGGATATACGGAACTACTCACACTCCATTTCTATAGACAAGCAAGGAGTGCTAGCAGTTGTCATTACAACAGAAAGTAAAGTGCGGAATTTAAATGTCTTTCGCAGGGAACGATTGAAGCACAACCACTCTTATGATCGATTAAGATGAAAAAGTGGCAGCAGTTCAACTATCCGAATGGAAAGATACACCAAAAATATAAAAGTACAGGACGTAGGACTGAAGTATAATACGGACCGGAGCGTGCTTTCTCTTTTCTTTTCTCTCTTTTTCTCTCTTCGGAAAAGCTTCAGAACTTCTCTCGTATCTTTCTCAGTTTCTCTCTTGGTTTCTCTCTCAGTTCCGGCCTTTTGAAAGCTGAAGAGGAGCATGGGTATTTATAGGCGTGGGAAGGCAAGTGGGCAACTTGAACTCTGACAAAGGTGACCGTCCGGACGCCATCACCACCGTCCGGACGGTGGTGCTTTGCTGGAAAATCCCACTTGCATGCATGCTGACTCTTTACATGCTTTTATTACACTTTGTCCTTCATTCTTTGCATTCTCCTGACATTGCTCCCTTGGTCTTGCGTTAATTCGGCATTTGTCCTGCAACTTTTAGATAAAATGTTAAAACTAGTATCATTCCCGCACAAACCCTAATTTACTCTAAGTACTAATTTTTAGTGTGTTAGTTATGCTAATTCGAGTTTTTTAATTTTTTAATTTACATACTTATTAAGGTTAATCAACCATGTTTGCTCCTATTCCTGTTTTTTTAGTGTTCTTCGTAGTTTAGTGAAAAAAATTGAAATTTTTTGAAAAAACATGTCTATTTGAATGATACTTGTTGTTTCTTAAGAGCTATGAGATTTAGATATGCTATGTGATACTCGAATTGGTTGAATGATGTACTCTAGAGACTTGTAGTCTATGCTTGAATATCATAGTGATGTTTATATTGGAAACTTTGTTCACAATGAGCATGCGAATTCTGTTGAGATTAGATTCATGTTTCGAAAAAGCTTGACATCCATAGTAGAGATGCATGTATAAACCATGCGAGTATTGTGCTTATCATGGTTGGAGGGGTATAATGCATTTACTCTTATGATATTCATTTCAAATCCATTGTTTTTTAATAATTTAATTATTCTAGTTTTGATTAAGAACACACGATTAATTAGTTGGTTATATCTCAATAAAGAGCAACACTTCTCTATACTTTTTGAAAGATGATCTTAGACTATTTTTGAATTCTATTTGAGCCTTAAGCCTGTTCTTTCATTGCATTATCTCTAGTATTTTTGATTGACCCATGATGAGTTTTTCTTTACCTCAATTAATAACAAAGCCGAGCATATAAGTATATATCTTACCTTGGTTATCCCTAGATGTGTGTTTATTTGATATGTGCGGGAAGTTGAGGTGAAATATTGATCATGAATGAAAAAGAAAGTGTAACACCCCGCATTTTCGTTCATATAGATATATAGATATAGCAAATAATGGTTGTAAAGATGTGGATAGGGGTATTGAAGTTTGTTTGAACTTTGTAAATTTGAAAAGTAAAGATTTAAAATGTTAATGAAAATCATAGTTGAAATTTAGTTTTAGTGAGTGAAAATATAAAATGTTAGGTCCTATAACTTGTATTAGATAGGTTTGGTGTATAAATATGTGTTGGAGAGGTTTGTGATGGATTTGGTTAGTTTTGGAATGGATTGGAAATGGAAAACAAAAGAAATAGGCAAAACTGGGTAAATGGTACCGGTACTGGGTACCGGTACCATACAGTACCGGTACTGTGTACCGGTACTTCGACTCCAGAAGGTTTGGGGTACCGGTACTGAGTACCGGTACCATACAGTACCGGTACTGGGTACCGGTACGATCCGTCTGACGCCGCTAAACAGTTAAAAAGTCAGGATTTTTGTGTTATAAAACCCATCCCACATCCCATTTGCCCCATTTCTTCATCTCCCTCTTACCCTAACCCTCCTAGAAACCCTTAGAGAGAAAGAGAGAAAGATAAAACTCAAGATAAAAAGGAAAGACAAAGGGTTCACAAGTGATTCAAGACTCAAACCCTAGGTTTCTCAAGAGCATAAGGTAGGGGATTTCTTCTCTTTCTCTTACATTGATGTTAGGGTTAATAAATATGTATGTTTTGATTCTTAATGATATGTATTTGCTATGACTCCATTGTTTCTTGGTTCTTTTTCAATTGTTAACATGTTTTACACAAAGTTAGGGTTGAATACCCATGAAATCTCTTTTTGGTTTGAAAAACCCTAGTTTTCAAGAGTGATGGGTTTTCCTCTTGAACTCTTCATTTATTCTTGATTTCAAAATCATAGTGTTTTGTGTTGAGTAATAAAATGATATTGTTGTGATCTCTTGCATTTTTCTTGGTTGGTTATTGAAAATGTCACATGCTCAATTTGGGGATTTTTAAGATATTCTTGTAAATTGTGAAATTGGGTTTGGTATTGTATCTCTTATGAGTGTGGGATGACCATGGGTGGCCTTTGACGAGATATCGTAGAGTGGGTAGACGTGTTGCTTGCTCCGTGGGGGTTGGTGTGAAACCCGGGAAAATTTGAACTTTTTCTGAAAAAGGGCAAAATGGTAATTTGCCACTACTGTGCGTATTTAAAATACATATGTTCTAGACCTCGGATGAGGGAACGGAGTGCGCCATTGGATTCGCAATGCGAAATCTAGTAACCACCAGAAAATTCGTCGAATTCCGAGAGAGTCGGGTTTTGCACGTAGATCGAGACGACTGCGTGGCGATTGACCTTTTAAAGGTCCCCAAAAACGAGAAATATTAAAATTCCTTAAAATTGGATTAATGTGCCAATAAAATTTAATTGGACTTAATCCGAGACTTAATGAGTCGTTTCGGGACGAAAAATGGACCCGAAAGTAATAAATGAGCGGTGCGATGTAGACCACACATTTAAAACTATATAAAGGGACAAATATCTGCATTTTAGGCAAAAAATTTCTGCCATTGTGCTGGGTTCAACGTGTGGGAGAAAGAGAGAGAGAAAAGAGAGAACTTCAAGCTTCCTTCGGCGATTCCCGGACTTCCGTCGCTCGTATTCCGTCGAGCTAGAAGGGAGAAGTGATCACGTCGACGAGGGCTTCGACTACGTACCAAGAACAAGGCGTTTCACCGAATATTCAAAGGGAGAAATTTTGGAAATCAAATACTTTGGGTTGGTTTTGGTGTATTGAGGTTGCCTACATCTCTGTTGAGGTAGGATTATTCCTACTTGGGATTATTCTTACCTTAGGTGTTAGTAGACTAAGGGTTAAAAGTTATATATGCATATGTATTGAATTATATATATGTCTATAGTTATGGTAATGGAAAAGGGAGCATAGAGTTGGCCTAGGCTAACTTCTAGCTTGATTTTATTACATAGGAGTTCCATGTGGTTCCTCTTATAACCTGGTGAAATTTGAGCTATATGGTTGCTTGGAATGTGTTATGTGAAAACATGACTTTAATGACTACTAGGTGTTTGATAAAATGCCTAGGTGAAATTGTGTGTGTTACTTGCATGATGCTATGTTATAACATGCTTGGGTGATTGTGAAATCATATGCTTAGGATATGGTTTTTGGATGAAGAGTGTTGTTGATATATGCATGAAATGATATATTGAACATAATGAGATATGATAGTTATATGCTTTTGATATAATTGCCATTGATGTATTGGAAATGTTTATATGTTTGTCATGAACATATTGAGCATTATTTTGTGTGCAATGGAACATCACATTGCATTTGCACGGGGATATCGCATCCATAGACGTGAGTGGGTGTGTGTGCATGTTATACATGATTAATCAATCACCATTCTTGGTGCTTGGTGGATGGGCTCGGGAATGTTGGAACGAAGTTTCGACTGAGTCGCATGGTTGCATGGAAAAACTTGTGTCGGGTGTAGCAAGTAGGGCTAGACACTCCCTCGGGTGAAAAACCCGGAACCACTTGGTTCAGTCACTTGCCGGCGGTGCAATTCCAGAAAAGTGACACGGTGTACGGAACCGGCGGTGTGATTCCGAAGATCCGTTGCCCAACAAAGACACAAGGGTTTTGTTATAAAAACACCCATTCAATGGGTAGCTTCCAACAATGATCCGGTTTTGGGAAAACATGATTTCTTTCCAACCTTACCTTGATCAGTTCGTCGTGGTTTTTGTTGACGACATTTTGATCTACTCCAAGTCTGAGGAGGAGCATGAGGATCACTTGAGGGTCGTTCTTCAGATCTTGAGAGACCATCAGTTGTATGCCAAGTTCAGCAAGTGTGAATTTTGGCTTACTGAGGTGAAATTTTTGGGACATGTAGTGTCGGCTTCGGGTGTATCCGTAGACCCGGAGAAGGTCGAGGCGGTGATGAATTGGGAGCTGCCGAAGTCAGTCTTCGAGATACGCAGTTTCTTGGGATTGGCTGGATATTATCGGCGGTTTATCGAGGACTTCTCTAGGTTAGCTGCACCTATGACGAAGTTGACTCGGAAAGAGGTCAAGTTCGAGTGGAATGATTCTTGCGAGAAGGCATTCCAGGAATTGAAAAGGAGGCTTACTTCAGCTCCTATTCTGATAGTTCCAGAGAAGGGACAGAGGTACACAGTGTATTGTGATGCCTCTAAGGACGAGCTCGGGTGTGTGTTGATGCAGTCCGGGAGGGTCGTGGCTTATGGTTCTCGACAGCTAAAGAATCACGAGCAGAATTACCCCACACATGATATGGAGTTGGCGGCCATTGTCTTTGCCTTGAAGGCTTGGCGCCACTACCTGTATGGTGAGCAGTTTGAAGTGTTTTCGGACCACAAGAGTCTGAAGTACATCTTTACACAGCGGGACCTCAACATGAGGCAACGCAGGTGGATGGAGTTTCTGGAAGATTACGACTTCACGTTGCATTACCATCCTGGTAAGGCAAATGTGGTGGCTGACGCACTTAGCCGGAAGTTAAGGGGAGTCTTGGCTAGTATGGCTTCCCGGGAGTGGGAAATGCTCGAGACTGTGGGACAGTTTGGATTACATTACATGGGGCAGGCTCAGGGTACCTTGGGAAGTTTGGTGGCTACGCCTTCCCTACTGAGGAGAGTGATTGAGTCTCAGGGGCAAGACCCAGAGATAGTGTCCATTAAGGACCGGGTGCGGTCGGGCACAGGTGACGAGGGCTGGGCCATTCATTCGGATGGTAGTCTTCGGTATAGGGGAAGGATTGTGGTTCCCCAATCTCCGGATCTAAGGGAGGAGATTCTTAGGGAATTTCATTGTTCCCGTTTTGCGGTTCATCCAGGGGGCACGAAGATGTATCATGATCTTCGTCGCCAGTATTATTGGAATGGGATGAAGCGATAGGTTGGCGAATTTGTTGGTAGATGTCTCACATGTCAGCAAGTGAAGGCTGAACACCAGAGACCAGCGGGATTACTCCAGCCTTTGGAGGTAGCTGAGTGGAAGTGGGAGCATGTCACGATGGATTTTGTGACTCACTTGCCACGGACATCGCGGGGATATGATGCGGTGTGGGTGATAGTGGACCGGCTTACGAAGTCGGCACACTTCTTGGCTGTGCGGATGACCTTCACACTGGAGGAATTCTGTAGGTTATATATACGGGAGATTGTCCGATTGCATGGGGTGCCCGTATCTATAGTATCGGATCAGGATCCCAGATTCACATCTCATTTTTGGGAGAGTTTCCAGCGAGCTGTGGGGACTCAGTTGATGATGAGCACTGCTTTTCATCCCCAGACGGATGGTCAGTCAGAGAGGACTATTCAGACACTAGAGGACATGCTGCGGGCATGCGTCCTAGATCTCAAGGGAAGTTGGGAAGATCACTTACCCTTGGTAGAGTTTGCCTATAACAATAGTTATCAGGCGAGCATACAGATGGCACCCTATGAGGCATTATATGGGAGGCCTTGTAGATCTCCGGTTTGTTGGACGGAGGTTGGAGAGAGACCCTCTACTGGTCCAGAGTTGATTAGAGACACCTCAGAGAAGGTGGACTTGATATGGAAGCGTCTTCTCACGGCTCAAAGCCGGCAGAAGAGCTACGCCGATAGACGGCGGAGACCTCTAGAGTTTGAGGTGGGTGATCATGTCTTCTTGAAGGTGATGCCTACAAGAGGAGTGGTCAGGTTCGGCAAGCGAGGAAAGTTGTCGCCGAGGTATATCGGGCCCTTCGAGGTACTCGAGAGGGTTGGTACAGTTGCTTACCGGTTGGCGTTACCGCCTGATTTAGCAGGTGTTCACGCAGTATTCCATGTCTCTATGCTCCGGAAGTACACCCCAGATCCTACTCATGTGGTGGATTGGGGCGAGCTTGTTATTGATACAGATGGGACCTTCGAGGAGGGACCGGTGCGTATCATGGATAGCCGGGAACAGGTTTTGCGAGGCAAGACCGTGCGGCTGGTGAAGGTGCTTTGGCAGCACCGGGGAGTAGAGGAGGCAACATGGGAGCGTGAGGACACCATACGTGCTAATTACCCTTTCTTGTTTGAGGATAGAGGTACATTTTCATACTTACAGCTTGGTATCATTACTTTGAGTGTACATTACTTGCTGCATATGCATGCAATTAAATGTATATGTGTATGTGAATTTCGGGGACGAAATTCTTTTAAAGGGGGAAGAATGTGAAACCCGGGAAAATTTGAACTTTTTCTGAAAAAGGGCAAAATGGTAATTTGCCAATACTGTGCGTATTTAAAATACATATGTTCTAGACCTCGGATGAGGGAACGGAGTGCGCCATTGGATTCGCAATGCGAAATCTAGTAACCACCAGAAAATTTGTCGAATTCCGAGAGAGTCGGGTTTTGCACGTAGATCGAGACGACTGCGTGGCGATTGACCTTTTAAAGGTCCCAAAAAACGAGAAATATTAAAATTCCTTAAAATTGGATTAATGTGCCAATAAAATTTAATTGGACTTAATCCGGGACTTAATGAGTCGTTTCGGGACGAAAAATGGACCCGAAAGTAATAAATGAGCGGTGCGATGTAGACCACACATTTAAAACTATATAAAGGGACAAATATCTGCATTTTAGGCAGAAAATTTCTGCCATTGTGCTGGGTTCAACGTGTGGGAGAAAGAGAGAGAGAAAAGAGAGAACTTCAAGCTTCCTTCGGCGATTCCCGGGCTTCCGTCGCTCGGATTCCGTCGAGCTAGAAGGGAGAAGTGATCACGTCGACGAGGGCTTCGACTACGTACCAAGAACAAGGCGTTTCACCGAATATTCAAAGGGAGAAATTTTGGAAATCAAAGACTTTGAGTTGGTTTTGGTGTATTGAGGTTGCCTACATCTCTGTTGAGGTAGGATTATTCCTACTTGGGATTATTCTTACCTTAGGTGTTAGTAGACTAAGGGTTAAAAGTTATATATGCATATGTATTGAATTATATATATGTCTATAGTTATGGTAATGGAAAAGGGAGCATAGAGTTGGCCTAGGCTAACTTCTAGCTTGATTTTATTACATAGGAGTTCCATGTGGTTCCTCTTATAACCTGGTGAAATTTGAGCTATATGGTTGCTTGGAATGTGTTATGTGAAAACATGACTTTAATGACTACTAGGTGTTTGATAAAATGCCTAGGTGAAATTGTGTGTGTTACTTGCATGATGCTATGTTATAACATGCTTGGGTGATTGTGAAATCATATGCTTAGGATATGGTTTTTGGATGAAGAGTGTTGTTGATATATGCATGAAATGATATATTGAACATAATGAGATATGATAGTTATATGCTTTTGATATAATTGCCATTGATGTATTGGAAATGTTTATATGTTTGTCATGAGCATATTGAGCATTATTTTGTGTGCAATGGAACATCACATTGCATTTGCACGGGGATATCGCATCCATAGAGGTGAGTGGGTGTGTGTGCATGTTATACATGATTAATCAATCACCATTCTTGGTGCTTGGTGGATGGGCTCGGGAATGTTGGAACGAAGTTTCGACTGAGTCGCATGGTTGCATGGAAAAACTTGTGTCGGGTGTAGCAAGTAGGGCTAGACACTCCCTCGGGTGAAAAACCCGGAACCACTTGGTTCAGTCACTTGCCGGCGGTGCAATTCCAGAAAAGTGACACGGTGTACGGAACCGGCGGTGTGATTCCGAAGATCCGTTGCCCAACAAAGACACAAGGGTTTTGTTATAAAAACACCCATTCAATGGGTAGCTTCCAACAATGTCCGGTTTTGGGAAAACATGATTTCTTTTCAAATGATCATTGGAAGGTTTTTCTCCGTCAATAGACGGGTCATCACACATTGGCATTGCATTGTGTTGAGGGAGTCGGTGAGGACTCGGAATGGGTTGCATGAATGAGTTTTCATCTCATTTCATTGTATGGCATTGTTGCATTCCAACATTGAATGCATAGTGTGTGTGGAATGATTGATTACATGTTGTATGTGAATATTACATGAGCATGAGCATCTAGGGGGGAGTAGCCTCCGTAGGAAGTTTTCTACTGGGCGTTGGCTCACCCTATACGGGAACAATTTCAGGTATTGGGTTTGCACCGGGGGATGGCTCCCATGGAGAGCACCAAGGGTGAAGGGGGCCTATGTGTGGCCTTACCTCAAGATTTTGTAAACCTTTTGTTTTAAAATGGTTTATGACATGTAAATATTGTAAAACATGATATTTTGAATTATGAATGTATAAAGTTGTATGTAATATGACTTGGATGGACTATGTATAATGTGGGAGTTTTCATTATACATGTTTGGTATGAGTTTGGAAGAGTTTAAAAAGGGTTGGAAATGAAAAACTAAGGAAGTGGGCAAAACCTGCCTTTAGCTACCGGTAGCCGACCGGTAGTTGATTTCCTAAAGGAAATAGCTACCGGTAGCCGACCGGTAGTTGATTTCCAGTGGGAAACAGCTACCGGTAGCCGACCGGTAGTTGATTTCCTAAAGGAAATAGCTACCGGTAGCCGACCGGTAGTTGATTTCCAGTAGGAAATAGCTACCGGTAGCCGACCGGTAGTTGATTTCCAGAATGTTCCGGCTACCGGTAGCCAACCGGTAGTTGATCTCCAGAATATTTCGGCTACCGGTAGCCGATAAACACCTACCGGTAGCCAGTCCAAAAATCTGAAATTTTTAAATGTTTTGCCAAATCTTTGGGCTTTGAATTTCCTTCCTTTAAATGATCAAAGTGGACCCTAATGGGGTACAAACCATGGTGTGTTGGACTGGGGTTGGATCAAATGAATGTTGAGTCGAATTTTCATTGTGGGTTATAATCCCGGTTTAGGGATGTTATTGATGTGGTATCGGGTTAAGCGATATCCACGGGTATTTCCGCGGGTTGATGGATTATCAACGGGACCCCCGGATTTTGGGGTGTCACAGTTGGCATTTCTCCTACCACTCGTAGTGGGGTTAGTGCTTTGGTAAGACTAAACCGCTATGGCTCACGGGTGCCGTGTAAGAGGGTTAGTATACTAATGCCTGGGTTGGATACGTCACTGCCATTGGTGTGGCATACGCCCTTCCTAAAGGATGGATATCTTTGATAAGATTTGTGTGGGTGTGTGTGGGTTAGATATTACTCAATGTGTCGATTCATGGGGTTTGCCTTACATCATGTTTGAGATACATATACATATTGATGGATTGTTGTATTATTGTGGAAAATAGTTTTCTACAAGGACTTGTGGGAGTATGGGATTCCACAAGGCCTTGTGGGAAAATGGTTTATATTTTGGAAAAATGGATATGTATTGGATCTTGGTTTCTTTTACTGTTTATGTAAATTACGGTTGCTACTTAAACTTGAGATCCATTTTAAAATGTCCCTGTTTTACTTCAAAGATTATGTATGCTATTTGTAAAATGAGACCGGCCATTTTATATGTTTTTATAAACCTTGTTTGAGTTTGGGAGGATTTTGTTACAGAGCTTCGTGCTCATCCCCTACAATTAATATTTTTCAGATTTGGCTTTAGAGGAAGAGCTCGGTGTGAATGAGCCGGGCCTTGGGGAAGCTTCCTTGGAGGGGTACCTAGATCCCGAATGGGACATCTAGAGATATAGCTTATTTTGCTCTAGACTAGGGGATTTATTTCTGAACAATGTAAAGTCTAGATTCTTTTGAAACTCCGCTGCGATATATTCATGTAATTCTTTTGGGGAATGTAATTGCCATATTTGACATATTCTTTTGGGATAATGTTAAGGATATTATAGATGGTAAATAGAAATTCTATTGTTATTGGATGGTTAAATGGACCCTGTGTGGTCAAGTTAATAGAATTGCACAGGTTGTGATTTTTGGGTGGAGCTTCCTGTACAAAGGAGACTCTGCCCAAATTTTGTTAAAATTAAGAATGTTTCTTATTCGATGGATATATATTTAGTTGCTCTCATGACTTGAATGGTTTCATAGTGTAATGCCGTCCAGGGTGGTATTTGGGGTGTTACAGAATGGTATCAGAGCCTAGGCTTTAGGTCTTACATGGGAGCTGTAGGTTATGGATTACCACTAGAAAGGTAGGACTAGGTTGAAGGAACCGTAGGCTTGCATTGGTTTGAAGTTATGTGTTTATCAGATAGGTTAGATTCATTGTATATTTAGGTTAAGGGTTAATTATTTGTTCGAATTCGATGAGTTGTCTCGTTACGCAATCAAGTTTGTGGTCATTGAGGCAAGGAGAGCTAAACGCTTTGAACAAGATTTGAGGCCTTCCATCCGCGAGAAGCTGGTTACACTCTTAATTCGAGAATACAAGATCTCGTGAACGTGGACGTGGACGTGGACGTGTACGTGGACGTAGACGCGGTTGAGCAAAGACTTCAGACAGTTGGAGAAGATGGAGTTACTCAAACGAGAGCAGGCATGGACTCGTGCCAATGCTTTGCATGCGAAGAGTATGGGCACTTCAAACATAGATGCCCCTCGTTTCCCCCAATGACTAAGGAAGCAACCGCAAAGACCTCAGATAGCTCGAGGAGCGGGAGGCATACCAAAGAGAATAGGCACGGATGCACGCCGATGTTTTGCCTGTGGAGGTGTTAGACACTTCATAGATAATTTTCCATTGCTTTCCACTAAGACCAACCAAGTAACTGGGCGAGTGAATGCAAACAGGCCACCGCTACGACAGCCACTACCACCACAGAGACCGTTACAAGCTCAAGCCCCCGGCGGCGCCAATCAAGGAAGGGTTTTTGCTTTGACTCAACCGGAGGAAGATGCCTCCAACGCCGTTGTGGAAGGTATTGTTCTTCTCTACCATTTTTGGGCCCGAATTTTATTGGATTCCTATGCGACTCATTCTTTTGTACATACTGC
The DNA here is from genome assembly GCA_951799425.1 of Ilex aquifolium. Classification (NCBI taxonomy): domain Eukaryota; kingdom Viridiplantae; phylum Streptophyta; class Magnoliopsida; order Aquifoliales; family Aquifoliaceae; genus Ilex; species Ilex aquifolium. The sequence continues at coordinate 15,096,913 of OX637395.1, forward strand.
ATATGCTGTGAAATTTGGATTGGGTTTCGAGGAAATAGAACTTACGGTATATGTTAATTTGCCTACGGGAGAACAAGGGGATACCAGTAGGGTTATTATATATATGTAATCTTTGATTCTAATTTATATCTAATTGCTAGGGAATCATCAGGTCTTTCCATTCTGGATAATACTACCTTGTTCTAAAATATATTATGTTTGGGTAAACCCTAAATCTTTTCTTATGCCTTCAAACCCTAGTTTATAAAGGAGATGTGTTTTTCTCTTGATTTCTCCTTTGTTCTTGATTCCCGAACTTAAATATTATTTGTTCTAAGCTATGTTATGGGTGGGTGACCACCAAATCCTTTTGGTATGCCCTTGAAATCCTAGTTTTCAAGGGAGAGGTGTTTTCCCTTTATCTTGCCTCTGTCATTGATTTCAAACCTTGATAGTTGTTGGTCATTGATTTCCATACATGATTGTCCCGTTAAATCTTAATTTCTCCTTTGTTCATGACTTTCAAGCTTGATACGCTTTTATTCTTGATTTCCAAGCTTAATATCCATTTGCTCTAGATAGCCAAATTTGGTATTCATTTGATTGATTCTATCTATTGTAATTCATGTATTCTTGATATTCAATATTTGACATCCTTTGGTTCTTGATTTCAAGACTTGGTTGTTCCTTTGTCTTTAATTTCCCCAGGCTTGATGATCCATTGGTTCTTGATAGCCAAATTTAATATTCATTTGTTATTGATTCTAACTCTTGTGATTCATTTATTCTTGATATTCAATACTTGATATTCATTGGTTCTTGATTTCAAGACTTGACATTCAATTGCTCTTGATTTCTCCTTGTCCTTGAGTTCAAAACTTGATACTCTTTAGTTCTTGGTTATAAAGCTTGAGATGCATCTGTTATTGACTCCAAGACTCGATTGTTACTTTGTTCTTGATTCCCAAGCTTGATTATTTATTTGTTAATTCAAAATTCTAAAGATTGGTATTAACCAATAAAATGGTATTTTCGATGATATTATGTTAATTTTTCTTAAATTATTTCGTTGGAAAAATGTATATGGATTTGGAAGCTAAGATGGGAGGACAAGTCTGGTTAGGTTTCAACTGTAACCTTTGGTGGATTGTAATTTATATCAGAGTGCGCAGCGAACTAACGGAGTAAGGACTACAATGGGGAAACTACGGAGAAGATTCAACTCATCCGGGAGAGGCTACGCACGGCGCGAAGTAGACAGAAGAGCTACGCGGACCACAGACGAAGATCCTTGAAATTAAAAGTGGGAGATTACATGTTTTCCAAGGTGTCACACAAGAAGGGCGTGTTTCGATTCGGCAAGAAGGAGAAGTTAGCGCCAAGATATACCAGACCGTTTGAAGTGATCAAAGCAGTAGGCAATGCGGCGTATCAACTTCGACTACTAGCCCAGATATCCAGAGTACATGGCGTGTTTCACATGTCGATGTTGAGGACGTGTCACTCGGATGCAACTCCAGTCGTGAACTTGGAGGAGATGGAAATTTAAGACGGAGCAACCAACGAAGAACAACCGGTAGAAATTCTCGACGCAAAGGAAAAAGGTACTCTGTAACAAAGTCATCCGACTAGTGAAGGTTTGGTGGCAACACCATGGAGTGGAGGAAGCTACATGGGAACCGGAGCAAGAAATGCGGGAGAAGTATCCCTTTTTGTTCACTACTTGAGGTAAGTTTCGAGGACGAAACTTTCTTTAAGGGGGGTGGATTGTAACACCCCGCATTTTCGTTCATATAGATATATAGATATAGCAAATAATGGTTGTAAAGATGTGGATAGGGGTATTGAAGTGTGTTTGATTGTAAATTTGAAAAGTAAAGATTTAAAATGTTAATGAAAATCATAGTTTAAATTTAGTTTTAGTGAGTGAAAATATAAAATGTTAGGTCCTATAACTTGTATTAGATAGGTTTGGTGTATAAATATGTGTTGGAGAGGTTTGTGATGGATTTGGTTAGTTTTGGAATGGATTGGAAATGGAAAACAAAAGAAATAGGCAAAACTGGGTAAATGGTACCGGTACTGGGTACCGGTACCATACAGTACCGGTACTGTGTACCGGTACTTCGACTCCAGAAGGTTTGGGGTACCGGTACTGGGTACCGGTACCATACAGTACCAGTACTGGGTACCGGTGGATCCGTCTGACGCCGCTAAACAGTTAAAAAGTCGGGATTTTTGTGTTATAAAACCCATCCCACATCCCATTTGCCCCATTTCTTCATCTCCCTCTTACCCTAACCCTCCTAGAAACCCTTAGAGAGAAAGAGAGAAAGATAAAACTCAAGATAAAAAGGAAAGACAAAGGGTTCACAAGTGATTCAAGACTCAAACCCTAGGTTTCTCAAGAGCATAAGGTAGGGGATTTCTTCTCTTTCTCTTACATTGATGTTAGGGTTAATAAATATGTATGTTTTGATTCTTAATGATATGTATTTGTTATGGCTCCATTGTTTCTTGGTTCTTTTTCAATTGTTAACATGTTTTACACAAAGTTAGGGTTGAATACCCATGAAATCTCTTTTTGGTTTGAAAAACCATAGTTTTCAAGAGTGATGAGTTTTCCTCTTGAACTCTTCATTTATTCTTGATTTCAAAATCATAGTGTTTTGTGTTGAGTAATAAAATGATATTGTTGTGATCTCTTGCATTTTTCTTGGTTGGTTATTGAAAATGTCACATGCTCAATTTGGGGATTTTTAAGATATTCTTGTAAATTGTGAAATTGGGTTTGGTATTGTATCTCTTATGAGTGTGGGATGACCATGGGTGGCCTTTGACGAGATATCGTAGAGTGGGTAGACGTGTTGCTTGCTCCGTGGGGGTTGTCATTTCTCCTACCACTCGTAGTGGGGTTAGTGCTTTGGTAAGACTAAACCGCTATGGCTCACGGGTGCCGTGTAAGAGGGTTAGTATACTAATGCCTGGGTTGGATACGTCACTGCCATTGGTGTGGCATACGCCCTTCCTAAAGGATGGATATCTTTGATAAGATTTGTGTGGGTGTGTGTGGGTTAGATATTACTCAATGTGTCGATTCATGGGGTTTGCCTTACATCATGTTTGAGATACATATACATATTGATGGATTGTTGTATTATTGTGGAAAATGGTTTCCTACAAGGACTTGTGGGAGTATGGGATTCCACAAGGCCTTGTGGGAAAATGGTTTATATTTTGGAAAAATGGATATGTATTGGATCTTGGTTTCTTTTACTGTTTATGTAAATTACGGTTGCTACTTAAACTTGAGATCCATTTTAAAATGTCCCTGTTTTACTTCAAAGATTATGTATGCTATTTGTAAAATGAGACCGGCCATTTTATATGTTTTTATAAACCTTGTTTGAGTTTGGGAGGATTTTGCTATAGAGCTTCGTGCTCATCCCCTACAATTAATATTTTTCAGATTTGGCTTTAGAGGAAGAGCTCGGTGTGAATGAGCCGGGCCTTGGGGAAGCTTCCTTGGAGGGGTACCTAGATCCCGAATGGGACATCTAGAGATATAGCTTATTTTGCTCTAGACTAGGTGATTTATTTCTGAACAATGTAAAGTCCAGATTCTTTTGAAACTCCGCTGCGATATATTCATGTAATTCTTTTGGGGAATGTAATTGCCATATCTGGCATATTCTTTTGGGATAATGTTAAGGATAGTATAGATGGTAAATAGAAATTCTATTGTTATTGGATGGTTAAATGGACCCTGTGTGGTCAAGTTAATAGAATTGCACAGGTTGTGATTTTTGGGTGGAGCTTCCTGTACAAAGGAGACTCTGCCCAAATTTTGTTAAAATTAAGAATGTTTCTTATTCGATGGATATATATTTAGTTGCTCTCATGACATGAATGGTTTCATAGTGTAATGCCGTCCAGGGTGGTATTTGGGGTGTTACAGAAAGATGATAATGAAAGAAGGAAAATTTTTGGAAAATGAGATGGAATTGTGAAAAGAATGTTGAAAAATGAGACAACCAAGACTTGTGATGGAATAATGAGGGATATGAGCTTATATGTTGTATAAAAAGAAGAGTTAAGTGTATGTTGAATATGAAAATTGTCTATGGGATTACCCATTTTGAATCCTTAGTTCCTTCATTTCTTAAACCTTCACCCAAGGCCCAATTACAACCATAGAAAGTCCAATTTGATTTTAAAAGGTATGGTTGAGTATGTAAGCTTTAGTGTCATGTGATATACCAACTATATTGCTTATATATCTCTTAATATTACTTCCATGTGATTATGTCAAGGTCGTTCCATTTGAATTATGCACTTCATTTTTGATTAATATGCGAGTAAAAATTTATCTTGATTACATAAATTCGATCCTCACATATTCGTATGAGTGGAACAAGCATGATAATCAGAGAATTTCTTTTTTGAGTGTGAAAACCTTCGTGATTTTTGGAATTGAAACTAACGTTGGATAGTTACTAGGAATATGAATTTTGTTTTATGAATCTCTTGAGTTTCATGATCATATCACACACACACGGGTTTTGAGAACTAACATGATTGTGAATATTCTTGCATAGCTTTGAAGCCTTTAGAAGGACCGTGTGTTAATTAATTTGAGTAGACATGATAAATGTTTGATTTTATGGTAATTGGAAAATAATAAGTTGAAACCTGGATAGATAAATTGAAGTTTGTAGGTATTTTTTCTGGAAACATTCACAATACAACACTTAAACCTAAGGATTTAAAGGCTTAGTGCATAGGATAAATGCATTCGTGTTGCCTACGAAAATGGTTTTTTGTTTGTAATTATGCATTTAATTTTACATTTCATTAGATTGTTTATTATGGTTTAAATTCCTTAACATTATATTTGTTATTTTTTATCATAAATTGTGTTGCATCTACTTGAGAATTTGTGGCACAGTGGAATGTGATTAATGATTTAATTGGGTATATTTTGAGTCTTAGGATTTAGAGTTTAATTAGTTTTGAAAAAAAATTGAAAAATAAAAAATAGGGAAACCTTTCAAATTTTGTGCCGCACTACCAGTAGGTAGAATGCTGCTTCCTACCGGTAGATTCCTATATTTTTTTAAAAAATAAAAGGGTTTTAGCCGGACCAAATCATTTCACTCCTTTGTTTTCACAAGAACCCATATCTCCAAATCTCTCTACACTTCCCGAAAATATTAAACCAAGCCTGTTAAATCGCTCTATGGCTCCTAAGAGGATCTCACCTTCCAACCCTCCAGATGAATGATCTTGGGCCACATGATTTTTCGTTGGGCTTCTCTATGCCTCCATGCACTTAGAGGTGGTGGAGGGTATGGCAAGAATGGTGGACACCCGAACCAGAGCTGCCAATTCAGCTGAAGATTAGGAATCACCCAAGGGCAGGAGCTTTGACAAGCTAATAGTGATCTTTGATTCCGAGGAGGAGGAGGAGGAGGAGGAGGCTAATGAAGACGATGAGGACGACTTCGAGGATTTGAGGGGATGCTCCTACTTCTGATTCAGAATGATGGAATTTATGATCTAATGCCCTGTCCTTCTATTCTCATCTTCTCTTTTTATTTATTTTTCTCTAGTTAGTGTATAGGTTCTAGTAGAATCTTAGGAATCTTGTTTTGGGTAGTAGTAGCTTAGTAGAAGAACCATAGGTAGAAGGCTACTATGATTTTACTCTTCTGTACCAAAAAGCACATAGCAAATATATATATATGAAATCCTTTTGATTCCATTGGTGTGCAATTATTTCTTTAAGCATATGCATTTCAATTTGATGATATTTGTTATGTGATTGAGTATGCTTTGGAATTCAGAGTATAATATTTAGGAATTTTGATGTTTGTTTACTTTTATTTGCTAAGGAACTAGCAAAATCTAAGTTGGGGGGGGGGGGTGTGATGAAAGTATAATATTGCATATTATAGGCCTCATAATCATTCACTTTAGTCATGCTAGTCACTTTATTCATTTGTTTTAGTTGAGTTTTGTATTTTATAGTGAATTAGTGTGTTTGCAATTGAATTGGTATAAAAACGTGGATTTGTACGTGTCTTAATGCCATAAAGAACTTGGAAGATGAGCTAAGAGGTCTAGAAGTAAAGCCAAGTCCATAACAGGAAAAATTGAGAAAAGATCCTTTCTATCGATAGGTCTTCTACTAGTACAACAAAGTCCAGAAGTTGGTTATACCAGTAGGACTTCAATCCCATCGGTAGGTTCAAAACAGAGAGTTTTTCAATCGGTAGGTGATTGTTGTTCTACCGACAGGTTGAAGATAGAAAGTTCTTCTACTAGTAGGAGAGCAAGGCAACCAGTAGGAGGAAAATAGTGAACAGTCTTACCGGTATGTCGTTTTCTGCTTCCTACCGGTAGGTTACTGTATTTCGGTAATTAAGACTCCTAAGGAAGGAAATTGACTGGCTTATTTCGAGGGCCATGATTGGTGGATCAAAGGGATAAAAATCATCAGGAAATCCCCCATAAATACCCAAGTCTAGCAAGAGAGATAAAAGCTCAATTCCATCGTTCAATTTACCGTTCTTCTCTTTTCTCTTTCCTAGGGTTTTAGATTTTCTTCTTCTTCTTTTAAGATTTCTCCATTGGTTTACTTTTGGTTTCTTTCTACAAATGATTTACATTCATTGCAATTTCAATTCAGTCATGAGTGAATAGTCATTTACTGATTTGATCGGATGACGTATTCTCATCCGTGAATTGGGTGTTTTGTCTCAAAACTAGGACTTTTCTACTGTCGAGTTACTTGGGTTAATTGAATGATATAAATTGAAGATCCTATCGATTGTATATCTTCATGCTTGCCCGTGACAACTAAGACTTGGCACGGGTAATTCTTGTAATCCCTACAATCGAATTGAATTCCTTTTAATCAATTTAATTGTCTTGAATACACATTTTTCATTTATTGTTGGGTGTTAAACAAATATTTACTACTTGAATGCGTTGAACCACAATCTTGAGTGAGTTATAGGGTTTGAGTCAAAATTCCTATTCACGGTGAGGTGATCTCTGCCGATCAATTGGTTCTTCTCTTTAATTGTTATTTCTTCAAGTGATCAATTTCTTCCAACAAACTTAAATTCAAGGTTTTTATTTTCTTTGACCATCACCTCTTGAACCATTCATTTTCCTTGAAGTGAAGCCCAACCTCAAAGATTGTCTCATAAAAACAAAATTCATTAGGACTAAACAAGTCGGCTATTTCATTTGGGTAAGGAAGTCAAAGACGAATGAAATCAGGAATTTGATAGTACCCTCTAATTTCATTCAAAGACTTCTCATCAAGAAAGATCCTGACTATTTTTCCTCCATAACTTTGATTGATGAGGAGGGGATCTCCAGAATAGAATCAAAATCCTCATTGGCCTTGTTGGCTTTGGATACAAGAAGAGGAGTACTCTCAGATGTAACTTTATCTGAGAGTACTGGCCCCATAATGGTTCTCTCAGATAGAGTTACATATGAGAGTCTAGTATTTAAATGCCTCTCCTCCACCATCTTAAATACTGGCCCCATAATGGTTCTTTAGTAGTTACATCCACACACTTCACGTTCTTCTTCCCTAGGCACTAATGGACAAATGCATTAAATTCGGATCACGTGCAAGCCACATTGAGTTAAAATGGGGGCAACTGATAATGGGATTAGGGCTGTTAATCGAACTGAGCTACTCGAGCTCGGCTCGTTTTGGGCTCGTTCGAATATAGTAAACAAGTCAAGTATGAACATAATTTTAGGCTTGTTTATAAACGAGCCGAGCTCAAGCTCGAATTCGAGCAGCTTGATAGACTTAATTAAGCTTGATATTTATTACCTAGTTTTACTATTATTTTTTAGTGGTCCAATTATAGCCGTCCATTCCAAATAGAGATCCAATGGTGAGGACAACACATATATTAACCTGTCTAAAGTTTAACCCTAATACACCCCAAACCCAAATCTTAAGGCGCCGTTCTCCATCTCCAATCCAAGAGTCTCGTCTGCCTCAACTCCATCTCTCGTCTGCCAGTGCCACAGTGCCACTCCCACTCATCGCCGATTCTTTGGTGATTCTTCGTCACAGTACAACACAAAAGGTCTGGTCTCACGGTGATTGTTCATGAAATCTCTCTCGTCCATCTCTCAACCCAAGATCAGGTACAACCCAATCTCTCGTCCATCTTTCGTCTGCTACATATTGGTTTGCTGCTTTGTTGAGTTTTCTTTGCTGATTTGTTTAATTTGTGGTCAATTATTATTATGCTGAATTTTTGTGGACATGATTAAGATTCTTCGTCACCTTCATGGCTCAAATGATGTATTATCTGTAGTTATTCCGTTGTGTCGCACTTGATTAGATCTTTGTTTATGGTAGTATTTATCCGGGTATATATGATGGAAAACCTTCTTTTCTTCTCACAGTTTTGGTAATTTTGAGATGGTAAGACTTCCAAGACTTATTGTTTCGGGAAGCAACTAGACACTATTTTTTTGTTGTTAAAAGCCAAGTTTGCAAGTAGTATAGATACATGTGTACTTTTATCATGATCTTTCAGATTTTTTTGTTTTTGTTTTTAACTATATAGACCTCCCATAAACTTCTTAACCTTTGTGTGGTGCTTGGTCATAAAAATGGCACTAAAAAAGATCCAATGTGATTTAACCAAAACATGACAATGATGTGAAAGTTGAAAAAAAAATCACCGTCTAACTTATATTGCAATTAGAAATTAGAATCAATCTCCTAGTTTTCATTTTGGCTATTTTCATTTGTTAGTTGTGTTGGAACAAGGGGAATATAGTTTTGTTGGTGGACTTGAATTGGGCATAGCATAAGTAGGGGGATTTGGTAACTTTATCTCTAATTTCATCTTTGTTTCGGTCAGATGGCTTTTGATTCTGTGCCCCCTAGTACAGTAAATGGTGGAAATCAAGAAGCTATCATCTTTTTAAAGGTATCAATAACAATTCTTGGTTATGGTTTTGAATCATTTTTTTTAAAGGTATCAAATACTAATTCTTGGTTATGGTTTTTTCATTGCAGGCTCTACTACGAGGGCATTTGGCTGTTTTTTGGTGAAACATCCAATTTTTTTTTTTTTTTTTGCACTTGAGAACTTTTTTAATTTATTTGGTGGCACTTGACACTTGACAATTTGTATGCTCTTTTGAAACTGATTTTTGTGATCAGTTTCATCATGTGGCTGGTTGTTTAATTTGGTTAAGAACTTCTTTTTTATGGTTTAACTTGGTTATGATTTAATTTGGTTGTTTAGTTGTGGCTGGTTGTTTAATTTGGTGATCAGTTTCATCATGTGATCAGGCTTGAGAACTTCTTTTTTAATTTATTTGGTGGCACTTTTGCACTTGACACTTGACAAATTTTCTTGTTGGTGATGTGCATCAGTGCATGTGAATGTTGTGTGTTGGGTGATGTCTGTGGTCCTATGGAGAAGCTGATTATGAATTTGTTATGTTGTGTTAATTTGGTATGTTGTGTTAAGTGGTGTAGAATTTTGTTAAAATTCAAGCATGTTTGCAAGCCTGATCTTTGGTCAAGCTTTATACGAGCTAGAGCTCGGATTCGAGCTTGTTAACAGATAACAAGCCTAATCAAGCCGAGCTTGAACTTTTCATTTTTTAGTCAAGCCGAGCTCGAGCTAAAAAAAAAGCTTGATGATCGAGCTCAAGCCGAGCTTGAACATCTTCCTAAATTGTCAAGCCGAGCCTGAGCATGGTGATGCTCGTCGAGCTTGGCTCGATTAACACCCCTAGATGGGATTTTTAGCATGTGCTTGGCATGAGTTACCAGTTTGCTAGCTCGTCTATTCTCTAGCTCTACAGAGTCCAATCGTCTCACGACTTTGACTAGTTCAACTCACCTGAGGCTTTCACTCAAACGAGTAGTCCACTTCCATCGAACCACCGTAACTGCCTCCATTTGAATAAGAGGATAAGGATCCCACAAAAACATGATTAATTGGCCTATAAAATGGGAAGAATGGAGACCAACCGAGGTAAGTAACTCTAACTCCAGTTCAAATTTCTCCTTCCTAAATTTCTTATTTGACTTAAGTATTAGATGGTCGACCCTCCGGTCTTTGACTTGCTCTTACAAGTACTTCCCTTGGTCGTTCAAAGGACAATTATTAGAATATCAAATAATTAGCTCAAGATGGGGGTATTGAACAAATTAATAGAAATTGGCATCATATAATTATTTTAATGTAATTATAATAATTAATCAGAGGACATAGCTCAAGATGGGGGTATTGAACAAATTAATAGAGATTGGCATCATATAATTATTTTAATGTAATCATGCAAATATCAAATAATTAGCAAATGCTACTTTATTATATCAAGTACTACCCCACCAAACCCACCAAAAAAAAAAAAAAAAGGTTTTCATACATGATCATGCACTTGAAATCACTTAAGTGACAACATAGAATGATGAAAGCCACAACAACTAATATTTTTAAAATTATTATTTATTGTTTGTACAAAACAATAGTTCTACATTTTATTTTATTTTTTCCTACAAAAAATTCGATGTTGATGAGATTCCATTCAAGGATAGAAAGGAGACATTACTAAACCTCCTTGAGACCAAACGCAACCCACCTAGAATAGGCCCATATAGCACAACTCCTATCTCTGTAATTAGATGCTGCGCAAAGACTAGTGCTTCACGAGCTGCCATGGCTTCCACATGATCTATCTCAAGAATACAATTCACATGGATCCCAATCAGCTCATTTCTAACTACTACACATAATCCTAGGGATAATCAGATGCAACCACCCCACATCAAAATGAATTGCCAAAAAACCCATAGGAGAAGGTGAGTATTAGGAAAATTTCACAATTTTATCAATTTAACAATGATGATGATGTATAATAGGATGTGACAAATTTTTTTGGAATAGGAGAATTATCGCGCATTCAAAATGCAAGGGAAGGTAGCTAGGTGATACAAACAAAACGAGAGACAAATTTAGAATGAAGTAGAACCTGTGTTGTTTGATCTATATCTGTTTACACCCAAACTAGTAAAATCTAAGGGTGACACATGGAAGTAATTCGACGGTCATAAAAGAGTCTGTGAGAGTCCATGCTTGAGAAGACAGTTAAGGAAGTGGGACTCTAAGAAATTGAGAAATAAGGGAAGTGACATCATAAGTCACCAATTAGAGATGGTTCGATGCACGTTTCCATATTTCGAGGGAAAAGGCTATGATTACAATCATGGCCAGAAAAGATGGCTTGAATGGTTAGAGGCCATCTCCTATAAATAACGAGGGCAAGGGTAGAGAAGAAAGACCCTCGATCAACATAACAACTCTACACAAATCCAACCTCTCTACTACTTAGTTTATTTTCTGTGAAACCCCGGAAAATTTAAACTTTGACGAACAAGGGCAATAGGTGAATTGCCACTTCGGTACTAGTTGCAAAACTGAATTTTTCTAGATCTCGGATGACGAAACGGATTTCACCGTTGGATTCGTCTCGCGAAATCTAGTTACCCTATAAAATTTCATCGAATTTCGAGACAGTCGGATTTTTCGCGTTTTACGAGACGGTCGAGTCTCGGGTGATCCCAAAAACGAAAATTTTGTTAAAATATGGAGAATTTGAAAATAATTTAAATAAAGTTCATATAAAATATTTTGAACTTGAACCGGGACGAAAATTAATCGTTTCGGGATTGAAACGGACCCGGAATTAAGAGGGACGTGTGGCGCAATGAGGGCCAAGTATTCTAAAAATATAAATAGGGGCCTAAGTCTGAAAAATCAGACTTCTCCACACCATTTCAGCCGGTTTCAGCCGAGAGAAAAGAAGAGAGGGAAAATGAGAGAAAAATCCGACTTCTCTCTACGATCTACGGCTGTGGAGTGCTCAAATCGTCTTAGGCCAAGAACAAAAGATGTTCTACACGTCGAGGGCTACGCGTGGACACCAAGAACGATGGTTTTCACCGAAGGTAAGGAAACCGAAATTTTGGAGAAGCTTGGAATGGGCTTGGGTTGGCTTCTTGGAGTTTCCTACGGGGATTCCTCACGCTACAAGAGGTAGGGTTCCCTCCTCTCTTGGTGTATTCCTAACCTAGCATGTTTTTATGAAATGGGTAGATTGATAGAGGTTTATATCAATTACCTATTGTTTGTTAATTGGAAAAAAAAAATGGGTAGGTTGTTAGAAACCTTAACACTTGCCTATTGTTGTGATTCGGTGAAATGGGTATTGAAATGGTAGAATAAATTCTATCTCAAGTTTGGAATGGTAGAAATTACTTAAAGTAATCTCTTGTGAAATGTTGGGCATGTTATGTGTTTGCATAATTTGTTCCCTAGAATGGGTGAAATATGTTATTTTAATTAAATTGAAATAACATGCTTGAATTAAGTGATTACCACTAATGTATATCATGTGTGGGAATTGGGTACCAAATGTGCTAAGCAAAGCTTGTACGAAATGGGTATAGAAATTATTTGTTGGGTAAATTTCAAAAAGGAACTTGAAGTGTGGAAAAAGGAATATGGGAAAATGGGTAAAGTCAATTTCTAAATGGAATTGGCATTTAGAGGTGGTTACTTTATAATCTCTTGGAAGATTATAATAGGTGGATATAAATGGATGGAATAACTTCCATCTTGGTATAATTGTGTGAAAATCACTAGATATGATTTCTTGAGCTTTATGATGAAATTGAGTATTTAATTGTATGTCCTTAAGATGTTTGTTTAAATGCCATTATGGAATGAAGTATGTTTTGCATGAGTTATGTACAACATGCTTGGATATTGTGTTTGAGGAAATGTTGATATATACATGCTTGTGACATATGTTGACATTGTGAAAGATTATGGTATTTATATGCTCATGATATAATTTACCATGGATGAGTTGGTTTATGTTAAATTGTTCGTATGACACTCATACATATCGAACATGTGATTGAATGGCTCATGGGGCATTATTACATATTAAGCATGACATTTGTGTCACATTCATGAGCTTAGGCATGAGTGTGGGTGAGTAGGGAATATCCCTATGTCATTCATTACATATGAACATGGCATAAAAGTGGCAATGGTACATTATATTGCATATGCACGGAAACATCGCATTATGGGTGTGGGTGCATGGTTGATATCAAACACCATGTAGGTGGATGATGGGTGGGCTCGGGAAAGTTGGATTTAATATCCGACTGAGTCGCACGGGTGCATGAAATGAATATTGGGTCGGGGTAGCAAGAAGGGGCATGACGACCTCTCGGGTGAAAAGCCCGATATTTTGGATACGCGCTTCCGTTGGTGCAAGAGGCCATAAAACGTGTCGGTGTCGCGAAGCCGTTGGTGGAAGTCCAGGAAATCCGTGTCGGTTGGGTACCGTTGTAAAAACCCACCCCAAGAAAGACCCGGGAATTTTTAATGTCATTTGATGTGAAACATAGATGACGAAATTATTACACATTGACATTGCATTGTGTTGAGGCAGCCGGGGAGGCTCGGATTGAGTTACATGGTTGAGTCTCATCTCACTTCATGTCAAGTTAAACACATTGGCATTAGCATTGTGTTGAGGAGCCGGGAAGGGTTCGGGTGAGTTATAAGAGTGAGTATCATCTCATTCATGGGGCTCAGGTAGCTTGGTTCATCATACATGGCATTTGCATGTAAAGTGAGTCGGTGTGGGCTCGGGTGGATGCACATGAGTGGAATTCATCCCATCTCATGGCACAACATGATTGCATTCCATCATTGAATTGCATGTCCTTGATTGGAATGGTTATGAATTGTTAAATGTTGCATGTGAACATTTCATATGCATATAGGTTGAGGAGTAGCCTCTGTAGGAGGATATCCTATTGAGCGTGGCTCACCCTTCGTGGGACACATTTCAGGTGCGGACTATACGCCGGTGGGAGACCCTCATACGGACCCCAAGAATGAAGAAAAGTCGACTTGTGGCTTTTATGATTAAACTTGTAAAGTTTTCGTATAAATTCCATTTTAATGTGTAAATATATGGAATTGTATTAAATGGACTTCCATGGACTTTTTATAATGTAGAAAACATGAATATATATGTTTGGGTGACCTTGGAAAGGTTTGAAATGAGTTGGAAATGAAAAATGGTTGAAACTGGCAAAACTGGGCAAAGAGTACCGGTACTGGGTACCGGTATTGTATGGTACCGGTACTGTGTACCGGTACTCCCTTTCCAGTGGGTTGACAGTACCGGTACCGGGTACCGGTACATAGGGGTACCGGTACTGTGTACCGGTACGGTATGGTACCGGTACTCTCTTCAAAATTTTCAGATTTTCACACTGCTTCGCCCTATTTTCAATCTACGTTTTCCTTCCCTCCAATGATGTAAATGGACTATAATGGAGTATAAATCATGGTATATTGAATATTGGTTGAACCCAAATGAATAATCGAATCCGGTTAACAATTGTGAGTTAAGATCCCGGTTAAGGGGATGCTACTACCGTGGTGTTAGGTTGAGTGACATCCACGGGTATTTCCGCGGGTTGACGGGTGGTCAACGGTTACTATTGGACTCCCGGAAATTTGGGGTGTCACATTTTCTTTCATCTACGAAGTTTAGTTTCTACATTCAACTCCATTAAGTTAGAAGTTGGAAAATTATTTAAGTCTTTGATCCCCAAGGCGTAGAAAAAAGCTCAGATGTAATCTTACGCCTCGTTACAATTGCCTGAATTCATTGGGTATGCACTAACTAGTAAAACATATAGATTTTCAGATCTAGAAAATAATGTGGTAATTGAATTACTAGATGCTATATTTCATGAAGATAAATTCCCTTTTAAATATAAAAATAGTAGGGGTGATGATAATATGCCAGTCTAGTGATATTCCTAGTTCATCGTTAACTAATAATATAGCACATAAAGAATCTGAACCTAGGAGAAGTAAAATGAGTAGAATAGAAAAATATTTTGGTCCAGATTACTTTGTTTATAATGTTGAAGGGATCCTCGAACCAACTTACAAGAAACCTTAAGATCTCCTGATTCAGACTTATGGAGAGAAGCTATAAATGATGAATATGGTTTGCTCATCACAAACAAAACATGGAGATTGGTAGATTTACCTCCTGGTTGTAAAACTATGGATTGCAAATGGGTGTTAAAGAAAAAGCTCAAATCTGATGGAACAATAAATAAGTGTAAGGCAAGGTTGGTAGCTAAAGACTTTAAATAAAAAGAAGATTTAGATTTTTTGATATGTTTTCTTCTGTCCCTAGAATTATATCCATAAGATTGCTAATATCTATAGCTGCTATACATAATTTAGAAATACATCAAATGTATGTAAAAATAGCTTTCTTGAATGGTGATCTAGAGGAAGAAATTTATATAGACCAAGAAGAAGGGTTTATTCAACAAGGTCAAGAGAATAAAGTTTATAAATTGGCTAAATCTTTGTATGACCTTAAACATGAACCCAAACAATGACACGAAAAATTTGATCAATGTATTTTAGCTAATGGATTTAAGGCTAATGAGAGTGAAAAGTGCATTTACTTAAAGTTTGAAAATGGTGAACATATTATTATTTGTTTATATGTTGATTACCTTCTGATATTTGGCACTAGCTTATATGCGATTGAGACTACCAAGGGTTTATTTAACACAAATTTTGACATGAAAGACATGGATCAAACAAATGTGGTTCTTGGCATGAAAATCACAAAAAATGTTGATGGAATTATGCTTGATCAATCTCATTACATAGAATTTTTTTTGAAAAAATATAAATATTGTGACGCCCCTAAAACCGGGGGTCCTTTGTCAACCCGTTGATCCTCCATCAACTCGCGAAAATACCCGTGAATGCCGCATAACCCGGCACCATGGCAATAACATCCCCTTCATTGGGATCATGAATAACACAGCGTTTAGGCAAAGTCTCTCTTGTATCGGGCACTCCCAAACGCATAACCTGTGTACATTTCTACCGGTAGAAGTGTCTACTGGAATTGTTCTACCGGTGGAAGTGCCTAGTTTTCACTTCCAATCTCATACAACAACAACAACTCAAACTCATATAAAATACAAGTTTATACAAGACATAGTCCATACGAGTTTGTTTTACAATCCTTTATACAACATTACATGTCCAAACCTAAATTACATATTTGTTTTACAAAAACGTAATATAAAGCCATCTCTCGGCTTTTCTTCATGAATGAGAGCCCAAGTGAGAGCCATCCACCGGTGCTTGTTCCGCACCTAAAATGTTGTTCCATAAAGGGTGAGCCATGCTCAATAGGGTATCTCCTAAAGAGGTTACTCCCCAACCTATATGCATATGAAATGCTCACATGCAAATTCAACAATCAAACAAACAATCCATTTAAGAATATGCAATTCATACTGGAATTCTCTATGCCATGCCATGTTATGAGATGAGACACATACATGCAATTCAACCCGAGCCTTCACCAGCACCCATAATACATGCAATGTCATGCTTATGAATTCGGGCATTTCAAGTCCCCGCCATTGATGTTGCACATCCAATAATTATTTTATAAAATGAACCATGTGTCTTTCTGGAGTAGGTGATTTCCTTGACTTGCACCAACGGTCCACCACACCGACACGGATTTTGGTATTCCACCTCTGGTTCCGCATACACTAATACAATTTTTTAGACTTTCACCGTTGGAAGTGTATAAACTAGTAACCGGGTCTTTATACCCGACACATGTTTTTCCATGGAACCCGTGCAACTCAGTCGGACCTATGTCTAACCTTCCTGAGTCCACGTCTCAACCACCAAGAATGGTGTTTGATCCAAAAATATGCACACACCCATACCCATGTCACATGCCCAAGAATATGATGTTTCTCATGCATATACAATGTAATGTACAATTGCATTTTCCAATATCAAGTTCAATATGTCATGAGCACATTATGAACAACTTCAATATCTATCAACATTTTCTATGGTCAATTACATCAAAAGCATATAACCACCATCAACAACCTCACCAAAACATGTTATAACATTGTCAATGCAATTAACACACTTAATCAACATAGGCATTTCATAAAACACCTTCAAGGCATAATTACAATATATAGCATGCCTCTTTCACCACATATCTCAAGAAATCACCAACAAGTAATTTGAACAAACTCAATTCATGCTAGAATTGATTTTAACAATTCTTATACCCATTTTTCACATTTCAATTACCATAGGTATGTGTCATACATGAAATTACATCTCTAACACCCTACCTATTTCATATTTCAACCATAGGTTGGAAATAAATCTAATTAGGAAAGGAACCCTACCTCTTGAAGCATAATACATGTAGTAGGAGGCTCCCAAGAACCCAAATCAAGCCTTGAACCTTGATTTCCAAAATTCCGTCTTTGGACTTCGTCAAAACCTGCGAATTTTTGGTACGTAGACGTAGCCCTCGTTGCGTAGATAAACTTTAGTTCTTGGCCCGAAGAATTTCGACCAAATGTTGGCTCTAGATGGTAGAGAGATGTTAAAAAAACCCTTCATTTTTCCCTTTCCTCTCTCCCTTCTCTCTTTTCAGAAAATCAGCTGGCTCCCCTATTTATACTCCTTTGATACTTGGCCCTCGTTGCACCACACGTCCGTCTTTTTCGGGTCCGATTTCGTCATGAATTAATTAAATTTCGTCCCGTTTCAAGTTCAATATATTTTATTAGAACTAAATTTAAATTATTTTTCATGTTTTTCAATTTATTTCTCGGTCGCGTTTATTTTGGTCACGATACACCCGACGCCTCGTAAAATGCAAAAAAAATTGACTGTCTCGAAATTCAACGAAAATTGACTGGCTAACTAGATTTTGTGAGATGAATCCAACGGTGAGGTCCGTTTCTTCATCCGAGTTCTTGAAAAATTCGGGTTCTCATACAAATGCTACAGTCATATAACACTTAATGACCACAATAATGTACCTCTATCCTCGAATAAGAACGGATAACTAGTATGTATAGTGTTCTCACGCTCCCATATCAACTCCTCCACACCTAGGTGCTGCCACAACACCTTCACCAGCCTCACGGTCTTGTCTCACAAAATCTGCTCTCGACTATCCATGATACGCACTGGTCCTTCTTCAAAGGTCCCATCTGCATCAACAACCAGCTCATCCCAATCCACCACATGTGTCGGATATGGAGTGTAATTCCAGAGCATGGAGACATGAAACACCGCGTGAACACCCAAAATATTTAGCGGTAATGCCAATCGGTAAGCAAATGTACCAACCCTCTCGAGTATCTCGAAGGGCCCGATATACCTCGGTGATAGCTTTTCCCGCTCTCCGAATTTGACCACTCCTCTCTTTGGCATCACCTTCAAGAAGACGTTATCACTAACCTCAAACTCCAGAGGTTGTCGCCTCCTGTCGGCGTAGCTTTTCTACCGGCTTTGTGCCGTGAGAAAACGCTTCCGTATCTAGTCCATCTTCTCAGAGGTGTCTCTAACCAAATGTGGACCCGTAAAGGGCCTCTCTCCAACATCCGTCCAACAAACCAGAGAACGACATGACCTCACATAAAGTGCCTCATAGGGTGCCATCTGTATGCTCGCTTGATAACTATTGTTGTAGGAGAACTCCACTAAGGGTAAGTGCTCTTCCTAGCTACCTTTGAGATTAAGGACGCATGTCTGTAGCATGTCCTCTAAAGTATGGATGGTCTTCTCTGACCGACCGCCCCTCTGGGGATGAAAAATGGTGCTCATCATTAACTGTGTCCCTATGACCCGCTGAAAACTCTCTTAAAAATGGGTTGTGAACTTGGGATCCCAATCTGATACTATAGTTAAGGGTATCCCATGTAACCGAAGGTCATCCGCAGTGCCAAGAAATGAGCCGAATTCGTAAGCTGGTCCACTATCACCCATACAGCGTCATGTCCCTGCGATATCCGTGGCAAGTGGGTCACAAAAATCTATCGTGACATACTCCTACTTCCACTCAGCCACCTCCAAAGGCTGGAGCAACCCTGCTGGTCTCTGGTGTTTAGCCTTGACTTGTTGACACGTGAGACATCTACTAATGAAATCTCCGACATGCCTTTTCATCCCACTCCAATAATACTGACGGTGATGATCATGGTACATCTTCGTGCCACTAGGATGTACAATAAAATGGGAGCAATGGAACTCCCTAAGGATCTCCCTTCTCAGAACCGCAGACTGGGAAACCACAACCCTTCCCCTGAACCGAAGACTACCATCCGTGTGAATGGCCCAACCCTCGTCACTTATACCAGAATGTACCCGGTCCCTGATGGACAATATCTCCATATCTTGCCCTAGGACTCAATCACCCTGCTCAGTAGGGAAGGCGTAGCCACCAAACTCTCCAAAGTATCCTGAGCCTGACCCCTGTAGTGTTGCCCGAATTGCCCCACAGTCTCGAGCATCTGTCACTCTCAAGAAGCCACACTGGCTAAGACTCCTCATGACTTCCAGTCGATTGCATCATCCACCACATTTGCCTTACCAGGATGGTAGTGCAAAGTGAAGTCATAATCCTCCAAATATTCCATCCACCTGTGTTGCCTCATGTTGAGGTCCCGCTGAGTGAAGATGTACTTCAGACTTTTATAGTCCGAAAATACCTCAAACTTCTCACCATACAAATAGTGGTGCCAAGCCTTCAAGGCAAAGACAATGACCGCCAACTCTATGTCATGTGTGGGGTAGTTCTGTTCATTGCTCTTTAACTACCAAGAA
Organism: Ilex aquifolium; assembly: GCA_951799425.1. Taxonomy (NCBI): domain Eukaryota; kingdom Viridiplantae; phylum Streptophyta; class Magnoliopsida; order Aquifoliales; family Aquifoliaceae; genus Ilex; species Ilex aquifolium. The sequence continues at coordinate 15,116,712 of OX637395.1, forward strand.
CTATAAGCCACCACCCTCCCAGACTGCATCAAAACACACCCAAGTTCGTCTTTCGAGGCATTATAATACACTATGTACCTCTGTCCCCTTTCCAGAACTATCAAAATAGGTGCTGAAGTAAGCCTTCTTTTCAACTCTTGGAATGCCTTTTGACACGAGTCATCTCACTGAAACTTGACCTCCTTCCTGTTCAATCTAGTCATAGGTGCAGCTAGTTGGGAGAAGTCCTCAATGAACCTCCTGTAATACCCCGCCAATCCCAAGAAACTATGTATCTCGAAGATTGACTTCGGCCTCTTCCAACTCATAACCACCTCCACCTTCTCCGGGTCAACTGACACACCCGAAGCCGACACTATGTGTCCCAGAAACTTTACTTCTGTCTTCCAAAATTCACACTTGCTGAACTTGACGTACAACTAATAGTCCCTCAAGGTCTGGACAACAACCCTCATGCTCCTCCTCAGACTTGGAGTAGATCAGGATGTCATTAACAAAGACCACGACAAATTAATCTAGATAGGGTTGGAACACCCTATGCATAAGATCCATGAATGCCATCGGGGCATTCGTTAATCCAAAAGGCATAATTGTGAACTCGAAATGTCCATACCACATCCTAAACGCCATCTTAGGGATATATGCCTCCCTAATCCTCAACTGATGGTAACCCATGCGTAGATCTATCTTGGAGTAGACATGTGCCCCTCTCAGTTGATCAAACAAATCATCAATCCGTGGCAAAGGGTACCTATTCTTGATAGTAACCCGATTCAACTGCCAGTAATCTATACACAGCCGAAGGGTCTTGTCCTTATTCTCGGCAAAGAACATCAGAGAGCCCCAAGGTGAGGTACTCTATCTAATAAACCCATTGTCCATCAATTCTTGCAACTGGACCTTGAGTTCTTACAACTTTGCAGGCTCCATTCTATGCGGAGTCATAGAAATAGGCGATTTACCGAAGTGTAACTCAATGGTGAAGTCTACATCCCGATGTGGAGGTAATCCCAGTAGTTCATCCGAAAAAATATCCTCATACTCACAAACCCCCCAAGGTAGACCCAACTCCTATCTCAGCTCATCCTCCAAGGTAAGGTTCGCAAGCCAACCCATCAACTGCCCCGTGCCAATGGGAATCATACACTACTTGGGGTAAAACATTGTATTTTTCCCCTTGAAACTTGAAACACACACCCTCCGTTGTGTAGGCAGTGACCCTCTTCCGATCACAATCGATGAGGACTTGGTGTGCCGTCAACCAATCCATCCCAATGATGACATCAAACTCTGACATGTCCATGACCCTAAGGTCCACGGTGAGTAGAATCCCCAAGATCACTAGTTCACAACCCCAACATATCTGATCAATGCATACCCTAGCTCCTAGGGGAGAACTCATATGCAATGACTCTTCCAAGGTCTCAACATCTAAGCCCTAATCCCTCACACATGATGCAGAAATAAATGAATGCGATGCACCAAAGTCAAATAATACCCTTAACCATAAGCGAAAGAGTAGAAATATACATTGAATGACTAGTTGATTCACTGGCTCAATATGAGGTGTGATGGCGTAGACTCGCCCCTAGGTTGATTGCGGAGTCCCTGTTCGTGAAGTAGTAGGGGACTGTAAAGCACCCTGGAACTGAAACTGGTTTCCTTAGCCCATAGTGGAGTAGGGAGGAATGAAATAAGTCTGTGGGTGCCCCACCAATGATTGGGACTAAGATGCCCCATAACTCTGCGATCCCTGCCTTTGAGGACAATCGCTCTTCATATAGCCCGGTTGGTGGCATATGAAACATGTCATCTGGCCTGCCTGGTAGTAAGTCCTGAAGTTTTTCCCGCCTTGGAAGGATTGACCTTGGCCTTGCCTTTGAAACCCTTGTGGGGTAGAAGTCTTCTGTTTCTTCCCTGAACTAGAAGAAGAGGATTAACCCTCCTTCTTCTTTTTCTAAGCACCCACCTCCCGGATGCCTCTTGTGTCTTCCACCTCTCTCTCAATGGTCATAGCCATCTCGACCATTGAGTCCAAATCTAGTAGGCGGTGGCCCACAAATTTTCCCCGGATGGACAATTTCAAACCATCCTCACTTTGGCCAAGTCCATGGCCATATAATCACTAGAAAAATGGGCTAACTCGGTGAACTTAGCCACGTATTCCATCACTGTCATGATCCCTTGCTTCAAATCCAAGAATTCCTAGGCTTTTGCTTGTCGAAAAGTTGATGGAAAGTACTTACCCATGAAGTGCTCCCGGATCTCTGCCCATGTCATTGCCTCTATGTTCTTCGAGGCCTTTGCCCAATCCCACCATAGATGGGCCTTTCCCTCAAGCTGGAACGCAACTAGCCTTATATTACTAGCATTGGATGTGATCTCCATAGCCTCTAAGATCTTATCCACTTGCTGAAACCAATGGTCGGCCACTATTGGATCAGCCCCTCCCATGGAAGTCGGTGGCTTGTGTGTCTTAAAATTTTGGAGGTTACTTGAGCCCCCTTGACCCACATTTGCACTGCTTGCAAAACAGTGGCAGCCATCGTGCAATAGCCTCCATGAAGGCTTGTTCGTTAAAGGCTGGTGGTGGTTAGTTGTTGTTCCGCCCACCTCCTCGACCGTTCCGATGTCATCTCCCTCTATTTGCCATCTACACACAAGTCAAATAGCAATAGAGCACTAACATAGTATGCCAAGGTAGGGATCAAAGTCGTAACATTGAGATTTCTCTCATTTTCTCACTAGTAGAGCGTGTGCCGCCACAAGTAGACATCTACACCATGAACAATCCTGTTCCTTCTTTTTTCAACCCCCAAGGTTATGTTTTCAAATCCAAGTATCTCTTTTCTATATACATTTAATCATGCATATTGTTCACATAACACATAACATGTAACATTTAGAGCACATAACATGTAATGTACAATGGATGCAATGGCCTAGACCCACGCCCCGCAAGCCCTAGGTAAATCGAGAACCTAGGCTCTGATACCAAGCTATGACGCCCCTAAAATCGGGGGGTCCTTGTCAACCCGTTTATCCTCTATCAACCCGTGAAAATACTCGTGAATGCTGTATAACTTGGCACCACGACAATAACATCCCCTTCACCTAGATCATGAACAACACAACGTTTGGGCAGAGTCTCCCTTGTACCGAACGCATAACCTGTGTATATTTCTGTCACATGACTATTCCAAGGTCCAATATACATCAATTTATGCTTGATTTTACTCCATTTACATCCTTGAAACAAAAGGACTCAAGGTCCGGAGGCTTGACAAGATCATTTTAATTTTCTAAAAATTTCAGGGGACCTACCAGTAGAAAAACAACGTTCTACCGGTAGAAAAACTCACTGGAATACTTCTATCGGTGGGTAATCAACGCTCTACCGGTAGAAGTGCCCACTAGAATTCTTCTACCAGTAGATAATCAATGTTCTACCGGTAGAAGTGCCCAGTTTGTCCCCGATTCAAACCTTTTTCAATTCCAACACTTCCGATCTCATATAACAACAACTCAAACTCATATAACATATAAATTTATACAAAACATAGTCCATACGAGTTTGTTTTACAATCCTTTATACAATATTACATGTCCAAAACCAAATTACATATTTGTTTTACAAAAAAGTAATTTAAAGTCACATCTCAACTTTTCTTCATGAATGAGAGCCCAAGTGAGAGCCATCAATTGATGCTTGTCCTGCACCTGAAATGTTATCCCCATAAAGGGTGAACCACACTCAATAGAGTATCTCCTAAATAGGCTACTCCCCAACCTAGATGCATATGAAATACTCACATGCAAATTCAACAATCAAACAAACAATCCATTTAAGAATATGCAATTCATAATGGAATTCTCTATGCCATGCCATGTTATGAGATGAGACTTACACATGCAACTCAACTCGAGCCTTCACCGGCTCCCATAACACATGCAATGTCATGCATATGAATCCGGGCATTCCAAGCCCCCGCCATTGATGTTGCACATCCAATGACTATTTTATAAAATGAACCATGTGTCTTTTTGGGGTAAGTGATTTCCTGGACTTGTAACAAAGGCCCACCACACCGACACAAATTTTGGTATCCCATCTCCGGCTCCGTGTACACCAATACACTTTTTTGGACTTTCACTGTAATAAGTGTATAAACCAGTAACCGGATCTTGCACCCGAGGGAGAGTCTAGCCCTTCTTTCTATACCCGACACAAGTTTTTCTATGGAATCCGTGCAACTTAGTCGGACCTAGGTCCAACCTTCCTAAATCCACATCTCAACCACCAAGAATTGTGTTTGATATAAAAACATGCACACACCCACACCCATGTCACATACCCACGATTGTGATGGTTCCCATGCATATGCAATGCAATGTACAATTGCATTTTTCAACATCAAGTTCAATATGTCATGAGCACATTATGAATAACTTCAATATCCATCAACATTTTCCTTAGTCAATTACATCAAAAACATATAACCACCATCAACAACCTCACCAAAGCATGTTATAACATTGTCAATGCAATTAACACACTTAATCAACTTAGGCATTTCATAAAACACCTCTAAGGCATAATTGCAACACATAGTATGCCTCTTTCACCACATAGCTCAAGAAATCTAAACCAAGTAATTTCAACAAACCCAATTCATGCTAGAATTGATTTTAACCATTCTTATACCCATTTTTCACATTTCAACTACCATAGATATGTGTCATACATGAGATTACATCTCTAACACCATAATCATTTCATATTTCAACCCTAGGTTGGAAATAAACCTAATTAGGAATGAAACACTACCTCTTGAAACGTAATACAAGTAATAGGAAGCTCACAAGAACCCAAATCAAGCCTTGAACCTTGATTTCCAAAATTTCGTCCGTTCGACTTTGTCAAAACCCGCAAATTTTGGTACGTAGACGTATCTCTCGTCACGTAGATAACCTTTGGTTATTGACTCGAGGAATTTCGACAAAATGTTGGCTCTAGATCGTAGATAGAAGTTGAAGAAAAACCTTGATTTTTCCCTTTCCTCTCTCCCTTCTCTCTTTTTCGAAAATCAGCTGGGTATGGGGAGAAAATCTGATTTTTCTCCCCTATTTATACCCCTTTGATACTTGGCCCTTGTTGCGCCACACATCCGCCTTTCCAGGGTCTGATTTTGTCCTGAATTAATTAAATTTTGTCTCATTTCAAGTTCAATATATTTTATTTGAACTAACTTTAAATTATTTTTCACCTTTCCTAATTTATTTTTCGGTCGCGTTTATTTTTGTCGCTCAACACCCGATCGTCTCGTAAAATGTAAAAAAATTTTGACTATCTCATAATTCTACAAAAACTGACTGGGTAATTAGATTTCGCGAGATGAATCTAACGGTGAAGTCCGTTTTGTCATCCGAGTTCTAGAAAAATTTGGATTTTTAACCCATATCATAGCGACTAATTACCGTTTTGCCATTTTTCATAAAACTTCAAAATTTTCCCGGGTTTTACAAATATTTTGATTGTAAATCTGCTTGCACGCCTTTTGATCCTAGCGTTCAATTATTTCCAACAGAAAGATAATGATGTAGTTAATCAAGTAGAATATGCAAGCATAATTGGTAGTCTTAGATATGCCACTGATTATACTAGACCTGATATTACTTATGCGGTGGGTGTGCTTAGTTGATTTACTAGTAGATCTAGTATGGATCATTGGAATGTGATATATCGTCTTATGAGATACTTTAAAAGAACTATACATGTTGGTTTATTCTATAAATATTTTCCTACTTTCTTTGAAGGTTACTTTGATACAGATTGGAACACCCAATAGGGTGATTCTATTTCCACTACAGATTATTTTTTTACATTAGGTGGTGAAACCATAAGTTGGAAGTCAAAGAAATAGCAAATTATTGCCAAGTCAACAATGGAAGTTGAGTTGTTAGCACTAGCTTCAACTAGTGAAGAAGCTGGTTGGCTTCATGATTTATTATTTGATATACCTTTGTGGGTTAAACTAGTGCCACCTGTGTTGATTTATTGTGACATCACCATCGCAATAGGTAGAGTATGTAATAAGTACTATAATGAAAAATTTAGGTCAGTGAGAAGAAAGCACAGTAATGTGAAATAATGGTATGATCAATATTGATTATGTGAGCTCGGCTGACAATTTTGCCGATCCGTTAACAAAAGCTCTAGCTAGAGAAAAGATCTATAATACATTAAGGGAGGTTGGACTCAATCCCAAGCCCGATTAAGTTGCATATGAGGATATCCAACCTAGGGACTAGAGATCCCAAGAAGTAGGTTAATGGGACAAACAAATCATAGAGTGATTTGGTTTGTGGAATATGTAACAATGAAATTTATATCATTGTTGAAATTTTATTTTGATTGTCCATCCCTACGGTGTAAAGTACATGTGATCTCATAATGAACATATGGAGGATGAGATCAATATATTTGAATGAGTTCTATAGCCCTCTTTGGGTGGGATGTCTTAGTTACAAGAACATCCTTGATAGACTCACCTATATGAGTGTGGAAGACGGGCCGCTTCCTATGAGAATTAAGGCTAATTCTCTAGAGCACTTAAGAAACTGGGAAAAAGCACAAGGTCAAAATGTGTTGGCTTCTGAAGCTTGGTTTAGAACACCTTGAATGTCATATATGTGATAAGGTACTACATGCCCTCAAGCAGTCATTGTTTAAAGGCTAAGTCTACTTTGACTCTAGTATGGGAACATTGAAACACTAAGTAAAGGTTTAAAGGCATTGTTTATCTATTGTCCAGTTACTTATACAGTATATCTTTTATTTTTATTAAAATAAGTGGGGGATTGTTAGAGTATTTTAATAAAATGAGCATTTTATGTGGGAAATTCAATCCCACATTGACTAAATTTCTGAAAGTATTTGATTATATATGTACACACACACACACACACACACACACACACATATATATATGCTAGTGCTACCTAGTCATTGAGTTAAGTGAGACCTGAAGACTCTCACGTGCGCAGGGATGGGACCAGCGGAGGAGATATGAGTTTTTAAAATTTACAACATTATTTTGAGAATTTTGAATTTTAACGTACCAAAAATTTTCAAAATGAATTTATTTTTTGAAGAAATATTTTGCTATTACCAAGGAACAGTCAAGGAGCCGTGGTCCTAGAATAGTCAAGGAGCCATGGCTACCAGGAGTTGACCCCCCCCCCCCCCCCCCCCTTTTTTTTAGAAGGGGATTTCACCCAATTCAAGGGCCTAAATGTCAAACTTATGCTGGATTGAGTTTGAGGGTGTGTACCAAATATACTTGTTTTGAGAGTGTTATCAAATATTTTTTTTTTTTTCGAGATTATGGTCATAGTTAAGTATGATTTTTTTATTGTACTTAGACTTGAGCTTGTTGGTCTTCTTGGGCTCTTGCGATTTTAGCATGATGTTGAGTAAAACATGTTCAAAATTTTCATGTATTCCCCATATGTTTGTTCATCAGAAAAAATATGATATTTGATGTGTTTGCATCGCGGGAGTACCTACTTTTGCCATTTTTCTTTGATAAAAAAGACGAATGCCCACTTGGTGTACTTTTAAGTATAGTTATCAGAATCAGACTGAACATTGAACCGGTAAGGGGACCAGGTCAATGATTCACTGGTTCAATTGTTGGATCAACCGGTCGGATCAGTCGCATAACAAAAAAATTATAAAATATAATAATTTAGCTAAAAAAATGAAATATGTTCAAAATTCATACAATTTGCCATAAAATTAATGAAGTTGAGTAGAGAAAACAGTGCCAAATATCACAGTTTCAATCCATGTACATAACAGACAGGGAGATAGAGAGAAAGAGAAAGAGAGAGAGAGGAATTACACTTACAGAAGGAAGGAGAAGGGAGGAGGAGACTGCTTGATCCCGAATCGGTGCACCTAAGTGCAGATGGTCAAGAAAGTAGTAATACTCGGTTAATTTCAAAGTCGTACCACAGAAATCGAAGTAATTCAAAAATAGGAAATGAAGAACATGTAAAATTTGCTTGAAGATTGGAATTGTTTGTAAAAACTAGTGCAAGAAAATTAAAAGGGATTATCAATTGGAGAAGGAACCCTTTTAGCTCTGGGATTCGTATTTACTCATGTTCACCAGGAATTATAATTACGCAATTTATGATTATCTTAGTTGATTTCCAATGTCAGTGTAGTCAACCGAAAAATATAACTTTGAAAACAATAACTTTGATTGATCTGAAAATTAGAAAATAAGATCTAGTTCTACAAACTCACAGGAAATTATAAGCATCATTCATATCAAGAATTCAATCAAGTTAATAAATGCACAAATAATTGCACAGAGAGTAAAACTTTGCTAAAAATCATTCAACCAATCTTTGAAATAAGAATATAGCATTAAAGAATAAAGAACAATAAATTGCATAACATAATTAACAGGATCTCAATCAAAAATCCATACCTTAGCTAAAGAGTACAAGGGAATTCCTCACTAGACATGGTAATTCTCTAAGAAATCTGGAAACATGATGAAAACTAGAAGAAAAGCTGCTACGGAGGAAGATGATCCATACAAGGTAGAGGTATAGTGGGATTAGGAAACTAAAACCCTAATTAGCCTCAACAACCCATTTGGCCTCTTCTGGATGTCGAGTACGGACGCATTGCTTCGTCTTGGCCTTTTTACTGATTGTGTCGGGACACGTGTTCCCAACCCTCCGGAACCACTGGTTCTTCTTGCAGTTACTAGTTATGGTATCCGAATGCACTTTCTCAATCATCCGGATGCAACACTATGTTGTCCTTTGTACTCAGAAGTGCCTCAGATCTTCTCCTCTTTGTGCATTTGCCCCATTAAGTCTTCAAATCAACCAATTTGCCTACAAAATGGGCAAACACTACAAAAAAGAAGATAAAATCCAGAAGCATATCAGTTATACACAATTTAGCTTAATTACCCAATGTAATTAGCCAAATATCTCTACAATAAACATGCATAATTCATGACTAATCATAACCCCTAACCTAGCTCTTACTAGTACCTAGTAAGAAAAAAGAAAACAAATAAACTGAAGTACACATTCACTTTCGTAGGTATCATGATTACACTTAACACATGCAACACACTTTTAAACTCCTAGGTTCACCCTAGTAGATGAATTATAGCCTCATGAGGGTTTGCAGAGATGATACCTACAAACATCAACTTCTTGTTAAATATTCTCATCACAGTCTCATACCATAAACTACTATCACAATCCAAGAATTTACACACACCTGCAAAACGAAACATGGAACTAAACACTATATCAAAATATGCTTGTGCCATGTTCTTATAGAAATTCGTATGTAGTGGGCATTGACTGTACCAAATCAGAATCCATCAAGTAACTGCCTTTACAACCATAAACTACTAGTCTCAATGCCAAATCTCACATGTATTGCTCTCATGAACAATTCTCTCAAATTTTAGTGACTATTCCCTCAAATTCAAACATGTGAGAAGAGTGTATTCCATTCAAAACAAAATAATGCTCACATGTTCTACAAATAGCATATGAAAAGCTTATCACCCATAGCCTATTCTTGATTTCCTTTCTTTTCATTACTGTCATTGTTTCTCCTTTGCTTGCCCTTTTTTTTGCTTCCCAAAGTCACCACCCACTTCCACAACTTCCAAACTCTCAGGATAACTATGGGTATGGAACATTAAGCAAGTAACAATCTTGGGGACTTTATATGGCTAAAAGAAAGAATTTACTTAGGCTTAATCATGACTTCTAAGATTAATCTTTATCAAAGAAACAAGGCTAGACTCAAATTAATACAAAGACAGCCTAAAATCACATCTCAACAACTGACAACATTTATATTTCAAGTATCAGCATTATTTGAATTTTTAGACATCAATCAACACAAAATAATGGGACTATTCAAGAAGATTATTTGAACAAAAAAATTCTTTACCGAGTAAATGTAGATAAACTTCCAAGAAAAATTGGATCAAAACTCACCAGGATTACCGTGTATCTCCACTATATATTTCAAGTTCTCAAGCCAAAAGTTATCTAACAAATTCTGAATTTGTACAAGTCAAGAAGTGCACAAATTATGAGTTTCTATGAGAACATAACACAAGATACCACAAATATAGAATAAAGTTTAAGGCCTTACTTAGACAGTTGTAAGTCACAGTGTTAACCGGGAAAAAAAATTAAGGTAGTATAAAATTACTATTAAATAAAACTATTCAACAGTGAAAAAAATATAGTGGTATTGAACTCTTGTTGTATACCCAATGGTGTGGTAGACGTCAGATTAAGTTATTCCAACTAGCTTGTCTATTAATCATGGTCGTCTATGAATTAAAGCATGATAATAATCATGTTCAAATGGGAGCCATGAGATGACACTAGTTGTGAATCAAGTTGGAAGATTTCTTTAAAGCTCCATGAAGGGACAGTTACAATGTGGTGGACAGCTTCTACATTGGTTGTTCAGGCCAATTAAATGACAGTTTTGCTACAAAGGTTGTAAAATTGCGTGCTGGAAGTCTAAACAAAGGCTAGCTGCCGCCACATACAAGGGACTGGCGATTTTAGCTTGGGCAGTTTCTTTAGCAAAGAAATGTGGGAAACCCACTAACTAGAAATTTGTTATTAGTGGAGGAAGTGCTACTTGCTGACATATTGAAGAAAGGACACCTGCACCATTACATGCAAATAGAAACTACCAAAGAGTTCTTCTATGGAGAAGTCAAAAAAAAAAAAAAAAGAGGAAACGGTTCAGAGGTTAGAAACGGTGAACAAAGTAAGAAAAGGAGAGAAGAACTAAAGATCTGGGGAGCGGTAAGAGAGTTGACATTTGAGGGAAAAAGGAAGGAGAGAGGTGATCTACTAAAGCAAAGAATTCTTAAAAACAAAGTGGCCTACGACAAATAAAAATTCTGCATTTGCATCGCAGGTATAATAAGCTCCATTTCTTTCCTTCTCTTTGCTGTAATCTCCTAAATCTTTGATCGCAGCAAATGGGTTCAAAAACACAACAATCCAAAGCATTTGCGGCGAGATCGAACCCTTCCAAAGTTATCAATTATAGGAGTTTTCAACTCCTAAAGTCTGGACAGTGTAGAAGTCTTCAGCGTTCTATACTCCCCTCGCAAGAACCTCTTTGCGCAAGCAAAATTTCTACGAGCCTCTTCTCAGAAAATTCCACCGGCATAAAGCATGAATGTCACCCAAAACCAACCTCCACTATAGGCCGTTTATGGGAATACTCCAGCTGCTCTCACGAAAGCTACCCACGGACTCAAGTCCAGAAACATAGTCCTTGACTCTTGCCTCCTCTGTTGTAGAAAATCTGTGGCAGAAATAGCAACAAAAAAAAAAAAAAAAGATCTAGAGGAGCGGAAGAATTAATGAGAGCCTTTGACTCTTGATTTTCAAATCCATTTCCCCTCGTTTCTGTTAAAAGAGTCGCTAACTCCTTAAAATGAAGGTCTAATTTTAACTTGCACATCGAAAAATCAGTCAAATTTTAATTTGTAATCTCAAAATTTAAAAATATTAATTTATATCATAAAAAACATAAATTCGTAACAATATGCACTTGGGGCTAACTCATTCCATTTTGCCACAAATTTAAATATTCTATATTTATGATCCAAAAATAATTTCATCCATTAATGCTTGTTAAATAACCAACGGGTCTTTGGTCCAATGGTACTTCTTACCTTGTAAAGGTTTTGCCTTCTTGAAATCAATGGTTCAAGTCTCCCCTCCCCAAAAAAAAAATGCTCACTCTTAATTGTATCGTATCATAACATCTTCGTGTCGTGTTTGAGTCAATAAAAAAATATTTTTCAAAATTTATAAAATGCCTATTTTTTGCCTACAATATTCGTTAAATAATTATTTTCTGTCTACAGTTAGACACAAATCTTTTGATTGTCCAATCAAATTAAAGTTAGATACAAATAATATTACTGTAGACATAAAATAGTTATTTAACGAATATTTTAAATAAAAATAAATATTTTTAATTTTTAAAAAATATTAAATAGTATTATATGAATTGTCGAAAATTTGAAATATATGACACAACACAATTGATTCGACATGAAAATATTTTTTTTAAAAAATATTTTTTTATTGACTCTAACACGACACAAAAATGTTATGACATGATACAATTGAGAGCTATTTAACGAGCATTAATTGATGAAATTCTTTTTGGAACATAAATGTGAAATATTTAAACTTTAAGGTGTGCAATTTATAATTAACCCAAAATTTTTTAATGACAAAATTGATGATAGTTAGTTCCAAGTGCACATTGATACGTATTCATATCTTTCAGGGTGTAAATTAATATTTTTAAACTTTGAGAGTGTAAATTAAGATTCAAATGATCATTCGGGGTATAAGTTAAGATTAGCCTTAAAACTAATTGGAGTTTTTAACTCCTCTCTTCCCCATTATTAAACACCTGTTACAAATATATATATATATATAGCTTGAAGTTGTTTCTTACCAAAGGTTGTTTGGTCCAATGATACTCGTTGTCTTGTGAATGTTTTGTCTTCTTTAGGTCAAGGGTTCAAGTCCTCCTCCTCCTCAAAAAAAAAATAAAAAAAAATTGTTTCTTGGGTCTTTCAAAGACTGATTTGACATTGTTCCTTTGTACCACTAAAAAAGGTCCAAGTCCTCCTTCTCCTCAAAAAAAAAATAAAAAAAAATTGTTTCTTGGGTCTTTCAAAGACTGATTTGACATTGTTCTTTTGTACCACTAAAAAAGGACGAAATGATTATAATAACTGCACACTCTTTTCAAATACAACCCATTTTATTAGGAGTTTTCAACTCCTTGACTTCGGAACACGCATAAATTATTAGAGTGTTGCACTCTTCTACGAAATTGCAAATAGTTTCACAAGAGTCTTTGACTCTTTCATCATGGAGTCTTCGACTCAATTGTAGGGATACCCAAATACCACATTCGTTGCAGCCCATGGCGAAAATGTAACTTGTTTGGCCGAAGGCCATATTCTGAGCCTTCACTTTAATGGAGTTTCAAACTCCTTAGGCTGGATTTTCAATGTTCCAGCCGATAAAGAGTCTCGGACTTTTTCATTGGCATGAAGTCTTCGGCTCCTTTCGGCCACGCCAATGGAGTTACAAATTTGTTTTGAGATTCCAAGTCCTACAACAATCATCTAAACAAATTAATTTGACTTTGGTGTAGCAGCAGAAATTGACAAAACCCACAAATGGGTTCAGAACCGCAAGCAGCAATGTCAATATATAATGGGCATTTTTGGGTCCCTTTCGATTTTTAAATTGTTGGATTTCCTAAATCCCAATTAAAAGAGTTTCTAACTCCTACTGACTAGGCCGTAAATCAAATGAGTTTTTAACTCTTACTAAATCAAAGAAGTTTTTAGCTTCTCATACAATGCGCAATGATCTAGAAGTCTTGTGCTCTACCAAAAGCGCAAGAAAAACAAAACAAGGGATCTTCAATTCTTTTTGAAAAATACGACAATAATTTAACCATTTAAATCCTTCACTATTTGTGGAGTTTCAAACTCTTACAAATTCAATAGCGAAGAAATTAAATTAAAGAGTTTCTAATTCTTTACTAATTTCAGGTGGTTTAAAACTCAACGATCTTTATGAAAAGAGTCTTGGATTCGTAATTTAAAGACCGCATAGGAACAAGAAAAAGGCTTCATTAGTCTTCGAAAGACCACAAAAAATTGAAATGGGCCATTACTTCATCGGTCTTTCTAAGACTAGAAAAGCATAAAGACCAAAGAAAAATTCAAGATAGTGGTATAAAACTCTTGTTGGATACCCGATGGTATGGTAGACGTCTGGTTAAGTTATTCCAACTAGATTGTCTATTAATTATGGTCATTCATGGAACAATCAGTAAAAAAAATTGGTAGAGCAATACTATGTGCACCAAAAATATGCACCAAATCATTTACAGTCGTTAGATCAGTGGGTCTCATCAGTGATCCAACAACTGCAGTTAATTTGGTGCAAGTTTTGGTGCACAAATTTGGTACACATATAATTATCCAAATTGGTATGTTGGAGGGCTTGTAAAATAGTCCAGAGTTTGAAGTCCAGTCCTTGGGAACGCAACAACTATCAGTCTTTGGTCCTGTTAAAAGAGGCTGAGAGTAGGGGATTAGTGTGGTCCCAGTTGAACCACCTCCGATGCCAAAGTTATTCGGCAGAGTTTATGAAGTATTTATTTGGTTAGAGAGAGAGAGATAGTTTCTTCTTAGATTTTTTGTTACCCCTTTAAACCTTCATTTATGAAGGCTTTTATAGTGTGTGTTTAGTGTGTTTCATGGTTGAGTGTGTGCAAAGCTATTACCATGCAATTACCATTCATCACTGACATGTGTCAGTGGTATTGAAGCCTATGTGTGGAGTCAGGAACGTGCTACTGATTAACCCCAATTAGTATGTGAATTAAATTAGTCAAAAAAGTTAACTTTGTAAGATAAAACAGTTAAAAAACTGTAAATTAGGGTTTGTGCATAAACTAGGGTTTATGTGTGTACTGTTTAAAATTTCAGAGTTTTTTGTGCGGAATTGCCGAAAATCAGGAGGAGCAATTTGTCACAGCGTGAAACAACAAGGGAGGCAAATGTAATATAACCAAGAAATCACCAGAACAACAAGGAGATCAACATCCAGCAAGCCAGCACCGTTCGGACGGTGGTGGTGGCGTCCGGACAGTGGCTTTAGGTGGTTTGAACTCATCCTCCACCTCCTGCTTCACTTGTGGCTATATATAAGAGTTGCCATCTTCATTTTTCAGGCGGCTGGGAGATGAGCTCGAGGAAAGAATAGAAAGGAGAGAAAGAGAAAAGGAAGAAAAGAGAGAAAAAGAGAGAAAGTCATAGACAATTTCAAAGATCCGATCCAACCTATTATCCAGCTAAAACTCTGTTATTTCTACATTTATGTTATGTCTTTCTTCTTGAAGAGTTGAGTTGCCGCCAACTTTGTGTCTTAATTGATATTAAGGGTGACTGTATTTCAACTGTTCCTTGCGAGAGAAGTGTCAGTGTCTGTATTATATTTACTTTTGTAATACAAATTACCCGCACATCTTGCTTGTTTATAGCAATGGGGTGTGAGTAGTCTACTTATACTCTTCAGTGAGGGGCAAACATATATATAATACTGGTTAAGTTATGGAAATGCCGATGTTTAATTATACTATACTTATATATATATATATATTTATACCTCCCTTAATTGATGGATGGTTATAGTTATAATATACTATATATTATTTTGAACTTCATCCATGATACGGTGATGTACGTAATTGGGTGTTACTACGTAGCCCGGAATTATGTCATCAGTGAATCATCAACCTGCCGGTTGAATATCTATGATGTTCCAATTGAATGGTTTGACCTTCTGGTGCATTGAGGATGTTTTACTGTTGCATGGTATATAAAGTTGTCAGATGAATAACATAAGTGATCCATTTGAATGGCTTGACCTTCTGGTTCACTAGGGTTATTTAACTGATACATAAAGTTGTCAGATGAATAATCTAAGTGATCCTCCTGAATGGCTTGGCCTTCTGGTTCACTAGGGTTGTTTAACTGATACATAAAGTTGTCAGATGAATAATCTAAGTGATCCTCCTGAATGGCTTGACCTTCTGGTTCACTAGGGTTGTTTAACTGATACATAATATAAACCTAACAATTGAATAATTCCAGTATTCCTCTTGAATGGCTTATCCTTCTGGTTTACTTGAATTAGTCAATTGTTACATATACCATCAGCTAACCTAAGAAGTTGTTGTGTTATGGTTTAATATACATCAAATCTACCGGTTGACTTTCCAAGTGAAATGAAAGTTAATTGTTGTAAGGTGAAATTTCCAATACTCAATCAGTATAAAGCATATGGGATCCTTAAACTGAAGGGTAACTTTCATATTATTGTCTTTCACCAGTTTACCTACGCACTTTATTTACTTAGACTAGTTATCAATCTAAGCTCATACAACAAGCTATCTTATGTTCCGCAGCATTAACAACAACTTTACTGTTTTTATTTTAAACTCGAATTATTAAAACTCTTCGTGTGATCGATCTTGGACTTAAACCGAAAAAACTACAATTTGACCACTTATACTTGGGTGTATAATATAAAATAAGTTGAATCAAGTTTTTGGCACCGTTGCCGGGGAGTTACGGTAATTTGAAATTAAATATAATAGGGATGTTGTTTACTTGTATTATATGTTTATAGATTTTTTGTTTACTTTTAATAGTTTATGTCTGTTCATTCATCAGTAGGTTCTGTAAATCATTCATCTCCTTCATCTTCATCATCTTCATCTACACCAACATCATTTGATTTAAGTATGACTCAAAACGTACATAGGGAGCAAGAACAAGAAGTTGTTCAAAATGTCCGACCATTAAGAGAATATTTATATCCCACACGAACTAATGTCCCATCATGTTTTGCTTTTCCAACAGACACTCCAAATATTAATATTAAGCTAGAGACAATACAGTTATTACTACAGTTTCGTAGTTTAGAAACTGAGAACCCCTATGTGCATATGAAAGAATTTGAAGAAGTATGTGGAACTTTGCAAGATAATTTTGAAATGACTCGATTAAAACTTTTTCCTTTCTCTTTGAAAGATAAAGCTAAATTATAGCTTAATTCTTTATGAGCTAATTCTATCACAAGCTGACAAGCTTTACAAACTGAGTTTTTCAAAAAGTTTTTTCCTGTACATCGTACAAATGCATTAAGACGTCAAATAATGAATTTTTCTGTAAAAGAAGGGGAAACATTTTATCAATGTTGAGAAATATTTAAGGATCTTCTCCAAGCATGTCCACATCATGCATTTGAAAATTGGACTTTAGTTGGTTTCTTTTATGACTCTCTTCCATCTGCAATGAGACAATTTGTTGAAATGATGGCCCAAGGGGAATTTATGAGTAAAAATCCTGAAGAAGCATTCCAATTTTTTGATACTATTTCTGAGAGTTCCTAGATGTGGGACTCGACTTCTTCAAATATTATGGAAAATAAGTCATCTACGTCCGAAAGAGGAAAATATGTATTAAAAGAAGATGATGATTTAAGAGCTAAAATGACTAATTTATCTCAAAAATTAGAAGCCTTAGAGATGAAAAAAATTAAGCAAGTGTCTTGTAACGCCTCAAAATCCGCCTTGGCCGGCATTACTATTTAAAACCATTTACATCATGAGAGCAACTAATAAAATCCATAGATAAAGAAAATTTCATTCATTATACATACTATCTACAACATCATCCAAAAGAATATGCCAAACTATGACATTTACATCTCAAAATCAGACTTAATCTTGCAGCGGAATAAACAAAATAACATTCATCCATTGTATTACAATACCTCTCCTAGTCTAGGACATAAAGATAACAATTCTAGATATCCCCCTCGGGATCCACGCTTACATCCAATTGTGCTTCTCAAGCTATCTGCTCATCAACTCCGAGCACTTCCTCTAAACCATAATCTGAAAAATATATTGTTTGTAGGGGGTGAGCACTAAGCTCTGTAGCAACGTTCTCCCAAACTCAAACAAGGTTTGGAAAACATGTAAAGCAGTTCGGTCTCACTTTTCAAACTATCATATATAACTTGAAATAAACAGTGACCATTTATTCGATCTCAACGCAATAGCAATAAGTAAATGAAAGGAATAAACATGTCAGAGTTGAAGAAATCAATTAATCATTTAATAGCATCAATCCATATTCTCATGTATGTCGTATCACTCATGTATGTCGGTTGCTTCCCATGAATCTACACAACGTTTCTACCTCATTCACCCATCATAGCCACACAAATCACTTTAGGAAGGGCGTATACCGTCTCCCACGGCATTGACGAATCCTTCCCAGGAAAGATATATCATCCCTCAGCCTCGAACTTACGTGAACAATAGTGGTTGCTCTCACAAACAACAAACCACTACAAGTGTTAGGCAACCATCTCACCCCTACTGGGATAGACTAACCTTTAACACTCTACGGCAGCTCTCGAAGGCAATTCAAGTCCATCACAACAAACCATACAAGAGATGCAATACCAAACATTTTCTCATATCACAAGTAATTCAAAAACCCCCAAACTTCATGGGTATTTCTCAATATAGCATCTCAAGAAAAAAATAAGCAAGAGATCATCACAAGATATAATTTTATTGTCCCAATCAAAACACTAAAGTTTTTGTTTCAAAAAACAAATGAATATAGAGTTTTGATATCAAGAACCAATGAATATCAAGTTTGAATATCAAGAACCAATGAATATCAAGTTTTGATATCAAGAACACATGAATACAAGGTTTTGAACTCAAGAACAAATGGATATTAAGTCTTGAAATAAAGAACAAATGAATATAAGGTTTTGAAGTCAAGAACACATAAATATCAATAAGAAAAATCCATACTTCTTGAAAAACTAGAGTTTGGATGTCAAGAACAAAGGTTTTATGATTATCAAGCTATAACTTCCATCAAACATGGTAAGATTTGCAAGAACAATCAAGAAACAAGGATTCCATAACAAATATATATGATTAAGAGTCAAAACATATGTATATATAAGCCTAGCATCAATGAATAAGAGTGGAAGAAAACCCCTACCTTCTTCTTCCTTAAAGTTCTTGAAGAACTTGAGATTTTGATCCACTTCAAAGTGCAAATCCTCTTTGATCTTGTGTTTCTCCTTTTCTTTCTTGTTTCTCAAGGCTTCCTAGGGTTGTAAATGGTGTATGGAGGTTAAAGGAGGCGGCACTATGTATTTATAGAGGAAGAAAATATCTCAACCGACGTAAATCTGATGTTCTGATTCGTTGCTCACGTTCGAACGTCATCTGGCGTTCGAACGTCATTAGTGCAAATTGTTACTTTACGTTCGAACGTCAATTTGCGTTCGAACGTCACTTGCTCCCAGTACTTCTGCATTTCCATCAGACCAAAGTACTGGGACTCACTGTCGTTCGAACGTCGATTAACGTTCGAACGTCATCCCAGTTTCTGTAGGAACTTCCAGTGAAGTTTTGACCTATTTAGAGATGGATTTGGAAAATTTTCGTGAAATACTATTTTGTAGCCTTATATGTCTAATATCTACTGTCCAAATTTCAGATTAAATGGACATCAGGATAAAAAGTTATGGTCAAATTACTAAGGCAGTATCCACAATCCTTTTACCCAAATTCTCTCTAAAGTGTTCTTTCACTCCGGAATGCTTCCAAACTTCTACAATATACCCTATTACGTCAACTAACATTTTCATTTCTAATCTTACAATCTACATAGTTTATGCATACATCATTACATATATTAGCATTTTAAAACATATTTATGTTACTATATCACGATAAGACTGTGGGGGTTTACATGTCTGTTGTTTCTTCTACTAAATATGTGAAATTTGTGCGTTGTCAGGACATCCTGCTGGAGAATGTCCAACTATACTCGCATTTAAAGAAGTTTTAATTGAACAATTTAATGCTATTCCAACTGATACTAAGCCTTATTCAAATCCATATTCTGAGACCTACAACCCAGGATGAAAAAATCATCCAAATTTTAGTTGAAAAAATACACAACTTACAAATCAAACACAAGGTCCACCACAACCACAGCCTCAACAACAATATCAATCTTATCAACCTCCTTATAGAAGGACTCTAGAAGATACTATGAATCAATTTATTCAGAGTCAAATGAGTTTTAATACTCAAACAACTCAGGCATTTAATGAGTTTAAAGCTCAAACTTCACAAAGTATTGAAGACATCAAAAGTCATCTAGCTAAGTTGACCCAGTCCTTGAGTTTGTCAGAGAAGGGAAAATTTCCATCTCAGCCTAAACCTCCACAAAGTCAAGCTAATATTGTTTCCTCTGAACCTTCTCCAAGTCAAGTACAAGCAATCACAACACTGAGAAGTGGTAAAGTGATTGATAAAACCATTAAACCTAAGATTTCTAAAAAAATACGCAAGTCAATTCCTGTAAATGAACCACTTGAACCTGAACCTTCAGCTGAAAAGCAACCAGAAATACAAAATAAAGAAGATCATCCATATCCTATTCCTTTACCTTTTCCTCAAAGGATTAAGAAGTCCTCATCTGAAAAAGATCAATCTAAAATTCTTGAGCTGTTTAAACAAGTAAAAATTAACATTCCTTTATTAGATGCAATAAAACGAGTTCCAACTTACGCTAAGTTTTTAAAAGATCTTTGCACAGTAAAAAGAAGAACAAATGTACCAAAGAAGGCATTTTTAACTGAACTAGTACTATAATACAACATAACACTCTTCTTAAGTACAAAGATCTAGGTAGTGCTACAGTCTCATGTATCATTGGAAATTTTTGAATTGAACAAGCTCTGCTAGATCTTGGAGCCAGTTGTAATTTAATGTCATATTCGGTATATACACAATTAGGATTGAGTGAGTTAAAACCTACCAATGTTACATTACAATTAGCAGACCGATCTATAAAAACTCCACGAGGAATTGTGGAGGATGTTATTGTTCAAGTTGATCAATTCTATTTCCCAGCAGATTTTATTGTTTTAGACACGCAACCAATTTTTCATGCATCTGCATACATACCTGTCATTTTGGGTCGACCATTCCTAGCCACATCAAATGCGTTGATTAATTGTAGGAATGAAGTCATGAAACTTTCATTTGGAAACATGACATTGAAATTAGATATTTTTGACATTGCAAAAACAACCTAGAGAAGAAGATGAAGTGCATGAAGTATTGAGTTGTTAACTTATTTGAAAATATTTTTATGAAAAAAGAGTCATATGAATTAGAATCTATATCTGATACTCAATCTGAAGATATATCAACAAGGAATCCACCTAAATCTGAAGAATCTAATGTCAAAGTTTTTAAACCAGAATTAAAACCTCTTTCATCTAACCTAAAATATGTCTTTTGGGGGGAAGATGAAATCTATCTAGTAATAATATCATCAAAATTATCTAGAATTCAAGAAAAAGAATTTACAAAATTTTTAAAAGATCACCAAAGTGTTATAGGAGGACAATAGCAGATATAAAAGGTATAAGTCCACTTCTATGTACTCATTGTATCTATTTAGAAGAAGATGCTAAATCATCTCGTCAAATGCAAAGAAGATTGAATTCACACTTGAAAGAGGTAGTTCATGCTGAAGTACTTAAACTATTAGATGCTAATATTATCTACCTTATAGCTGATAGTAAATGGGTTAGTCATACACAGGTAGTTCCTAAAAATTCTGGTGTTACTGTAATAAAAAATCAAGAGAATGAATTAGTTCCTATGCGTACAGTCACAGGGTGACGTGTGCATATTGACTATCGAAAGCTAAATTCCCTCACCAGAAAGGATCATTTTCCGTTGCCTTTTTTAGATCAAGTTTTAGAAAGAATAGCTGGTCATGCATATTATTGTTTTTTAGATGGCTATTCTGGTTATAATCAAATTAAATTGCAATAGATGATCAAGAAAAAACTACATTTACATGTCATTTTGGTACTTTTGCTTATAAAAGGATGCCTTTTGGATTATGTAAACCCTAGCTACTTTTCAGTGTTGCATGCTAAGTATATTTAGTGATATGGTAGAACGCTATCTAGAAGTTTTTATGGACGATTTTTCAGTATATGGTGATTCATTTCATTTGTGTTTAGAAAATCTTGAAAAAGTACGTGTGAAGAAACAAACCTTGTTTTAAATTGGGAAAAATTTCATTTCATGGTTACACAAGGTATTGTTTTAGGTCACATAGTTTCTGAAACAGGAATTGAAGTTGATAAATCCAAAATTGACTTAATAGCAAATTTTCCTTCACCGAAAACTGTAAAAGATGTTCGATCTTTTCTAGGTCATGCAGGATTTTATAGAAGATGTATAAAAAACTTTAATTCAATATCTAGACCTATTTGTAATATGTCAGGATATATTATTTGACTAGAATGATGCATGTCAATTAGCATTTGATAAATTAAAAAAACATGCTTATTTCCGCACCTATTATGCACCTTCCTGACTGTTCTTTACCTTTTGAATTAATGTGTAAGGCGAGTGATTACGCAGTAGGAGCTGTATTAGGTCAAAGAAAAGATAAAAAACCTTATGTTATTTACTATGCAAGCAAAACTCTAAATGATGCACAAATGAATTATTCAACTACAGAAAAGAACTACTTGCTGTTGTGTTTGCATTAGATAAATTTTGTTTATATCTATTTGGATCATCAATTGTTGTATTTACAGATCATGCAGCTTTAAAATATTTACTTACTAAGAAAGATACTAAACCACGTCTTCTACGTTGGATTTTGTTACTTCAAGAATTTGATCTTATTATTAAAGATAAAAAAAGAGTTGAAAATATGGTAGCAGATCACTTGTCAAGACTAAATTATGATATAAAGGAAGAACCAATTCCTATTAGAGATACCTTTCCAGATAAACAACTTTTTGCAATAACAGAAGTACCATGGTATGCAGATATAGCCAATTATTTAGCTACTGGTACTTTCCCTTCTAATTATACCTGGACTGACAAAAACAAGTTTCTAAGTGAGGTATGTAATTTTTTCTGGGAATATCCTTATTTTTTTAAATACTGTAAAGATCAGATAATAAGACGATGTGTACCTAATCATGAAATTGGCCAGATAATTCAGTTTTGTCACTTTGAAGCTTGCGGAGGCCATTTTGCTTCAAAGAAAACTCCTGCTAAAATTTTGCAGTGTGGATTTTATTGGCCAACTCTTTTTAAAGATGTTCATATCTTTTGTTTAAATTGTGACAGATGTCAAAGAATGGAGAATATTTCAAAAAGAAATATGATGCCTTTAAACTCTATTTTAATTATTGAAATTTTCGATTGTTGGGGCATCGATTTTATATCTATACATTTTGGTTGCAGTCGACTATATTTCTAAATGAGTAGAATCGATTCCATGTAGAAATAATAATCACAGAACAGTGGTAAGTTTTTGAAAGAAAATATTTTATCCATATTTGGAATACCTCGAACCATTATCAGTGATGGTGGATTACATTTTTGTAATAAAATTTTTGAAAATCTTATGAAAAAAATACTCGATTTCTCTTAAAATATCCACTCCGTATCATCCACAGACGAGTGGACAAACTGAATTCGATAATAGGGAGATAAAATACATTTTAGAAAAAACAGTAAATCCAGATCGTAAGGATTGGTCTTTAAGATTAACTGATGCGCTTTGGGCTTGCCGTACTGCATATAAAACTATTTTAGGAATGCCTCATTATCGGTTAATTTTTGGTAAATCATGTCACTTGCCTGTAGAATTAGAACATCGAGCATATTGGGCAATCAAAATGATGAATTTTGATATAGATAAAGCTGGAGTAGCTCGTAAACTGCAAATTAATGAATTAGAAGAATTAAGAAACGAAGCTTATGAAAATGCAAAGATTGCTAAATCTAGAACATAAATTTTTCATGATAAAAATATCATGCGGAAGTCTTTTAAACCTTCTCAAAAAGTTCTGTTAAATAATGCAAAACTCTGTTTATTTCTTGGAAAATAAGATCTAAATGGACAAGTCCTTATATTGTTAAGCAAGTTTTTGATTATGGGGCAATTGGAATTGAAAATCCATTAACCGAAAATATTTTCAAAGTAAATGGTCAAAGACTTAAACCCAATTATGATGGATTCACTCAAGATGTAACTTCTATACAACTGTTAGAACCAGTCTATGTATTCTGAAAAATTTATATTGTTGTTTGGTTGTTAATAGTTTGTAAATTATCAGTTATATTAAGTTGGGGGGAGGGAAAGGAATTTAATTTGTATTGTGTTTTGTGTTTTTTATCATTTTATAAATTGTTCGTCTTTGTGACTGACAGACGTTAAAGAACCGGATAGTGAGTCAATTTTCAATAATTTTTGAGTCATTTTTTAAATTTTTCGCGAAAAATAATTGCACAATGGATGAGAAACTGTTCTGGTTAAGTTTAATTTTACTGCGTCATCTTCCAAAAGATATACATGCATTGATCATGCAAAAAGCTAGAAGAGTTAGAAATTTAGAAATTTTTGAAAGTCAAGCAAGACCATAATGTGGAAAAAGTACATTTGCTAAACGCCGATGAGCCAATCGTCTCGGTGGTTGTGTAAGATGTGGTCGTGTAGAGCATTTAAGACAATATAATCAGTGTGCGGAACCAATTTCAGGTCGAGCGTTAGATCGTCTCCAGTGGATTAGGTATGGACAGAGTAAGGAATATCCTAAGACGCCATCCTATTCTACTCCTATGTTGTCAAGATACGTAAGAATGAAGTTAACCATGTCACTGGTGTTATTGATTTAGAGGACTCTAATTCTGAATAAAAGTGTGATCAAATGATGTATAATTTTGGAATAGTACATAAATGTAAATCGCTATAGATTAATTAGGAAAATGAGTAAATATTAAATAACAAATAAATAATTAATAAAACCAATTTTTTGAAAAAAAAGAGTGGTTAGCAAAGTTTGTAGAATATTTAAAGTTATAATTAAATTTTGTAACTGCAGGAAACTGAAGGAAGCAGAAAATCAGAAAGTCAGTAGTGCAGTGCAAAACAAAAAAACCAGTGTTGTAGCACCGTCCGGACGGTGGTACTGGCGTCCGGACGGCAGTGCAGGTATAAAGCCCTCTTGCATGCAGAAACTGATCAATTCTCATTCCCTCGCAAACCAAATACGAAAACAACCGATTTTCTCCAAAGAATTTCTTTCAAATCTGCTATATTCGACCGTTTTTCTTCAAATCTTTTTCGATTATTCACTTACTCATCAAATTTTTAAGGTTTCTATCGATTGAAATCAGTTGAAACCAAGTATTTGAAGAGAAATCAGTAAAAACATGGATTCAAGGTGTCGAACAAGAGGATCTTCATGTCGTGCTCAAAGAAATCAACCTTCGCAACATCAAGCACCTCCACAACAACCCCAGCCAGGAAATATCTACAATGAGGTGATTTTTGAGAATTTTGAACAGCAGGCCTAGTACGATGCTCATTTCATGACTAAAACTATCATTCCTGAAAGGCCAATAATTTATGAAGACTTTTAAAATATAGGAGTTAGACAAATTCTTGCTGAACGTGGTTGGTTAGGTTATGTTAGATTTATTACTCCTGCTTATGACTACTTGGTCCGTGAGTTCTATAGTAATGCATAAATAATTGGAGAAAGACAATTGCGTGTGTTTGTTCAGGGTAGAATTTTTCAAGTTACACCGGCTACTATAGCCGATTTTTTTTCAGCCCATGCAAAGACCACCCAACCCGCAATATCCTTACACTCAATTACCTGATTTAACCATCGTAGGGATAGAGTTGTCGGGTAATCCAGAATTTGTTTGAGGGAGGCCAAATAAATACATAAAACAAGCGGATCTGACAGACAAATACTGAATTCTGAATATGATTACAGTAAACAGTTTATTACCCCGAGCTCAGAAAAATCAGATTTATACTAAGCAGGCCTACTTCTTGTATGCGTTTGGGATGGGACACACAATTGATCTTCTAAACCTTATCATGGATCAAATGTTGCTTACTGTGGATAGAAAGAAACCATCACTCCCATATGCTATGTTAGTTTCTCAATTATGTAGGAACAAGGGAGTGATTGTAAATCCCACATGGAAAACGGTGGAGCATTTTGCACCGTTAGATAAAACTTCTTTGAAGAAAAGAAATGAAGTACAACCTGAGGAACAACCTGAAGCACCACCTCCACCACAAGATTAGCCATTCCAAGTACCTGAAGAATTCTTTCCACAAGAACAACCTCCACCACAAGAAGATCAGCCATATGTACCAATAGATGACAGGACCAATAGACAGATCTTATTAGGGTTGGAGACTACTGTTACCCAGCTCGGTACCATCATCACTCAAATCAATCAACGTATGGAGGATTATGAGCAGAATCAAGCTGAGATACTGAGGCTACTGAGAGAGCGTTTTGGTGGAGGACCGTCTACATCTTGATCTGAGACATTGGAAATTCTACAAAAACTTTGCTATCTTTCACTCAGCTTTTTGATTATGCACTTTAATTTACTTTATGTTTTGAACCTGTTTTGGTTTTGAACTTATTTGTGTTTAAGTTTATTTTTTTTAGTTAATATGGAACTATGTTTTTAAGTTAGGAGGATTATTTCATATAAGTTACAGTTGAATTAGGTTAATATTCTTATACTTTGCTAAAATAGCCTTAATCTGATCACGCAGGATTTTCATATTTTAGTTATATATTATCTTAATATTTTTGTTCAAACTTAGTCTTATGAGCATAAATAAATTTCTTTATTTTAGAAACCTTGTGAAATATTACACTCTTTGCATATATAGTGGAGATGTAAAATCAATTGCAGAATTTGAGCCAATCTTTCTTGGAGAGATATTCTACATCTACTCAAATAAGAATCTTCGATTCAACGGTAAATTTTCTTTAAATAATCTCATTAGTTTTGTTTTGATTAGCACTCATTAGATTATATTATTAGCATAATCCTTAAAATTCTTTTACTTAGGAATTATGCAGGTGTATGATTTCTGGAAAATGATCTTAGGCCATTTTTGATTAATTTTGAGTCTTCACCATTTCTTTTACAAAATTATAACCTTAGTCAGCCATGGTTGAGCCTAAAAGAGTATAAATTCTTTTCATGAAACCCGAAAAATACCTGAGCCACATGAAAATATATTAAACCTACTTTTTGCTATCTAATTTTCTTGCACCCTCTTCTAAATTAGTATGATACAGAAAAAAAAGAGGAAGAAAAGATAGAAAAGAGAAAAGAAAAGGGTATTTACTATTCAAAGAAAAGAAAAACCCGTGAAAGAAATTTAAAGAGAAAAACAGAAAGAAAAGAGCCAAGAAAGTGAAAAATGGAAAGAATGAACATGCAAAGTCATAGAAAACTAGGAAGATGTGTGCCACAATATGAAGAAAAGATAGCTTTTTGAATCCCATTGACGTCGTTTCTTAAACCCTAAACCGATGGCCACATTACAACCCAAAGAAAGTCCTTTTTGATTCCAGAGATTATGCATTTGTATTAATCTTATCAATCCAAAAAGGGAGAATGTTAATAATATGTCTAATGTAGTGTTAATATCCTTCCATGAGATTATGTCAAATTCCAATTTTATTCGAATAACCGTTCTTTTGATATATTACATGTGATACTATTTGCATTGTTAACAATATTCCAATCACATGTAACTATTGAGAGAATAGTCACTATAACGTATGTGTATTCTTTGATGAGTGTATTCCAGGAAAGGATTGACATCAAGACTATCATGAAAGATAGTAATATTTCGTGAGTGATTTTTAAAATAAAAGAAATCATTACACACACACAAGAGTTTTTATAAAAATATATGGATAATGTTACAACTAACGTGTGTTACTCTTATAGTGATCAGAAAAAAGGAAGTATTCTAGCAATACACAGGAATATTGATTTAATTTTATTTGTGAAAAGTATGAAGTATGAACTCCTAACTACTGAAGTTTGTAGGTAGCTTCACTGAAACTTTCACGAGACAAAACTCGTCCACTAGGGATCACCTAGGGGTTTAGACTTGTTGCATATGCTAAATGCAATCGTGAACAAATCTACAAAAATAATTTTACCTCTGTTTGTATTTTATTTTCATTTTGTTAATATTTTTTTATTTACTAGGGACTAGTAAAGTTTAAGTAGGGGAGTGTGATTAACCCTAATTAGTATGTGAATTAAATTAGTCAAAAAAGTTAACTTTGTAAGATAAAACAGTTAAAAAACTGTAAATTAGGGTTTGTGCGTAAACTAGGGTTTATGTGTGTACTGTTTAAAGTTTTAGAGTTTTTTGTGTGGAATGGCCGAAAATCAGGAGGAGCAATCTGTCACAACTTGAAACAACAAGGGAGGCAAGTGTAATATAACCAAGAAATCACCAGAATAACAGGGAGATCAGCATCTAGCAAGCCAACACCGTCCGGACGGTGGTGGTGGCGTCCGGACGGTGGCTATATATAGGAGATCATCCTCCACCTCCTGCTTCACTTGTGGCTATATATAGGAGTTACCATCTTCATTTTTCAGGCGGCTGGGAGAGGAGCTCGAGGAAAGAATAGAAAGGAGAGAAAGAGAAAAGGAAGAAAAGAGAGAAAAAGAGAGAAAGTCATAGAAAATTTCAAAGATCCGGTCCAACCTACTATCCAGCTAAAACTCTGTTATTTCTACATTTTTGTTATGTCTTTCTACTTGGAGAGTTGAGTTGCCGCCACCTTGGTGTCTTAATCGATATTAAGGGTGACTGTATTTCAACTGTTCCTTGCGAGAGAAGTGTCAGTGTCTGTATTATATTTACTTTTGTAATACAAATTACCCGCACATCTTGCTTGTTTATAGCAATGGGGTGTGAGTAGTCTACTTATACTCTTTAGTGAGGGGTAAACATATATATAATACTGGTTAAGTTATGGAAATACCGATGTTTAATTGTACTATACTTATATATATATATATATATATACTTCCCTTAATTGATGGATGGTTATAGTTATAATATACTATATATTATTATGAACTTCATGCATGATACGGTGATGTACGTAATTGGGTGTTACTATGTAGCCCAGAATTATGTCATTAGTGAATCATCAACCTGCCGGTTGAATATCTACGGTGTTCCAATTGAATGGTTTGACCTTCTGGTGCATTGAGGATGTTTTACTGTTGCATGGTACATAAAGTTGTCAGATGAATAACATAAGTGATCCATTTGAATGGCTTGACCTTTTGGTTCACTAGGGTTATTTAACTGATACATAAAGTTGTCAGATGAATAATCTAAGTGATCCTTCTGAATGGCTTGACCTTCTGGTTTACTAGGGTTGTTTAACTGATACATAAAGTTGTCAGATGAATAATCTAAGTGATCCTTCTGAATGGCTTGACCTTCTGGTTCACTAGGGTTGTTTAACTGATACATAATATAAACCTAACAATTGAATAATTCCAGTATTCCTCTTGAATGACTTGTCCTTCTGGTTTACTTGAATTAGTCAATTGTTACATATACCATCAACTAACCTAAGAAGTTGTTGTGTTATGGTTTAATATACATCAAACCTACTGGTTGACTTTCGAAGTGACATGAAAGTTAATTGTTGTAAGGTGACATTTCCAATACTCAATCAGTATAAAGCATATGAGATCCTTAAACTGAAGGGTAACTTTCATATTATTGTCTTTCACCAGTTTACCTACGCACTTTATTTACTTAGACTAGTTATCAATCTAAGCTCATACAACGAGCTATCTTATGTTCCGCAGCATTAACAACAATTTTACTATTTTTATTTTAAACTCGAATTATTAAAACTCTTCGTGGGATCGATCTTGGACTTAAACCGAGAAAACTACAATTTGACCACTTATACTTGGGTGTATAATATAAAATAAGTTGAATCAACTACCAAGTATCAGATCTTTTCTGACTGGAACATGTAGGGGATGATTGACGAAGGTCGGTCATTCTATTCTATTGTATTTGAGATTGGGGTTATATCCATCAGTAACCCCCCGATTCCTTATGACCTCTTGGGTCATTATGAGTTTTTAGAGTGGTTCTGAGTCCTCGGAGTTCTCTTTTTGACGGTTGTGATAATTAATCTTGAATTTCAGAATGACGGTTTTTTGGTGCCTTTTTGAATTTCGAGGGTGACACATTTATGGTGTTGTTCTTTCAAGTCGCGCACGTTGGCTTTCATCATTGCCACATGTCACAACTTCTTACATTCCTTAGGCTCTTGGGATTCCCTTCATTAGAGCAAAAAAATGTGGGCCTTTGATAGAGGCTATAAATATCCTCTTATATTTACTTTTTTCACTTCTTCCTTTGTTCTTGGGTTTTCTGCATTTTCTTCTAGACTCCATAGGAGCGGGTTATTTTATTTTTTCCTCACTTCTTTTCCCTTTATGAACATTGAGCCTATACTGGTGTATAGCGATAGTGAGCCCTCAATAGTGAGCATTGTCAGTCCATACAATCCCCTAGATCCTCCCAGTAAGCTTTCTCGTGACACCCTCGATTTTAGGCGTATGCTGTTAAAGAGTTCCCACAAGGAAGTCGTAAAAGCCATTTCCAATCGCCAAAATTCCATTGTTTCTCCTGTCACGCACATTATGTCAGGCGGGGTTAGTGAGGATGTCGTAGTGAGTTCCTTCTAAACCAAATGCAGATTCAAAGCGTACTGAATTAGTGGGTAAGGAGATAGGGGTTTTGAGTGCACTAAATTAGTGGGTCAGGGAGATCGGGTTCTGAGTGCACTAAATCAGTGGGTCAGGGAGATGGGAGTTCTGAGCGATCTTTTTCCCCTTCCTTTGATAGGTCTTCTCTCTGGGAGGTGCATGAAATAGAACATCACTATACTAAGGGTAGTTTGGTATCTTTGAATGATTGGTATGACTTGTTATCTGACCTGATTTATGTCATAAACCCAAGTATAAGTGGTCAAATTGTAATATTTTTCAGTTAAGTCCGAGTTCGAACCCACAGGGAGCTAATTATTGGTATTCAAAATAGAAAATGGTAAAATTATCGTGTGTGTAGTGTGCAACGAAACAACTTACAGTGTGAGCTTAGAATTATCAAATAAACACTTAACTAAAACTTTGAATAACAATGATAAAAAGGTACTCTTCAGCGCGGGGATCCAACACATATTATACTATTCATTTATGAGAATGCCACATTACAACAATTAACTCTCATTTCACTGGAAAGCTAACCGGTAGGTTTGATGTATAACTGAACCATATCACAACAAATGATTAGGTTAGCCGGAATGTCTATATACCATGCAACAATCAAATAACCCTAGTAAACCCGAAGGTGAACCATTCAAAATGTTTACTCTAGCTATTTAATCGGTAGGTTGATGATTCAATGAAGACGGAGTTCCGATTTATGCATTGAATCAAAAACATTTACTATGGAGAGATTTAACCTATCTATAAACAATCTCCCGACTGTTATATAAATTCCAACTACATATATCACTGTATCATGCATGAAGTGTGTAATAATTATAGATAGTATGGTATATAGCATTAAGCTCTGCCTGGTGTTCATAACCATGATCATATTATAATAGTAACCATCCATCAATTAAGGGAGGTATAAATATTAACACATAAATAAAACATCCGTATTTCCATAACTTAAACAGTATCATACATGCATTCACCCTTCACCGAAGAGTATAAACGGTCTACTCACGCCTCATTGCCATAGACGAGCAACATGAGTAAGATGATCTCATTACAACTGAAAAAAAAATACAACACGTCCTTCCCCAAGGAATAGCTGAAACACTGCCACTCTTATTACCAGCTAGGGTACAAAAGTGAGAGAGGTTCAACCCTCCAAGTAGAAAGGATAAACAGGAATATAGAAGTAGAGAAATTTTTGGTTGAGAAGTGATTAGGGCAGTGTTTTGCTCTTCTTTTCTTTCTCTCTTGCATTGGACTAAACTTTGGTGAATCCTCTTGATAAATGGATGGAACGGGCTATTTATAGGTATCGAAAGGAGGGAATAAGGCGGCAGACACCCAGACTGACCAATAGGAGGCCTTTGTTGCTAAAATGGACCAATGGGAGAAGAGAGAAGTGAGGCGGTTTAAGGACTGTCCGAACGCCACCACCACCATCCAGATGGTGGAGATTCTATGGTTTTTCCATGCTTGGCAGCCTCTTTGTTTGACTTTTTGATTTGTGAACTATACTTGACTCCCCTTCTTCATTTAACCTTTACACTTTGATCCTCTTGAACTTCCGTATTTTCGCTTGAAACCCTGTAAAATGTATAAACTACGCATTAAATCTAATACTTTATAAATTAATCATTTTATCCTAGTTTACGCACATAGTTAACCCTAAACCCTAGTTCATTTACACACTTTCTAGGGTTAATCAGCTTGCTTGATTTCGTGAGGTTACGGTAGCCTTCTTTAAATGAGCGAGCCTATTCTCCTTCATATGGAGAAGTATGTTTCCCTAAGTTGGCCATACAGGTTGGACTTCGGTTCCCAATCCCTCCTTTTGTTAGGTCAGTTCTTTCGTGGTTAGGACTGTCCTCTTGTCAACCAATGCTTAGCGCCTGAAAGACGCTTACTGGTCTAATGGCTCTATGGGGATTGAGTAGTGGATGACGTTACTCTATTACTTTAGAGGATTTTTTATACCGCTATAAAGTAAAAGAATGTAATCAAAAATGTTATTTCTACATGAGTACACAACTGGGAATCCCTAAACTAGTCTCGGGACTTCCTGACTCAAACAAGAATTGGAAGCCTTGGTTTTTCTTGTTGTCTGGGGAATGGGATTTTGGCCCAGAGGAGGGATAACCTAGAGATCGTGATTCGGTGCCCAAAGTGTGGGGCATATCGGTCCCTTATGGTGAGTTCCCTTTTATGGGTTTTATATTTGCAATTTCGTTTGCCATTGCCCTAACTATTGTCTTTCTATTCCAGCAGCGAGGAAAAATTTCAATGAGGAACTCTTGAAGTGAGTTGAACGCGAAACAAAGTTCTCTTTTCGTGATTTCAAACTTTTGATGGTTGAAGAGAGAAGTAATTCCTTTCCCTAACTCTATTTTGTTGTTGAAAGTTTTCTTGGTTCAGGGTCTTTGGGTCTGACTTTAGCCAAAAAGGTTGTAATGTCCCTGAGAACCAAATCCATTGTAAGGGGGGACCTCCCCCCAGCCAAGAAAGCCAAGATCGCGAAAGGGGTAGCCCTGACCCCTAGGGTCGGGGTCTCAGGTGAAACCCCTAAGGTCGTGGTGGCTGCGGTGACGGGGTCTATTGGAGAAAAAGTTTCTCCCCCGGTGATCGATTTACCCAGGAAAATAAGTACCGCGGACCACTCAACCACTTCTCGAAGGGCTTCTTCGGAGTTCAGGGGGACTCCTCGGGTCTTGCGGTCAACCTTGTGGCTTGGGTTCAGAGCAGGTTGTCTAGAGAGGTTGTAGAGAAGCTGAAGGAACTAAGCCCTCCAAAGGTTCATGATTTAGCTTTCTAGAAGATGAGCGAGGTATTATCATTTATTTCTTTTCCTTCGGTATTTATAACTTCACACTTACTCTCCATATTTGTTCTTATTTCTTACTTGGTTGTTGGTCGTCTGTCCTCGTTAACAGTAGTGGACCAGGCCTCTATGGCTCTTATCTCCAAGCTTCGGAAGTCTGAAGTAGATCTAAAGTCTAATCCCTCCAACAAGGACCAACTTTTGGAGAAGATAATGAAGGAGAGAGATGTTTTCTCAATGAAGTCAGCAGCGGCAATTGATCAAGCTTCTACGTCTAAGGAGGCCCTTCTAAAGGAGCTGGAATGTTCTAAGGAGTAGGGAGATAAGGTCTTTGAGTTGACCCTTGCCCTTAATGAGAAAGGAAAATAGATAATAGCCAGGGAGGCAAAATTTATGGCCGATTACAAGGAGGGAGAGGACTATCTTACGAATTTTGGCTAGGTCTACTTTGGAGGGTGTGATGCCTTCTGAGCCCAAGCCTTTACCAAGTTTCCAGATATCAATTTCAGCGTCATTTAGGTGGGGATTGAAGGAGAGGATAAAGAGGCGTATGAGGCTGAAGAATTTGGAGACGTTGACCAGGACGCAGAGAGGGTTGAGAAGGATTAGGGGCCTTTTTTGCTTTTGCTGATTTTCTGTTACCCCCTATAATTGGCTACTTTCATTTTTTTAATGAAAAATCTGATTTTTAGGCCTTTAACTTGCTCATTATAATTTTGGTTACACGGCTTCACGATCAGAATGAAATACGAGCTATCAGCTGATATTTTTAAGTTATTAAACTAGTCCATCAATGAGATCAACTTTTCGATAGGTGAGCTTTGAGGTACTTAAAATATTCTAAAGTTTTAACACTCATTTTAGGTAAAGGACCTAAGTTAGTGTAGGCAAAGGATTCTTCATTCGAATCAAAAGCGATAGGAATGGCAAGCGTTATTTGAGATCGCATTATCTAAGATAGAAGTTTACCTTTTTGAAATGGATGGTTGACATCCAACAACTGACCTCTAAGCTAGAACATTGTGTCTAAATAATCTAAGTTTAAAATTTTGTTCAAGCGCTTGGAAATGGACGCTCGAATCAAGTGATAGGAATGACAAGCGTTATCTGAGATCAGAGTTTACCTCTTGAAAATGGAAGCTAGACATCCGACAACCGAACTCTAAGTTAAAATAGTTCTAAGTTTAAAATCTCGTTCAAGCATCAGGAATGGCGACCACTATCCTAATTCTGAGCTTTAAAATATTCTCTGAAGTAAAGCATAAAATTTAAAATTTTTGAAGTTAGGCGTACGTACTTGTTCTGCTTGGTTGTCCATTATTTGTGGATTTTTTGTGTCCTTACTCCAGCGGGTAGCTCTGGTTGGTGGTTTTTAACCTTTGACTATTTTGATGAGGTTTTGCCTCGGTGGGCTTTCACCTCGGAAAGCTTTCGCCTTGGGGGCCTTTTCCCTTAGTGGGCTTTTACCTCAGTGGGCTTTTTCCTAGGAAGGATTTTTCCTTGGCAAGATTTTGCCTTAGTGGGCTTTTGCCTCAGTGGGCTTTTGCCTCGGTGGGCTTTTGCCTTGGTGGACTTTCACCATGGTTGGATTTTGCCTCAAAGGGCTTTTGCCTCAGTTGGATTTTGCCTCTGTGGGCTTTCGTCTAGGCTAGCTTTCACCTTGATTGGCTTTCACCTCAATAGTTTTTGACAACAAGGGAATGCGTTTAAGAAAATATTGAATTTTCATTATAATATGAATAGAAAGTTCATCATACATAGTAATTCTTGAAATGCTCAGCATTCCATGGATGAGGGAGTATTTCCCCTTGGGAGGTCCTTAATTGATAAGTTCCTGGTTGGATTTCTTTGATAACAATGTATGGTTCTACCCAGTTCAGGGATAACTTGCCTTTTTCTACTATGGACTCCTTTTTGAGCACGAGGTCCTCCTCCCTTAGCTTTTTCTCTTTCACCCTCCTATTGTAATAACGAGTAGTTTGTTGCTGGTAAGAAGCTATACGGAGAACGGCCTTCTCTCTAGTTTCCTCTAGAGCATCGAGGTTTGCTCTCAGCTCCTCTTAATTATCCCAGGGGTCATGATTTTGGGTTTTGAACGAAGGAAGGCCTATTTCTGCCGGAATGACTACTTCGGTACGAAATGTCAACATGAAAGGGCTCTGTCTTGTAGCTTTTTTGGGGGTTGTTCGGTATGCCCATAGAACTTCTTGAAGGAGCTAAACCCATAGACTTTGCTTCTCTTCGAGTTTGGTCTTGATATTCTAGAGCATAGTGTGGTTGGTGACCTTGGCTTGTTCATTGGACTAGGGATGCCCAGGAGAAGATAAATGGTTCCTTATTCCAAGGCTGGAACAGAAACTACGAAAATATTTGAGTCGAATTATTTTTTCATTATTAGAGAGATGGCTTGTGGAACTCTGAATCAGTATTCAATGGATTTCTAAACGAAATCTACGATTTTTTTTTTCAAAAATCGTGGCAAGTGCTTCAGCTTCTGCCCATTTGGTGAAGTAATCAATGGCTATTACCGCGAAGCAACATTGACCCTTTCCTCAAGGCAGAGGTCCCACAATATCGATCCCTCACTATCCGAAGGGCCAAGGGCTAGAAACCGAGCTTAAATCTTGCGAGAGGGTGTGCTGGATGTTTCCAAACCTTTGAATTTGTCACAATTTTTTACGAATGTCAGTGCATCTTTAGCCATTCTGGATCAGTAATACCTCTATCATAGCACCTTGTGAGAGAGTGATCGTCCCTCGGAATGATTTCCACAAATGTCTTCATGTATCTCTTTTGGAACATAGTTCGCTTCCTCTATCCTTAAACAACAGAGGTATGGGAGAGACAAACTTCTTTTGCAGAGAACGTCTTGGATGAGCACATACTTATCCACCTTTAGAAGAAACCTCTTGGCTTTTAATCGTTCTGTTGGGAGATCACCAGTCTTGAGGTAGGACACATATTGGTCCATCCATGTTGAGGCTTGTACGTCGAGTGTTTCCCCCGCTAGTTCTCCTTCCTCGATGTTGTGCTTGTGTAGCTACTCCAGGGGGCTATTTCTCCTTTCTGCCCCATGGTCTTCTCCTGAAGACTCTAACCGGGCTAGGGAATCTACATGGCTGTTGTCTGACCTTGATACCTACTGGATGGAAAAGGTTTGAAATTGCAATATGAGATATTTAGCCTTGGACAGGTATGCCATCATCTTATCATCTTTAGCTTCATACTAGCCATTGACTTGATTGACAACAAACTGCGAGTCACTCTAAGCTCGGATGTGACGTACGCCGAGGTTGATGGAAAAATGAAGTCTGACGAGGAGAGCCTCATGCTCGGCCTCATTGTTTGAAGCTTTGAAGTCGAGCTTGAGGGTGTATTCTAGCTTGTGTTGTTCTTGTGAGATCAAGTTCAATCCGGCTCCACTCCCGAGCTTATGGGATGAACTATCAACAAATAGCAACCATTCCGCCGGTGTAAGGTCAGGTAATGTTGTAGGGGGGACATAATCTCCTTTTAAAATCTACTTTATCTCCTTATTGGCCAATTTAGCTTAACAACTTGCCTATGGATTGTAGGGAGATGCATCCTTATGGTTTATAGAATATTTTCTCATAAAATATTCAAAATAACGATTGCAAAAGTGAGCTCCACCATCTGATAATGGCTCGATGAATTCCAAATCGCGATAGGATATTTTCTTTTGAAAACTTTACCATAGTGTGATGATCATTATTGCGGCATGGAATAGCCTCGACCCATTTAGAGACAGAGTCAACAACAACTACAATGTACAGATTGGGGAAAAGGTCTCATAAAATCATTGTCCCAACAACCAAAGATTTCTATTACAAGAATGTGTTTTAAGGGCATCATGTTTCTTTTTGAAATACATCCCAACCATTGACATATGTCACATGATAAGCAAAAAACATGAGTGTGTTGAAAAAGTGTGGGCCAATAAAATCCACACTGCAAAATCTTTGCAGCGGTTTTCTTAGCAGAAAAGTGACCTCCGTAAGCTTCAGTATGACAAAAGGTAATAACACTAAGCATCTCATGGTTTGGCACATATCTCCTAATGATCTGAAGAACCTCACCCAAAAACTGTTTCTTATCCACAGAAGTAAAGGAAGTGGGGAGTGTACTAGTGGTCAAGTACTTAACAATGTCAACATACCATGGTAGCTTTGAGACGGCAAATAGCTGCTCATCGGGGAAACATTCATGGATTGAAAGCTTGTCCTCATGAAACTCATAAGTCAACCTTGA
Organism: Ilex aquifolium; assembly: GCA_951799425.1. NCBI lineage: Eukaryota > Viridiplantae > Streptophyta > Magnoliopsida > Aquifoliales > Aquifoliaceae > Ilex > Ilex aquifolium. The sequence continues at coordinate 15,154,244 of OX637395.1, forward strand.
AAGATGATCTGCAATCACATTCCCAATCCCTTTTTTTTTTTTTCTCCTTTAAGGTTAGATCAAATTCCTGTAATAGGAGTATCCATCTCAACAAGCATGGTTTGACATCCTTTTTCATGAGCAAATACTTCAAAGCTGCATGATCAATAAAAATAGTAACTGAGGAACCAATCAAATAAGAGTGAAATTTTTTCAAAGTAAAAACAATAGCAAGCAGCTATTTTTTCGTAGTAGAATAATCATCTGTGCATCATTAAGAGTCTTTTTAACATAATAGATCACATATAGCTTTTGATCCTATCTTTGACCTAACATTGCTCCTACAATGCAGTCACTAGCATCGCATATCAATTCAAAGGGTAGTGACCAATCAGGGGGCTACAAAAAGGAGTAGAAATCTACATACCTTCAGCTAATCAAAAGCTTTTTGGCGTGCTTCATCCCACACAAATGGTACATCCTGACTTAGGAGATGACACATGGTTCTAGATATAGCAATGAAGTCTCTAATGAATTGCTTATAAAAGCCCACATGCTCTAAGAATGATCAGACATATTTAATAGTTTTAGGAGCAGGTAAATTGCTTATGAGACCATCTTTGCTTTGTCTACTTTTATCCCCTCAGCTGAAACAATGTGGCCTAAAACTATTACTTATGTCACCATGAATTTAAACTTTTCCCAATTAAGAACTAAACTTGTCTCCTTACATCTAATCAATACATTTTCAAGGTTAATTAAATAGAGATCAAACGAATCACCATAGACAGAAAAATCATCCACACAAACTTCTAAACACCTCTCAACCATGTCACTGAATGGACTCAATATACATCTCTGAAAACTAGTAGGAGGATTACACATACCAAACCGCATTCTCCTATATGCAAATGTACCAAATTGACATATGAATGTCATTTTTTCTTGGTCATCAAGCTGTATTTCAATTTGGTTATACCCTGAATAGCCATCTAGGAAACAATAAAATGCATGACTAGTAATTCCCTCTAAGGCTTGATCAATGAATGAGAGAGAAAAGTGGTATTTTCTAGTTACCGAATTGATCTTATGATGGTTAATGCACATGCGCCATCCTGCGACAACTCGAGTAGGCACCAACTCATTATGATCATTTTGGACTACCGAAACCCCAAACTTTGTAGGCACCCATGGCCCGACAATATTAATTGGGAAGGCTTCTGATTCCCTAGCTAGATTCAAACAATCGTCCTCAAAATAAGGCTCTAACTTAGAAATGATGGACTTAACCAAACAAGTCTCCAAAGAATCTCCATAAAATGCCCTATTTAAATGGTCTTGTGCCAAAGACTTAATGGATTAACCTCTCTCACTTCATCCTCCTCCACCAGTTATTTAGCAATATTGAAGATATTCAACTCAAGATGCATATTCCCAAAAGATAATTTAATGGTGTCATTCCTGCAATTGATTAAAGCATTCGAAATAGCTATGACAAAGAATAACGAGAATTTAACTCCCTGGGTGTACAACTAGCTAGGTATCCCAAACAATGTAGTCTACTGGGAAAAATAATTTGTCCACTTGGACAAGGATATCCTCAACTATCCCCCTAGGAACTGATGAGTGGGTTTTATATCTACGAATTGAGTACTTTCGGCTTGAGAAATTTGTAAGTTTTCAATTATTTTATGTTCCTTTTTATTTTTTTTGTCTTTTTTGATGTTATTTTGTAGGGATGATCATTTAGAAGGAAACAAGATGATTTGGAAGGAAACAAGGTCAATTTGGAGCCAAAATGTTAGATTTTTGAAGGCTAAACAACAAGGGAAGATGCTAGGCTTAAAAGGGGTCAGCGCCCCTGCGCCACAAGGGCAGTAAATCAGCGCCCCTGCGCTGATGTTGGCGCAGCTGCGCGTGTGTGTGGCTCTGGACGCGAATTCCTACATGTTTTTGACCCGAAATTGGACTCTAATGCCTCTTATGTGCGAGGGTTTGAGGAGAATATAAAAAGAATGATTTTGGGGGCTGAAAAGGGAAGGAAGAAGATCAAGGATTGATATAAAATTGAAGGCAAGAATCGAAGGAACCGACACGAAGAAAATCGGACTTGAAGGCTAGAGAGGAGTTGAAGATTGCAACTAAGTTTTCATTCTTTTCTCTTACTTTTACTTCTTGATTTTCTAATATGTTGTTTAATTTGAGAAGGATGTTTTTCAATTACATTATGAACTAAATTTTTATTAAGATTGCAACGGAACCAAATGTCTAGTTAAATTGATCTACTCTCGTTTCTAGTTTTTGTTGATCTTATATGAGTTGTTTGTCATAATTTGTGTTTAATATATAATTGTTTGGCCAAAAATTAGTTTGATAACTTAGATGAAATTGGAAGATGAATTCTAGGTTTAGATCTGAATATGATGACATGCGTCTGGTTAATTCTTCTTAGGATTGAATTGCTGGTTTTGTGTATAGGATAAGAATATACCTATATGCCGTGTGTAACTTTTATGAGAGTTTGAACTTAATGAATCTATTCCAACTTATTTTGCATAGGAATATAGCAATGTAATTGGGAGAGATATGCTTATCTAACTATCGGAAGAGATTTGATAAATAATTTTGAAGTCTCAGTTAACAACTTATTTTGATTAATTAACTGGAAAGAGAGTGGAAAGATTTATATGAAGCATTAGGGGAAGTTGTAATCTTAACTTCTTTATCCGTTAAATTCAATCTTTGATTATTAAATTTAGGTTTAGTCTTAAATTAGTAAATTCATAGTTTAATTGCAATTGTTTAAATAAAATTGAATTGATATAAAGTTAGTATTTGAAAGTTATTAGTAATAATTCTCCGTGGGAACGATACTCTACTTATCACTTTATTACTTGTTGATCGTGTATACTTGCACGTAAATTGTCAATATAAAAAATCGGACAACAAGTTTTTGGCGCCGTTGCTGGGGAACTATTCTAGTAATTATTTCAATATTAATTTCAATCAATTTGATCTTAGTTTAAACTTATTTAATTTTTTGTTTTAATTGTTTTCGCAAGCATTCTTGAATTTTGTATGCAAACATGATCTACAGGTCAGGAGCTACTACCGTACGAACCAGAAATAGAAAGAAGGCTCCAAAACTTGAGAAAACAGTGTCAAGAAGAAAACAACCAAGAAACTATGGCTGAAGAGGAACAGAAATCGTTAAGGGATTATGCTATGCCGCTTGTGACAGAAATACAATCGAGCATTCGAAGGCCCGCAATTCAAGCAAACAATTTCGAGATCAAGCCGGGTACCATTCAAATGATTCAGAATTCAGTGCAGTTTGGGGGTTTGCCTACCGATGACCCAAATGATCATTTGATGAGTTTTTTTGCAGATATGCGACACATTCCGATACAATGGGGTTTCTGAAGATGCAATTAGACTCCGACTTTTCCCTTTCTCACTTCGTGATAAGGCGAAGAATTGGTTGCATTCTTTGTTGCCGGATTCTATTACTACGTGGTCAGATTTAGCTAAAAAATTCTTAGCTAAATTCTTTCCACCAACTAAAACTGCAAGGATGAGGAACGACATCACTTCATTTGCACATCATGATTCTGAGACTCTCTATGAAGCTTGGGAGCGATTCAAAGACTTACTCCGAAAATGCCCTCACCATGGTATTCCTAATTGGTTGCGGGTTGTTTAGTGCTACCCGAACCAGTATTGATGCAGTAGCAGGTGGGACATTAATGGGAAAAAATTTCGATGAAGCATACAAGTTATTAGAGACAATGGCTGCAAACAATTATCAGTGGCCTTCTACAAGGATTAATCAACCAAAGGTAGCCGGGATTTATGAAGTTGATGCAATTACTGCATTGGCTGCACAGGTTGCTACGTTGTCAAAGAAGATTGATGCTCTAGGGGTGCAACCTATTCAGAATGTGGCAGTTGTCTGTGAATTGTGTGCAGGGAATCATTCGAGTGATCAATGTGCAATTAATCCAGAGTCGGTACAATACATTGGTAACCACAACAGGCAGCAATATAGCAATAATTCCAACAATTATAACCCTGATTGGAGGAATCATCCGGGCTTTTCATGGAATAATAATCAAGCCCAAACTTATGCTCCAACACAATCATACCCACCAGGCTTTCAGAATCAAGCTCCACCACAGCAGGAAAAAAAGTCAAATTTGGAGGAGCTGTTTTCCAGGTATATAGCACAAAGTGAGACAAGGATGAATAGTATGGAAGTATCAGTCTGAAACCTGGAAAACCAAATGGATCAGCTCGTTAATGCCATTAACAACCGACCTCAAGACACTCTACCTAGTGATACGGAGATTAATCCTACGAGGGAAGGTAAAGGGCACTGCAATGCTATTACTTTACGAAGCGGAATAGAGATACTTGAGGTTGTTGGTGGAACCTCAAAACAATCACATGGAGATGATAGTGAGGATAAAAAAATAAAAGATAGCTAGAATGGGGAACATGAGAAGAAAGAAGAAGATCCAGTTGTAGGTTCTAATGGAGGTAATCCGAGACCTATTGTGCCTCCCGTGCCTTTTCCACAACGTTTACAGAAGCAGAAGTGGGATAAGCAGTTCTCTAAATTCATGGAAGTGTTTAAGAAACTCCAAATAAATATCCCTTTCGCAGAAGCAGTTGAAAACATGTCTAACTATGTGAAATTTTTGAAGGAAATTTTGTCAAAGAAAAGAAAACTAGGCGATTATGAGACAGTGACACTTACAGAAGAGTGCAGCGCTATTCTTCAAAAGAAGTTACCACCAAATCTCAAAGATCCGGGTAGCTTTACAATTCCATGCACAATAGGCAGTCAGTTTTTTGGGAAAACATTGTGTGACTTAGGAGCAAGTGTTAAGTTAATGCCGCTCTCAGTTTATCAGCAATTGAGTTTGAAGGAAGCGAAGCCTACTAACATCACATTACAGCTTGCGGATAGATCACTCACTTATCCAAGGGGCATAGTTGAGGACGTTCTAGTTAAAGTGGATAAGTTCAATTTTCCAGCTGATTTCATAGTCTTAGATTGTGAGGAAGATAGGGAAATACCTATTATTCTTGGGCGACCATTCTTAGCAACAGGAAGAACACTTATTGATGTACAGAAAGGTGAGCTAACTATGCGAGTCCAAGATCAAGAGGTGAAATTTAATGTATTTTCAGCTATGAAATTTCTAGAGGAAGCGGAAGAATGTTTTCGGGTTGATGTGGTGGAAGATGCAGTTAATGAGATATTCGTAGGAAGCTATATTTCAAATTCTCTTAAGAACGCCGAGCTATATAAAGAGGAGGTGTTCCCGCATGGAGCGGTTGAAGTCAAGGAAAACAATTCGAAAAGAACTTTCAAGGTGAACGGGCAGAGACTGAAGCAATATTGGGGCGGCGACATTGATCATGAAAATACCTCAATTACCCATGTCGACCCGGGATGATACAGGGAGTAGTCAGGCTGATGACTCTAAAACAAGCGCTATTTGGGAGGCAACCCAAAAGTTTAGCTTTTAGTTTTTATTTTTACGTCAATTGAGTTTTTCTGATTATTATTTATATTTATTATTATATATATATATATATTTTGGGAGTAATCATGATATTAGAGAATTATTCCATTTTATTTAGTGAGTCAATTGCTTGTAGGTATCAAGGATCGAAAAGAAATAACAAAAAGAGTGAAAAGAAGGAAATAGGGGAGTTTGAACAAGAAAAGAAGGAAGCATGACCAGAAAACCAGCGCCCCAGCGCCCTACACAACGCCTCAGCGCTGAGCTCCTGTCCCCAAACCAGCAAGGCAGCGCCTAGGCGCTATAGGCAGCGCCCCTGCGTGCGTTTGATGCCCCATCTGCTGTCCAAAAACAGCCAGCCAGCGCCCCAGCGCGCACCAGCAGCCTACAGCGCAGCCCAGCGAAAAAAAAATATATCCGTTTGGAGTTACGGGGCCCATAATATATCAAATCGAAGCTTTCGACGAGCCCTACAAGACTTATTGCCTTTGGCAATGAGGGACGCTGTTAACAGCCCAAAAAAGGTCTGGAAACGTGTGTTTGGGTCGTCCGAAGTTTTTTTTTCTCAAGTTTTGGGTTTAGCAGCGCCATCCTTAACACAACAGTTAGGGAGTTGGGGCACACAAAAATTCCTCCCATTCCTCCTAAATTTCAAAGCTCTAACACATATTCTCTCCACTCCTAATCATTCATAATTTCGTTGAATCGTCTTGGATTTCCCAATCTCCCTTATATAATAATCTTCCCGCTCAAGTGGCATCAATTAGTATCAAATAGCAGCAAGGGTTCCTCCATTTTCCATGGGTAACATGAAGCTTTACAACATAAGATTAAGCTTTGTAATGTGAGTTTCCTAATCCATCTATGTCTCCCGAATACACTCCCGACTCAATGGACGACGAGGACGATAACGATGATACCCACTAGCAAAAATATCAGGGAAGTCCTCTATCTTAATCTTTCCTACTTTATACATTGAGGACAATGTTTAGTTTAAGTTTGGGGGTGTATTTTTACTTGCATTATTAGGTATGCATTTAGATACCATATTTTGCACTTTAGATTGCATGTTTTAGTACAACTTGATCAATGGGTTGATTGAATTTGATCATGGCCAATGATGAATGTGATTAATTGTTAATTCAAGGGAAATTAATGAACATGTTGAGTTTGAAATTTGACATACTAGTTGGTTTTACACTATTTATGATCTTTTCATTCATGAGCACATATTCAACTGTTTGGTTAGTTATCATCTAGAGAATTTATTTGGCTAAGTGCTTGTGGGAGATATCAGTGAAACTCTAGAAAACTTATTTAAGCATCATTCAAAGCAAAGTTTAGGCATTCATATAATTTTGGGGGAAATATTGGTTATGATAGGTTAGTAAAAAAAAAAAAAAAAGTTTTTGAAAATTATTTTGATTTGATCCTTTATGAATTAGAAAGAAAAAAAAAAGAATAGGAAAACAAGAAACAAGAAAGGGCATGTGGTGAGTAGAGATGGAGCGTAAAACGCACTCACTCATAAACACATGTTGAGAACGAGATGGAGCCTAAAACGCACTCCTTCAAGAAAAGGCGAGATGCAGTGTAAAACGCACTCGCTCAATAGGAAGTGAGATGGAGCATAAAATGCACTCACCAAATGAATGAAAAAGAAGAAAAGAGAGAGAAAAAATTCTTTGTACCTTCTAATTATATGTTTTGCCTTTATTAGCAGAGATTGATGTGAAACGTAAGTTCATAGAGTTGATATTGAGTATCTCTTATGGAGCGCTTGACTACGTAAATTTATTTGGGTGATGGCTAGTTTCAACAGTTAGAATATGCACATGTATTTAAAGAGTCATGAGCGGAGGTAAAAATTAAGGAGTATGTTGAGTTGTTGGACTTTGCATTGTTTTGAAGTTTCCCGTGAATTATTATTTGTAGTAACTTTTGGGGCCATTATTCAGATTCATATTGATCAATTGTTTGAGTAGTTGGTTGTTAGAGTTATTTTTTATAGTTTTTGTTCTTAGTACTTTGCTTGAGGACAAGCAAAGATTTAAGTTTGGGGGTATTTGATGAGTGAGTTTTATACCTACGAATTGAGTACTTTTGGCTTGAGGAATTTGCAAGTTTTCAATTATTTTATGTTCCTTTTTATTTGTTTTGTGTGTTTTGATGTTATTTTGTAGGGATGATCATTTAGAAGGAAACAAGATGATTTGGAAGGAAACAAGGTCAATTTGGAGCCAAAATGTTGGATTTTTGAAGGCTAAACAACAAGGGAAGATGCTAGGCTTAAAAGGGGTCAGCGCCCCTGCGCCAAAACCAGTGCCCTTGCGCCACAAGGGCAGTAAATCAGCGCCCCTGCGCTGATTTTGGCGCAGCTGCGCTTGTGTGTGGCTCTGGACGCGAATTCCTACATATTTTTGACCCGAAATTGGACTCTAATGCCTCTTATGTGCTAGGGTTTGAGGGGAATATAAAAATAATGATTTTGGGGGCTGAAAAGGGAAGGAAGAAGACCAAGGATTGACAGAAAATTGAAGGCAAGAATCGAAGGAACCGACACGAAGAAAATCGGACTTGAAGGCTAGAGAGGAGTTGAAGATTGCAACTAAGTTTTCATTCTTTTCTCTTACTTTTACTTCTTGATTTTCTAATATGTTGTTTAATTTGAGAAGGATGTTTTTCAATTACATTATGAACTAAATTTTTATTAAAATTTCAACGGAACCAAATGTCTAGTTAAATTGATCTACTCTCGTTTCTAGTTTTTGTTGATCTTATATGAGTTGTTTGTCATATTTTGTGTTTAATATATAATTGTTTGGCCAAAAATTAGTTTGATAACTTAGATGAAATTGGAATATGAATTCTAGGTTTAGATCTGAATATGATGACATGCGTCTGGTTAATTCTTCTTAGGATTGAATTGCTGGGTTTGTGTATAGCATAGGAATATACCTATATGTCGTGTGTAACTTTTATGAGAGTTTGAACTTAATGAATCTATTCCAACTTATTTTGCATAGGAATATAACAATGTAATTGGGAGAGATATGCTTATCTAACTATCAGAAGAGGTTTGATAAATAATTTTGAAGTCTCAGTTAACAACTTATTTTGATTAATTAACTGGAAAGAGAGTGGAAAGATTTATATGAAGCATTAGGGGAAGTTGTAATATTAACTTCTTCTATCCGTTAAATTCAATCTTTGATTATTAAATTTAGGTTTAGTCTTAAATTAGTAAATTCATAGTTTAATTGCAATTGTTTAAATAAAATTGAATTGATATAAAGTTAGTATTTGAAAGTTATTAGCAATAATTCTCCGTGGGAACGATACTCTACTTATCACTTTATTACTTGTTGATCGTGTATACTTGCACGCAAATTGTCAATATCAAAAATCGGACAATAGGAACCTTGATAGACATGTCTACCAACTGAAGTGTGATGCCTGTAGACTTGAGCTCGCCTAGACCTAATTGTTGGTAGACTGAGTAGGGGAGTACGTTGACACTAACTCTAAGATCATACAAAGTTTGCTCAATCTTGAAGTTTTTGATGAGACATGAAACTGTAGGACACTCAGGGTCCTTGTATTTTGGAGGATTCTTGTGTTGGATAATGGAACTGGCTTGTTTAGTTAGGAAGGCTTTCTTTTGAACATTATGATTTCTCTTAACAGTGCACAAGTCCTTTAGAAACTTAACATAAGAAAGGACTTATTCAATAGCAGCAAGATGTGGAATATTGATTTTTACTTGATTAAAAAGCTCATAAATATCATCATAATTGTTCAACTTCTGGTCTTTCTTGTGTCTTTGGGAAAATGGAGCAAGTATAGGATATGGTGGCTGCTCAACTTTCCTGGACTCAATCTTATCTAGGGAGATTTTTGCAGGCTTAACCATGGGTGAAGACTTTGTGTGTGGTGGTGGTATGGCCTTGTCAATAACTTTACCACTTCTAAGAGTGGTGATGGCTTGGACTTGTTCTTGTGGTATATCCATAGTTGAAGGATTGCCCACCTAAAATTGACCCTGTGGTTGCTTAGGTTGGAAACAAAATTTACTATTTTTCCTATGTGGTCATAGACTAGGTCAACTTCTAGATATGACTCTTAATAACCTCAAATGATTGAGTAGTTTGGGCTTTGAAATCATTGAAAGCCTGAGTGGATTGATTATTATAGTTCATTTGGCCTGGTATGAACTAGTTAGGTGTATCCTCCATACTACATTTTTGTGGTGGCTAATATGGTGGGTATTGTGGTGGTAGTGCTCCTTGTGGTGGCTGATTGAATGGGGGCTGCTATGCATTCCTCCAACTGAAATTCGGGTGGTTTTTTCACCCTATATTGTAGGTCTATGAATATGGATTGGAGTAAGGCTTTTTGCATCTAGATATTGCATTGGATTGCTCCAACAAAACCACCATAAAAGTTGGAATGGTGGGGCACTCCCCCGTAGGATGCCTCGACAAAGCACAAATCCCACATGCTTGTTTTGTGGGAGGCACAACAGTAACTTCATTCACCTTCTTCATCTCCAAAGCCTCGAAACAAGGTGGTCTCTTAACCCTAAGGTCATCTACTTTTTTAAATGTGTATTGATTCGCACTTTTTAGTGTGTCTGAATTATATTATTATATTACACCCAAGTATAAGTGGTCAAATTGTAGTTTTCTCGGTTTTAAGTCCAAGTATAGATCCCACAGAGAGTTTTAGTAATTAGAGGTTAAAGATAAAATAAAAACAATAAAATAAAAATAAAGCCATAAAGAGGTTGTTTGGAGTAGTTTGATGTTTGAGAGCTTGTGGTGTGAGCTTAGTCTGTTCGAATAACTTAACTTAATTAAAAGACGGAATTAAATTGCAACAATAATGAAATGCGCAAGTAAGGTAGATTAATGACAGAAATATAAAAGATATCCTTCAGTTCAAGGATCCCACATGCGTTATATTGGTCGTATTATGGAATTGCTACCTCACCTCAATTAACTTCCATTTTACTGGTAAGTCAATCGGCAGGTCTGATGTATACAAATAAGAACACAATAGCTTCTTAGGCTCATTGTGGTAGTAATATATTATAACTCAGCTGCTCCTTAGGCTACACTGGTTATAGATGTCCAATTGATTAATTCAAGCAGAATCCGCAGGTGGTATAGACTATCTTCCGGTGACTTGTCAGGTCAACCGGTGGTAGTTAATCATAATACAACCGCTTCTTAGGCTAACTGTATTTAGATATGTCACCCAGAAAGTGAAGTCACTCAAACGGCATACTTGAATTATTCAATAGGTTATCTTGTAATATATATATTGACAGTAGAACTTCCTCAGCGTTCCGGTGGAGGACTAGCCATACCAATAGGATCACCGGGGTTATTCTAGCAGGCAATATTATTATATATAGTAATATCAGGCGTCAGTGGAACTTCCTCAGCATTCCGGTGGAGGGTTAACCATACCGGTAGGAACGCCGGGGTCATTCTAGCTGGCCCGTCTCATATATATAATAAACGTATAAATAAAACATCAGCAATTCCATAAACAGATCAATATTATACATGTGTTCCCCTCGAACCGAAGGATATACGGAACTACTCACGCTCCATTGCTATAGACAAGCAAGGAGAGCTAGCAGTTGTCGTTACAACAGGAAATAAAAGTACGGAATTTACATGTCTTTCGCAGGGAACGATTGAAATACAACCACTCTTATGATCGATTAAGATGAAAAAGTGGCAGCAGTTTAACTATCCGAATGGAAAGATATAACGAAAATATAAAAGTACAGGACGTAGGACTGAAGTATAACACGGACCGGAGCGTGCTTTCTCTCTTTTTTTCTCTCTTTGGAGTTGCTTCAGAACTTCAGATTCCTCTCGTACCTCTCTCAGTTTCTCTCTTGGTTTCTCTCTCAGTTCCAGCCTTCTGAAAGCTGAAGAGGAGCAGCCTATTTATAGGCGTGGGAAGGCAAGTGGGCAAGGAGATAACTTGAGTCTGACAAGGGTGACCGTCCGGACGGCAGTCCCACCATCTGGACGGTGGTGCTTTGCTGGAGAATCCCACTTGCATGCATGCTGACTCTTCACGTTGGGTAATTACATTTTGTCCTTCATTCTTTGCATTCCTCTGACATTGCTCCCTTGGTCTTGCGTTAATTCGGCATTTGTCCTGCAAATTTTAGATAAAATGTTACAACTAGTATCATTCCCGCACAAACCCTAATTCACTCTAAGTACTAATTTTTAGTGCGTTTATTATATTAATTCGAGTTTTTTGATTTTTTTAATTTACATACTAATTAGGTTAATCATGTATTTTCTCCCTTGGGAAGTGGTAGCCCTAATATCTAGACTGGTAGGTGATGTCGAGTCTCACATCTAGGAACTCTCAACTAATGTGTCAAAGAAATTGAAAGCCTCATCAAAACTCTTTCCCATGAATTCCCCTTGAGCCATCATCTCAACAAACTGGCGTAGAGTATAAGAAGAATCCTACTAATGTCCAACTCTCAAAACCACTGTAGGGGTAAGCATGGAGAAGATCCTTGTATCTTTTCCAACATTGGTAAAATATTTCTCCTTATTTAACTATAAAATTCATTATTTTTCATTTTAGGGCATTACTGCGGTATAGAGGAAAAAGTTTCTTGAAAAACTCTTTTTGAAGAACTTGTCAGTCTGGTATGGAGTGGGATTTTAAGATATTCAGCCACTACTTAGCTTTATCCTTCAGTGAGAAGGGGAAAAACTTCAGCCGGGCCAACATGGAGTTATCTTGAAAAGTCCCACACACTTCCTCAAATTCTTTCATGTACAAGTAGGGGTTCTCAAAATTGAGGTCATGGAATTGTTGTAACAATTGAATTGTGCCAGGCTTCATAGTGAAATTAGGTGCATTGGCAAGGAATACAAAGCATGATGGGATACTACTCCGTATGGGATGTAGATAATCACTAAGATTTCTAACCTACTTGTCGATCTCTTGTGCGTGATTATGTGTCACCCATGTCAATACCGGTTCGACTAAGGTCAAAAGTGGGAAAAATGACTGACTTGGAAGGACTAGGCGGACTAGATGGACCAACAGACCTGACTGACTCTCTGAAAGGGGATTCGACTTGATTGAAGTATGAGTTATCACCACTACATATGCAAAGTAAAGAAAAGAAGAATGCAACAACTAAGTAAAACTAAATCTAAAACAAAAATAACAAGAAAACTAAAAATTCTACTGGCTACAGTTAATCAAAAGTACAACTACATAATGGAATGAGGTTATCCCGAAAGATATGTCTCTAAGTAGCTCACTAGTGAAGGCAAATTCCTCCCTTTTTGTCTTCTGAAATTGACTTTCGATCCCCAACAACGGCACCAAAAACTTGGTTAATCCCAAATCGATGCACTAAAGACAAGTGGTCATGAAGTAGTAATACTCAATTAAGTCTGAGGTTGTACTACAAAGATCGAAGTAATTCAAAAATACAAAAAGGAAGAACAAGTAAAATTTGCTTGAAGATTGGAATTGTTTGTAAAAACTAGTGCAAGAAAATTAAAAGGGATTATCGATTGGATAAGGACCTCTTTAGCTTGGGGATCTAGATCTACTCATGTTCATCGGGAATTATAATTAAGCAATTTATGATTATCTTAGTTGATTTCCAACGTCGGTGTAGTCAATTGAAAAATATAATTTTGAAAACAATAATTTTGATTGATTTAAAATTAGAATTTAAGATCGAGTTCTATAAACTCAAAGAAAATTATAAGCATCATTCATAACAAGGATTCAATCAAGTTAATGAACAATCAAATAATTGTATAAGGAATACAACTTTGCTAAAAAGTCATTCAATCAATATTTGAAATAAGAACATAGCATTAAAGAATAATGAACAATAAATTGCATAACATAATTAACCAGATCCCAATAAAAAATCTATACCCGAGTTAAAGAGTACAAGGGAATTCCTCGCAAGACATGGTAATTCACTAAGAAATATGGAAAACTAATGAAAACTAGAAGAAAAACTGCTAGGGAGGAAGATAATCCATACAAGGATGAGGTACAACATATTTATAGTGGGATTGGGAAACTAAAACTCTAATCAACCTCAACAACCCATTTGATTTTTTTGGATGTCGCATTCGAATGAGCATTTGGACCGTTCGGATGCATTTCTTTGTCTTGGCCTTTCTGCTGATTGCATCCGGACGCACAGGTTTTTCTTGCAGTTATTGGAGATGGCGTCTGGACGCACTTTCTCAACCATATGGACTCAACACTATGTTGTCCTTTTTACTCCCATGTGACCCAGATCTCCTCTTTGCGTATTTGTCCCATCAAATCTTCAAATCAACCAATTTACCTACAAAATGGGTAAAAAAATATATCAATTATACACAATTTAACTTCCTTACCTGATGTAATGAGCCAAATATTTATATAATAAATATGCACAATTCATGGCTAATTAGAGACCAATTTGTGTGTGTGTGAGAGAGAGAGAGAGAGAGAGAGAGAGAGAGAGAGGAATTACATTTGTAAAAGGAAGAGGCTCCATCGGAGCCTGCCTGTTTGTTGCTTGGAGAAGAGAGGAGGACCGAAGGAGAAGACGAGATGCTACTGGAGATTGCGAATTGATTTAGGGACAAATTGCCCAAAACAAAGGAATTTTAATTTTTTTTTATATCACTTGAAATCCCAACCATTCAATTGGAACAAATCGTATGGTTCACTGGTTGCATATGCAGCATAATTCGAGAACTAGACCAATTTAGGTTTCGATTCACTAGTTGGAACTGTCAGTCCGATCCAATTTTGATAACACTGCTTATAAAGTCTCTATTTGCACAAGTTGAAGCTTAAAATTTATCATTTCTGCAAAAAAAAAAAATAAAATAAAATAAAATAAAAAATATATATATATATATATATATTATACCCTATTAACAAATATTCTACCTAAGTAACCAACTACCTTGGATGCTTCATAGATTATTAGTTTGATGTCTCATGTTGGAATGTCATACAAGATTTGTTCAATACATGTAATTTCTTGGGTTGTGTTGCAATTAACTCCTTCTGATTTCAAACTCAATAAATCACCTCTTAAAGTTTGAATATTTCTTGGGTTGTGGTTGTGTTGTGTGTTATGTGTTGGTGTTGGGTTATGTGTTCTTGGTGCTCGGTTGGGTGGTGTGTGTTTGTGATGCTAGGTTGTGTGCAATTGGAAGTGGAGTAGGAGGTGACTATGGTGTTCGGAGGAAGTGAATGTGGTGGCGGTGTAAGGCGGAAGTGGAGTAAGAGGTGGCGATGGTACTTGGTGGAACAATGGATGTTTTGATTTGTTTTTCTTTGTTTTGGATCTTATTTTTGTGCGATGGTGGTGTTGGTGTGGAGGCAAGAAGTTTCTATTTCTAATTTTTTTTGAGACTACAAATTTTATTTATTAATTTTTTTTTGCTAAGAATTAATGGAATTTCAAGGAAAGATTTAGAAATTTGTCAATCCATCACCTTTAAGGGTTGAAAATTAACACTTGGAGTTAGTTAAAAAATAGTCAAATTTTGAGGGGTGATTTTTTTGAAATTAAAAGCAAGAGGAGTTGATTGTAACACAATCCAAACTTGGAGACGACAGTTTGTAATTAACCCTAAAATTTATATTCTAATGTGCACATGTGATCATAATTATTCTTTGATATTTTAAAAAGAAATTTTTTTTTTTATTTATCATTATCAAAAGTAGGGTTGGGTGATAACTGTGTCGAGTCATGTTGATATATTGTTAGTTTATATTCATGTTGATATATTGTTAGTTAGATTCGTATTGAGTACTAGTTAACCTTAACCTAATCTATTTAATTAAGCGTTTCAAATGTTTTGACGCTAACTTAACCCATTTATTATCATGTCTTGTTAGACTTGACCAGTATAATTTGTGAATCAAAAATTCAAATTAAGCTCACTTATCTCTCAAACAATACTTATCGTTTTTCCATAACTAAAAATTCACTAAATTCATATAATAGTAAAATAAGGAAAAATCCTCTTATTTTACGAGGATTCATGTCATCTGATGATACCTAAAGTAAATCCAGACGCGAGCTTAGATAGTAAGCTCAGCTCGGGAGCTCAGGTAAAATAAACAGAGCTCATCCAGCAATGGTCTGAGCTCTGCCAGCTGGTACTAGAGCTCCCAGCTGAAGACACGAACTGAGAAATAACGAGAGGGCAGCAAAATGACAGCAGATAGCCTCGTAATGGGAATTAAGCCAATCCAAGGCGAGAAACCCGTTGTCAACCAGGATCCTCTCCTAAAACCAAGGAGAGGATCCCATGATAAAAGGCAAAGAACTCGCCATTCGGAGCCAGCCATAAGAAGTTTAGGTAACCCCGAGATTATAGATGAAGATAGGGCACGATCCCTTCGAAAAAGGAGGTGATTTCGAATTAGAGGTAAGCATGAGGCTATAAAAAGGAGGGCAAGCCCCCATTGAAGAGGAGGAGAAACCCTAATACCCAAAATACTCTACTGTAACCCGTTTGACTTAATCAATAAGAAAGAGAGGAGCCAGAGACTCCATTGCAGAGTGGACTAGCCGAGCTCAGGCCGGTGAACCACTATAATCTTATTATCCTCCCCTTTCCCCAATTCCCAAAAAACATTAACCCGCTCTATCAAGCACGAGCCTCGTAGCTCAGACGCCATACTTAGCTCTACACAGATCGATCATATCCAACAATCCTGCTCCATAGCTCATTCGCGTAGATTTACACCATCAGTTTGGCGCCGTCTGTGGGAACGACTGTTCCTATTACAAATAAGCTGATTTCTCAGTGACTGATGGTAACGACTCGAAATATGAGCAGAATTCAAACAAACCTACCACGAATGCAAGATCCACAAGAAGCTACCAACGGCAGACAACCCGAAAACGTCCAAGAAATTAATTCCCCCATTAACAACGAGATGGAGGCCCTTCGACTCGTCAACCAGCGCTTGCTAAGGGAAAACGCAGAATTATCAAAGCTCGTACAACGCCCACAGGAGGCACGACCGGCCCCAGAAGGCCAGAACAATCCCACTCATAGGGAACAACGACACTGGGACCCCCTTAGAGAGGTCAACAAAGGGGGAGAAAGCAGCCAGACCAGGGGGCATGCTCCTTACCTACCCCCTAGGAATGGCCACAACGAGGAAGAGCAAAGTCAGAACGATGGGGGTGAGAGGGACGATTTTTTCCCTTACCCGCAAGACAGGAGAGAACAACATTGGGAGCAACGCTTCAAAGACATCCAGCAAGAGCTCAGCCACATGAAGGAGCTGTAAAAAACAAGGCTCCGGTTACGATGGATGTCCTAATGCAATAAACCGAGTCCCCATTCACCACTGGAGTGCTACACTTTCCTCTTCCACCAAAGTTCAGGATGCCACAAATAGAGGTCTTTGACAGGACGAAAGATCCCGTAGATCACCTCAACACTTACAAAAACCAGATGGAGTTGCATGGATACCAGGATCACGTACGTTGCGGAGCTTTTGCCATCATATTGAAAGGCTCTGCCCTAGCCTGGTTTCACAGGCTCCCGCCAGCCTCGATCTCATCCTTTAAAGAGCTCTCCATAGCTTTCGTATCTCACTTTATAGGAGCCAGGATATACAGAAAGCCGAGCTACCACCTGCTGAATGTGAAACAGGGGCCTCAAGAAAACCTGAGGTCTTATGTCCAAAGGTTCAACTCGGAGACACTAAAGGTAGACGTTCCAGACGAGAAATTTGCCATAACTGCCTTTATTGCAGGGTTGGGAGTGCAATCAAAGGATCTAATGTTCTCCATATCGAAGAACCCTCAGGCGAGCATGGCTGAGGTGTTAGCCAAGGCAGAGAAATATATAAACGGTGAAGAGGCACTCCTTTCCAAAGTAGGGGGTACATCCTCACGGAAGGAGAAGAAAAGAGAAGGGACCGGAGTCCCAGGAAGGAAAAAGGGCGAGAGAGGTCTCCGAGAAGGGATAGGGACCGCTCGCCAAAGAGAAGAGGAAATGTCAGGGATCGCCTGGGCTCCATGCAGCCTGAACTCCAGCCCAGATACGGACCTCAGCGATTCACCCCATTCACTGCCGCTGTGTCGCAAGTCCTGTATGAGGTCCAAAACGAGAAGTTTTTAAGATGGTCACCTCGATTGTGCTGAAATAACCTTACAGAACTCGGAATGAGCTCCTCAACTCGTAAGGAGTTGCATATTTCAAAAATGAAAGATCAGGTATTCAGAGTATCCAACAGTACAAATGTTCAGAAAAATATAAGGAAAATCATAGTTCGGCATCACTCAAGAAAAGAAGAAAATACAAGGGTAGAGCTCCTAATTCTTCTTAAGCAGCGACTTCAGCTCGGCCACTTCCTTCTTCAGGCAAGCATTCTCCTCCTTTAGTTCGTCTCTTTCTTCCTGAGCCCTATGGAGTGAATCAAGAAGCTGTTGACCTGCAGGGGTGAGGAAGATAGTGGACAGAGAGTCAGGGGAAAAAGAGCCGTCTCTCTTACGCTTCTTTGAGCTCGCACCAGTATCCCCATCCTCGTCAAAATCCCCTTCCTCGTCAGAATCAGAGAAAGAGGTCCAGGAACAGTAGGGGACAGAGGAAAATTCATACTCCGTGGCTAGGCCCCCAAGCAAGAAAAGGTTCTCATCCGTCATCAGCTCAGAATAGGTCTTGGACTCCGCAAGCAGCAGCTCATTAATGTTCACCATCTGAGGCACGTCCAGATCAGGTGGACCTGTGCAACAAATTTTTTTTTTAAGAATGCGTCCTCAAAAGGAGATGCTCAAAAGAGTTCAGCTCGAACCTACCAGTGCGAGAGAAGTTCTTCCAGGACCATGGGACCCTAACTTCGCGGCAACGATCCTCGGTGGACCTCCAAGACTCTCCAGAAGCGAAAAAGAAGCGTTTAGACCATCCTTCGGGATTGGAGGGAAGGCCTAGAACCAAATGGCGTAATTTAAAATTCCTCCAACGGAAGAGATGGACTCCTCAAGGGGCATAGAAGCAGCCTTCAGGACATCAGACTCAAAAAAAATAGAAGAAAGAGCTCCTGCAGCAAGATCCATGTTGTCAAAAAAATCCTCGTCTTCTCCCTCAGATTTTCTCTCTTTCCCAGAAGCAGTGTATGAGAACTTTCTGGGTTGGAGATCAGGGATCACTCCCAAAGCTTTCTCAACCTCAGAAAAGGAAGGGGAAGCCTGATCTCCCACTTGAGCAGACACCAACCCAGGATGGGCCACCGGAGGGGAAGGGGGAACGGCAATTTGAGGGGTGCCGGATGAGGAAGGCGGTGCCTCATTGGGAACCAGTTCTTCGGTAGCAGAGGGGGGTGAAGGCACCTCCAACCTGGGGATTTTAGCTCGGGTGTTTGGACCACTCCCAGAGCTAACCCGGGCCTTGCGCTTGCCAGATCTGCCTCCTTTCAACAGTTCCTCAACCTTAGCCTGAAGCTCCTCTGGAGTAGACTTCATGGTAGAAGGACCTGGAAGGTCTGAATAGAACGAGGAGTAGTAAAAAGAAGAGGAAGAGAAGGAAAGATGATGAAAAAGGAAGAGAAAGAAAGTGACAATGAAATTACCTTCTTCAGCCCCTAAAACAGATAATGGAATAGCTAGGGTCACCGCAGGAGGACTCAGACCTAGCTTCACCAAATTTCGAGACTCAATCAGGTCGGCGTACCTCTCTGGCTTAATCTTCCCCAACTTCACTAGCACCTTCTTATCTTCAAGGCTGAGCTCAGGACGACCACCTGAAAAGAAGAAAGTGTGCAAATAAGAGAAAGGCAAGAGGCCTATAAGTTCCAGATCAGAGCTCAGTCGACTCAAGTGAAGACTCACCCAAGTTGTCTGGTTCTGTCCAAGCCGTGGGGATACCAAGAGTATCTGTCTTATCAGCAGGATTGTACTCCCAATTGGTACCCCCAATGTAAAAGAAATGTTTTTTCCACGCCTTATGAGAAGAGGGGAGGTCAGTAATAATTTTCTTAACTTTAGTTCGCTTGGAAATATACAGAAAACCTTCAGCGGAGGTCAGTTTGACATTAAAGAGCTCCATAAGCAGAGAAATGCTAGGAACCCCGAGTTTATGCTTCTTAAAGATGACAAGGAGACCAACCATGACGCCATAGAAGTTGGGAGAAATCTGGGAAGGGCATACATGGAAATGTTGCAGAACAGCCTTGATGAAGGGATGCAGAGGAAAGCGAAGACCGTTCTCAAAGGCGGCAAGAAAGAAGCAAACCCTATTGCGTACTTGCTCTACATAGTAGACGGATTTATCTGGACACCAGGGCTCAACCCCAGGAGGAAAACCGTATCGAGCCTTATAAGCTCTCATTAACCCAGGGGCCTCTCTACTGTAGCCCACAGACTCGGCATGCCTGAAGGCAGACCCCAAATATGAGGTCTTTTCTTCAACCCCGACTCCACTCACCTTAACCTTGCCTTTATCATGTCTGGGGGGCATGGGAGAAGAAGTAGAGGGAGGTTCCTCGGTGCCAGCCTCGGCCTCTCCAGCCTCCACATCGGGAAAGTTATCAATCTCATCGCGGACATCCCCCAGATCGATCCCCTAATAGGGAAACAGAGGAACGAGTAGCACCAGAAGAAACAGACATATTTGGACAAGAAAAGGGAAGATTAAAGGAACGGTATAGATGAGGAACACTACTCAAACTTTCCCTAATAACCCTAGGATCAGCACAATAACTCCCAACAGCGAGTACGCGCACGATGGAACTCCAGTCCACGAAATGGGGAAGGGGAGACAGACAACAATCACGAGACCAGAAATAGAAGAACATATGGGCCCAAAAACGCAGCAACCACCTAGAACACAGAGGGTCCAGAGTTGGAAAAATCTAAAAAAGGATAGGGAAAACGTACCTAGAGGGGGAAGAGCAGCGAACAACAAATCCGAAACCGAATCAAGAGGGGAAGCACTGCTAAGCCTTCGAATCAAACACAGAAAGGCCGATTTTGGGCAAGAGTCAGAGAGCTTCAAGACTGGGGCTCAAGAATTCACAGAGGCAAGGAATTCGGAGAAACAGAGGAGAAGATGAACAGTGCAAAGAAACGGTTCAGGTAGCCGTTTTGGGTATTTAAAGCTTGAAAGACGTGGGCTGAGGCATGCACGGGAATCGAGGAGAGTCATGATTGCTGCAAACCGTCAAAAGTCTTCAAGTCACGTGCCAAACCAGGGGCAGCCACATGCAGATCTAACTCGATTTTGGGAAGCAGGTCAGCCCCTGCCTAAGCCGACTTAAGGCAAGGGCTGGGGGGCAACTGATGATACCTAAAGTAAATTCAGACGCGAGCTTAGATAGTAAGCTCAGCTCGGGAGCTCAGGTAAAATAAACAGAGCTCATCCAGCAATGGTCTGAGCTCTGCCAGCTGGTACTAGAGCTCCCAGCTGAAGACACGAACTGAGAAATAACGAGAGGGCAGCAAAATGACAGCAGATACCCTCGTAATGGGAATTAAGCCAATCCAAGGCGAGAAACCCGTTGTCAACCAGGATCCTCTCCTAAAACCAAGGAGAGGATCCCATGATAAAAGGCAAAGAACTCGCCATTCGGAGCCAGCCATAAGAAGTTTAGGTAACCCCGAGATTATAGATGAAGATAGGGCACGATCCCTTCGAAAAAGGAGGTGATTTCGAATTAGAGGTAAGCATGAGGCTATAAAAAGGAGGGCAAGCCCCCATTGAAGAGGAGGAGAAACCCTAATACCCAAAATACTCTACTGTAACCCGTTTGACTTAATCAATAAGAAAGAGAGGAGCCAGAGACTCCATTGCAGAGTGGACTAGCCGAGCTCAGGCCGGTGAACCACTATAATCTTATTATCCTCCCCTTTCCCCAATTCCCAAAAAGCATTAACCTGCTCTATCAAGCACGAGCCTCGTAGCTCAGACGCCATACTTAGCTCTACACATATCGATCATATCCAACAATCCTGCTCCATAGCTCATTCGCGTAGATTTACACCATCATCATCAATACTTGATGAAAATCAATAAAAATCTAAAATTTTATTCATATAATATAAGTTAAATATGTCAATTGTATTAATTTTGAGTTACTGTGTTTGATTTTTGATGGTATAGAAAATTGAGAAGCGTGTGGTAGATGAGCTGGATGAGCTACGAGTGAGGTGTGTTGGGTGAGTGAGAAAAAAAGAGTAAAGAATGCACGAGAAAGTAAGTGGTTCAACCAACTGAAGAGCTAGATTATTCAAATGTAATGGAAGCTCTTACTTCTTAATTGTGTATTGCTTGAGGAAGGAGATGAGTATAATAGAGTTTTTCCATCTTTCTTGAAGGCAGCGTATTGACATACCCTTTATACACCGGTAATCATTTAATTTTGTAAACAATTTGTCAGAAAATATTTGGGGAATATTTGGTCATTAGAAGCTCTTTTTCCAAGGTGTGACATGACCTTCTTGAACTTGTGGCATAGCCTTCTAGAGGCAGTGACTTCTTGTCCAATATAGGGTTTGCTAATGAAAGTCTCTTTTACCCTTTCTGATATTTATTAAACTGCTACCTGACATGTCCTCTAATACCCATATCTAACCTAAACTACCCTTTAGTCCGAGAAGGACACTTTTTTCTAGTATCATCAGTTGCCCTCAGCCCTGAGCCGAATAAGCTCCGAGTGAGGTGTGCTGGGGGGTGAGTGAGATAAAATGAGTAAAGAATACATGAGAAAGTAAGTGGTTCGCTTAACTTGATGCTAAATTAGTCCACTGTAATGAAAGCACTTACTCTGATGTATTGCTTGAGAAAGGAGATGAGTATAATAGAGTTTTTCCAACTTTCTTAAGGGCTGCATATTGGCATACCCTTTATACACTGGTAATAATTAATTTTTGGAACCAATTTGTTATAAAATATTTGACCATTAAAGGCTCTTTCTCCAAGGTTTGACATGGCCTTCTAGAAGTGGTGATGTGGCCTTCTAGAGGTGGTGACTTCTTGTCCAACGTATGATTTTTTAGTGAAAGTCTCTTTTACCCTTTTTGGTATTTCTTGGGTTGCTATCTAACATATCCTCTGGATACCCATAGATGACCTGACATTTCCTTTAGTCCGAGAAGGACGCTTTCTTTTGGTATCATCAGTTGTCCCCAGCCCCGAGCCGGGGCTAACCTGATCAGACCCTTGGTTAGGGTGGAGATCTTTAGAGCACGACGGTCTAGCAATGTTCGGTGGTTATTATTATATGAAGAGATGTTTTTTTACCATTAATCCCCCGTTAAGGAGACGTCTGCCGACGGGACCACTATTCCTGATAATTGTACCCTCCGTGAGGTGCCCCGACATGATGAGGTTGAGAATGTTCCTGAGAGCCCAATCTCCTAGACTATGAGATTCGTGTCCAAGGACGTGCTTAGGTTGCCATAGGCCAGCCTTCTAAGGACTCCCTTATGTACAATTCCGACCTTGCTGCTCGTCAAACTCTCTCTGTAGTTTCCGAGTCTGACCTGAATGTAGTGGCTTAGACCATTATTGGAAATATGGTTAGGGAGCCTACCATGGCCTTAAAGAGATTGTACTTTATTTCTTCCCCATTTTAGTCTCCGACAACTTGAGAATTATCCTAGGAGCCTCTTCAGAAGATTTTCCTCAACCGTTCTCTATTTTGTAGACTGCCACTTATCGGAGCTTCTTTTATCGTACTGGTCCCGGGGCTAGAAAAGCAATAGAATTACAAGATAGTTGAAAGCTAGGTCGGCCAATGAAGGTTGTCTGCTCAGCTGAATATTGCTAAGGCTTCGAAGCTAGCTTTGAGGGACCAACTCGAGGAGGTGAAGTCTAAGCTTGTAGTAGCAAACCGAGCTACTGACGCGGCAAGGGCTGGGAAGGCCAAGGTTAAAGCGGCTCTATTGAAGGAGTAGCTCTGGGAAGTCTCAGGGAAGTGTTTAGACTTGGCCTCTTGCCTTTATATTAGTGTAGAGAAGGCCATGAAAGAGTTTAAAGAGTCTAACACGTACAATGAAACCATCGTGGGGAACTACTTGGGTGGGTATGATGCTTTCAAGGAACAAACAAAAATAAGTATTCCGAGGAAAAGTACCCTGACCTGAATTTTGACCCTTTTGGAGTTCCAACTTCATCTGATGAGGAGGTTGGAGAGAAGGCCAAGAAGGGTGTTGACAAAGAAGCTGAGGAGCAGACCGAGGGACTGGCAAAACCGACTAAGGAAGCTGTCTATAGTTATTAGAATTGGATTGAGCATCAATCTGGTGGAGGGACTGAGTCTACAAATTACTGGTTCAATGGTTGGGTCAGTTGGTCAGACCAGTCATATAACTAAAATAAAAAATATGTAATAATAATAATGAATATGCTAAAAATTCATTGTAGTTATAAAAATAACAAGTTCGTCATTTAGTAGATCAACAAAAACATAAAAAAAAAATTCACAATTCATCAAATTCATAGTCAATTTATACCATCTGATGAAGCATTAAAAAAAATCCACAAATAATGTATTAAATATTGGCACGAGTAATATAGTGATGACCAAACAACTAAGGAGAAAAAAAGAATTAGAAGAAAAAAAGAGGTACTAAAGTGGAATATTGGAAGGTACAAAATAATTTGAATAAAAGCTAGGGAAATTTGGAGGCCGGTCCTCCTATATGGACTTGTTTGGATTTAAGTCCGTCAAGGAAATTTATTTGTTATGAAGTCCGTTTTTCGTCAATTTTACCATATTATCCTTTCCCTTTAGAAGTGAAATAAAACTAAAAATTAAAAACTCATAAATCTTAGGAGTTTGACTAACATTAAAAATTTTTCTCTCTCATATCTATCTATATCCATATTATAGGTTAAGAGTTTGACTAATATTTAAATTTTTATTAGATTTTTCCTCTCTCTTATATATAGTAACATTAAAAATTAAAAATAGTAACATTCAAATACAAAACAAAAGTTATCATTTGGACATAAAAAATAATACATTTAAACACAAAAAAATAGTAACATGTAAACATAAAAAAAATTGAAACATTCAATATTAATATTTTTAAAAAATAACAACAGTAACATGTTCAACAAAAATAGTAACATGCTTAACAAAAACTGTAACATACTTAACAATAATTATTTCTCTTAAATTCAAACGAAAAAAAATAGTACCATTCAAACAAAAAAAAATAGTAATATTCAAAAAAAAAAAAAATAGTAACATTGAATATTAATATTTAGTAAAATAATAGTAGTAACATGCTCAACAAAAACAGTAACATGCTCAAAATAATAGTAACATGAATTTGAATATATAGGTTAGGTATATGTGTGTATATATATATATTCGGCTACCACTTTCCTCACCATAGCACTGTCACCATCGCACCATCGTCACCTCCCGAGCAACGTCAACCATCACGTTGTCATCACCTTCACAACAACGCTAACCACCACACAAAAGCCCATTCAAGTTCCACTCTGATAGCTCATTTTTACTCCACACCACCGCCACCACTATACTTGCATCATCTCCATAACAACCCAGCGTGTATATATATATATATATAGAGAGAGAGAGAACTTTGAATTTGATATATATATATATATATATATATATATATATATATATATATAGAGAGAGAGAGAGAGAGAGAGAGAGAGAGAGAGAGAGAGCTTTGAATTTGAATTTTAAATTTATGATGGAGATTTTATTGGCATATTTTAATTGACATTGAATTAAGGGATAACAATTTCCAAAATAGGAAATTAATTTAACTTCCTTTCAAGGAAGAGTATTTTTGAGATAAAAAAAAAAGTGGACTTAAATCATTACATATAATTTTAAACATGGATTTAACCCCTTATAAGTTTCCTTGCAGGACTTATCTTCAAACAAGTACATTTAGGGGGACTCACTTCCAATATTCACTACAAGCTAATATCTCTCCATCCCAGATTAGAAACTCACAAGACTACTAGAAGGAAGATTCAACTATAAAACTTGTGCTTCATCCTCAACCACTAGTTACAAGTGCGCTTGAATTTTAAGCCGGGCATTTGAAGCTTAAGGCTGAGGTGTCATAAATGAGCCAATATAATGGCTTCAGCTTGAGAGTTGAAGCATTAGAATATTAAAAAATTATATTAGTTGCAATAAATTTTGGCCTTATACAAGGAATCAGACCCATCCCGGGTGATATGAATCATCCGGTTCATGTGATTTTTCTAAGAATCATCCGATTTATACTGGTTTTAGGCTAGTTATTAGCTTGAACGATCCAATATAATAACCAGCCCGAACTAGTCGACCGGGGTTGATCCGTTGGTCCGGTTCAGTTCTGATAAAACTGAAACTAGTTGATTTACATTGACAAATTTTTTGAGTTTTGCAAATTCAGACTCTTTCTTTATCTGTCTTTTTGTTTTGTATAACGTTACCATTCTCTCATTATGCTTTACTTTTTTTTGCTCCTTCTCGTGCCTTGCATCTCTCTCTTTTCTTTTATAGTTGTCTAGCTTTAAAACCATTGGGCCTCAACATTTTTACAGCTGTATGTTTTGCCCCCCAACTTACATCTAGAAGGTTCCTCTGCTATCCTTGTAGAAGTGAGGATTCAAATTGGGTTTTAATTGAGAAGCCTCAATTAACTGCTTAAATGTAATTCTTGTTAGGGAGCTCAAAATTTCTAGATTGACCTAGTTTGGGCTGGATAACTGCTTTGGGCTTTCCGAGCTATAACAGCTGAAAAGTCTGAATTTTGCTAAATGTAATTTTTCTCCCAGATTGCAGAGCATGAGTGAGCTCATTTTCTTTAAGGCTGAGAAGCCTGAGCCTGGCCGAGCTCATTAGTTTCGACTCTGAATTCATCATCAATAGTTCAAGGTTTAGAAGACTACACTTATTTTTCTGGACTGAATAGTCTTGTGTGTCAAGCCGATCTTACAAGCTTCAAGGAGGCTAAGAAGCTTGGGAAAGGTTGAGAAGCCCGAATTCATTGTTGAGGTTGAGTAGCCTAAACTTAGGAATTTTGAGGGAGCCTTAGGCTTATTGTTAGACTGATAAGTCTAAGATTTCAATGCTGAGTTTGACTCAATACAAGGTTGAGAAGCCTGATACAGCTGAAGAGCCTGTTAAGGTTGAGTAGCCTATTAGAGTTGAATAGCTTAACACTGCTGAGTCTGAGGACCTTGATGTGGTTGAGGAGCCTGGTCAAGGTTGAGGACTCTGGTAAGGTTGAAGAGTCTAGTTAAGGATAAGGAGTATGTGACCTTGATCAGGCTAAAGAGCCTAGTCAAGGCTAAGGATTTTGTGAGCCTGATAAGGTTGAGGAGCCTAAACTTGTTGCAACCTAGCTTAAGGCTGAAAATCATTAGTCTAAGCCCGATTAGACTAATTAGTCCGAGCTAACTAATTACTTGAACTGATGCATGTGTGAGCATGCCCATTATCCTTGACTAAATAGTCTATAAGGTTCTAGGTCGAGCGGATTAGCTCCGAGGCTAAAGAGCATTGGTGTGCATCAAATACATATATTTTATATTTTTTTGTAACTGCTAGGATTATGTTTGTAATTAGCTAATCTCATGAAGTCCTTTTCTGAAACTCAAACTATTCCATAGTTGTGATGTTACAAAGTTGAAGATCCAAAAACGTCAATGTAAGAGAGGAGATCGTGCTTCAAGCAATATCAAAAGATTCTCTGTATGCACTTTCTAACTTAGGACAAACGTAATAAACCTTAGAGACCAAAGAATCATTGGTTCAATTTATTAAACTTAGCATCATTAGAGTTAAAATAGAATCAGTGATTAATCTGAGTATGGCTCTTAGGGATTTTTTTAAAATTTTTTTTTTTTTTAAACTTGTTGCATTTTGAAAATGTAGTTTGAGTCATAATCAAACCCTACTTGAGCAACACCATTTAGTGTTCAAATGGATAAGTTTTTTACTTCGTTTTAGGCTTAAAAAACTAGAAGGGACCACCATATATTCGTTAGCCTTCGCTAGAACGGTTTCTGAATATTTAGGGATAAAATTGAGAAATGCTTACCAACTTTGTGTTATCTTGGGCCCCAAGAAAAATCCTATTTCGAGCCTATAAATAGAGGGAGTCTTCCTATGCTAAGGCTGATAGAGTTATATACTAAAAGTTTACTTTTTGTAGTGAAATTCAATTTATTATTTAATAAAAGTTCTTTATTCTCTATAGAGAATCTATATGAGTAAAATATTTGCATTATATTAAATATATACTATGCAAGTGTCTTTTATTTTACATTGTAGATAATCTGGCGTGTAGAGTTTGTCGTATACACAGAAGATCAGATTATCGGATCCTTGTATGATATGAGTAAAGGTTCATAGTCTTTGATGGATTTGGACGCACCATCAGTAGGATTGTAGTGCAATCTTTTGACATAATCTATCTTAGTTTGAGGAGACTGTCTAATGTCTCGGATTGTTACACTAATACACTTAATGTATTAGACATGACCATTATTGAGGTTATTTTCTTTTTACTAATTAAATAAGAAAATAAATACCTCATTGTTATTATAATTTCTTAAGCTCTTAATCCTGGGATATTCAATTGATACGTGTACATAATAATTGTTACTTTAATTCATAAAATAATGAGATTCATATTTGAGTCAACAAACTCGCTGAAGGAGATGACATTATTTGTATGATCGAAATTAATTATTAAAAGAAATCACGTCTCTGTATTTAAATGGTTTGATGATGTCCCCTTGAGGAAGCTCATAAGTTTTGTCAACGTCAAACTCTGCAGGTGGATTTAATTATCCGACATGACAAAATAAGTTGAGTGGTAAGATCTCAAGAATAAAAAGAAGTCAACTAAATATAATTGGCAATAATTTAATTAATTGATAGACATTTGTAATCTTAAAAGTGGGGAGATTATTAAGCACATAATAATGAGTAGGTCGAAATATAATTTTGAGATAAGGCCTGACAGATCAACAATAAGTTTTTAGTTGACTAACTTATTATTAATGGACCTTAGAATGTTTGTTTTGGGTTGTACATAAGATTCGTAGGCCCATTGGAAGCTTGAACCTTATTTCTCCTTAGGGACTCTGTTGTAACCTATAAATACACACACTCACTGGTTCTCTCAGCCATAAACTTTACATTTATGCTTAGAAGAGGCAGAGAGAGAGAGAGCAAGGGAGATAATTAGGAGGATTGCAGTCCATACTACTCTTGGATTTTGTTTGTGGAAAGACATATGGTAGAAGATCTTGAGGTCCATCGAATTGACTATTTGATCTGCATCTGTCTTCATTCATATGGATCTACTCATCAAAGGTAAACCCTAATTCCATTTTGTTGGGTTAATAAATGAATAAATTTTTTGTGATCAATTATACGCGTTGTCAACAGATCTTGGGACTACTATTCCAACAAGGACATCTCTTAGAATCTTTCATGTGGGCTTATTTCTTGCCTCTAAACTTTGAGAGATCATTGAGAATCCCTAGATCCCTAAATCCAAATGCTAACCCATCTTGTGATTCCTATCCAAACTCATGCCTTGGAGAAGAAGAACAAACTTGGTTCTACTAAACCCACTTGTTGAATGTGCAAACTAAGGATCTTGGTAGAGAAGATTGCTTGAGGACTAAACGAACCATATAACGGAGAGTTCAAGTGAAGCTATCCATAACGTTGAAGAGAGAGTTTCGACGGAGGATCTATTGAAGGAAATGAGCGTCTAACCATGATATTGGTTGAAATATAAGACTTGAGTACTTATAGATTGACCTGAAGATAGTGGATAAGGCTTTGGTGAATCCTAGAGTGATTTCCCCAGATTTTTTTCCAAGAAGGATTTATGCGTCAACAAATTGCTTGTATTTTTTATTGATTTATTCATGTACACTTGCAATTTGAAAACAGACGTGCACTTTGTGTTGGTGTTAAGATTTATTAACCAGTCATTATGTTCATAGTGGTTTGGTAGTGGGTTTGTTGCCTTGGTTGGATCTCCTTGTGAGATTGAGTGTTAATAGTAAAATTGGCAAATCTATTACAATAATCTTCATGGTTTTATAGGTTGTTGATGTTTGAAAGGGGGTTCCCACACTTAATTGCTAAATTAATTTGTGAAGAGGTAATTGTGGCAGATTTAGGTTAGAATTTGGTAATAGTCAAAAGGGAATTTCAATTAACCTATTTACCCCCCTCCTCTAAGTAGTGTCTAGTATCCCACGAGTTTCATCATCAAGGAAGATCCATAATATCTCTCCCCCAACTGTAACAGACAATAAGATTCATAAAAATATCCTTGAATAAAGGGTGTAAGTAGAGGCAGTCGTGCCTAAAGATGGAGCTCTTCCAACATTTTTATCGAGAAAGTTCGAGGAACCAACCTGAATTTTCTACTGGTAATATTTCCTGAGGTGTTCTGCATCATAAGAATATGCCCAAGTTCCCTCTTCGATCTTTAGTTTATAATTCCCAAGCCTAACCACTCGTTTCACCAGGTATGATCCTCTCTAGTTTGGTTCGAGCTTTCCACGGTGTGGATCTTTCTAGGTCTCCCTCTTTGAAGCTACTGTTAGGTGGGCTATTTAGGAGGGTGCCTGTGTATATTGGGATGGACCTGGAAGGCTATAGATTTCCTAAGCTCTTCCAATAGTGAATCCTCCCAAAATGACCTTGATTTCCCCTATAGGCTAGTGATTATACTACCTGAGTTGAGGTGGTTCTTGGTAGTCTCCAACTCAGTTATCTCCATCCATGGCTACAAACCTCCTGAGGTGTCCCCTCTAGATGAGGAACTCAATCTCTCACTTCAGCTAGATGCAATTGTCACTGTCATGACCATGGTCTTCGTAGAAATTGCAATATTTGTTCATAGTCCTCTTTTAAGGGTCAAATCTCATTTTGGGGGGCTACTTGAGGAACTTCTTATGTTGGACTGATGCAACACCTATGCCACCAAGGAGTTTAGTGGAGTGTAACATTCAGGAGCAAACCTCAGTCGGAAGTTCTGCTTAGGTGGCCGGACCTGGTCTCGTACCTCTCCTTTTCTCTAAGATGGAAGGTATTTGTTCCTCCTCGGACTAGTTTTCTTTTGTTTCTTACCCCCTTGCTGGTCTATTGAAATATAAGAGGTGTCTCGAGCACGAAGAACTTCTTCTCCGTTCATGTACTTCTCAGCTTTGGTCAACACGTCATTCATGCTTATCTGTGAATGCTTAGCCACAGAAAATAATAGTTCTGAAGGTTAGAGCCTGGTGATAAATGCAACCAAGACCATCTTCTCATCGAGGCCATCTACTTGTAGAGTCTGAAGGTTGAAACACTGCATGTACTTTCTCAGCGCTTTTACTGGCCTTTGTTTGATGCTAAGAAGTGGCTCTTTGCCCTAATAAAATGTGAGGCAAACTGCATGGAAAACTCATTGAGCAAGCTAAAATTTCCTAGTGGCAACTTATTATAATAGGTAAGTGTTGAGCCCTTGAGGGTGATTGTGAAGGTGGGGCACCAGACATGCTCTTGGTAACCGTGTAACTCCAACAAGTTTTTATAAGTGTTCAAATGATCAAATGGGTCTCTAGTGCCATCGAAGGCATCCAAGTTGGCATTTTGAACTTGGATGGGAGAGGGAAGATTTGGATTTCTTGAGCAAAGGGAGACTCAGTTCGTTGGACCAGAGCCCCCATTGAGATGGGATTTATGTTTTTGAAAATGTTCTTCATATTACTCAGCTCATCTTGGACCTCCTTGATCTTGTCTTCCTAGTAATAATTCAAAAGAGGAGAACGTAGTGGAATCTGAGGATCATTCCTAGCACCTTCGCCAGTGCAGCTCTCCCCTTCTTCTTCTTGAGAATCCTAGACGTGTCGATGATGGGTAGCATTATCCGAATGTGACGCCATTTAGTGGTTCTTGTTGAGTTTTCAGAAGCTCTATAATTTGTTGGTTCTGCTAGAGATGTTGCCACATGACTTGCTCGAGAGCTCCCTGGCCCCCCTGTGGTGGCTGATTAGCCAGTGGGACTTGTGGAGGAGGTACTCTAGGTTGGTTGTCAGGATTTTGGCTCATTCTTCTGTTCTGAACAATCAATCAATCGATGAAGATTTGATTAGAACGAAGAAAATAGTTCCCACAGACAGTGTTAAACTGATGGTATAAAAACTGAGAAGCATGAGGTGAATGAACTAAATGAGCTCCGTTGGGTGAGTGAGATAAAATGAGTAAAGAATGCACAAAAAAATTAAGTGGTTCACTATAATGGAGACTCTTGTTCCTTGATTGTGTATTACTTGAGGAAGGAAATAAGTACAATATGGTTTTCATTCTTTTTTTAGGGCAGTGCATTGTCTTACCCTTTATACATTGATAATCATTGTTTTTGTAATTGATTTGTCAAAAAATATTTGAGGAATATTTAGTCATTAAAGTTTCTTTCCCTAAAGTGTGATGCGACCTTTTAGAAATGGTGATGTGACCTTCTAGAGGCAATGACTTCTTGCCCAAGGTAGTGTTTACTGGTGAAAGTCTCTTTTATCCCTTCTAGTAATTCCTGAGCTACTAGCTGACATAACTTGTCTTGTGGATGTTAATGAAGCCACAAAGATACACTCCAGCTCCAACTCTTCTCTACCTGATAAGTATACAGAGATACATTCCAGCTCCAACTCTTCTTTACTTGATAAGCATGAAGACTGGCATTGCAACTTCCTGATAAGCCTGATAAGATCTATTTGTTTTATTTGTAATCTAGTTATCTTAAACTTCATGATATGGTTATTTTTAAACTAATCTTCTTATCTTGTATTAGCATATATACTGCAAAGATGTAACACTTTGATTATGAAATATGCATAAAGCTTTCTTATACTCTTTCATGGTATCAGAGCCATTTAAGCCAACAGCTCATCATTGATTCTTACACCTCTTCAATGGCTCTCTCAACTGATACTGCTTCCGCACCTGCCTTCATTGCCCCCAATATTGGGCAAATCATTTCAATTAAGCTCGATGGAGAAAACTATCTCCAATGGCTTTCCCAATTCATTCATGTGTTAAAGTCTAATGATGTGATGGGTTTCGTGGATGGCTCTGAACCCGTGCCCAGATCATCATCTCCCTGCTGAGAAAGGCCAAACCACTGGTAATGTCAATCCTCAATATCTTGTATGGAACAAGAAAGACCAATTTTTTCTTTCATGGATCAATGCAACACTAACTCCAAAAGTTCTGTCAATGGTCTATGGACTTACCACTGCCAAAGGTCATTCGGGAAAATTCTCTTCCTGTTTCTAGATCGTTGAATAATTTTGGTGTTTATGCTCCTTGTCAGCTTGGCAAGGGTAAGCAACAACCATTTGTAGCTTCTACTAGGATTTCAAATTTTCCTCTTGAACTCATTCACACTGATGTATGGTCTTGCTCTACAAAATCTATTGGTGGATGTTTGTTTTATGTTATATTTGTCGATGAATTTTCAAGATTCACTTGGATGTACCCATTGCAATCCAAAGCCGATGTGTTCTATTGCTTTATCAAATTCAAGCTTTTAGTTGAAAACCAATTTTCAACTAAAATTAAACAACTTCAATATGATAATGGTGGAGAATACATCTTAATTCCATTTAAACAATTTCTATCAGAAAATGGAATTCATCAATGCCAAAGTTGTCCTCACACTTCACAACAAAATGGCCTAGCCGAACGTAAACATAGGCACATTGTGGAACTCGGCCTATCTCTTTTAGCTCAGTCTGGTTCGCCAATGGAGTTTTGGGTTGATGTCTTTCTCACAGCTGATTAGTAGTTAAAATTAGCATATCACTATGCCTGTTTGAAACTAATTATATTTTGATGGAGTTTGAATGATGACATTTCAGGTTCTAAAGTGGACAAGGGCTCGAGGGCAACAAATATCAAACTTGAATGTAACACCAGCATATTGAGGGGCAAAATTGAAAAACCTTGGAACAAAGCAAGAACGTTCGAAAGCCAACTCACATTCGAACGTTCCCTTGAATTATTTGAAGACCATACTGTTGAGAAATGGCGTGTTGCAGATGAGAAGAAAAACATTGAAGTACTTAAGTACCTCGTTCGAATGCCCACTCACGTTCGAACGTTCTCCTCCACTATTAAGGACCAGGCTAATGAGTACAAAGGCAGTGGTTCAAAGCGTATGGAAGTAGATCTCCAAAAGACCACAGGCCACTTGAGTGGGAAGATCAGATCTCACATGGCGTTCGAACGCCCATCAAGCAAAGATAGAAACAACGTTCGAATGTCAGACAACGTTCGAACGTTGTCCCTAGACAGGCTCTAGAGTGGTTGATCTTCTCTCCAGACATTGGGACTTTCACTTGGACTTTCAAGGCCTTGTACTATTCCTCCAAATTACCTCCCCCCCCCCCTCCTCTTTGCCTATAAATACTCCCATTGTGGGAGCTTCAAAGGAGTGGGGGTTTGCACTAGACCAACATTTTCTTACTTTGTTAGTCTTAGACTTAGGTTTTCAATTACATGCATAGAGTGAGATAGATTACTTTTGCTTGAGGAGGAAACCCTCTAAAAGTGACTAGCTTTCTTCTACTTTCAATACTTGTTTCATTCACTTCCATTGCTTGAGCTTCTTCCCTTAGAGGAGTGAAACTCTTCCACTTTTCTAGAGCTTCGCCAAAGCCGTGAAGGGTGGAACGTGATTCACTCATTCTTTGTCGAAGATCGGCTCCTTGTTTATTGTGCTTTACCTTGTAACTCCTCTACTTAGAGGAATGAACATCACTCACTTTTCTAGCTTTACCAAAGCCATGAAGAGTGAGTAGTTTCTCATTCACTCTTTAGTAAGAGGTGATGGACATGTATAAATTATCTAGAAGTTATATCTGTGCATTTTCGATTATGCTTAATGCTTTATATTCCCCTTGCTTATTGAATGATTGATTGCATCTAGCAAAGGTAAGGTACTTTGTATAACCATGAGTACTTTCTATAACATAGATAACTCTTGCATAGAAAGACTCATCGGTTCAAGGCAAGTACCCCGGCTAGATCTTCATGACTACCCTTCAATCTTCACCATTATTGTGCTTCAATTAAAGAATGGAAATGAAATATTAATGTCATGGTTGGATGCCTTGTAAAAACACTTGCTTGTTTGTAGATGAGTTAAGTCTCGGCACAGACAATTCTTGTAAACTTCTAGAAAGACATCGAAATCATGCTCTTAATTCTCACAATCCACTTTTATCCTCCGAATAACTTGTTGTTGACACAAGGGTTAATTGAGTTATCAAGCACAAGTATAATAAACCGGATGATTAACTCCATGTCCAGATCCTCGAACTAAAGACTGGCCTTTTTACATTTGAGCTTATATTTTGTCTAGAAAACCTTCTTGGAAGGAATCCTATATTCTGTCCAGGAAAATCTCATACACCACACAACTTCAAATCTCAAAGGTTACAATCATTTGGTCTCCACCACTGCTTACTTTGAAACACCAACAATAGTTCCCTGTGGATTCGACTCCAGACTCAAACCGGATTATTACTACAGCTTGACCGCCTGCACTTGGATGTACACATTTCGGATCAAGTCAAGTTTTTGGCGCCGTTGCCGGGGAACCATAAAAGGTGTTTTAAGGTAAAAGGTAAAAAATACCTTCCTTTTTGTATATATTTTTAATTGTGGATAATTTTCTTTTACTTTTTTTTTATGTCTGAAGACGCTCCTCGCTATCAAAATTTGCCGGTAGAATCTTTTGGGTCTGTGAATCAGCCTGAACCATCTTCACCTAGATTAGTAGCAAACTCTTGTGAAAATAGTATGACAAATAATGAGAGACAAGGAGATGTCCCAGTGAGAGAGGGGAAGTACCTAACATTCGAACGTTGCGGGATTACTTACATCCCACAAGAAATAGTGTCCCCTCTTGTTTTATTTTTCCTGCAAATGCACACCTCTTTAACGTAAAGGCGGGGACAGTACAGCTACTACCTCAATTCCATGGAATTGAAACAGAAAATCCATATCTACATATAAAGGATTTTGAGGAAGTATGTGGAATATTTCAAGACCATTCTGAACTGGCCAAGATAAAACTTTTTCCTTTCTCTGTAAAGGACAAAACTAAACAATGGCTAAATTCTTTAAAGGCTCTTTCAATACCTGACTGGCAGGCATTACAGAATGAATTTTTCAGAAATTTTTTTCCTCTACACCGCACTAATGCACTCAAAAGACAAATCATGAATTTTTCGGTTAAAGAATGAGAAACCTTTTACCAAAGTTGGGAGAGATTGAAAGATCTGCTCCAATCCTATCCACACCATGTTTTTGAGAATTGGAATTTGGTAGGATTTTTCTATGACTCCTTGATTAGCACAAAACATTGCATATTTCATGTGCCAATGCATTCTTTTTTTACTTGCTTTTGGGGATTAAATGAGTGGAATTGTGCTACTTGAGCTATTAACGAAGAATTGTGGTGTTTGCAGATAAAATGTGATAAATGGTGCTTCTTAAAGCCTTTCCAAATGGTTTGAGGTGAATGATGATGAAAGTATGGCTTAAAGATAGCTCAGGAGGTGAGGAAGTCAAGAAATCAGAAAATCAGAGAAACCGTACCAGTACGCTGAGGCTACTGGAGTTCGCGGTACCGGTACGCCGTATCGGTACGCTCTGCTGAAACAGCCCAGATTCTGCTGCCTTGAGGGTCCCACCAAAGACAATCTCCCACTTGCTCTGACTCTTCCAATACCATGGACACCCCTTGCACATCTCTCATTGGACTTTTGGGGCCTTGGTGATCAATGAGGAGAGAGAAGAGAGTGATGCTGGGTGTGCAGACAATGTCTGCACCACCCTGTCTAGCCCCCCCTATTGGCAGGCCTATGGAGGGAGATCACATCACTGAGCTATGAGACTCTCCATGGACGTTTTTGGGGGGAAGATACACCATTCTACTTGACACATTGTAACACACATTGTAATACGCAAGGAAATATAGTGAGAGAAGCTCTAGGAAGAAGATGAATAGTGTTAGAGAGAGAATTTGAGATTTTTACATTTTCTTGCATG
The DNA here is from genome assembly GCA_951799425.1 of Ilex aquifolium. NCBI lineage: Eukaryota > Viridiplantae > Streptophyta > Magnoliopsida > Aquifoliales > Aquifoliaceae > Ilex > Ilex aquifolium. The sequence continues at coordinate 15,190,879 of OX637395.1, forward strand.
CATTGTTTTCCATTTTCATGTAAGAATCTTCTAAGCTCTATTCAAAGTCTTTAATGCCATTTATTTCAAGTTGTTTGCAAGTTTAGTCTTCCATTAAAGCTTTCACCATTAATGCTTTTATGTTCTTAAATTTCTTGGCTTTAAATGGGTATTGAATGTATTCTCTTCTAGTTTGTGCTTCTCTTGCATTTATTTAGCTAGAATCTTTATTGCTCTAGAATGTCTTTCATTTACATTGTTGTCTTTCTTTTAACCATGAGTAGCTAAATCTTAAAGTTGGCTAATCCAACGGAGAGCTCCCCTTAGGTATGCCATTTCAACTCATCCCCTTTCCTCCCCTCGGTGTACAATGGTTCGGTTTGACTGGGTTGAGTGTGGACTGGAGTGTGAGTCCTTGATATCCCGTAGGCATTGTCACGGGTTATTCTTTGAGCCTCACTTCCGTTTAGTCCCTCACTTCCCACGAATCAATCATTCATTTACGCACCATTGGAGGAAGATTTCGAGTTGATTTGGTATTTCCATTGGAGTGAACCCTTAGGATTAGCCAACACTTGTTTCGCCTTTCAAATTCATTACAACTCAACTCACAAACCAAACTTCAACCACAAAAGATTTTACACATTCTTTTCACCGAAATCACTTTCAAAACGATTCACATCCTTCCCCGAAGAAACGACCTTGGAGTACCTCCAAGTAAAACACGATACGCAAAATTCTTCTTGCGCTTGGGAAGCATTTTTGCCCACTTGCACATTTCATTTTCCACCATTCCCTTGCCCTTTCTTTTGACATCATCCCAAGGGAGAGTGACACTCCCCTTCATACACACATCATACATACACATTGAGGGAGAATGTTAAGAGGTTAGGAACAACAAGGAAATAATTCAAACATTCCTTACCCTCTAGACTATGTCAGTTTGTCGCAATGATGGCTAAAGGAGAATTTATGGGAAAAAGTCCGGAGGAGGCATTCATTTTTTTTGACACCATATCTGATAGTTCTCAGATGTGGGACTCAGCCTCTCCTACCACTGTTGAAGTCAGACCATCTACTTCCCAAGGGGGTAAGTATGTCTTGAAAGATGATGATGACCTAAGAGCGAAAATGTCCACCCTATCTCGAAAGCTTGAAGCTTTAGAGATAAAAAAAGGTCCATCAAGTTGATGTTGGCGCTCCCAAAGAACAAGTGTGTGGGATTTGTGCACTGACAGGACACCCTACTAGGGAGTGTCCTACCATTCCGGCGTTCAAAGAGGTCTTGTTGGAACAGACAAATGCAATTTCCAACTTCAACAAGCCTTACTCCAACCCCTGTTCTGAAACATACAATCCAGAGTAGCGGAATCACCTGAACTTCAGTTGGAGGAACACAACCAACTCCCATGAACCAACAACAAGGTTCACAACCACCACCTCAAGGACCTCCTGCGTATCAACTATACCAACCACCACACAAGAGAAGCCTTGAGGATACACTGAACCAGTTCATGCAAACCCAAATGAACTACAATACCCATTCCACACAAGCTTTCACCAATTTCAAAGCATAGACCACCCAGTCTTTCGAGGATATCAAAAGCCACATCCAAAAATTGACCCAATCCATGAGCACACACGAGAAGGGCAAGTTTCCTGCCCAACCAAAACCTCCACAACGCCAATTTCATGTGGGAAATCCTTTAATCATAGAAACCCCATAAGACCAAGCTCAAGTCATCACTACACTGAGAAGCGGCAAGGTGATTGACAAAACAATCAGAAACATGTTGATTCCAAGGCCAAGGCTTGAGTCAATTCCATGCACTGAACCAGTTGAGCCTGAACCTGTGATTGAACAAGACCCAAAATCATCAAAGGAAAAAGAACCTTCATGCCCTATTCCTACTTTTTTTCCCCAAAGACTCAAAACTGTACAGAAGTTGAATAACCAGCCTAAAATTTACAAGCTTTTTAAGCAAGATCAACATCCCACTTCTGGATGCAATCAAACAAGTTCCGTCTTATGCCAAGTTCCTGAAAGACTTGTGCACCATCAAGAGAAGCCAAAATGTCCAAAAAAGAGCTTTATTGACGGAACAAGCAGTGTCTTACTTCAACACAAAACCCCTCCAAAATACAAGGACTCTGGGTGTCCAACTGTGGTGTGTGTCATTGGAAACTTCAGAATCGAACAAGCTTTGCTAGATCTTGGGGCAAGTGTCAATTTGATCCCATTCTCTGTCTACCAGCAGTTGGGGCTGGGGGAGCTCAAGCCCACTTGTGTCACACTCCAGTTGGCAGACAGATCTGTCAAAATTCCTAAGGGTATTGTTGAAGATGTACTTGTCCAAGTGGACAACTTTGTCTTCCCTGTTGACTTCATTGTTCTAGACACTCAGCCAGCAATGCATTCAAAGAATCAAATTCCTGTTATTCTTGGTCGACCCTTCCTAGCAATTTCAAATGCTCTAATCAATTGCAGGAATGGAGTCATGAAAATAACTTTTAGAAATATGACTCTCGAGCTGAATATTTTTAATATTGCTAAGCACCTAGGAGAAGACAAGGAAGTGAGAGAAATAAATTCCATTGAGTCATTGGTTCACGAACATGTGAATGATACCTTTTGGAAAACCTCTGCTGAATCATATCTGTTGGAACCTAGCACATCTGAGTCAACAGATGATGACCCAAATCCACAAAGTTGTCCTACTCATGCTGTTGAGATATGGGCACCCAAATTCGAGGAACTTTCATCAAGTGGTACAAAGCCACTCTCATCAAGTGTCAAGCCACCCAAGCCTGAGCTAAAACCGCTTCCATCTGACCTCAAATATGCATTCTTAGGAGAGGACGAGTCATACCCATTGGTAATTTCATCTAAGCTTACGGACTTGCAAGAGTCTAAGCTTATTGAAGTTCTCAAACTCCATAAAAGCACCATTGGGTGGACCATCGCTGACTTGAAAGGTATAAGCCCGTTAATCTACAATCATGATATATACCTTGAAAAGGATTCAAAACCCTCTCGTCAAATGCAGCGAAGACTAAACCCTCACATGAAGGAAGTTGTGAGAACTGAGGTGCTCAAGCTACTAGATGCGTGGATAATCTTTCCCATCTTTGATAGCAAATGGGTGAGCCCAACTCAATTTGTGCCCAAGAAATCTGGGGTCACAGTGGTAAAAAATAATGTCAATGAACTAGTACCAACTCGAGTCGTCATAGGATGAAGAATGTGCATAGACTGTAGAAAGACTCATCGGTTCAAGGCAAGTACCCCGGCTAGATCTTCATGACTACTCTTCAATCTTCACCATTATTGTGCTTCAATTAAAGAATAGAAATGGAATATTAATGCCATGGTTAGATGCCTTGTAGAAACACTTGCTTGTTTGTAGACGGGTTAAGTCTCGACACAGACAACTCTTGTAAACTTCTAGAAAGACGTCGGAATCATACTCTTAATTCTCACAATCCACTTTTATCCTCCGATTAACTTGTTGTTGACACAGGGTTTAATTGAGTTATCAAGCACAAGTATAATAAACCGGATGATTAACTCCATGTCCAGATCCTCGAACTAAAGACTGACCTTTTTACATTTGAGCTTATATTTTGTCTAGAAAACCTTCTTGGAAGGAATCCTATATTTTGTCCAGGAAAATCCCATACACCACACAACTTCAAATCTCAAAGGTTACAATCATTTGGTCTCCACCACTGCTTACTTTGAAACACCAACAATAGTTCCCTGTGGATTCGACTCCAGACTCAAACTGGATTATTACTACAGCTTGACTGCATGCACATGGGTGTATATATTTCGAATCAAGTCAAGTTTTTGGACAGTTGTTCATCAGGGAAATTTTCATTGATTGGCAGTCCATCCTCATGAAATTCATACGTTAACCTGGACAGATGGTCTGCCACCACATTCTCAACACCTTTCTTATCCTTAATGATCAGATCAAACTCTTGGAGCAAGAGTATCCATCTTAAGAGTCTTGGCTTGACATCTTTTTTTTGTGAGCAAAAAATTTAACGTTGCATGGTCAGTAAATACAATAACAGAAGAACCAACAAGATAAGATCGAAATTTCTCCAGAGCAAAAACTAAAGTAAACAATTCTTTTTCAGTTGTTGAATAATTCATTTGAGCATCATTCAAAGTCTTACTTGCATAGTAAATCACACAGGGTTTCTTATCTTTTCTTTGTCCCAACACAGCACCTACAACATAATCACTAGCATCACACATCAATTCAAATGGCAGAGTCCAGTCAGGGGGTTGCATTATTGGAGCAGAAATTAACATGCCTTTAAGCCCTTCAAAAGCTTTTCGGAAGGCTTCACTCCACACAAAGATTACGTCCTGACTCAGGAGATGACACATAGGTTTAGCTATGGTACTCTGATATTACTAACTTTCTTGCTACTGGTACGTTTCCTCCTTCCTACGAATTGAGTACTCTTGGCTTGGTGAAATTACAAGTTTTCAAGTATTTTATGTTCCTTTTTATTTGTTTTGTGTGTTTTAATGTTATTTTATAGGAATCATCATTTGGACGGAAACATGATCATTTGGAAGGAAACAAGGTCATTTGGGAGCCTAAGTGTTGGATTTTTGAAGACTAAACAACAAGGGAAGCTCTAGGCTTAAAAAAGGATCAGCATCTAAGCGCTAGGACAAGCGCTGCAGCGCTAGGACAAGCGCTACAGTGCTAGGAAGGCAGAAATTCAGCACCCCTGCGCTGATTTTAGGGGCTGCAGCCCTTGTTTTAAGGGGGACACGAATTCTGACTTGTTTTTGGGCTAAAATTGAACTCTAATGCTAAATATATGCTAGGGTTTGAGCTAGGATATAAATATATTGATTTTGGGGGCTGCTAAGAAGAAGAAGAAGGACCAAGGATTGATAGAAAATTGAAGACAAGAACCGAAGGAAGCAACATGAAGAAAATCGGGATTGAAGTCTAGAGAGAGATTGAAGATTGCAACTAAGTTTTCATTCCTTTTCACTTACTTTTAGTTCTTGATTTTTTGAGATTTTGTTTAATTTGAGGATGATGTTTTTCAATTACATTATGAAATAATTTTTTATTAAAATTACAACGGAACCTGATGTTTAGTTAAATTGATCTACTCTCGTTTCTAGTTCTTATTGATCATATATAAGTTTTTTTATCATATTTTGTGCTTAATATATAATTGTGTGGCCAAAAATTAATTCGATAACCTAGATGCAATTGGGAGATGAATTCTAGGTTTAGATCGAAATATTATGACATGCGTCTGGTTGATTCTTCTTAGGATTGAATAGTTGGGTTTGTGTATAGGATATGAATATACCTATATGTCGTGTGTAACTTTTATGAGAGTTTGAACTTAATGAATCTATTCCAACTTATTTTGCATAGGAATATAGTAATTTAATTGGGAGAGATACGTTTATCTTACTATCAGAAGAGGTTTGATAAATAATTTTGAAATCTTAGTTAACAACTTAATTTGATCAATTAACTGGAAAGAGAGTGGAAAGATTTATACGAAGCATTAGAAGAAGTTGTAATCTCAAATTCTTTTATCCGGTAAAATCACTTATTGTTCAGTAATTTTAGATTTAGTCTTAAATTAGTAATTCCATAGTTCAATTCCAATTGTTTAAATAAAATCGAATTGATATAATGTTAGTACTTTGAAGTTATTAGCAATAATTCTTCATGGGAATGATACTCTACTTATCACTTTATTACTTGTTGATCGTGTATACTTGCACGTAAATTGTCAATATCAAATTCGGACAACAAGTTTTTGGCGCCGTTGCCGGGGAAATATTCTAGTAATTATTTCAATATTAATTTCAATCAATTTGATCTTAGTTTAAACTTATTTAATTTTTTTTTAATTATTTTCGCAATTACTCTTGAATCTTGTATGCAAACACGATCTACAAGTCAGGAGCTACTACCGTACAAAGACGAAATCAAAAGAAGACTCCGAAACTTGCGAAAGCATTGCCAAGAAGTAAATAATCAAGAAACTATGGCTGAAGATGAGCAAAAATCGCTAAGGAATTATGTTATGCCGCTTGTTACGGAAATACAATCGAGCATTCAAAGGCCCGCAATTCAAGCAAACAATTTCGAGATCAAGTCGGGTATCATCCAAATGATTCAGAATTCAATGCAGTTTGGGGGTTTGCCTAATGACGACCCAAACGATCATTTGGTGAGTTTTCTGGAGATTTGTGACACGTTCAAATACAATGGGGTTTCCGAATATGAGATTAAACTCTGACTTTTCCCTTTCACATTTCGTGATAAGGCAAAGATTTGATTGCATTCATTGCCAACGGGTTCTATTACTACATGGACAGATTTAGCTCAAAAATTCTTAGCTAAATTCTTTCCACCTGCTAAAACTGCAAGGATGAGAAACGACATCACATCATTCGCACAGCATGATTCTGAGACTCTATATGAAGCTTGGGAGCGATTCAAGGATTTACTCTGAAAATGCCCTCACCATGGTATTCCTAAGTGGTTGCAAGTTCGGACGTTCTACAACGGGTTGTTTAGTGCTACCCGAACTAGTATCGATGCAGCTGTAAGAGGGGCATTGATGGGGAAGAATTTTGATGAAGCCTACGAGTTATTGGAGACGATGACTGCCAACAATTATCAGTGGTCCTCTACAAGGATCAATCAGCCAAAGGTAGCAGAGATTTATGAAGTTGATGCAGTTACTGCATTGGCTGCACAGGTTGCTACGTTGTCAAAGAAGATTGATGCTCTAGGGGTGAAGCCTATTCAGAGTGTGGCAGTTTTCTGTGAATTATGTGCAGGGAACCATCTGAGCGATCAATGTGCAATTAATCCAGAGTTGGTACAATACATTGGTAACCACAACAGGCAGCAATATAACAATAATTCCAACAATTATAACCCTGGTTGGAGGAATCATTCGGGCTTTTCATGGAATAATAATCAAGCCCAAACCTCTGCTCCAAGACAATCATACCCACTAGGTTTTTAGAATCAAGCTCCACCACAGCAGGAAAAGAAGTCGAATTTGGAGGAGTTGTTTTCCAGGTATATAGCACAGAATGAGACCAGGATGAACAGTCAGGAAGTATCAATTCGAAACCTGGAAAATCAAATGGGTCAGCTTGCTAATACCATTAACAGTCGACCTCAAGGCACTCTACCTAGTGATACGGAGATCAATCCTAAAAGAGAAGGCAAGGAGCACTGCAAGGCTATTACATTACGAAGCAGAAAAGAGTTATTTGAAGTTGCTGGTGGGATTCCAAAACAATCACCTGGGGATGATAGTAAGGATGAAAATAAAGATAGCAAGAATAGGGAACATGAAAAGAAGGAAGAAGATCAAGTTGCATGCTCTAATGGAGGCAAGCAGAGTCCTATTGTGCCTCCCGTGCCATTTCCACAATGTTTGCAGAAACAAAAGTTGGATAAATAGTTCTCAAAATTTTTGGAAGTGTTCAAGAAGCTACATATCAATATCCCTTTCGCAGATGCATTGGAGTAGATGTCTAGCTATGTGAAATTTATGAAGGAAATTTTGTCAAGGAAGAGAAAACTAGGTGATTTTGAGACAGTGGCACTTACGGAGGAGTGCAGTGCTATTCTTCAAAAGAAGCTACCACCAAAGCTCAAAGATCCGGGTAGCTTTACAATTCCATGCACAATAGGCAGCCAGTTCTTCGGGAAAGCATTGTGTGACTTGGGAGCTAGTATTAATTTAATGCCACTCTCAATTTATCAGCAAATGGGTTTGAATGAAGCAAAACCTACTAATGTTACATTGCAGCTAGCGGATAGATCACTCACTTATCCAAGGGGCATAGTTGAGGATGTTCTGGATAAGTTCACTTTTCCAACTGATTTCATAGTCTTAGATTGTGAGGAAAATAGAGAAATACCTATTATTCTTGGGCGACCATTCTTAGCAACGGGAAGAACACTTATTGATGTACAGAAAGGTGAACTAACTATGAGAGTCCAAGATCAAGAAGTGAAATTTAATGTATTTTCAGCTATGAAATTTTCTAAATAAGCGGAAGAATGTTTTCGGGTTGATTTAGTGGAAGATGCAATAAATGAGATATTCGTAGGAAGCTGTCTTTCAGATCCCCTTGAGACATCACTGGTTAGTCCCACTGCTTCGGACTACCATGCTCCTTTAGAGTATATACAGTGCTTGAATGCTTCTCCACGGGTTGTCAAGTTTAAGCAACAGTTTGAGACTCTGGATCATTCGGGGAGCTCTACTCGTGCAAAGTCATCTTTGGAAGAACCACCTATATTGGAGCTTAAACCTCTTCCAAATCATCTACAGTATGCGTATTTGGGTAGCTCTTTTACTTTACCTGTTATTGTTTCTGCTTCACTTGATGAATTCCAAGAAAGCAAGTTGTTGCGAGTCCTTCATGAGTACAAAACGGCTTTAGGATGGTCTATTGCAGATATTAAGGGCATTTGTCCCTCAATTTGTATGCACAAAATTCTGCTGGAAGATGATGCTAAGCCCATAATTGAGCAACAACGCCAATTAAATCCTATCATGAAGGAGGTAGTCAAGAAAGAAATCATGAAGTGGTTGGATTCCGGAATCGTATACCCTATCTCAGACAGTTCATGGGTTAGTCCAGTTCAATGTCTTCCGAAGAAAGGAGGCATGACAGTAGTGTCCAATGAGAACAAAGAGTTAATCCCAACACGGATAGTGACTAAGTGGCGAGTATGTATGGATTATCGCAAACTCAATAAGGCAATTCGAAAAGATCACTTCCCTCCACCATTCATTGATCAGATGCTTGACAGATTGGCTGAGCATGATTTCTATTGTCTATTGGATGGTTATTCCGGCTATAATCAGATCGCAATAGCACCTGAGGATCAGGAGAAGACTACGTTTACCTGCCCCTATGGAACCTTTGCATTCCGGAGGATGCTTTTTGGATTATGCAATGCACCTGCAACGTTTCAACGATGCATGATGGCAATATTCTCCGACATGGTCGAGCAAAATCTTGAGGTATTTATGGATGAATTTTTGGTATTTGGAGATAGCTTTGACCTATGTTTAGAGAACCTAACTCTTGTGCTGAAAAGATGTGTGGAAACAAACTTGGTGTTAAACTGGGAAAAGTGTGAGACTATTGAAAAACTACCACCACCAACATCAGTCAAGGGAGTTCAGAGTTTTTTGGGCCATGCATGATTTTATAAGCGATTCATAAAGGACTTTTCCAAGATCACAAAGCCTCTGTGCAACCTTTTAGAGAAAGATGTGCCCTTTAATTTTGATAAGGCTTGCCTAGAGGCCTTCGAGGTGTTGAAAAATAAGCTCATAACTGCTCCCGTGATAGTTGCACCAAATTGGGATTTGTCGTTTGAGTTAATGTGCGATATTAGCGACTTTGCAGTTGGCACAGTTTTAGGCCAACGTAAAGAAAAAATGTTTCATGCCATCTATTATGCTAGCAAAACATTATTGGACGCACAACTCAACTACACAACCACTGAGAAATAATTATTAGCAGTTATTTTTGCTTTCGACAAATTCTGATCTTATCTCATTGGTACAAAGGTGATAGTGTTCACAAATCATTCTTCCATTAAGTATTTGATTTCGAAAAAGGACGCCAAGCCACACTTGATTCGATGGGTCCTTTTGCTTCAAGAGTTTGATCTAGAGATTCGGGACAGAAAGGGGACAGAAAACCAAGTGGTGGATCATCTCTCCAGACTTGAGAATACCGTACAACAAAAGGGTGGGGGAGTAATGATCAATGAATCATTTCCAGATGAGCAACTATTATGTATCGCAAGGGAAGCACCATGGTATGCAGATTATGTGAACTATATAGTGAGTCATGTGTTTCCCCCTGAATTGAGCAACCAACAAAGGAATAAGTTCTTGCACGAGGTGAAGCATTACATCTGGGATGAGCCATTCCTATTCAAACAATGTGCGGATCAAATGTTAAGAAGATGTGTACCCAGGGAAGAGATCAAAGGAATCTTGCAGCATTGTCACTCATCAAATTATGGAGGACATTATGGGGGAGAGAGAACTGCGACAAAAGTCCTTCAATCAGGTTTCTATTGGCCAACTCTCTTTAAGGATGCCCATTTTTTCGCATTAAAGTGCGACAGATGTCAACGGACTGGAAATATTTCAAAGCGACATGAAATGCCCTTAAATAGTATTTTGGAGGTTGAGATATTTAACGTCTGGGGTATAGACTTTATGGGCCCGTTTCTATCATCTTACAATAACCTCTACATATTAGTTGCGGTGGATTACGTCTCGAAGTGGGTTGAAGCAGCTGCTTTGCCTACTAATGATGCAAAGGTGGTGTTGAACTTCCTCCAGAAAAACATCTTCACGAGGTTCAGTACACCAAGAGCGATCATTAGCGATGAAGGCACGCATTTTTGTAATAAATATTTTGTAGCCCTTCTCGCTAAATATGGATTCACCCATAAGATTGCCACAATTTATCACCCCCAGACTAGTGGCCAAGCTGAAGTTTCGAATCGAGAGGTGAAACGGATTCTGGAGAAAATTGGTAATCCCAACCGAAATGACTGGTCGAATAAGCTAGATGATGCCTTGTGGGCCTATCGAACAGCGTACAAAATGCCAATTGGGATGTCTCCATATAGACTGGTGTATGGAAAAAGCTTGTCATCTGCCAGTGGAATTAGAGCATAGTGCCTATTGGGCTATTCGGAAACTTAACTTTGACTTGCATGCAGCGGGTGAGATGAGTCTCTTGCAGTTGAATGAGATGGATGAGTTCCGTCTCCAAGCATACAAGAATGCAAAGTTTTATAAAGAGAAGATAAAAAGGTGGCATGATAAGAAGATCATTGAGCGGAAGTTTGAGCCGGGACAAGCTGTACTCCTTTTTAATTCACGGTTAAAGCTCTTTCCGGGAAAACTCAAATCAAGGTGGTCAGGGCCATTTATTATTAATAAAGTGTTCCCGTATGGAGCGGTTGAAGTTGAGGAAGCCAATTCGAAGAGAACTTTCAAAGTGAACGGGCAAAGACTGAAGCACTATTGGGGTGGCGACATTGATCGTCAAAAGACCTCAATTACCCTCGCCGACCCGGAATGACACAAGGAGTAGTTAGACTAATGACTATAAAACAAGCGCTATTTGGGAGGCAACCCAAAGTTTAGCTTTTAATTTTTACTCCATGTTTATGTCAATTTAGTTTTTTTTAGATTATTAGTGCATTTTAATTAGGGTGTCAATTGCTTGTAGGTACCGAGAATCAAAGAAAAGAAAAAAATTAGAGAAGGAAATAAAATACGGTAGCTTGCACAAGCCAAAGAAGGGAAAAAAAAACCAGTAAATCAGCGCCCCAGCGCTTACCTTCTGCTCCCAAAGCTGTCCCAAGCAGTAAGGCAGCACAGCAGCTCCCTTGTGCGCCCCTGCTGCCCCAAATGCTATCCAAAAGCAACCAGGCAATGCCCCAGCGCCCAGAAAGCACCCAGGCAGCGCCCCTGCGCTGCATTTCAGCGCCTAGGCGCCTGCTCTCTGCCCAATCAGCGCCCCTGCTGCCTCAAAACAACTCCCAACACAGATTTTCAGCACTATAAACCCCCAAAACAGCTCCCAACACAGAATTTCAGCATCATAAAACGCCCTTCAGCTCTACATACATGAACAACAAGCCAACCAAATCAACTCCTACCACTCCCAAAAATTTCAAACCTCTAAAAATACATACACCCCAACTCTTATTCACCCAAAATTCCATTCAATCATCTTGAATCTCTCAACCTCTTTTATGTAACAATCTTACCTCTCATGGACATCAATGAGTCTCAACTAGCACCAAGGATTCCTCTATTCTCCATGGGTAAAGATTAAGCTTTTCAACGTGAGTTTCCTAGTCCACCTATGTTTCCCGAATACACTCCCGACTCAGCGAACAACGAGGACGCTAACGATGATGCCAACTAGCGACATCTCAGGAAAGTCCACTGTCTTAATTTTTCCTACTTTATACATTTAGGACAATGTTTAGTTTAAGTTTGGGGGTGTATTCTTGTTTTCATTATTAGGTATGCATTTAGATAGTATGTTTTGCACTTACAAAGCATGTTTTAGTACAACTTGAGCAATGTGTTGATTGAATTTGATCATGACCAATGATGAATGTGATTAATTGTTAATTCAAGGGAAATTGATGAACATGTTGAGCTTGAAGTTTGACATACTAGTTGGTTTTACACTGTTTATGATCATTTCATTCATGAGCACATATCCATCTGTTTGGTGAGTTATTATTTAGAGAATTTATTTGGTTAAGTGCTTGTGGGAGATATCAGTGAAACTCTAGAAAACTTATTTAAGCATCATTCAAAACAAAATTTAGGCATTCATATAAGTTTGGGGCAAATGTTGGTTATGATGGGTTAGTAAAAAAAAAGAGTAAAGGAGTTTCTGAAAAATTATTTTGATTTGATCCTTCATGAGTTAGAAGAGAAAAAAAAATAGGAAGACTAGAAACAAGAAATAGGCATGTGGTGAGTAGAGATGAAGCGTAAAACACACTCACTCATAAATACATGTTGAGAACAAGATGGAGCGTAAAACGCACTCGTTCAAGAAAAGGGGAAATGGAGCGTAAAATGCACTCGCTCAATAGGAGGTGAGATGGAGCATAAAATGCACTCACCAAACGAATGAAAAAAAAAGAGAGAGAGATGAAAAAAAAAAAAAATTTACCTTCTAGTTATATGTTTTGCCTTAATTAGCAGAGGTTGATGTGAAACGTAATTTCATAGAGTTGATATTGAGTATCTCCTATGGAGCGCTTGATTACGTAAATGTATCTGAGTGATGACTAGTTTAAATAGTTCGAATATGCACATGTATTTAAAGGGTCATGAGCGGAGGTAAAAGTAAGGAGTATGTTGAATTGTTAGACTTAGCACTGTTTTGAAGTTTCCCGTGAATTATTATTTGTAGTAACTTTTGGGGCCATTATTCATATTCATATTGATCCATTGTTTGAGTAGTTGGTTGTTAGGGTTAATTTTTTATAGTTTTTTTTCTTAGTATTTTGCTTGAGGACAAGCAAATATTTAAGTTTGGGGGTATTTGATGAGTGAGTTTTATACCTACGAATTGAGTACTCTTGGCTTGGTGAAATTGTAAGTTTTCAAGTATTTTATGTTCCTTTTTATTTGTTTTGTGTGTTTTAATGTTATTTTGTAGGAATCATCATTTGGAAGGAAACATGATCATTTGGAAGGAAACAAGGTCATTTAGGAGCCTAAGTGTTGGATTTTTGAAGACTAAGCAACAAGGGAAGCTCTAGGCTTAAAAAGGGATCAGCGCCTAAGCGCTAGGAAAAGCGCTACAGCGCTAGGAAGGCAGAAAGTCAGCGCCCCTGCACTGATTTTAGGGGTTGCAGCCCTTGTTTTAATGGGGACGCGAATTCTGACTTGTTTTTGGGCCGAAATTGAACTCTAATACTAAATATATGCTAGGGTTTGAGCTAGGATATAAATATACTGATTTTGGGGGCTGCTAAGAAGAAGAAGGAGGACCAAGGATTGATAGAAAATTGAAGGGAAGAACCGAAGGAAGCAACACGAAGAAAATCGGGAGTGAAGGCTAGAGAGAGATTGAAGATTGCAACTAAGTTTTCATTCATTTTCTCTTACTTTTAGTTCTTGATTTTTTGAGATGTTTTTTTAATTTGAGGATGATGTTTTTCAATTACATTATGAAATAAATTTTTATTAAGATTGCAACGGAACTTGATGTTTAGTTAAATTGATCTACTCTCGTTTCTAGTTCTTATTGATCATATATAAGTTTTTTTATCATATTTAGTGCTTAATATATAATTGTGTGTCCAAAAATTAATTTGATAACCTAGATGAAATTGGGAGATGAATTCTAGGTTTAGATCGGAATATGATGATATGCGTCTGGTTGATTCTTCTTAGGATTGAATAGTTGAGTTTGTGTATAAGATAGGAATATACCTATATGTCGTGTATAACTTTTATGAGAGTTTGAACTTAATGAATCTATTCCAACTTATTTTGCATAGGAATATAGTAATTTAATTGGGAGAAATATGTTTATCTTACTAGCGGGAGAGGTTTGATGTGACGCCCCAAATTTCCGGGAGTCCTATAGTAACCGTTGACCACCCGTCAACCCGCGGAAATACCCGTGGGTGTTACTCAACCTAACACCACGGTAGTAGCATCCCCTTAACCGGGATCTTAACTCACAATTGTTAACCGGATTCGATTATTCATTGGGTTCAACCAATATTCAATATACCATGGTTTATGCTCCATTATAGTCCATTTACATCATTGGAGGGAAGGAAAACATAGATTGAAAGTAGGGCAAAACAATTTAAGAAAAATCAAAAAATTTTGGGAAGTGTACCGGTACCCCGATGTACCGGTACCCAGTACCGGTACTGTCAACCTACTGGAAAGGGGGTACCGGTACACAGTACCAGTACCATACAGTACCGGTACCCAGTACCGGTACTCTTTGCCCAGTTTTGCCAGTTTCAACCATTTTTCATTTCCAACTCATTTCAAACCTTTCCAAGGTCACCCAAACATATATATTCATGTTTTCTACATTATAAAAAGTCCATGGAAGTCCATTTAATACAATTCCATATATTTACACATTAAAATGGAATTTATACGAAAACTTTACAAGTTAAGCCATAAAAGCCACAAGTCGGCTTTTCTTCATTCTTGGGGTCCGTATGAGGGTCTCCCACCGGCATATAGTCCGCCCCTGAAATGTGTCCCACGAAGGGTGAGCCACGCTCAATAGGATATCCTCCTACAGAGGCTACTCCTCAACCTATATGCATATGAAATGTTCACATGCAACATTTAACAATTCATAACCATTTCAATCAAGGACATGCAATTCAATGATGGAATGCAATCATGCTGTGCCATGAGATGGGATGAATTCCACTCATGTGCATCCACCCGAGCCCACACCGACTCACTTTACATGCAAATGTCATGTATGATGAACCAAGCTACCTGAGCCCCATGAATGAGATGATACTCACTCTTATAACTCACCCGAACCCTTCCCGGTTCCTCAACACAATGCTAATGCCAATGTGTTTAACATGACATGAAGTGAGATGAGACTCAACCATGTAACTCAATCCGAGCCTCCCCGGCTGCCTCAACACAATGCAATGCCAATGTGTAATAATTTCGCCATCTATGTTTCACATCAAATGACATTAAAAATTCCCGGGTCTTTCTTGGGGTGGGTTTTTACAACGGTACCCAACCGACACGGATTTCCTGGACTTCCACCAACGGCTCCGCGACACCGACACGCTTTATGGCCTCTTGCACCAACGGAAGCGCGTATCCAAAATATCGGGCTTTTCACCCGAGAGGTCGTCATGCCCCTTCTTGCTACCCCGACCCAATATTCATTTCATGCAACCGTGCGACTCAGTCGGATATTAAATCCAACTTTCCCGAGCCCACCCATCATCCACCTACATGGTGTTTGATATCAACCATGCACCCACACCCATAATGCGATGTTTCCGTGTATATGCAATATAATGTACCATTGCCACTTTTATGCCATGTTCATATGTAATGAATGACATAGGGATATTCCCTACTCACCCACACTCATGCCTAAGCCCATGAATGTGACACAAATGTCATGCTTAATATGCAATAATGCCCCATGAGCCATTCAATCACATGTTCGATATGTATGAGTGTCATACGAACAATTTAACATAAACCAACTCATCCATGGTAAATTATATCATGAGCATATAAATACCATAATCTTTCACAATGTCAACATATGTCACAAGCATGTATATATCAACATTTCCTCAAACACAATATCCAAGCATGTTGTACATAACTCATGCAAAACATACTTCATTCCATAATGGCATTTAAACAAACACCTTAAGGACATACAATTAAATACTCAATTTCATCATAAAGCTCAAGAAATCATATCTAGTGATTTCCACACAATTATACCAAGATGGAAGTTATTCCATCCATTTATATCCACATATTATAATCTTCCAAGAGATTATAAAGTAACCACCTCTAAATGCCAATTCCATTTAGAAATTGACTTTACCAATTTTCCCATATTCCTTTTTCCACACTTCAAGTTCCTTTTTGAAATTTACCCAACAAATAATTTCTATACCCATTTCGTACAAGCTTTGCTTAGCACATTTGGTACCCAATTCCCACACATGATATACATTAGTGGTAATCACTTAATTCAAGCATGTTATTTCAATTTAATTAAAATAACATATTTCACCCATTCTAGGGAACAAATTATGCAAACACATAACATGCCCAACATTTCACAAGAGATTACTTTAAGTAATTTTTACCATTCCAAACTTGAGATAGAATTTATTCTACCATTTCAATACCCATTTCACCGAATCACAACAATAGGCAAGTGTTAAGGTTTCTAACAACCTACCCATTTTTTTCCCAATTAACAAACAATAGGTAATTGATATAAACCTCTATCAATCTACCCATTTCATAAAAACATGCTAGGTTAGGAATACACCAAGAGAGGAGGGAACCCTACCTCTTGTAGCGTGAGGAATCCCCGTAGGAAACTCCAAGAAGCCAACCCAAGCCCATTCCAAGCTTCTCCAAAATTTCGGTTTCCATACCTTCGGTGAAAACCGTCGTTCTTGGTGTCCACGCGTAGCCCTCGACGCGTAGAACATCTTTTGTTCTTAGCCTGAGACGATTTGAGCACTCCACGGCCGTAGATCGTAGAGAGAAGTCGGATTTTCTCTCATTTTCCCTCTCTTCTTTTCTCTCGGCTGAAACCGGCTGAAATGGTGTGGAGAAGTCTGATTTTTCAGACTTAGGCCCCTATTTATATTTTTAGAATACTTGGCCCTCATTGCGCCACACGTCCCTCTTAATTCCTGGTCCGTTTCAATCCCGAAACGATTAATTTTCGTCCCGGTTCAAGTTCAAAATATTTTATATGAACTTTATTTAAATTATTTTCAAATTCTCCATATTTTAACAAAATTTTCGTTTTTGGGGTCACCCGAGACTCGACCGCCTCGTAAAACGCGAAAAATCCGACTATCTCGGAATTCGATGAAATTTTATAGGGTAACTAGATTTCGCGAGAGGAATCCAACGGTGAAATCTGTTTCGTCATCCGAGATCTAGAAAAATTCAGTTTTTCAACTAGTACCGAAGTGGCAATTCACCTATTGCCCTTGTTCGTCAAAGTTTAAATTTTCCGGGGTTTCACATTTGATAAGTCTTAGTTAACAACTTAATTTGATCAATTAACTGAAAATAGAGTGGAAAGATTTATACAAAACATTAGGGGAAGTTGTAATTTTAAATTCTTTTATCCGGTAAAATCACTCATTGTTCAGTAATTTTAGATTTAGTCTTAAATTAGTAATTACATAGTTCAATTCTAATTGTTTAAATAAAATCGAATTGATATAAAGTTAGTAATTGGAAGTTATTAGAAATAATTCTCCGTGGGAACGATACTCTACTTATCACTTTATTACTTGTTGATCGTGTATACTTGCACGTAAATTGTCAATATCAAATTCAGACAATAGGGTGCTCATTTTTGTAATCGTCCTTTCTGGAATTTAATGAAAAAATACTTAATTTTTCACAAAATTGCAACTCTTATCATCTACAGACTAGTGGACAGGTAGAATTGGCTAATCGAGAGATTAAACTAATTTTAGAAAAAAAAGGTAAACCCAGACCGCAAAGATTGGTCATTAAAACTAACAGATGCACTCTAGGCATATCGCACTGCTTTCAAAATAATTTTAGGCATGTCTCCCTAACGATTAGTTTATGGTAAGCCTTGTCACCTATCTGTGGAATTGGAACACAGAGCATACTGGGCCATTAAAGCAATGAATTTAGACCTAGATAAGGCTGAACTCTTAAGAAAACTCCAGATTAATGAATTGGAAAAGCTAAGGAATGAGGCATACGAGAATGCTAAGATTGCTAAGTCCAGGATGAAAATTTTTCATAACAAAAACATTTTGAGGAAGTCTTTTGAACCTTTTCAAAAAGTCTTGTTATATAACTCAAGGCTCCATCTTTTTCCTGGTAAGTTGAGATCAAGATGGACTGGACCTTACATTGTCAAATAGGTATTTGTTCATGGAGCAGTGGAAGTGGAAAACCCATAAAACGGTAATATTTTTACTGTCAATGGCCAGCGTTTGAAACTATTCTTGAAAAATTTTGTTAAAAATGTGGAAACCATTCTTTTAATGGATCCAAAATATTTTTCCGAGATTCGTGCCTACCGACACAAAAAGGGGTCGGGTTAGGAAAAATCCGACCCAACCCGACCCTAGAGGCCGCCTTTATAAGGCAACCACCCCCTTTTTCCTCTTTTTCCCCATCAGCCGCTGTTGGCCCCTTCTTCTTCTTATTCCTTTCTTTTCTTCTTCTTCTTCTTCGTTGTTCTGTGATAAATAACCCATCCCCTGCAAACCAATGACCACACACTCCACAGACACAATCTTTTGCTTCATGCTTTGCATTTGAATCTTGTATTTGCTCATGAGTGTTTTACTCTTGTTCACACTCACACACAAGGATTTACATCCTACCCGAAACCCAGATCTGCGCAAAGATGATTAATTGTTGTGTTTTGTTTGTAGGTTTCGGCAGATGAACAGATCTCTACCTTTCAACCTCATCTCCAAAGATCCATACACTGGTAAATTCGAAACATTTGGGACAATGTTAAGTTTAGGTTGGGGGGTGAGAACTACAGTTCATATTTTGTGCCCGTAAAATTTTTTGTTTTTGTTGTTGTTGTTGTTGTTTTTAATCATATTGTGTACCTTGCCTCGTATTTTGTATAAATTGATGATTATGTCTGTGAGTCAGCTTCAATTGTCTTTGTGACTGGAAGACGTTAAAGAACCAAATAGTGAGTCTTAAATCTTAGAAAACATGGATGTTAAACTTTTTTGGTTTAGTCTGGGAGTTCTACGCACTTTTCCATCTGATGTGCATACTGTGATCATGAGAAAAGCAAGACTGGTAAGAAAAGCCGAAATCCGAGAACAACAAGCGAAACCACTGTGTGGCAGAAGCACCTTTGCTAAACGTTGTCGTGCCAAAAGGCTTAATGCCTGTAAACAGTGTGGCAGAGTCTTTCACAAGAAAATTATAATTAGTGTTCTAAACCAATTTTCGATCGCGCACTCGATCGATTAGATTGGATAGTGAATGGGCAGAGTAAGGATTATCCTGACACGCCATCCTATTCCGGTACTTTGCTTAACCGGTTTGTGCGACAGGAAATTAGAAGAGTCACTGATGGTTCAAATGACACAGAGACAGAGGATGAATCGGATTAGACTACTTTCTAACAAAACTATGAAAAAATTGTGTTTCGGGGATGAAAGCCAAGGGTCCGAATTTTTGTAAAAAAAAAATGTAAAAAATCTTTTTGTACAAACTATTTTGACTGAAATGAAAACATGGGCTGAGTAAGGAATGTCTTAGAATACCAACCTAAAGCATGGGTAGGGACTTATCCTGAGATGCCATGAATTTTTGGTTCAAACTTATGTATATAGCCCTCTCTTATTGTGTGTATTAATGTGCAGAAAAACTTTTGATTTTTGATCTGACGTTCGAACGTCACCTGCTTGCAGTACTTAGTCTCTGATGAAGCTTCTGATGGAAACAAAAAGTACTGGGAGCTTAGCACGTTCGAACGCCAATATAACGTTCGAACGAGAGTACCACGTTCGCACGCCAATAGCACGTTCGAACGAGAAGAACTTACAGTACTTTGGTCTCTAACAGAACTCAAAAGTACTGGGAGCTCACCACATTTGAACGACAGCCTCACGTTCGAACGTTCTTTTTAAAATTCTACTACATACGTTCGAACGTCATCAACGTTCGAACGTCAACTCTCAGGCTATAAAAGCCTGGTTCGTCTTCCCCATTTCAAAAATCCCAAAACCCTTCAAAAACCTCTAAACCCTAGGTTGACCCTTCACTACCCAAGCCTCAAAATACCACTCATTCCCAATTTCTACCCCAAATCGACCACACCAAATCCATTCCCACATCAAAAATCCTCATTCTCACAAGAAAATCAAGTCTTTCAAGCCCTAACACTCCCAAACCCGGAAAACCATGCCTCCAAGAGTCAATTTCCCTGCTAGGCTCAACCCAATAAGTCAAGAGCCTAATATGGTGGAAGAAGTCGTCGAGGAGAGAGAGTTAGAGAGAGAGCATATGCAGACTCAGGAGGAGGCAGGGCCCAGTACCAGCACCATCACCCGGCGCTCACTTCGAGAGATCATGCTTAGCATAGAAGCTAAGCAGGATGAGATTCTCCGCCTTCTGAGGGGTGGAGCTGGAGGAGAGTGAGAGAGAGATTTTTGTTCTTGATTTGAGTGTTTGTTTCTTCTTTTATGGATGAGCTTCTTCTTTTGTGGTTTGTTGTGGATGTTTAAGGTTTTTGTGTGTTACTTCTTTCGTTGGATGAATTGAATCCTTGGTGTTTGTGTTAAACGATCATGTTTTGTGAAATGAATGGTTCAGTTTATCACTTTTATCTTTGTAAATGCATGTGTAGAATTAACATGATATTGTTATCTGTTAATAAATGATGGAACAAATGTGGATTTTGAGACTGTTTGTTAAAGTGACTAATCACATGATCGGTTTGACACATAACTTAGCAATGTAGACTTAAAACCACAGATCCTTGAAAAATGGTATTTTTTCTATGCTTAAAATATCAAATGTACATTGGTATTTGTTATTCTTAAGGTACAAGATGACCAAACTTGAAAAAGGAATTGATATATAACCGATATCCCTTGAGAAATTTGACATAACCAGTGAAGATGACGAAAAGTACCATGGTAAGTTTCGAGCCTTGCAATACTTCTGAGAGATAATCAACATTTACTCAAGTAAGGTCTTTCACTCTCAATTTTTGAATAATGTCATTAAATTTGCTTTGATTGACTCAACTAAGGCAATCTGTTGACATATCCCACAAGAAATCTGTTCATACGACACATACATGTGCATATACTTGAGAAAGGATTTTAGGCCATATTTGACTTAATTTTGAGCTTTAAGCCATTTCTTTTACAAAATTATATCCCTATTTAACCGTGATTAAGCCTTTAATGTACGATCTTTTTACAAATAGCATGTACGATAACCAAGTCATAAGAAAATGTACTTGACATACCTTTGCTATCTAATTTTCATACACCCTCTTATAAATCAATATGATACAGAAATGCAAGAGAAGGGAAAAAGCTATGGTGGTTGCTTTTCAATGCCAAGAGAAGTCGGTGGAAACAATTGAAAAAGAAAAGAAACAGAAAGGCAGGAAATTGCCAAGAAAGTGAAAAATGAGAAAAATGAAAGAAATAAATACCATTTCTGGGCAAAATGTCGAAAAGCTAGAAAGAGGTGTGCTACATTATAGAATGAAATGATAGCTTTTGAATACCATTGACGTCATTTCGTTAGCCACTGACATCTGACAACATTACAACCTATAAAAAACCCTAATTGATCTCAAGTCTGATACATGTATGTGTCGTCAACCAAAAGTGGGGTATGGTAAATAGTATTTCTTTATTTGCATCAATATTCCTCCATGAGATTATGCCAAAACATGATTAGTTTGTTTCCTTAAACTTCACTCCCTTACTAATTGTGCATGTGATTTTTCGATTGGTCATCTTTTGATCACATGTCCCTTGAGAGACAAGTCACTATAATCAGAGCGAAATTTTTGCTGAGAACATTCTAAGAGAGGTTTGTCAAATCAAAGCTATCCATGAAAGGTGGTAACGTGGAATGTTTGTTATATAACAATTCATGTTGCTAGAAAGATCATTCCTACTACATAGAGAATTTCAAATACCAATGTGAGAGATACTAATTTTTGCATAGAATAAATACCTATGGAAAAGAAATGTGCAGGATATAAGTCGAAATTGATGGTTGGGTGTCCCAACGACCATGATGCTAACTTACTTTAACCAGCAATCCCACATACACATTTGTTCGACTGAAATTTGTGGGTAACTTCACTGAAAACCCTCACGAGACAACACTCGTCCGCTAGGGTAAATCTAGTGGTTTAACGGCTTGTTGCATACACTAAATGCAACCGGATGACCTATGAAAAAGGCATTATAAATAGATTTTTATTCAATTGTTGTTGTATTACTAGATACTAGCAATATTTAGGTTGGGGGGTGTGATTAGTAGTTAAAATTAGCATATCACTATGCCTTTTTAAGACTAATTATACTTTGATGGAGTTTAAATGATGACATTTCAGGTTCTAAAGTGAACAAGGGCTCAAGGGCAACAAATATCAAACTTGAATGTAACACCAGCATATTGGGGGACAAAATTGGAAAAGCTTGGAACAAAGCAAGAACGTTCGAACGCCAACTCACGTTCGAACGTTCCCTTGAATTATTTGAAGATCATACTGCTGAGACATGGCGTGTTGCAGATGAGAAGAAAAACATTGAAGTACTTAAGTACCTCATTCGAACGCCCACTCATGTTCTCCTCCACTATTAAGGACCAGGCTAATGAGTGCAAAGGCAGTGGTTCAAAGCGTATGGAAGTAGATCTCCAGAAGACCACAGGCCACTTGAGTGGGAAGATCAGACCCCATATGGCGTTCGAACACCCATCAAGCAAAGATAGAAACAACGTTCGAATGTCAGACAACTTTTGAACGTTGTCCCCAGACAGGCTGCAGAGTGGTTGATCTTCTCCGGACATTGGGACTTTCACTTGGACTTTCAAGGCCTTGTATTATTCCTCCACATTACCTCCCCCCCTCTTTGCCTATAAATACTCCCATTGTGGGAGCTTCAAAGGAGTGGGGATTTTCACTAGACTAACATTTTCTTACTTTGTTAGTCTTAGACTTAGGTTTTCAATTACATGCATAGAGGGAGATAGATTACTTTTGGTTGAGGAGGAAACCCTCCAAAAGTGACTAGCTTTCTTCTACTTTCAATATTTGTTTCATTCACTTCCATTGCTTGAGCTTATTCCCTTAGAGGAGTGAAACTCTTCCACTTTTCTAGAGCTTCGCCAAAGCCGTGAAGGGTGGAACGTGATTCACTCATTCTTTGTCGAAGATCGACTCCTTGTTTATTGTGTTTTACCTTGTAACTCCTCTACTTAGAGGAATGAGCATCACTCACTTTTCTAGTTTTACCAAAGCCATGAAGAGTGAGAAGTTTTTCATTCACTCTTAGTGAGAGGTGATGGACATGTATAAATTATCCAGAAGTTATATCTGTGCATTTTCGATTATGCTTAATGCTTTATATTCCCCTTGCTTATTGAATGATTGATTGCATCTAGCAAAGCTAAGGTACTTTGTATAATCATGAGTACTTTCTATAACATAGATAACTCTTGCATAGAAAGACTCATCGGTTCAAGGCAAGTACCCCGACTAGATCTTCATGACTACCCTTCAATCTTCACCATTATTGTGCTTCAATTAAAGAATGGAAATGGAATATTAATGCCATGGTTGGATGCCTTGTAGAAACACTTGCTTGTTTGTAGACTGGTTAAGTCTCGGTACAGACAATTCTTGTAAACTCCTAGAAAGGCATCAGAATCATGCTTTTAATTCTCACAATCCACTTTTATCCTCCGATTAACTTGTTGTTGACACAGGGGTTAATTGAGTTATTAAGCACAAGTATAATAAACCGGATGATTAACTCCATGTCCAGATCCTCCAACTAAAGAGTGACATTTTTACATTTGAGCTTATATTTTGTCTAGAAAACCTTCTTGGAAGGAATCCTATATTCTGTCCAGGAAAATCCCATACACCACACAACTTCAAATCTCAAAGTTTACAATCATTTGGTCTCCACCACTGCTTACTTTGAAATACCAACAATAGTTCCTTGTGGATTCGACTCCAGACTCAAACCGGATTATTACTACAACTTGACCGTCTGCACTTGGGTGTACACATTTCGGATCAAGTCAACAGCCACATATTTAATTAATCGTTTACCATCCCCTGTTTTATCTAATGTGTCACCATTTTTTAAATTATATGCCACTCATCCTGATTATTCATTTCTTAAGTCTTTCGGGTGTGCTTGTTATCCTCTTCTTAGACCATATAATTCTCGAAAACTCATGTTTCATAGTAAACAGTGTATTTTCCTTGGATATAGTTCTTCACATAAAGGATATAGATGTTTTGATCCAATTTCTCGCGGAGTATATATCTCTAGGAATGTTGTGTTTGACGAAAGTTTATTTCCTATGACAGTGGGCAAGTCTCCTACCTCACTCATTCCCCTAAACTTTTCAGACTCTTTGGCTTCGAGTGAGCAATCTACTTCCCCCATAATTTTCTCTCCTCCTAGTATTAATATGTTTTCACCGAATTCACACTCTCCTATAGTCTCGCCTATTCTTTCTTCACCCCACTCAGCCTTACCTCTTAACCCTATCCAATCTCCTCCCTCATCCTCTCCAAACCCATCACCTTCCCATTTGCATTCTTCCTCTACTATTTTACCCGCTTCATCAGACTCCTCTTTACCTCTTCCTGATAACCACTCACCTATCTCCCGCATTGTCACTCGATCTCAAACTAGTTCTTCACGGCCAAAATTATTTCCTGATTATAAAGCCTTTTACTCAACCAAACATCATCTCCATGCTTTACACACAATCACACTCCCTTCTGAACCGACCTGCTACTCCCAGGCCATGTTATCCCCTAAATGGCAGTCTGCCATGAGAGATGAGTTTGATGCTTTAATTGCTAATGGAACTTGGTCCCTCTAACCTCGGCCCTCTACTCGAACTGTTGTTCGCAATACATGGGTGTTTTGAATTAAACAAAATCCAGATGGCTCTGTTGCTCGCTACAAAGCTCGGTTAGTTGTCAAAGGCTTTGATCAGCGAAGTGGTGTGGACTTTACTGACACCTTTAGTCCTGTTATTAAGCCTCCTACTGTTCGGGTTTTGTTAGCTCTTGCTGTTCAATTTGACTGGTGTGTTCAACAGTTAGATGTATCTGATGCATTTTTTGAATGGATACTTGACCGAAGAAGTGTATATGGAGCAACCCAAGGGCTTCATTGATCCACAATTTCCTAATCATGTTTGCCGCTTGCACAAAGCACTTTATGGCCTTAAACAGGCTCCTCGTGCTTGGTTCACAAGACTCCGAGATTCATTATTGGAATTAGGCTTCATCTCTTCTTCTGTTGATTCCTCTCTATTTATTCTTCACCAAAATGATGTTCATATTTTTATTTTGGTTTATGTTGATGATATTTTAGTCATAGACACTCATTCTACTATGATTTCTTCTATCATCACCACTCTTCAACAAGAATTTCGTCTCAAGGATCTTGGTCCCCTACATTTTTTCTCGGTATTCAGGCACATTGTAATTCAACGGGTCTTCATTTGCAACAGTCAAAATATATTGGTGATGTCTTACATTGTGCCCGTATGGTTGGTGCTAAGCCGATTACTTCACCATGTCTTCTCGGCTCTAAGTTGTCTACTTTTGATGGAAATCCTCTATCTGATGATGATGCTAAGGGATATCGTCAAATTGTTGGTGCTTTGCAATACTGTACCCTCACTAGGCCAGACATCTCCTATTCTGTGAATCAACTTTGTCAACATATGCATCATCCAACTACTGCTCATTGGACAATAGTAAAACGGGTCTTGCTCTATCTTAAGGGTACAATTAATCATGGTCTTTGGTTTACCAAAGGATATTTTCATATTCAAGCCTACTGTGACTCAGATTGGGATGGAAACCCCGATGATCGTCGCTCCACCTCTGGCTATGGTGTATTTTTTGGCTCCTGCTTGGTTTCTTGGTCTGCTAAGAAACAAAGTGTTGTCTCCCGTTCAAGTACCGAAGCTGAGTATCGCTCTTTGTCTCTCACCACAGTAGAACTTTACTGGTTGCGTATGCTATTTCAAGAACTTCGGATTCCTCTTTCCTCTCCACCTATCTTATGGTGTGACAATGTCAGTGCTATTTCTTTAGCCTCTAATCCTGTCTTTCATGCTCGAACTAAGCATGTTGAAGTTGATTTTCACTTCATTAGAGAAAAAGTTGTCAATGGTGATATTGTTGTCAAATATTTACGTACCCATGATCAATTGGCCGATTTTTTCACTAAGAGACTCACATCTGTTCGTTTTTCATTACTTCGTGACAAGTTGATGGTTCTACCTCCCTCCATCAGCTTGCAGGGGTATGTTAATGAAGCCACAAAGATACACTCCTGCTCCAACTCTTCTCTACCTGATAAGCATACAGAGATACACTCTAGCTCCAACTCTTCTCTACCTAATAAGCATGAAGACTAGCATTGCAACTTCCTGATAAGCCTGATAAGATCTATTTGTTTTAATTGTAATCTAGTTATCTTAAACTTCATGATAAGGTTATTTGTAAACTAATCTTCTTATCTTGTATCAACATATATACTGTAGAGATGTAACACTTTGATTATGAAATACACATAAAGCTTTCTTATACTCTTTTAGTGGATACCCATAGATGACTTGACTTGGCCTTTTGTTTGATTTGGATGTTTTTTTCTGGTATCATCAATATTAACTCGATCATTTTATTTTTCGTGTTAACATGTAATGTTATTTTTTGGTTCGTATCTAGAAATACTCAACCCCAACCTACAAACTTTATATCAGATGTAATGATATTGTCATGTGTGTCAAATATTACCACCCTAATCAGCATGTAACACCATAGAAAATGCTAAAAAAAGTTGATGTTCATATTGCTGGATCCATTTCATCATGTCATATGCTCTGGCTTATTATGCTCATCAGATCTTCATCCGAATCCTTCAATTCATCATCAAGTACTGACTTTTAATGCTCATCATATCTCTATTCAGCTCATTTTTTATTTCTTCTTCTTTTTTTTTTTTTTGCAATTATTCCAATAGCAACGGCCCTCGCTGATGCGTGCAGAACAATCACAGTGTCCCTCACACTACATAAAAATTCCCTCCCATAAATAATGGTCCCAGTCTCTGCATGCATTCACGTGTCCTGCTATATGTTGCCGTTAATTACACCATCATCAGCATCAGCTACTGCATAGGATTCGAAGGGCCAGTAGATCCCAAAAATTTTGAAGTATCAATTTCTCACTGCTCAACCCACGTGTGCATATGGCACGTGCATTGCACCCTCCAATTGGAAGACCTGCCCACCTGTCCACTGATTGGACTGTACTAGCACTCAATTTTAAAGACTTGGGACACCCTTTTCCCAACTCCAGAACATGACAAACACCTTGATGAGTATGAGAGAGAGAGAGTGTGTGTGTGAGAAAGAGATTTGATGAGTACGTGTGTTGTGTGTGAAAGAGAGGGAGAATTGAAGAGTGATTAATATTTTTTAGATTTAAAAATTTTATTGAATTTATTGACTTAATAATATATTAAGTGATATGGTATTAATGAAAAAATTTAACAACTGTGATTATAATAAGACCATTGGATCATGCTAACTATGACATCATTATATAACTATGTTATAACTCATTTGTAAG
The DNA here is from genome assembly GCA_951799425.1 of Ilex aquifolium. Classification (NCBI taxonomy): domain Eukaryota; kingdom Viridiplantae; phylum Streptophyta; class Magnoliopsida; order Aquifoliales; family Aquifoliaceae; genus Ilex; species Ilex aquifolium. The sequence continues at coordinate 15,218,612 of OX637395.1, forward strand.
TCCAATAGCATTATTTTTTTTAATAGTGTTTGTGATTAGGTCTGTTTTTGTTTTGTGTGTGTGTGTGAGAGAGAGAGAGAGAGAGCCCGGGGAGAGGGGGGGGGGCCTTTTGATGGGTTGTTTGTTAAGATTTTGCCATTTTACAGTGAGCAAAGAAGAGGGGTAAAGAGAAGAAAGAACACACACAAACATGTTTGATGGAGTCCCAGACCAGTTCCACCAATTCATTGCCTCAAGAACATCACTCCCTATTCCATTCTCCTTCCCTCTTCATGAGGCTCCACCACCCTTCCCAAGCTTTGATCCATACCCTTCCCATCAAAGACTTCAAGTTCAACACCCCCACCTTCTTCACCAATTGGACCACCAATCACCCCCCAACAAAGATGCCGATAAGGAAGAAAGTGCCTTACTTCCAACAAATTTACAGCTCGAAACAGAGAGATCAATACCGGAACCGATCGATCCGTGGTCGAACGATGAAGTTCTTGCACTGTTGAGGATCAGATCTAGTATGGAGAATTGGTTTCCACAATTCACTTGGGAACATGTTTCAAGGTACATACATGTAATACATCTACTATTTATACTCAGTATTACTTGTTTCTTCAAGGGATTGATGATAAAGTGAAGTAGGGTTTTGTTTATATATGTATGTCCGGGATATATTTTGTTACTTTTCGAATCTTGAAGTACTATTAATCAGTATTTTGAGCTGGACTTCCTGTTTTATCGATTGAATCTTTTGTTGTTGTTTGTTATCAGTTGTAACTTCATGAGCTTCAGCCCTCGCTGAGCTGTCTGTATTTTTGAATGTGTATCAAATAAATGAGTGCCCCTCTGTATGTTTGTGTGTGTGTGTGAGAGAGAGACACCTACCTTACTATATTTTATCTGTGAGAGTGGTAATATAAAGAGAATAAATGTTTTCATTTAGGCAATGGAGATTTTATTTATTTATGCTTGGAGCAGGAAACTTGCAGAGATGGGATTTAAGAGGAGTGCTGAGAACTGCAAGGAGAAATATGAAGAAGAAAGCAGGCAATTTAACAGCATTACCTACAAGAACTATAGGATCTTCAGTGACCTTGAAGACCTCTATCATGGTGAAAGCCCTCAGCCTCAGATTTCAGCTGAAAAGAACCAAAATATGGAAAGCCCAAATGAGGAACAAGAGAAGGTGCCTCAGGGTTTGGAAGAAAATTCAAGAAATGAAGCAGTATTAGTAAACCCATCTCAGGAAAATGAGAAAATGGTGGAAAAATCAAGCAAATGTAAGAAGAGAAAAAGAAAACAGAAGCTTGAGATGTTTAAGGGTTTTTGTTTGAATGTTGTAACCAAGATAATAGCTCAACAAGAAGAGTTGCATAATAAGCTTCTTGAAGACATGGTGAAGAGAGACGAAGAAAAGATTGCAAGAGAAGAAGCTTGGAAGAAGCAAGAAATGGATAGGATTAACAAGGAGATTGAAGAAAGGGCACATGAACAAGCCATTGCAGGTGATAGACAGGCCACAATCATTGAGTTCTTGAAGAAATATACAAGTTCTTCAGAAAGCGAATCATCAAGTTACACAACTCCCACAATCATTGAGTTTGGAAAGAGGATTGAAGATCTGCTTAAGGTACCAAACAGTTTGATTTCTCCAACTTCACCATCTTTTGTTCTACCTCAAAACCCTAGTTCTACATGTCATGAGCTTACTAGCCAAAACAAACTTGAAGCAGATGATTCATCTGCCATGGTAGTTGGCCAAAATAACCCTAGTTCTTCCACTACTCAGAAAAACCCAGACATACCCATTTCATTATCTGAAACCCTTGCACCTCAAAACCCTATTTCTGTTCATTCTGCTGATGTTTTCGAAGTACCAACCTCATCTATTCTAGTCCCATCTTCAAAAAACCTTAGTTCCTCCAATACCCAAATCAACCCAGTATCATCAACTTTATCTTCAGTTTGTAAAGTCCCTCGAAACCCTAATTCTGCATCTAATGAGAGAGAGGACATTGGTAAGAGATGGCCAAGAGATGAAGTCTCTGCATTGATAAACCTGAGGTGCAGTCTTACAAGCAATGTTGAAGAGAGAGAAGGAGCAAAGGGTCCTCTATGGGAGAGAATATCACAAGGTATGTTGGAGTGGGGCTACAAGAGGAGTGCAAAGAGATGCAAAGAGAAATGGGAGAACATAAACAAGTACTTTAGGAAGACCAAAGATGTTAACAAGAAGAGGTCGCTTGACTCTAGGACATGTCCTTATTTCCATCAGTTGAGCAGTTTGTACAGTCAAGGAACACTTGTGTTCCCAAGCGATGGGCCAGAAAACCGCTCGGCTTCACCGGAAAACCACTCAGCTATATCGGGAACCCAGCTCATATCTTCTCAAGGTGGTTCTAGTGAAGCAAACAGGCAAGTAGCTGAAGGTGGGAATAGCCTAGTTCAAGCACCGGGTTTAAACTTCTGATTTTAGTTCTGCGTGTGTTGAGTTTTTTGAACTGAGTACCTTTGTTCATTTGGTAAAATTGAGTACTAGTACATCCTAGATGATATTATAGTTTTTCCAATGCATTTTGTTTTGAAGTTATATGGTGTCACCGACAGTTTCAGAGAGACTTAATTTGAGCTGTGTCTTCCTGTATGATAAGACTGCCGTTTCTGCTGCTATTTTTGCTACGAGGGAATTAATGGTTTCTTTATTAGCCTCCACCTGGATACCCATTTGCCTCTAATTTCTACAGAATAAGACTCGGAAAGAAAACTTATAAAGATTGATTCTAAACAATTAAATTCACCGTACTTCTACCAGGGATTGGGACCCACATCAGTCCATCCATTTAGAGGTGCAGTATAATTCCAAAAGATAAACATGGAAATTTTGGAACATACAAAGTCAAAGAAGAGCGTCTTACATATATTTTCGGTCTTACATATACTTTCTTAAAAAAAGAAGAAATTAGTGCTTCAACAGAAAAACCAATTGACATGTACGAGAGAGACGCGAGTTATTTTAAATGTTAAATGATGCACAATGAGATTAGAAATATAACAATCACTTACTAGTAGCTCCAACTAAACTACTATTAATTGAAGCACTAGTTTGAATGTGATAATTACAAACGTTGTTATATGCACACTATGAATTTTTTCCAAACTTTAAGTTTTTTTTCCAACTGTTTAGAATTTTTGCTGAACCAACTTGTTTATCTTCATTATTATAAATTTTAGGGTATGCAACATATATTGTCTTTATATTATGCCACTTGTTTCAATTTAGTTATTAAACTTTGTTTTGTTTCAATTTGACCCTTTAACTTTGAGATTATCTCAATCTCAACGTTCTGTTACTTTTTTAGTAGATAAATTATACAATTTACCCCCTAGGCTCAATATAGTACAGTAACTACCCCTATGGAATGCAATATTGCATGAACCTATACAAGGCTTTTTATAGTTTATCTCAGTTTCTAGTCCCCCAGGTTGTAGAGTAACTACTATTAATTAGTAAGGTTAGTGGCTCTGATTTTAGGCCACATTTTTATTGGTTTTGATGATGCGCAAATAGGTATTGCACAAAATCAACAGTCAATAACGTGTAAGAGTGCAATTAATAAATAACAACCTGACAATCAATGATAGAATAGTAAACAAAGAGCCAACACAGGGGTATATAGTAGTTCGGTCCGGATGACCTACTCCACTCTCGGGAACGGCAGCGGTGGCCGGTGATCTTTATTAATGAGCGAAAGTCGCCGGGAGAGTGTTCTCCGGGGGTATTACAGTGCTAAGAGAGAGAGAGAGAGAGAGAGAGAGAGAGAGAGAGTAATGTGTGTAGGGAGATGTGTGAGGTCTCAAAATCATGCCCTTCATATGGAGAGGGCTTACATTATATAGGTTTGGAAAAGCGGTCACTACAATTTAGTAAGTACAGTTATAGTAGGATTCCACCACTTTGGTAAGTATAATTATGGTAAGATTTGATCTCCGTATCCCGATATTCTTTCTCTCGTGCTCATATTCAGTCGGAGGAGAATCCTGGGTTAGGTTGGACTTGAACCTGAGCCTGGACTTAAGTTGGAGTGGGCTGGACCTGAATTAGAGTAACAGCAGTTAAGAAAGCGAAGGAGGACCAGGGGACCAGCCTTGGGCGGCGCCTGGCTTGGGTGACCCATGGGCGGCGCCCCCATTGATTCCTCCTTGGGCGTTGGCTCCTTGGTCTTCCTTCTGGATCTGGGTTTGGTGAATTGGGCTCCCTTCTGGATACTGATCACATGGGCTCTTCTCGATTTATTTCTATCGGGCTTGGCCCAGTCAAATTCAGGCTCATCAGGTTTAATGTTTTCAATTTCTCTTTCTAGTAAATTCCTATTATGATAAAGTTCACGTCTAATTCTTCAATTAGAACTTATCATGCAAATAATTATAGAGTTTTCAGGTATATAAACAACACTATATATGTTTACATCTTTCAAGGTCCCTCTTGTTTTCCCCTTCTTCACCTTTGCTTCTAGAAACCTGTTTAGATGTCGAATACTATAACTTATCTTTGAGCTACCAGAACAAGCATATGGCGCCTCCTATCCTTCAATAGTTCCTTCTGTACTCACTATAGTCTAGTAACTTTTACCTTTCTTTTGATAGAGAGTAAAGAAATACTAAGATTGAAGGAGTTGATAGTTGAAGAAAGATTTTAACAACTATGTAATACTAAATTTTATTTAATATATAAACTATTATAGGGACCTTACTAACTCTCTAAAAGAAAGTTGTACTCGTACATTACATTCAAACACTCAACATTAACAATCAAAATAACTCTGAACCAATAATGGAAATGAAAACACTTAGCTAGCTTGACTCCTATGAAGTCATTAGACTCTAAGGACTCGATGCCTATTATAATACTGATATATGTTTTATAGAGGTCAAAATTGAATTAGTTCTCGAAATGGAGATTTGAATTTTCAAAGAAAAATTTCTTGATGTCCCTTTGTGGAACATCTTTTCATACTATTACAATTGTTTCTTAATGTTTCTTGGACATTTATGTGTGATTTTTCCTTTCCCACCATGTCGTAATGGGTGGAATCTTATCCCTCCATTGAAGTTTGGAGATTTGTTATGTATTGTTGTCGAATGCGTCACTGTTTTTGTCTTCTCCATTGTCTCATTCGACAAACTCTTTGTTGTTTTTGTCAAGGTCTTTTAAGCTCTGGCTGGTTACTGGTGAGTTTGTTGGTAGACCAATTACAACGGCATTGAATAGGTATGTGTTCTAAATTGTATCATAGGATGGTCTGCTAATTTACGAAAAGCCTTGTCACTTGCATATTGAATTGGAACATAGAGCTTATTAGGCAATTAAAACCATGAACTTTGATTTGGACAAGACAGGAATATCCATAAAACTTCAGATTAGTGAATTGAAGGAATTAACGAATGTGGCTTATGAGAATGCTAAAATTGCAAAAGAACGGAGGAAAATTTTTCATGACAAAAACATAGTACGAAAATCCTTTCCCTTCCCAAAAAATTCTTCTGTATAATTCAAGGCTCCACTTGTTTCCAGGTAAGCTGAGGTCAAGGTGGACTGGGTCTTATATTGTAAGGCAAGTGTTTGAACATGTAGCAGTGGAGACAGAGAATCTTTCTAACGGTAATGTTTTTAAAGTTAATGGCCAACATCTAAAACCGTTTTATGAAGGGTTTGTTGAGAATGTGGAATCCATTGGTCTAATAGATCCAAAATATCTTGAATAAATTTGTCAAATTTTTTTTGGGTTCAGACATGGAGTCGGTTTGGGTTATGAGAATATCCATCTTAAGAACCCGACCCACCCGAACATAAAAGCATCAAAACCCTAAATTGACATCACTTTTCACACCTCTCTCTCTCTCTAGAAGCTCTGTCGCTTCTCTTCTCTCTCTCTACCCTTGAAGTTCATCCGTTGTAGTCTCAATGGCTTCACATTCAACGACTACCATCTTTTGTTATATTTGTTGTATTTTAATCCTTTATTTACTAATTAATTTCATTCTTCTTTATGTAATTACGTATCGTGGTTTCGATGCTTATCAAAAGCCGATTTATTATAAATTTGATTAATGTAATAAAATTGTATATTTTATTTGTAGGTTTCAGTCGATGTACATATGTCATTACCTTTCAGCCTTAAATTCATCTTACGTTATTGGTAAATTCGAAACATTAAGGACAATGTTGAGTTTAGGTTGGGGGGTGGGAAGTATTTTATATTTTGCCTTAGATATACATTTTAAAACTTTTCATGTGTCTTTTCATGTGTCAAAAATATTTTGTGGTAGCTTCAATTGCCTTTGTGACTGACAAACATTAAAGAACCAGATAGAGTGTCTTAAGCTTATATTAACCATGAATGTTAAAATTTTTTGGTTTAGTTTAGTTGTTTTATGCATATTTCCATTTGATGTGCATTCTATAATAATGAAAAAAGCAAGACTGGTAAGAAAATTTGAAATCCGAGAAGAGCAAACGAAACCATTGTGTCGAAGAAGCACATTTGCTAAACATCGCCGAGCCAAACGACTTGGTGCATGCAATCGATGTGGTAGACTCTTTCACATAAGAGAATATAATCAGTGTTTTGAATCAATTTCTGGTCACACACTTGATCGTTTAGAATGTATAATGTATGGGCAGAGTAAGAATTTTTCTAACACGCGATACTATTTAAATCCTGTTCTTACACATTATGCTAGGCAAGAAGTTGGTAGGGACACTGATTCTTCAAACATAATGGAGATAGGGCAAGAATCGGATTAAATGTTTTTCTTTTTCATGACAAGTTTTGGTAAGAACATGTTCCAAAAGAATGAAGGTCGATGGTTCGAACCACCAACTGTAAAAATGTAAATTTTTTTGGAAAAAAAAAAGATTTTTGTTTTTAGGTTGGCATTCGAACGCCAATACCACATTCGAACATGAGAAGTTTACAGCATCTCAGGTTATGACAAAAAGAATCAAGATACTGGGAGTCCTTCTAGTTCGAATGCTAGTAATGTTCGAACGTTAGGTGAAAAATTTTGAATTGGCATTCAAACTCCAATCACGTTCGAACATAGACTTTTGGGGTATAAAAACTTGAATCGTCTTCCCCATTTTGAATCTCGACCTCCAAGCTCCAAAACTGAAACCCTAGCACACTAACCTTCTTCCCAAGCCTCAAAAATCCCTCATCATTATTTCCATCAAATTTGTCCATCCAAATCATATTCCACCCAATTTTCCCACTTTTAACCGATTAAAACCCTTCCATTTTGCCCAAAAATCCCCAAATTCGAAATGCCCCCAAGAATGAAAATGTACGCTAGATGGAACATGAACACAATGAGCCAAGAGCCAAACTTTGTGGAAGAATTAGTCGATGAGGGAAGAGAAGGAAGGGCATCATTCATCTGTTGATACGATCGCACTGGTTTTACAAATGCGCTCAAGGCCGATAGGTGTGAAACTTACTTCCAAAATTAATCCATTGTTTGTGAATGGTCTATTGAGTTGAATGATTTTGCAGAATTGGTTTTGCTTGCGATAATGGAAGGAAAGGGTTGGGAGAATTATTTTCTAAATGGTGGGGAGGCTGTGAATGAGGTGGTAAGGGAGTTTTACTGCAATGCGGAGGTAGTAAATAGGACTATCCAGACCTATGTGAGGGGGATTAGCATTAATGTGGACACGGATGGGATTGTGGATTTGAGGATTGTGCCTCGAGTGCCTAAGCCTACCTACCCTCCGAGGAAGGAGGTGAAAATGGATGTGGTGGGGGCAGAGTTGACTAGGATTTAAAGCTTTCAGTGGGGTAACATGCGGTTTTTCAAGCAAAATGATGTGCTTGACAAGTATAAAATGCTCAACTTGATTGTCGTGTCAAACTTTGCACCACTTGGGTGCAAGAATGAAATTCACCCAGACATGGCATGTCTTTTGTACACCATAGGCAAGAATCACTCTATTGATATTCCTGTAAAACCCAGGGAAATTAAAATTTTATTAAAAAGGACAAAACGCTAATTAGTCGTTACGATACAGGTTGAAAACCCGAATTTTTTTAGTACTCACATGATGAAACGGACCTCATCATTGGATTCGTCTCGCAAAATCTAGCTACCCAGTAAATTTTCGTCGAATTCTAAGACAGTTGGACTTTTCACATTTTACGAAGAAATCGAGTGTCGCATGACTAAAATAAACGCAATTAAATTTATTCACGAAACCCGGAAAATAATTTAAAGTTTGTTAAAATAAAATATACTAAACTTAAAATGTAACGAGATTAAACTGATTCGGGATAAAATCGGATCAAAAAATACGGGACTTGTGGGTCAATGAGAGCCAAGCATTTGGGAAGTATAAATAGGAGAGAAAAATCAAATTTTTCTCCCCATTTTCTTTAGCATTTCCGAAAAGAGAGAAGAGAGAGAGAGAGAGGGGGGAAAACTCTCCCCCTCCTTCACTTCTACCTCCGATCTACATCAATCCAACCGTCAGATCTCTTCGGGCCAAGAACAAAGATTGTTCTATGTGACAAGAGCTATGAGTACATTCCAAAGATTGCAGGTTTTTTCACAATCTCGAAGACGAAATTTTTGGGATCAAAGCTTTGAAGCTTGATTTTGGATTTTTGGAACTTCTTCTACGCGGTTTTACGCTTCAAGAGGTAGGGCTCCTCTCCTAACTTGGTTTATTTCCAACCTAGGGTTGAAATATGAAATGGGTAGGTGTTAGAGATGGACTCTCATATATAACACATACCTAGGATTGTTAGAGTATGAAATGGGTATATGAAACATGATTTAAACCAAATCTTGCATAATTCGGTTTGATGAAATTGTTTGCTTGTGAATTTCACGGATAATGTGATGTTTTGGGCATGCTATGTGTTTACATAATCTTTGTGCCTTTAGGTGTTTGATAAAATGCCTATGATAAATGAAGTGTGTTATTTGAAATGAAAATGATATAACATGCTTAGTAGAGATTGTGTAATGTAATTATATGCTTTGTGATATAATTGACAATTGAGAGAAATTAGGAATTGTTGTGGAGATGGAATATGTTCATAATATGCTCATGATATGATGAACATGATATTGTACATTGCAATTGCTCATTTCATTGCATTTTCACAAGAAACATCACATTCATGGGCATTGACATGAGTGTGGATGTGTGTGCATGTTTTTAAATCAAACAGCATTCTTGGTGAGTTGATACATGGACTCGGGAAGGTTGGACTTAGGTTCGACTAAGTCGCACGGGTTAAATTGAAAATACGTAGCAAGAAGGGAAAGATTCTCCCTCGGGTGCAAGGTCTGATTACTTGGTTCACTCACTTGCCCTGTGGTGAAATTCCAGAAAAGTGTATAGGTTACTCGGAACCTAGGGTGAGATGTCCTCGAATGTCGTGCAGGATGGTAGTCCCTTGGTGAGATGTCCATAAATTATTCACCCAAAAGACACAAGATTTTACAAAATGGTCATTGGATGTGTAACATCAATGGGGGGGCTTGGAATGCACAGATGCGTATGCTTGACATGACAGATATTTTGGGAGCCGGTGGAGGGCTCGGGTTGCATTGTATGTGTGAGTTTCATGTCATGATATGGCATGACATTGTGACATTCATTTATGAATCGTATATTCTTGAATGGATGGTTAATTGATGAATTGCATGCGAACATTTCATATGCATCTGGGCTAGGAAGTAGCCTCCTTAGGAGATACCCTATTAAGTGTGGCTCACACTTTATGGGGACATATTTCAAGTACTGGACAAGCGCCGGTGGACGGCCCTCACATAGGCCCTTGTTGATGAAGAAGTCGGGATGTGGCTTTTAAATTGAATTTTCTAATCTATTATGTAATTTGTATTGGACTTTTAAAATTGTATAAAGGGGTTATGTAATAAACTGTTATGGACTAATTTGTGTAAATAAATGAATGGATGAGTATGGGAAGTGATTGGATGGTTAAAGGTTGAAGATTGGAAAGATTTATGGAAAATCTAGACTCAAATACTGCCACCTAAGTGATTAAGTAATGGTACCACGTTGTCGGATGACCCAGGTACCTGTACCTAAACCTATAGGCACCAGTACCTGGATTCTAGTGGACTCAGGTACCGGTACCTAGGCACCAAGTACCGGTACCCCGATGGACAGTGGGCTCAAGTACCGGTACCAAGACACATAGGTACTAGTACTTAGAAAACAGTAGGCTCAAGTACCGGTACCAGTGTATAAGTAATGGTACCTGACAAATAGAAGGCCCAAGTACCGGTACCATGTATCAGAGGTACCGGTACCTTTTCCCAGAATTTAAAATTTTAAAATGTAACCCTAAAGGGCCTTCAAATCTTGAAAACTTTTCCCTGGATGATAATGTATAATAATAATTCTAATCATTGGGGTTTGGACCTTAGAATGGTCCCCTGATTGTTGTATGCAGAAGTTATGGATTGGTTAGGGTTCCTATACAAAGGATACTATGTCTAAAATTTGGTTTGGGTTATGTTCCCGGTGAATGGGGTTTAATGATGTGGTATTGGGTTATGTGGTACTCATGACTATTCTTCCACAGGTTGATGGGTGATCAACGGGTTGAGAAAGGACCCCCGAATTTTGGGGCGTCACACTTCTGTCCTTGATTGTGATGCTAAGAGGAATTCACTCCCCTTCGGGACTTTAGTACGGATATTTGCACGGACTAGAGAGTGAAGATTAAGTTAGACAGGGAGGTGCAAAAGCCAATGGGGTTCTTGACTAAGGTGTCATTCCAGAGGAGCCAGGGCTACACTGGAAGACGAGCGGCAAGAGAGGAGAGACCACCGGGACATGGGACTTATGAGGTGCAAGATGCTTTGGATGTCGAAGACGAGAGAGAGGCAAAGGAGGCCCACGCTGAGACGAGTGATAGGAGGACTCTACGGATGATCATGCTCAGCATTGAGGCAAAGCAAGATGAGATCCTCCATTGTTTGGGTGGTGGGCGAACCAGACCTTTGGACGCTTGAGTTGCTAGTGACTGTTTCCCCTTCCCTTTTGACCTACCATGTGTTTTGTTATACCTAGACAATTTAGTGTTTTGTCTTGTAAATCTTGGGATATTTTGAATGGGTTTTGTTAGTTTGAATTGGATGTTTTTGCGATAGTGATCTTGTTAATGCATTTGATAAATTTTAGTTATTACGTTGTTGTTTTCCTTCTTTAAATGGTAGAACTATTATGATATTAAGATTACTTGCTAGAATGACTAAGCACAGGGCTATCTTGACACTTAATCTTACATTTTGGGTTGAAAACCTCATTTCTTTGAAAAAAGGTATTTTCTCTATGCTTAAGTGTTGAATGTACATTGATATTTGTTACTCTTAAGTAAGTGCAAGTAAGTGCAGGCTAGTTATGCTTGAATACGAAATTGGGATATTACCTGCATTCGTTGGAAGTCTGACACAATTAGTGGAGATAACGAAGAACACTGTGGCAAGCCTTGAGCCTTGCTATGTTTTTGAGAGAAAATAACACTTACTCAAGTAAGGTTTTTCATTTTCCATTCTTGAATAATCTTATTAAGTTTGTTTTGATTAATGCAAGTATAGCAGTATGTTGATGTATCCCATAACAATTTTTCATAACTGAAATACATGCGCACTGGCTTGAGAAAGGATAATAGGCCTTTTGTGTATTATTTTGACAGCCGTGATTGAGCCAGCAGATGAAAAAAAAAAAGAGAGGAGATTTTCTTGTCTTAGCCACATCTTTAACCAAGCCATGTTTTAAAGAATCACAGAATTGTATCGTAGAAATGCTCAGAACGTGGTTAATAACACAGAAAGTTGGCAAGAATAAGTAGGAGGAACAAGGTTGGAACAATAGACAACTTACTGTTGTACTAGTACAACTTATACCAGTATGAATATAAAAAAAATAGAAACTATGGGGTTGAGAAAGTAAGCTGGCAAAAGTCAAATGTTTAAATGCCAAACATGATCAGGTGTTGCTACTCAACAAGAAAAGAAGGATCGTGATAGAAAAATGATATATCTTGGGATAACCCTTTTTGAATCCCTTGATTCCTTCAATTCTTTAACCCACACCCCCAAGGCCACATTACAACCAGGAAAAAGCCCTATTTGATTTTAGGTCTGGTGCGTGTGTATGAAGCTGATTAAAATTTTGGGTATGTAAATAGCATTGCTTTATCTGTATTGATATTATTCCATGAGATTATGCCAAATGGGCTCCTTTCTGGATTCCATTCTCCTAATTCTTGTGCCTATGAAAAATTGCTTTGATCAACCTTATTCTACTCACATGTCAGTTTGAGAGAAAACCATTAAAGTCGGAGGGAATTCTTGCTGAGGGCATTCTAAGAAAGGCTTGTGAAATTAAAGCTACTCATGAAAGGCTATGAAGAGAAATGTTTGTTATATAATGATTCTTGTCACTTGAATGATTATTCTTCCCACGGGGAGTTTCAAATGTCAAATGTAACATGTGTTTATTCTTGCATAGAGTACATATCTAAGAATAAGAAGTGTGGGAATCAACTTAAAATTGAGGGTTGGATATTTCGATGATCATGTTGCTAACTCACTCTGATAGGAAATTTTACATATGCATAACTATTCAACTAAATTTTGTAGGTAACTTCATTGAAAACTTTCACGAGACAAAACTTGTCCACTAGGGGAGACCTAGGGGTTTAACGGCTTGTTGCATGTGCTAAATGCAACCGTGTGAGCTACGTAAATGGCATCGTAAATGTGAATTTATTTTGATGTTTTATATTACTAGGGACTAGCAATATGTAGGTTGGGGGTGTGATTCATAGTTGTTACATTTTATTATGCTTTATAAGAATAATTATGCTTTAATTGTGTTTAAGTGATAATATTTTAGGACAAATGAAGTAAAACGGTGTACGGGCGATGATGTCACATTTCCAAGCATTACACGTGTTTTGGAAGCAAAAAGGAGAACTCAAGGAGGGAGAAATAAGCTGCATGCCAAAGTGGACTTTGTTCCCTCGTTCGAACGCAATCACACTTTCGAACACGACATTGAAATCAGACATGATCTCTAGGGGACTGCTAGGGAGCTGACACGTGGCTACTGACTGCTAGTTTCAAGGATGCATTAATGAGCACGTTCGAATTCCATTAACGTTTGAACGCATTTCAGAGAGAAAAGGCACCCCGTTCAAATTTCAAATCATGTTCAAACGCCAATCCAAAACAGAACCACTACAGATTAGATTTCCATCCGGATTTTCTTCCCTAAGCTTGGACTTTAAGGACCTAAGTCTGTCATTTACCTTCCTCCTTTTCCCATAAATACCACCCCTTGGTCATTGCTTTAAGACACCTTTTTGGAAGTGGAAATATCCCTCCAAAGTTACTAGTTTTCTTCTACTTGGAGTATTAGTTTCATTAGCTTCCATTTTTGTAAGCTTTCTCCTTCATCTCGACGAGTGAACCTCTCTCTCCTTTCTAGATCTTTTGCAGCTTTGAAGGGTGAGTAGTGTTTCACTCATTATTTGTTGGAGATAAGCATTGTGTTTCTTGTAATTTTACCTTTATAATTCTAAAACTCCTCTACTTGGAAGGATAAGATTTACTCTTTTTTCTAGTTTACTCAAAGTCATGAAGAGTGAGTAGTTTCTCATTCACTCTTTAGCAAGAGGTGATAGACATGTAAATTATTGTTCGGAAGTTATATTTGTGCATTTCATTTATACTTAATTTTTTATCTTTCCTTTTTATGTTGAATGATTGAATGCATCTAGCAAAGCTAAAGTACTTTGTACAATCATGGATCACCTATAGACAAGTTAAGTCTTGAAATAAGTGATTTCATTGATTCCCTGCAAGTACCCAATCTAGGTCTTTATGAAAAAATTTCAATCTTCACTTACATTTTGCTTTAACTAGTGATGGGATAACTTAACAGTTGTTAGATGATTTGTAGAGCTGCTTGCTTCTTTATAGATATGTTAAGTTTCGGCATAAACAATCCTTGCAATTCTCTGCAAAGACCTTGGAGCCATGCTCTTAATTCACACATTTCACATTTATCCTCCAATTAACCTGTTATTGACTTAGGGGTTAATTGAGTAATCTACAAGGCACAAATATAACGACCGAATGAATAAGTACATGTCCAGATCCTCAAGCTAAAGGGTGACTTTTATTTCCATCTAAGAGAATATTATATTTTATCTAAAAGATTCTATCATCATCAAAACTTCAAACCTTAAGGGTTCCAGTCACTTTGGTCTCTATTATTTTTGACTTCGAAACACCTACATTAGTTTCTTGTGGATTGAACTCCGGACTTAACCGGATTATAACTACAACTTGACTACCTGCACTTGGGTGTACAAATTTCATATCAAGTCAATTATTATTTTCAAACCTTGTTTATCTCAGAATTGGTTAACCTACTGACCATGTTGGCGCTCATCCTACATTATTTACATCTTTTCCAACATAAAGAGTATACGAGAATAGGAACAACTGTGGAAACTAGGATTTATGGAGGTGGATCAATTTGGAGGTGGATTTTTTTTTCTTGGTAAAATATTGCGAAGCTTTAAATCTGAGGTGATCATTTTTCGTCCTTTTGGGATTTCAAACTCTCAAAGTTTCTATAAAATTATTGTCACTCTTTTGTTATAATTGTTTGTCTAGTTTTTATTCGTAAAACTAGGTGTTTTGGAAGAACTCTTTCCATTATGTCTATTTTAACAACTCTTGTCCATTGGAAAAGAACAATCTTCTCTAGTGGGTTATTTCCCTATGAATGTTTTGTTTACTTAATAATACAAATTATTTTTTCAATACTTTCATTACTTCAATCTTTTCTGAAAGTACAATAAATTGTCTAACATAACTTTTTTCTCCCATCAAAGTTTTTTGTTTGTCTTGAATTTTCTGGATCCATTAGTTTTTTGCTAATATCTTTGAACTGAGCAATCCTTATCTGTTTGTTTGGATCTGAAGAACTAATTTCAAGTTTTTTAGCTTATTTATAGTAGGCTGCATATTCTACTAATAAATTGTTTATAGTTTGTTTACAATTGATTCATGATGTTTTGAAGGTTAACTTTAACTCATAATGAGCATCTTTAATGTCTACTGAGAGATTTAGATCTGAGGAACCATCTTCCATTTCTTTAGCTTAGAGCATCTCCAATTGTTACTCAAATATAAAAATGAGTGAAAACAGACTAAAAACACTTTACACTTTACACTTTACTCAAACCCATACCCAATGAAGGAATAAAATTTAATCAAATCAAGGGAGACTTATATCTTTACTCAAATCTCCAATGGTCAAATTTCACCATCTTTTAAAGATTCAATAGTAATATTTCACCTTTCTTTAACTTTGGATTTATCCTATTTTAAACTTGAGTTAGTGTGTTGTTAAATTTGAGCTTTTTTATCAGAAAATTTTGTATTAAATCAAGCTTTTTACTCAAATTTATGTTCAAATTTTATTCAATGCTAGAGATGGCCTTATTTATAGTAGACTGCATATTCTACTGCATGTTAACCTTAACGCATAATGAGCATTTTCGATATCCATGGATAAATTTGGTACAATATTGAGGTATATGATTTGATGGTTCGTATTTGATTGCATAGCATCAAATAATGATTGATCTAGATCTTCTATTCAGTCGTTTCTTAGGATGACTATTAGTGAACCTTCTATATAAACTCTTCCAAGTGATATACTCCTACATTGGATATATTTATATCCATACTTCTTCCATTTTGATTTTCAGATGCTTTGAGTCATCTCAAGTCTTTTGAAACTATGCAAGATTAGTTTCTCAACTGATTCAATTCTTTATAATTGTGAGAATTCAAATATTGATTATTTGTAGTTTCTCACATCTTTTATGATCTCTCTTAATTCGTATTCTTCTATTTCTTTTATATCTTTTTCTTTCATATTTTAGTTTGAAGCTCTTATCATTATCCCAGAATTTGTAGCCGATAAATTTGTAGACTTTCTAAATGCTACACTACTTTTTGGAATTTTTTTTAAACTATCATTTGGTGAATAACTTTTATTTTTGGAATTTTTTGCTTTGCAATTGCTTATAAAAACTAGCATCTGAGATTTTTTGGGTTGTGATAGTAATTTATGATATGAGTTGTGATTCAAATATTTAATAACAGGGTGATGTTTGTGAAAATCATCTCTGGAAACCCTCACGATGTCTCGTCCACTAGGGGTTACGTAGGGATTCAAATGCTTGTTGTATATGCTAAATGCAATCGTGAGTTCTACGGAAGTGAATTTCTATTTTATATTTTTGTCTTACTAGGGACTATAAAGGGCTAGGTTGGGGTGTGTGATTAGCCTTGAAAATATGCATTGTTATCTCGTTAATTATGGGCTAATTGAGCTGGATTTGGATGCTAGCTATGCTAAATGATGTGTTTAGGTTTTAGCCCTATTTTTGTAGTGTTTGTTCATTTTGTAGGTGAAATTTGTCAAAAATGAGGAAGTAAGAATGTAAATATGCAGATCGTATGAAGTCTGGAGTGCTTGAAATGAAGAAAATAGGAAAATTTAGAAGAAAGCCTTGCGTCTGAACCATTAAGAAGGCGCATCCAACACCAACTCTAGAGAGATGAGCAAAATCCAAAAGACTAGATGTGTCCGGACAGTTAGAAACATGCCTCCGGATGTGGTGGGCGGAATGGTTTAGGACAAGTATTTGACTCTATTTAGTCTTCTTATTCCTAATCCATATACAAACTCTTGTAAACCCTAATTGGGGGATTATCTTGCCTTGGGCCTCTCTTTTTCTAGTTTTGTTTTATGGATTGCTAAATCCCCAACTAAAGTTAGGGGTGATTATTCCAACAAAGCACTGTATTTATTTTTGATCCATTGTTCTTTAATGTATGATTTTTTTTTTATTTTAGTCACTTCATGTGTTTTAGTAAAAATGTTTGTTCTATAAAATCTCTTGATTTGTTGGGTCATGTACATTGAATGTTTTAAAGTCCCTGTAAATCGAATAACTAGTTTTTCATGTTTGAATGAATTAATTAGAATATTCATAAAATAAGTGATTTCTTATTTGTGATAAAAAAAAAGAGCTTTTAATTGTTGGAGAACTTGATTCATCGTTGACTCTGGGTACGGTAAATGTTTGTGATGTTGTAAAACTCAAGTAAATTTGAATTTTTATGAAAAAATGTATAACGGTAATTAGCCGTTACGGTACGAGTTGAAAACCCGAATTTTTCTGAAACTCGAATGACGAAATGGACCTCGCCGTTAGATTTGTCTCGCAAAATCTAGTTACCTAGTCAATTTTCATTGAATTGCGAGACAATCAGATTTTTCACATTTTATAAGGCGATCGGGCGTCATGTGACCTAAAAATGAGACGTAGAATTAAATTTTGAAAATTGAAAAATAATTTAAAGCTAGTTCAAATAAAAATATTTTGAACTTGAACTGAGATGAAATTTAATTGTTTCGGAACGAAACCGGACCCAGGAATGGAGGACGTGTGGCGCAACGAGGGCCAAGCATCTAAGGGGTATAAAATAGGGAAGAAAATCAGATTTTCTCCCCATACCCATCAGATTTTCAAAATTAGAGAGGAAGAGAGGGAAAATATAGGATTCTCCAACTTCTCTCTATGATCTACAACTCTACGTTGTTTTTAACCAAAGTTAATCTACACAAAGAGGGCTACGCCTACGTACCAAAAATTAAAGATTTTGACAAAGAAAAAAAAATGGGATTTTGGAGGAAGCAATGATTAGAGCTTGTTTCGGGTCTTGGGAGTTTTCTACAGTTGTTTTTACACTTCAAGAGGTAGAGTTCTTTTCCTAATTAGGTTTATTTTCAACCTAGGATTCCATATGATATGGGTAGCATGACTTGAGATAAATTCTCTTGTTTGATATACTCCTAATATAACTAGATTATGGGAAATGGGTATAGAGATATGCTAAACCAATCTTGCATGAATTGAGTTTGTAGAATTTACTTGTTTGGTAAATTCATGGAAAATGTGATAATTGGGCATGATTGTGTGTTACATGATTTGGTGCCTTGAAGGTGTTTGATAAAATGTCTATGTTGATGTAGTATGTTGGTTTTATTGAAAATGTTATAACATGCTTGGATATTGAGAATAATTAAAATCAATTTTAGCATGAATTGGGTATTTAGAAATTACTTGTTTGTGATTTCTTAAAAAATGCATTGATTGGGCATGTTATGTATTTACATTTATGCCTTGAAGGTGTTTGATGAAATGCCTATGTTGATTAAGTGTGTTATTTACATTGATTGTGTTATAACATGCTTCGGAGTTGGTGTTGGTATATGGATATGATATATTGACATTGACGTTGTTTATGGTGGTTATATGCTAATGATGTAATTTACCATAGAAAAGGTTGTTGGATATTGAATTGTTCATAATGTATTCATGACATATTGAACATGGTTGAGAAAACATTGAAAGATCAATATTTCGTTAAATATTGATACATCAATATATGCGCTTCCCAAAATGATGGGGCCCTGCGAGAATTGATTGAATGTTTTTTGTTTGTGAGGATGAATTAGATATATTCGGTGTGTTAATTATTGCTAAATAACCTGCGTACATGAGATAGTTTTGTTACAAACTGTTTATTCTCTAAATGATCAATTCTACGATGAAATTTCTTTACACGTACGAAAACTTGATATCGTTTGTCATATGATTTACTTCAAAATTTATCAATGCTTATTTTGGAAATTTGAGACCTACCCGTTTTTGGTTATATTTCCAGACATTGTCTAGGGTTGAAAAAGTTTCTCTACTGAGCTAGTTGTGCCCACCCTTTAATTTAACATTTTTTAGATTTAGATGCTGAGGTAGGTACCGACATAGGTGAACATGTGGATTTGGATTTTGAAGTGGATCAGGATGTGGATCTGGATTTTGAGGCGTAGTGATGGAGGATTTGATTTATTTCAATATTTATTTTGATGTTGAGAATAAGCTATGGTTTGTCTTGATTTCAGTAGCTAGATATAAGTTTCATTTTAAATAATGTTGAGGTTTTTGGGTTATATCTTTTTTCATGGTTGAATTATAGTGTTGGGATATTTTAAGATTTTTAGTTAGATGATGTTTGATATTGTTGTTTTGACTTATTGAATAGTATTTTAGGTATGATCTCATGATTTTAAAGGTTATTAGTTAGATCACATCAGTTTATGAAAATGGTGCATGACATTACCTTTTGTAAGCATTGAAAGATCTTGGGAGGTCTTTATGATGTAGCCTTATAGCTTGGACTCCGTTCTTCTTCTAACTTTGGATTTTTCTCTTGGTAGCTTCAGGACCGTGGACCTAGTTAAGATTTACATTGTGACTTCACGAAATTAACTAATTACAATAAGCAATTTGCTAAAAAATTACCTATTACATTTACCTTAAATTTTATTCTTTAAATATTTGTTCAGTATACATTTTGAAATATTAAGATATTTAGCAATTTTATTAGATTAGGTTGCTTTCTTTCTTTTTACAAGAAGTATGAAACTTCAAACTCTGCTTACCCTCACGGATGTTGGAAGGTCAAGCTGCATTTGGACATTTTTAGTCAACTTAGTTACAATATGTAGAGGATTATTACGTATTGAAGAGATTTTATCCTCTGAATGAACATGCTAGGTACAAGGATACTTTAATCTCCAAGTTACACCAGGCACAAGTTTTCATTTTCTTGAAGGAACAATCATCCCTACTCCAAACCATCACTTTGTAAAATGGGTGCAATTTGTTTAATGACTTTTTATTGGAAGATGATAACTTTAATCTTGAAATTTTAAAGACAACTAAATGCATGATGATTAAGTAAGTCAATGTGAAAACCAAGTATGGTGCATAAAGTTATATGTAGAGGAGATAGCGTATTGGAAACATACCTTGTCATCAAATGATTTTGGCCCTTTTATAAGCACCTCGAGTGGCTAAGGTTTTAAAATTCTAGTCAATTACTTTATGTTTATGTAATGTTATAATATATTATATGATACTAATAAAAATACCTTAACATAAAAAACTTCTGATTCACTATTTTACCCTTATAAAGAATTGTAAAGGTCATTCTATCATTGCATAGTTAAATATCTAAATTATCATCATATCTTTATGTATTGAAATCTCCAAATTATCTTCTAACATCTGTTCTAATTATCTATTATCTATGTATAAATATTGATTATATTACCCTTAAAAAATACATGTATCATTATAGTCAGCAGTATATTTTATCCCAATTGACATAACTAATTCTTAATTATGGTAAGGTTCTAATATGATTAGGGTATTGATAATTATTTTTATTTTAATTAATGAATTATAAGTAGAATCCTAATTAAATGAATTTCACAAAATTTAATTTTTCAAACATCACTAAAAAAATTTCTCTCAATCTCAAAATTATAAAAAATAGAACTTTAATTATTATTATTATTTTATCATTTTTATTATAGTTAGACCAATGAATCGTTGGGACAGAAAAAATCTTCATAATTCTATAATACAATTTGAGCGATAAAAAAATAAGTTTGATAAACTTAAGATCATATTTAATTTAGGCACACATATACCTAATACTTTTTATTAATTTTTTATGTACGAAAATTATTTACGTGCAACGCAGGTAGTGTGTTGCTAATAAATTAGAAGAGGCAAAAGACAAGATTAAAATATTGTGACATTGTGGAAAGCAAAATTTGAATTATAAAGAAGGAAAGTGTGACCAAAAGTACCACCAAATCTATTTGGTGGTTTGGACATGTGGTTTGGGAATGTCCTAATTGAAAGATGAATGATTTGCCCATATAAAAAGGAAAGGCAATAAAGGCCAAAAGGAGCAAAAGTGAGTTCGAGTCCACATCAAGTGAGGACATTTCCTTTCAAAAAGATGAGAAAATTTTCAGACATTTAGTAGGCTCACACTCCCCCCCAAATTAAGAGAAACTTCAAAAGGTGAAGTTGAGAGAATGAGTCATCCACCCATTACCGTAGCTAACTCGAGATATTTTAAGGAAAAATAAGTATGTCTGAGAAGTGAAGACCTTTAGAAGTTCATCGCCTTGACAAAGTTGCAAGTCCCATCGACAACAAAATTGGGAGAGTCACCTAAGAGGTAAGTGAGGTGAGAGTGTGAACCTCGGTGCATATTCATGAATTGCATATTATATCCTAAGTACATACATTATAAATATTTTCTTTGTTTTTGATATCTGAAAAACACAAAAAAAATAAAATTAAAAATCCAAAAAATATTTGTGATGTCTAGTTGGACATCTTTTTAGGATTTATGGTAATTGATTTATTTTTCCTTTGTTATTGCGTAGTTATGCATGTTTTCTATTTTTAGGTATTTTTGAAAAGTCCAAAAACATTGAAAAAAATAAATAACTAAATTTTTTTTTTTTTCTGTTGTTGATCATAGTAATCACATTTTGGTTTGATTTCTTGTATGTCCATCTTTAAATCAAAGTCAATGTCATTTATTTGAGACATATTATGAGATAGAGAATTTAGTGGTTATAAGTCATAGTGTATGATCCTTGAATCAATTTGTTTCACCCTTGCATGCTTGGATAGTATGTGCCACCTATTCACCATCAAGCCAGCTAGACTCCTATTATCAATTACAATTGAATTGTTGAGAGTACTATATGCTTGTTGTCATTGCTCATATGTAAAGCCTAAAGCGCTAAGTTGTTCACATTTAGAATCATAATTTGTAAAATACAGAATTCATAATTATGCAAATTGAAGCCATTATGAGTTGAAAGGATGTAAAAAAAATAATAGAAGAAAAGATTGCCCAGCCAACGAAATTGACAAAAATACATTCTTTTTTAGGGGACCATGCTCTCGGGAGAAAGTCGTGATGATTGCCTCTCGATGGAATTCCTTTTTGAGGGAGATTTCTTTAAGAAGACTGTGATTTCTTGCCTAAAACGAAATAAAAATAAAAATTTGAATTCATTTAATACAGATGGATTCTTAGTGGTGTCAAAATTTGGTTTTACACACGTTACACATGAATTGATCAAGTATGCAAAATTTGAATACATGTGAGTGAAATTGAAGTAAGTGAGAGGACATTGCTCTAAAATACATGAAAATGGAGTTCTATATTCATTAATATGTCTTAACATAATGTATGACCATGATGAAATAAGGATGGATATGTTATAATGTAAACATGTGTGATTTTCATTATTGATGACATTGTGCTTATAAATTTAAAAATTGCATAGCATTTAGATCCTAGTTTCATCCATGCATGTGCATTTAGTTTCATTTAATCATGTACATATAATCATGCATGTTTTGGAGGATCATTAAATTGATAAGAGGATTTGAGGAGGAGCATAGTGGAGCAAATTAGAGCTAATAGCTAATCTTTCAATTGAACATACAAGCTTCAAGGACCACTCAAGCAGCATACACATGGTTGGAGTGGTCTCCCTAAAGTACATGTGATAGGAATCGAGACATCCATTTTTGGTGCCTCTTCCTTCTAACATGAGTCAAACTTCTTCATCACCCTCTCCATCACATAATCTTAAGAGAAGAAGAAGAAGAAACTAGCCTAGTTGATAAGGAGGACAAAGGCTCGGGATGATGCTTTAAGGTTCCTCATTATGGTGATGGTGGAGATGATGCAACTAGAGGAGCTATTGTTTTTGGAGACTTAGATCTAGGACTCTATGGGAGCATGAGAGATTTTCTATTTGATCACTATTCATGATTAAGTACTTTTTTATTAATTTTTTTTGTTAGGTGACACACTTGGAGTCCCTATGCTTTATGGTTTTATATTTGCTTTAGACTTGAGGTTATATGTCATGTTTTTTCCTTTACTTATTCCATTTTGTCTATCCTTATCATGCTGGATGTTATTTTCTCTTTTATACCATGATTCTCTATTTTCCTTCTTACTGTTGTGATTTCGCACTTCGTGCTAAAAATGAGAAGTTGTGGGATTAATTGAGGTGAAATTTTGATGACTAGCTAGGGATTAGTTGCATGAGAATATAGTAAGGGGGAGTTTGTTGACATACTCATGGGGAGTACATTTAGAAACTTAGCATGAAATCACATAATTTTTTTTTTTTAATTTTCACTTATTATTTTCTTTTGCGGACACCAACTAAAAGGGAGAACTTGTTGTGTATTGTATTTGCTAAATCTATAAGTTCTCAACCATAATGGGCTAGTGCTAGTTATATATGTTACACATTACACTTGAATGATGTTAACATGAACATGTCCTATTCTTCTTCTTAGGATAATATTTGTAATTGACTAATTTTGTGAAGTCATTTGTAAATCTCAACCTATTTCATGGTCATGATGCTACAACGTTCAAATTCTAAAAAAGTCAAATGCAGAGAGGAGTTCAAGCTATAATGACACATCAAAAACTCTCTAAATTCACCTTCATGCTTAGGACAAAGGTAATGGCCTTAGAGGCCTAAGCACCCTTGGTTTAGTTCTAGACTTAGGATGATTAGGGAAAAATAAAATCAGTGATTAATCCGTTAACTGCTCCTAGGTGTTCTTTAAAGAAACATTTTTCTAAACCTTTATTGTGCTTTGAAAAAATAAGATGAGTGATTAATTGGACCCTATTTGAGCAACACATTTTAGTACACAACATGACAAGTTTTTATTTGGCTTTAGGCTTAAAAACCAATAGGGACTGCCCTCTACTCGCTTGCCTTCAACTAGAGTGGTCTCTGAACACCTAGGGATAAAACTGGAAAAGGCTGAATGAGTGGGGAATGGAGACTGCCCTCTGGGTCATTCTCAGGCTACTCAAGTAGTCTTGAGAAGGCTCGAGGTCATGAGGTCACTTGAGTGGTCCCTACTCATCTGATATGGTTTAAATCTTTTTTTTTTTTCATTCCAGCAATCACTACTAATTTTAGTTTACTTGGTCCCCAAGACAAACCCTATTTCGAGCATATAAAATAGAGGGAGCTTTCCCAAGGTAGGGTATCTCTTTTGTAAGCTTATTTTCCGTCTCTCAAACATTAAGAGATCCTTGAAGAACCCTAGATCCCTAAGAAACCAAAGGAAAAATCCATCTTGATACTCTAATCCAACCTTACACCTTGGAGAAGAAGATCTAGATCAAAGATCAAGCAAACCCACTAGAGAAGTGTGCATACCAGAAGTCTTATGTAATCTAAACCTAATTTCATGGTCATCAAGATTCAAAGATCAAGATCCATAAGCAATAAGGATGGGAAGGCTATCAAGCTAAAATGTCATATCAAGATCACTCTGATGCACCTTCAATCTTAAGAAAAAGGTAATGACATTAGAGACCTAGATACCTTGGTTTAATTCTAGACTCAAGATTATTAGGGATAAAAAATTGGAATTGGAAAAATTCGTAAATGACTCCTAGTTTTTTTAATTGAAATTTTTTTTCTAAACTTTAAATGTATTTTGAAAAGATAGATTAAGTCATCTATCTGGCCCTACTTAAGCAACACCCTTTAGTACTCAATAGAACAAGTGTTTTTTTTTAGTTTCTATCTTGAAAACTAATAGGGAAAACCTTCATCTCGCCCGCAGGGCTAGAGCGGACTCTAAACCCATAGGGAGACTAAATTCGAGAACCAATGGGACAACTCTCTGGCCGCTCGAGCGATATGTCATGTAGAGGTTTAGATTGACTTATTTTTCACTCCAAAAACCACCGAAATCTAGAGGTGAAGAATATGAGTTTTCTTAGGCTCCAATTAAAGTTTGTTTTCGGGGCCTATATATATAGGGCTATAGTTTTCACCTAGGGTAAACCTTTGCGAGCTAGAAAAGACATAATCCTTTCTAGAGAGCTTTAAGAAATCCTAGATCCCTAAGATCAAAGGCTAAACCATCATGATATTTTCTCTTCAACGTCATACATTAGAGAAGAAGATCTTGCATGGTTCATTATAGTGATCGTGTCCAAGTGAAGATACTCAAGAGTTCGGCAGATAATATCCGAAAAAATATATTTACAACAGAAAGAAGCATCTAGCCATGGGAAGTGATTGAGGTATAAGACTAGAGGACATGTAAATTGACTTTCAATAAAGTGGATTAGGTTCTTGGTGACCCCCAAGTGGTTCCCGACGATTTTTTCCCGAGAAGGGTTTCAACATCAACAAATTGCATGTGTTGTGGATGTACTTGTTGATTGTTTTAATTTCACACATACTTACAATTGCAAAATGTTACAATTATGTTTGTAATTTTATAATTTCCTGAAGTCTTTTTTTAATCTCAACCTATTTTATGGTCATGATGCTACAAAGTTGAAGATTCAAAAAGGTCAATGGAAGGGAGGAGATTGTGCTTCAAGCAACATTAAGAGACTCTTTGTATGCAGTGTCTTGCATAGGACAAAGGTAATGGCCTTAGAGACCTAACATTTATTAGACTTAGGTTGATTAGAGTGAAAATGGAATCGATCAATAATCCCAATATGGCTCTAAGTGATTTTCAAAGAAAAGTTTTTCTAAACCTTGTTTTGCTTTGAAAACATAGTTTGAGCCATAATTGGACCTTACTTGAGCAACACTTTTTAATGCTCAAGAGAAAAAAAAATCTTGGTTTTAGGCCCAATGTTTGCTAGCCTTTTCTAGAGGGACCATTGAACACTTAGGGAAAAAATCATAAAAGGCTGAACAACTAGGCAGTGGAAACTGCCCTCAAAGTCGCTCTCAGGTAGGTCGAGTAGTCTTGAGATGGCTCAAGTAGTCCCTACTCTACTGCTATGCTTTGAATCCGTTTTTCATTTTAGTAGCCACTGCCCTTGCACCGCTGTCCCACTGCTGGAGCGATCGTTTGCAAATTTGTGTTTTCTTAGTCTCCAAGACAAACTCTGTTCTAATCTTATAAATAGAGGAAGCCTTTCCAAATTAGGGTATCTTTCATGTGAGCTTATTTCTTGCCTCCAAACTTTGAGAGATTGGTAAGCAACCCTAGATCCCTAAATCCATCTTGTGATTCCTATCCAAACTCACACATTGGATAAGAAGAACTTGCTTGGTTCTATCAAACCTATCTATTGAGTGTGCATACCAAGGATCTTAGTGGAGAAAATACCTCGAGGCCTAAACGAACCGTTCAGTAGGGAATTCAAGTGAAGCTATCCATAACGTCGAAGAGAGATTTTCAGCGGAGAGGTTTAGTGAAGGAAATGAGCATCTTAACATGGTATTGGTTGAGATATAAGTCTTGAGTACTTGTAAACTAGCTTTGGGATAGTGGATTAGGCTTTGGTGAACCTTGAATGGTTCCCCGCAATTTTTACTGAGAAGGGTTTCCGCGTCAACAAATCATTTATGTACTTTATTGTTTTATTTGTATACACTTCTGATTTGTAGCACACATGGGCACTATGTGTTTATTGATTTGATTGTTAGAGCATTCATATCATATATAGTGGTTTTGTTGCCTTGGGTTGGATCACAATGAGAGATTGAGTGTTGAACATTAAAATCAAAAAATCCATTACATCAATCTTCATGGTTAATTGGGTTGTTTTTGTTAAGGGATTCTCAACTTTAATTATTTAATTGAATTTTGAGAAGAGATAATTATGGTAAATATAGGTTAAATTGGTGGTTGTCCAAACAGAATTTTGATTAACCTATTCTAATCCCTATACAAACTCTAGTGTCTAGAACCACAGTATCTTTCCCCCAAACAATTGGTATCAAAGAGTGGTTTCTTTGAGGATTGCATATAGACACATTGTAGGCTTATCTTATTTTTGCCTACATACCTAGATGTTTGTTCCTTGATATCTATTATGACTACCAGTTAGTTTCTAATGGATTCTCAAAAGGAAGGAGGTTCAATTGCACGACCACCACTTTTTGATGGCACGAATTATGAGACCATTTCTAAAATATATAGATGAGTGGTGTGGATATATGTGCACGAATGATGGACCCCTCCTACTACCACCACTCTAGTTGAAGGTGGTGAAATAGTTTTTGAACCAAATCCCTGAAGATGATATGCCTGAGCAGGGTGGAACTCAAAAGGCTTAATGCAATATTAAATGTCGTGATACCAAATAGATGTCTCGGCTTCAAAGGTACACCTCACAATTTGAAGTGTTGAGGATGCAAGAGGAAGAAACTTTTAGCAAATTTTATGTTATTATGTGATGTTGCCAATCCTTGCTTTACATTAGATACCAAGATTGATGACGCTGCCATTAAATGGAAAATATTAAGATCTCTACCGGAGAAGTTTCATGCTAAAGTGACCCCCTTAGAAATGAGTGTCAACATGGAGTCGGTGTTGGTGGAAGACCTAGTTGGGTCTATTTTGACCTATGATATGAATCTCCCACCACCTAAAAAGACAAAGGTGTAGCTTTAAGTTCTAGATGAAAAGAAGAATATAAATCCAAGTCACCCCACTTGGGGGAGGAGGACATAGCCTATCTTACATGGAAGTTCAAAAAATACTTCAAAATTATTGGTGTCAAGTCCTCAAGGTCAAAAGGGAAGTTGAGTAGACCTAAAGCTCCTAAGGTGGGAAAAAAGAAAGGGGGAAGAACTTCCCGACAAGATGTTGAGAATTAAGGGCAACTGATCCAATGTTATGAATGTCAAGGTTTTGGACACATGGCTGTGGAATGTCCAAGTGCAAAGAAGAAGGACATGCCCAAAGAAAAGAAAAGAGCCATGAATGCCAAGTGGAGCGATAGGGAAAGTGAGTCCATATCGAGTGAGGACTCCTCTTCTCAAGAAGATAAAAAGAATTTTAAATCCTTCATTGGTTCATATTCCTCTGCCCCTAGAGAAACTTCGAGGGGTGAAGTTGGTGAAGGTGGAACAAGTCCTATCACCATGGTAGAAGACTTGGAAGAAGAAGTCCCCACAAATAAGGAGGATTTTGAGAGTTTTGAGGATATACAAGATGCATATGATCAATTGTATAAGCAATTCCTCAAACAACAAAAAAGAGTGCGAGTCTAGAGTGGTAGAGTCAACACAAGTGAAGAAGACCGAAAAGCACTCCATGTGGATTTAGTGAAGTCCAATGCTCATATTTGTAGTCTTGAAGAAGAGAAGAATTCTCTTCAAGAAAAAGTGAACTTCCTTGACAGAGTGTCATTGTCTAGTTGAGTCCAAGAAGTGCCTTGAGTCAAAATTGATAAAACTTGATAGAGACCTCCACGACTCACAAGAACTCTCTAAGAGATTGTACCTTGGCTTCGAAATTCTTGATAAAATATTGTCTATATGGAAGAGTGTTGATGACAAGCGTAGTTTAGGCTATACAAATGAACACACCATTTCCACTCCCTCCAAGACTGTGTTTGTGACGGGTAATCCCAACCCATCACCCCCACATGTGAACACAAAACCACTGCTTGACCTCAAAAGTGGGTAAATAATAAAGTGGGTCCCAAGCGCAGGAATGTATATCATTTAGTAACTCGATCGATTACCGAGGTCGTCTCCTCGGGAAAAATGATGGACAAATTCGAGAGGTGATATAAAAATAAAATAAAAATATCTTTGAAGGTTGACAATTTTAGTAATTAACTAAGTTAAACTAAAAATAAATTCAATAAAAGAAAGAATCAAATAATCTTTGAATTTCATCTCACCTATGAATAAGAGTTTCTACCCTAAATTTATAACTTGTCTGTTTTCATATTCAAACTATTTCAGACGAATGATTTTCAACTAAAAACTTGGAAAGAAGTAAAATAGAAATTGAAAGATGGTTTATGATGAAAGAATCGATACTCTAAAGGTTGCAGGAAACACCACAATTATTTGTACTAAGTTAATTGCATACAAATAACAAGGACGTATGCAAACCAATAGGTCTTCAAAAGCATAACCTATTCAATTAATCACATAAATGTTAAAACCCTAGTTTAAAATATAAACCCTAATTCATAGGTTGGTAATCCCTCCTACAATTATCTGGAACGTAAATTACTCACATATAAAGTAAATTGAAGCAATTAAAGAAGACATATAAATAAAAACAAATAAATAAAACTTGTATTGAAATAAACTTGAATGAAGAACTTTATATTTAAAAGGGTTAATTGCACTGGAGGTCCTCAAAATATAGAGTTTGTCTCATTTTAATCCTCAATGTTTCAATTGCATCATTTTGATACCTGAAATATTGAATTTATTTATATATGGTCTCTCAAGAAGACAGTATCCAGATTACTAACGATTTTTTATCATAAGCTTGTCACATGATACTTAAATATGGCAAAAAAATAATTTGGATAACTATTGACCAAATTTCTACTCAACTTTTGGTTAAATACCTATCTAAATTACACAGTTTTGATCACGAACTATCCAAATTTTGGTCAAAAGTTACCCATATTACATATTTTTTTGTCAAGAACTACCCAAATTTTGTTTAAGAGCTATCAAAATTATTTTTTGTCCATATTTAGTTATTATATGACAAGTTTATGATAAAAAATCGTTAGTAATCTGAACGTTGTCTACTTGAAGGACCATATATATAAAAACATATTTAATACTTCAGGGACCAAAATGATGCAATTGAAATATTGGGGATTAAAATGAGACAAACCTCATACTTTGGGGACCTTTAGTGCAATTAATCCTATTTAAAACAAGGAATTAAAAGTAATTATAATAAATAAAATACCCTAAATAAAGAAGACCTTGTGCTTGCAAAGTAAAACTAAACTAAGACCAATGAAGAAGAAGGAGGAGCAGCAGCAGAACTTCTGTCTAGAGCTCCCAACGGTTGATATTTATAGGAAAAACAAGGAGATATATATATATATATATATATATATATATATATACAACTGATTTTCTAGAGATCATCTTTCCTTTTATGTCTATCTCTTATTCCTAAAAGATCTCCGAAAATCTTCGAATATTCAGCAAGTCAAAGACTGGGAAAATGAGTCATTGCCAAAATCTGATGTCAACCTACCGATAAAACATTCTTCTCCTACCGGTAGAATCTCTATTTGTTAAAGCTTCTGAAAGCACTATGGCTTTTCTTACCAGGAGGATTTCTCTGAAAAATTTACTATAACATTTCCTACCGGTAGAACATGTACCACCTACAGGTAGGACTTCTCTGATGAAAAAATGCAAAGTACTGTGAGCTTTGCTACCAATAGAACTTCTATTATTCTTCCAAAATTGATCTTCAAGGCCTAGGCTTCATCCATTCCCAAGCAACTTAATCTCAACTCATTTCTTGCCATTAAATAAATGCTTAATCTTCACATTTACACCTAAAATACCTGCAACCTAGAAATTGAAGTTTAACATGCAAACTATACTAAATAAAACGAATTAGTACACTAGCAAACCTAAAATGAATATGTTAAGCTATAAAATAATGCAATGTTGAAGTCTTAACATCCACCAAAGACTAAAAATGGTAAGGGTAAACAATTTAAAAAGTCAGTTATTAAGAAAACTCAGGCCAAACAATTTGTGTGTTTTACTTGTGATGAGCATGGTCACTATAGTTCACATTGCATGAGGAATAGGGAAGACTTAAATAAGAAGATCATGAATCTATTGTGACGCCCCAAAATCCGGGGGTTTTTTCTCAACCTGTTAATCACCCATCAACCCGTGAAAATACCCGTGTATGTCGTATGACCCGACATCACGTCATTGCATTCCCTTCACTGGGATCATAACCAACACAGAGTTTGGACAGAGTCTCCCTTCTACCGGAGCACTACCAAACGCATAACTTGTATGCATATAATCACCTAACCATTCCAAGGTCCCATATCCATCAATTTACCATCAATATTACTCCATTTACATCCCTTGAACAAAAGGGTTCAAGGCCCGAAGACTTGGCAAAGTTATTTTAAATTTTTGAAAATTTTGGAGGAGCTACAGGTAGCTCGTGTGAAAAGAACTACCAGTACCTGTGAAACGAGCTACCAGTAGCTACCCACTGTCAGCGAGCTACCGGTAGCTCAAGACTTGCTACTGGTAGCTGAGCTCACTGGAATATTGCTACTGGTAGCAGGGCCCAGTTTTCCCCCAATTCATCCTTTTTTCAATTTCAACTCACCCAATCTCATACAATATTCACCCAAACTCATATAACATCAAATTTTTACACAAAATATAGTTCATATGAGTTCATTTTACAATCATTTATACAATGTTATATAACCAAAACTAATTACATAATTGATTTACAAAAATGCAACTTAAAGCCACATTCCGGTTTCTTCTCAACACGGACCCATGTGAGAGTCATCCACCGACGCTTATCCTGAATCTGAAATGTTATTCCCATAAAGGGTGAGCCACTCTAAATAGAGTATTTCCTAAAGAGGTTATTCCCCAACCCAGATGTATATGAAATGTCCACATGCAATTCAACAATCAAACAAGCATTCATCCAAGAACATACCACTTCAAGAAATGAATGACACAATATTATGCCATGTTATGAGGTGAGATTCACATATGCAATACAACTCGAGCCTTCCCCCGACTCTAATAACACATGCAATGCCATGAGTATGTATCCGAGCATTCCAAGCCCCCGCCATTGATGTTACATATCCAATAACCATTTATAAATTCCAGGTCTTTCTTGGGGTGGGTATTTATGGATTTCCACCAATGGGCACCCAATCGACACGACATTTATGGACTTTCACCAACGGCTCCGCATATACCGACATATTTTATGGACTTAATACCAATGGAGTGCATATCCAAATTATCGGGTCTCGCACCCCAGGAATAATCTAACCCTTCTTGCTATCCCCGATCCTATTTTCAGTGCAACACGTGCGACTCAATCAAACCTTGGTTCAACTTTTCCAAGTTCACGCATCATCCACCAAGAATGATGTTTGATCAAAACCATGCACACACCCACACTTATGCCAATTTCTCATGAATGTGATGCTGCCCGTGCATATCCAATGTAATGAACAATTGCATTTCATATCATTATGCAACCAAGTTTTCAATTATAATTTCACATCATGTTCAACCAATGGGCCTTTGGTCTAATGGTACTCCTTACCTTATGAAGGCTTTGTCTTCTTGAGATCAAGGGTTCAAGTCCCCTACCCCTATCCCCCCCCCCCCCCCCCCCCAAAAAAAAATTATAAAAAAATTATAAAAAAAAAATGTTCAACATGTCATGAGCACAACATGTACAATTCCAAATCCTCAATGTAACTTATATCATAAAGCATATAATTACATTCCAACATTATCAAAAAATATGTTATATAAATTCCATTCAAATAACATACTTAATCCATCATAGGCATTTTGTCAAACACCCAAAATGCACAAAATCATGTAAACACATAATCATGCACAATTTATTAGATTCTCATGAAATCACCAAACAAGCAATTTCAACAACCTCAATTCATGCAAAATTAGTTTTATACATTCTTATACCTTTTTTTTCATACTCTAGTTACACTATGAGTATATTTAATTAAGAGATTTCATCTCAAATCATGCTATCCATTTCATACGAAACCCTAGGTTGAAAACAAACCTAACTAGGAGAAGAACCCTATCTCTTGAAACGTAATACGGGTGGTAGAAATTCCCAAGAACCCAAATCAAGCTTCAAACCTTGATTTTCAAAAGTGTCGTCTTTGAGACTTTAACAAAATTTTTGATTTTTTGTACATGAACATAGCTCCATTGCGTAGATCAACATTTGTTCTTGGCCTGAAGCGTTTCGACGAATGGTTAGCCCTAGATCGCAAGAAGAAGATAGAAGAAACCCTCATTTCTCTCTCTTCTTTCTCTCTCCCGAAAAATTGGTGTAAAATGGGGGAAAAATCTAATTTTCTCCCCTATTTATACCCCTCAATACTTGGCCCTTATTGCGCTACACATCTCATCTTTTGCTGATCCGATTTTGTTTTGAATTAATTAAATCTCATTCCGTGTTATTTTCAATATATTTTATTTGAACTAACTTTAAACTATTTTTCGTGTTTCGCACATAAAACCCGATTGCATCGTAAAACGTAAAAAAATATGACTGTCTTGGAATTCAACGAAAATTGATTGTGTAACTAGATTTCGTGAGACGAATCCAACGGTGAGGTCCATTTCTTCATCCGAGTTCTAGAAAAATTCAGAATTTCAACCTGTACCGTAGCACCTAATTGTCGTTTTACCCTTTTTCATAAAAATTTAAATTTTTTCGGGTTTACACTCACATTCACATTCAACCACATGCATATGCAACAGTCATATAACACTTTGTGACCAAGAGAATGTACCTCCATCCTCGAACAAGAACGGATAACTGGCACGTATAGTGTCTTCATGCTCTCATGTTGTCTCCTCCACACCACGGTGCTACCATAACACCTTCACCAGCCTCACGGTCTTGCCTCGTAAAACCTGCTCTTCGAATGTCTCATCCGCATCAACAACCAGCTCACCCCAATCCACCACATGTGTAGGATCTAGAGTGTACTTCCAAAGCATGGAGACATGGAACACCGCGTAAACACTTGATAAATTTGGCTGTAATGCCAACCGGTAAGCGATTGTGCCAACCCTCTCAAGTACCTCAAAGGACCTAATATACCTCAGCAACAGCTTCCCTCCCTTCCCGAACCTGACCACTCCCCTCTTAGGCATCACCTTCAAGAAGACGTGATCTCTAACCTCTAACTCCAAAGGTCGTCGTCGTCTGTCGGCGTAGCTCTTCTGTCAGCTCTGAGCCATGAGAAGACGCTTCTTTATCAAGTCCACCTTCTCCGAGGTGTCTCTAATCAAATTCGAACAAGTGGATGGTCTCTCTCTAACCTCCGTCTAACAAACCAAAGAACGACACGACCTCTCATAAAGTGTCTTATAGGGTGTCATCTGTATGCTCGTCTGGTAACTGTTGTTGTAGGCAAACTCCACTAAGGGTACGTGTTCTTCCCAACTACCCTTGAGATCAAATACGCATGTCTGTAGCATGTCCTCTAAATTCTGGATGGTCCACTCTAACTGAACGTCTTTCTGGGGAAAAAAAGTTGTGCTCATCATCAACTGTGTCCCCATAGCCCACTGGAAACTCTCCCAAAAATGGGTCGTGAACCTGGGATCCCGATCCGATACTATAGATACGGATACCCCATGTAATCAGACTATCTCTCGTATATACAACCTGCAAAATTCCTCTAGTTCAAAGGTCATCCGTACAACCAAAAATTGTGTCGACTTCGTAAGCCAGTCAACTATCACCCACACTACGTCATGCCCACGCGATGTCTGTGGAAAATGGGTCACAAAATCTATAGTGACGTGCTCTCACTTCCACTCAGCCACCTCTAAAGGCTGAAGCAACCCTACTGGTCTCTGGTGCTCAGATTTGACCTGCTGACAAGTGAGACATCTACTAACAAAGTCTCTGACGTGTTTCTTCATCCCACTCCAATAGTACTGGTGGCGAATATCATGGTACATCTTCATGCCACTTGGATGCACAGCAAAACGAGAGCAATGAAACTCCCTAAAGATCTCTTCTCTCAGATCCGCAAACTGGGGAACTACAACCCTTTCCCTGAACCGAAGACTACCATTTGTGTAAATGGCCCAGCCCTCGTCACCTATTCCTGACTGTACCCGATCCCTAATAGACAATATTTTCGTTTCCTGCCCCTACGACTCAATCACCCTGTTCAGTAGGGAAGGCGTAGCCACCAAACTCCCCAAAGTACCCTGAGTCTGACCCTTGTAGTGTAGCCTGAACTGCCCTACAATCTCGAGCATCTGCCATTCCCGGGAAGCTATACTAGCCATGATTTTTCGTGACTTCCGGCTGAGTGCATCAGCCACCACATTTGCCTTACCGGGATGGTAATGGAAAGTGAAGTCATAGTCCTCCAAATACTCCATTCACCTGCGTTGATGCATGTTGAGGTCCCGCTGAGTGAAGATGTACTTCAGACTCTTATGATCCGAAAACACATCAAACTGCTCCCCATACAAATAGTGACATCATGTCTTCAAGGCAAAGACGACGGCCGCCAACTTCATGCCATGAGAGGGGTAGTTCTGCTCGTGGCTCTTTAACTACCGAGAACCATAAGCCACCAGCCTCCCAGATTGCATCAATACACATCCAAGTCCATCCTTCAATGTATCACAATATACTATGTACCTCTGTCCCCTCTTCGGAACTATCAAAATAGAAGCTGAAGTAAGCCTCCTCTTCAACTCCTAGAATGCCCTTTCACACGAGTTATCCCATTGAAACTTGACCTCATTTTTGGTCAATCTAGTTATAAGTTTAGCTAATCGAGAGAAGTCCTCAATGAACCTCCTGTAATATCCTGCTAATCCCAAGAAACTACATATCTTGAAGACTGACTTGGGCCTCTACCAACTCATGACTGCCTCAACCTTTTCTGGGTCAACTGACACACCCGAAGCCGACACCACGTGTCCTAGAAATTTTACACTTGCTGAACTTGGCGTACAGTCGGTAATCTCTCAAGGTTT
Organism: Ilex aquifolium; assembly: GCA_951799425.1. Classification (NCBI taxonomy): domain Eukaryota; kingdom Viridiplantae; phylum Streptophyta; class Magnoliopsida; order Aquifoliales; family Aquifoliaceae; genus Ilex; species Ilex aquifolium. The sequence continues at coordinate 15,254,241 of OX637395.1, forward strand.
AGAGAATAACCCTCAAGTGACCCTCGTGCTCCTCCTCCGACTTGGAGTAGATCAGGATATCATCAATAAAGACCACGACAAACTAATCTAGGTAGGGTTGGAACACCCTATGCATAAGATCCATGAATTTCGCCAAGGCATTCGTCAATCCAAATGGCATCACTGTGAACTCGAAATGTCCATATCGCGTCTTAAACGCTGTCTTAGGGATATCTGCCTCCCTAATCATCAACTGATGGTATTCCGTGCGTAGATCCATCTTGGAGTAGACCCGTGCCCCTCTTAGTTGATCAAACAACTGATTCAACTGTTGGTAATCTATACATAGTCGAAGGGTCTTGTCCTTCTTCTTGAAAAATAAAACCAGAGTGCCCCAAGGTGAGGTACTCGGTCTAATGGAACCTTTGTCTAACAATTCTTGCAACTATACATTGAGTTCTTGCAACTCTACAAGTGTCATTCTATGTGGAGTCATAGAAATGGGAAATGTACCAGGTTATAACTCAATGGTAAAGTCTACATAGTAACTCGTCCGGAAAAACATTCGCGTACTCACAAACCACCCAAGGTAGACCCAACTGTTGTCTCGCCTCGTCCTCCAGGGTAAGGCTCGCAAGCCAACCCATCAACTGCTCATGCCAACGGGAATCATATATTAGTTGGGGTAAAACATCATATTTTTTGCCCTGAAACTTAAAACAAATACCCTTCGGTGTATAATCAGTGACCTTCTTCTGATCACAATCAATGACTACTCAATGTGCCACCAATCAATCCACCCCGAGGATGACATCAAACTCTGACATGTCCATGGCCCTAAGGTCCACCATGAGTAGAATCCTCGGGATATCTAACTCACATCCCCGACATATCTGATAAATGCATACCCAAACTCCTAGGGGTGAACTCAAATGCAATGGCTCTTTCAAAGTCTCAATCTCTAAGCCCAAGTCTTTTACACATGATGCAAAAATGAATGAATGTGATGCACCAGAATCAAAAAACACCCTTGCCCATAAGCGAGAAAGTAAGAATGTACCATGAATCACCGATTGGTCCACCGGCTCAATCTGAGTAGTGATAGTGTAGACTTGCCCCTGGGTCCCTAAAGTCCTGACCTATAAACCTTGTCCTCGGCCTCAGCCCATGCCCTTGCCTATCTGGCCTGATTGCGGAGTCCCCGCTTGTGAAGTGGTAGGGGCGTGTGCGGCACCTTGGAACTAAAACTGACTTCCCTGACCCATAGTAAAATAGGGAGGAATGAAGAATTTATGTGGATGTCCCACCGATGATTGGGACTAAGATGCTCCAAAGCTCTGTGATCCCTGCCTCTTAGGACAATCCCGCTACATATGGCCCGATTGGTAACAATTGAAACAAGTCATCTGGTCTGCCTGATTGGTGGTCCTGGAATTTCTCCCGCCTTGGGAGGATTGACCTTGGCCTTGGCCTTGGTAGCCGTAGCCCTGTCCTTGATATCCTTGTGGGGTAGAAGTCTTCTACTTCTTCCCTGAACTAGAAGAAGAAGATTGACCCTCCTTCTTCTTGTCCTTAGCACTCACCTCCCGGATGTCCCTTGCGTCTTTCACCTCTCTCTCAATGGGCATGGCCGTCTCGACCATTGAGTCCAAATCTTATGGGCGGTGGCCCACAATCTTCCTCCGGATGGACAATTTCAAACCATCCTCGAACCTCCTCACTTTGGCCAAGTTTGTGGCCACATAATCGTTGGCAAAACGGGCTAACTCGGTGAACTTAGCCACGTATTTCATCACTGTCATAGTCCCTTACTTCAAATCTAGGAATTCCTGGACTTTTGTTTGCCGAATAGTCGACGGGAAGTACTTGCCCATGAAGAGCTCACAGAACTCTCCCCATGTCATTGCCTCTATGTTCTTTGAAGCTCTTACCCAATCCCACCATAGATAGGCCTCTCCCTCAAGCTGAAACGTAGCTAAACTTATCTTAGTGGCATCGGACGTGATATCCATCGCCTCTAAGAACTTATCAACTTGTTGGAACTAATAGTCGGCCACCATCGGATCCGCCCCTCCCATAAAAGTCGGTGGCTTGTGTGCCTTAAACTTTTGGAGGTTACTCGATCCTCCTTGGCCCACAGTGGTGCTAGCTTGTGCAAGGGTAGCCGTCATTGTGCCTATAGCCTCCATGAAGGCTTGTTGGTCAAAGGTCAATGGTGGTTGGTTGTTGTTCATCCCACCTCCTCAACCGTTCGGGTGTCCCTTTCCTCTATTTTTCATCTACACACATGTCAAATAGCAATAGAGAACTAACTTAGTATCTCAAGGTAGGGATCAAATTCGAAACATTGAGATTTCTCTCCTTGTGTCACTAGTAGGGCGTGTGCCACCCATTAGTAGACAACTATACCCTGAACCTTCCCGTTCTTTCTTTTTCGACCCCCAAGGTTATATTTTCTAACCCTAGTGTCTCATTTCTATATACACTTAATCATGCATAAAATTTCACATAACCCATAACATGTAGCATTTAGAGAACACAACATGTAACGTACAATGGATGCAATGGCCTAGACCCATGCCCCGCAAGCCCTAGGTAAATCGAGAACCTAGCTCTGATACCAAGTTGTGATGCCTCAAAATTTGGGGGTCCTTTCTCAACCTGTTGATCACCAATCAACCTGTAGAAATACCCATGTATGTCGTATAACCCAACATCACGTCATCACATCTTCTTCACTGGGATCGTAACCAACACACAGTTTGGACAATCTCCCTTGTGTCGAAGCACTCCCAAACGCATAAACTGTATGCATATAATCACCTGACTATTCCAAGGTCCCATAGCCATCAATTTACCATCAATATTACTCCATTTATATCCCTTGAACAAAAGGGCATAAGACCCGAAGGCTTGGAAAAGTTATTTTAAATTTTTAAAAATTTTGGAGGAGTTACAAATAGCTCGTGTACTTGCTACCGATAGCTGAGCCCTCTGCCAGTGAAATGAGCTACCAGTAGCTTCCCACTGCAAGACTTGCTACCGGTAGTTGAGCCCACTGGAATCGTTCTACCGGTAGCTAATCAGCGTGCTACCGGTAGCTAATCAACGTACTACCGATAGCTAATCAACGTGCTACCGATAGTAGGGCCCAGTTTTCCCCCAATTCATCCTTTTTCAATTTCAACTCATCTAATCTCATACAACATTCACCCAAACTCATATAACATGAAATTTTTACACAAAATATAGTTCATATGAGTTCATTTTACAATCTTTTATGCAACGTTACATATCCACAATCAATTGCATAATTGATTTACAAAAATGCAACTTAAAGCCACATTCTGGCTTCTTCTCAACATGGACCCATGTGAGAGTCGTCCATCGGCGCTTGTCCCACACCTAAAATTTTATTCCCATAAAGGGTGAGCCACGTTCAATAGGGTATCTCCTAAAGAGGCTATTCCCCAACCCAAATGCATATGAAATGTTCACATGCAATTCAACAATCAAACAAGCATTCATCCAAGAGCATACCACTTCAAGAAATGAATGTCACAATACTATGTTTTGTTATGAGGTGAGATTCACACATGCAATACAACCCGAGCCCTCCATCGGCTCCAATAACACATGCAATGCCACGAGTATGTATCCGGGTATTCCAAGCTCCCGCCATTGATGTTACACATTCAATGACTATTTATAAATTCTGGGTCTTTCTTGGGGTGGGTATTTATGAACTTCCACCAATGGGCACCAAACCAACACGGCATTTATGGACTTCCACCAGCGGCTCCGCATACGTCGTCACACTTTATGGACTCAACACCGAAGGAGTGCATATCCAAATCAACGGGTCTTGCACCCGAGGGATAATCTAGCCCTTCTTGCTAACCCCGACCCTATTTTTAATGCAACTCGTGCGACTCAGTCAAACCTTGGTCCAACTTTCTTGAGCACACACATCATCCACCAAGAATGGTATTTGATCAAAATCAGGCACACACTGTAACACCCCAAAACACACCCTGGACGGCATTACATTCTAAAACATTCATATCATGAGAGCACTAATATAATTCCTTAAGAAACGAGACTCCATTTATCATCCACAAATATTTACAAAGTGATCCAAAAGAATAAGCCCAAATTATGGCTATTACATCTCAAAAATTAATTAAAGTAGCACAGCGGAATAAACAAAAGAAACTAGACTACACAATGTTCCCAAAAGAATGTTCTAGTCTAGTACAAAAGGAAAGGAGATCGTTCTAGGCGTCCACCTCGGGGTCCACACTCCCGTCAAGTGAAGTCTCCCAAGTAGCGGGCTCCTCGACCCTTACGTCCTCCTCAAGCGGGTAATCTGAAAAATGTTAGCGGTAGGGGGTGAGCACGAAACTCCGTAGAAAAATTCTCTCAAACTCATACAAGGTTTAGAAAAGCATTTAAAACGGTCGGTCTCATTTTTAACATAGCATAGATACATAATTTTAAGAAAACAGTGACATTTAAAAAGGATCTCAAGTTTATGTAAAAATATTACTTAAATGAAGAAACGAGCACCACATACAAATAATCATTAATGGCCATAAACAATTCTCAACAATTCTTTCGGTAGGTGGCATACTTTGTGGTAACCTCCACCCCTTTTTAGGTCATCTCTGATTCTTTCGGTAGGTGGCATACTTTAGGGTAACCTCCACCCCCTTTTTTGGTCATCTTTGATTCTCAAGCATCCTTATAAGGAACCTCTTGAGAATGGGTGAGCATCCTTACAAGGAACCTCCCACCAATTACTTCATTGTTTCCCAAGCATCTTTACAAGGAACCTCTTGGGAAGGGGTGAGCATCCTTACAAGGAACCTCCCACCAATCACTTCATTGTTTCCATTCCTTCGGTAGGTGGCAAACTTTAGGGTAACCTCCACCCCCCTTTAGGTCATCTTTGATTCTCCAGTATCCTTACAAGGAACCTCTTGAGAATGGGTGAGCATCCTTACAAGGAACCTCCCACCAATCACTTCATCGTTTCCATTCCTTTGATAGGTGGCATACTTTAGGGTAACCTCCACCCCCCTTTAGGTCATCTTTGATTCTCAAGCATCCTTACAAGGAACCTCTTGAGAACGGGTGAGCATCCTTATAAGGAACCTCTCACTCATGTGCATCACAAACAACCCAACCAAGCATACAATTCCAATATTTATCTCAATTTACAATCATTTATCCAAAATCCCCAAAATATATCATGTAACAATTCCACAACCAACAAAGAAAATACATGAGATCACAATAATATCATTTTTCTACCCAACACAAAGCACTAAGGTTCCGAAAATTCATAATAAAGAAAGCATTTAAGAAGGAAATACATCACTCTAAAAAAAAATGAGGGTTTTAAAACTAGAGAAGAGATTTCATGAGTATTAAACCCTAACTTTGTTAAAAACATGTAATCTTTGCCCAAAAGACTAAGAGATGATGATTTCATAGCATATTTATACCATTGATAGCCAAAGCATACATATATAAATACCCTAGCCTCAATGTAAGTGAGTGAGAGAAAACTCCTACCATGAATCAAAGATTCCAAAGTTCAAATCCAAAGCCCAAGCCCTAGAGATGTCTTTTCTCCTCTTTCTTCTTTCATTTATCTTCTCCTAAGGTTCTAAAATGTTTAGGGTGAGAGTGGAATGTAAGAATGGGGTAAAATGTAGTGGAAATGGGTGTTTTAAATGGTCAAATCCCGACTTTTACTATTCGGCGAGTGTCAGAGAAATCGTACCGGTACGCGGTACCGGTACGGTATAGTACCGGTACGCGGTACCGGTACGGTTAAGCTACTGGAGTAGTCGTACCGGTACGCGGTACCGGTATGGTATAGTACCGGTACGGTTTGACTGACAGATTTTTGCTCCGACTTCCAGTGCAGTCCAATCCATTCCTAAACCAACCAAATCCATCACAAACCTCTCAAACACATATTTCTACACACATATCCCCATTTTTATAACAATTATCTACTATATATATCTATATACATATATAAAAGAAAAATGCGGAGTGTTACACACACCCACACTCATGCCAATTTCTCACGAATGTGATGCTACCCGTGCATATGCAATGTAATGAACAATTGCATTTCATATCATTATGTAACCAAATTTCCAATTACAATTTCAACATTATGTTCAACATGTTATAAGCACAACATGTACAATTCCAAATCCTCAATGTAACTTATATCACAAAACATATAATTACATTCCAACATAATCACAAAATATGTTATATTAATTTCATTCAAATAACATACTTAATCCATCATAGGCATTTTATCAAACACCCAAAAGGCACAAAATCATGTAAACATATAATCATGTCCAATTTATCACATTCTCATGAAATCACCAAACAAGCAATTTCAACAACTCCGCTTCATGCAAAATTGATTTTATATATTCTTATACCATTTTTCATACTCTAGTTACACTATGAGTATATTTAAACAAGAGATTTCATCTCAAATCATGTTACTCATTTCATACGAAACCCTAGGTTGAAAATAAACCTAGTTAGGAGAAGAACCCTACCTCTTGAAGCGTAATACGAGTGGTAGAAACTCCCAAGAACCCAAATCAAACTTCAAACCTTGATTTCCAAAAATCCTGTCTTTGAGACTTCGGCGAAATTCCCAATTTTTAGTACATAAATATAGCTCTCGTCGCGTAGATCAACCTTTATTCTTGGCCCGAAGCGTTTCAACCAACGGTTGGCCCTAGATCGTAAGAAGAAGATAGAATAACCCTATTTTCTCTCTTCTTTCAATCTCCCAAAAATCTGGTGTAAAATGGGGAGAAAATCTGATTTTCTCCCTTCTTTATACCCCTTAATACTTGGCCCTTGTTGCGCCACACGTCCCGTCTTTTCCTGATCCGATTTTGTTTTGAATCAATTAAATCTCGTTGTGTGTTATGTTCAATATATTTTATTTGAACTAAATTTAAACTATTTTTCATATTTCCACATAAAACCCGATGCTTTTATTTTAGCCACGTGACGCAAAAAAATCCGAGTGTTTATTTGTTTATTTTTCTTATAAATGAAAAAACCAAAAATAATTGAAAATTAGAAATCCAAAAAGATTTTTAATGTCTAGTTGGACATTCATTTTAGGATTTATGGTGATTGCTTTCTTTTCCTTATTGTTGCATGCTTATGCATATTTTTATGTTTTTATGTTATTAAGAAAAATACAAAAACATTGGGAAAAAAAAAAGCAAAACTATTTTCTTTTATTTATTTTTCGTTGTTTATCATGGTAATCACACTTTGATTTGATTTATAGTGTATCCATCATCAAATTGGGTGTATTACTATAAGAAATATAAGGGAATAGAGAATTTGATGGGTATACGTCTTAGTAATTTATCCTTAAACCAATTCTCTTTTGCCCAAGCGTGATTAGATTGTGTGTTATTTGTGAAAATTCAAAAACCAAGTATACGCTTAATTGATTAATGACCTTACTTGACTCTAGGTGTTGGTGATAGGTGAACACATGGCTAAAAATTAGTAAAGCTCCAAATCCTTTAAAAGATGCCGAAGTGTCAATTGTGAGAAAAAAGCCCAATGTGGCCAAATTTAAAAAGGCGAGGCATAAAATAAATGGCTAAGTATCAAATGCATTTGAATTGTTGAGAGTACTATATGTTTAATGTCATTGAATTGGTTTCACACACATTACACTTGAATGACCAAAGAGGCAAAATTTGAACACGTGTGAGTGAAATTGAACTAAGTGAGATGACATAGCTTTAGGATGCATGAAGATTAAGTTTTACATTCATTAATATGTCTTAGAGTAATGTACTTGATGATGAAATAGGGATGGATATGTTATATTGAGAATATGCGTGATTTTCATGATTAATGACATTATGCATTTTAATTGTCAAAATTAAAAATTGCATTGCATTTAGATCCTTATTTTATCCATGAATGTACATATATTTGCATTTAGGTTTTACCTACACCCATGCATGTTTTTAAGGCTTGAATGATGGTTTGGACCAAGTCCATTACCAGATCATCCAGCAACAACCGGATCCACCAGCATCCATAGCGCTGTATCTAGCACCAAGACCCTATTATACTCGGCGATTATCTATATATATCCATATATAGATAACGGTGCAGCATGAATCAGAAGTAGCGGGCAAAATAGGGTTTTTCTTTCACTCTAGCTGGATGATGGGAGTGCGAAGAAGAGCGCTTACTCTCCTTTCCCTCCATTTGGATAGTGAGTTCGCTTTCTGCTTTTCAATCGGTGGAAACCAACTATAAAACTACACCTGCGGACTCTAGATCCCGATCGCTACCCGCTAGGTCTTCTAATGGATAAAATTTCACTTACGCTTGCTCTAGAATGGCCTGGGCTATAATAGAACGGATGCCGAAATATTGGTTTACTAGGCCAATGACACTCTTTCGTTAAACTCCATTAATCCCCTTTAGACGCCCTCCCTTTGCTGGAAGGAAGGACCAGGTTTAGGCATTAAATGGCTTTCGATGTATGATTGATGATGGGCGTGGAATGCTAATTCGGTAGTTGAACTTGTCCAAGAGCAGGAGAAAGTCAGAGTTTCTCAATTTGGTAGAGACTAGGGCTAGTCCCCAGTATTTGAGAGGGAACTTCACCTTACAAAAGCCAAGAGTACAAATGATTTTTCATTTTACCCTATAATTGGTGGTCGAGAATGATGGGGAACATTTGGCAAGGAAGAGAGCTAGGGATTTGATAAAAGGGATAGGACAAGGCTCCAAACTTGCCTTAGTCTCAAATAGGGCGCAAGCAAAGTTTCTGCAAAGTTACCCTACTTCAAACCAAAACAACTTGGCAACCCCCCACCTCTACTTCCTAATCTGAACCTTTACTAGTAGGGGTCTATCGGAACTCATGCTTTATTCAACCAACTGCAATCAATCGGCAACCTAGGGTTTAAAATCCCAAATAGATGGCCCTTTGCATTCCAAACACCTCCACTTGCATTCCAAGCCCCCAAAAACCCTAAACTTCATTCCCAAACACATTCTACATGATTTTCAAGGTCGATTCACTTCTTAATTTGCAATATCCACATTCGTGAGACATAGATTTCTAGAATTGGTTGATAGAGTTATATATTAAAATCTTGTTTTTTGTAGTGAAACTCAGTTTATTATTGAATAAAATTTCATCATTTTCTATTTTAATGAGAACCTATGTGGGTAAAATATTTACATTATATTAAATATATGATGTGCAGGTGTGTCTTTTATTTTACATTGTATATAATCTGGTGTGTAAAGTTTGGCTTATGCACAGAGGATCAGATTATCAGATCCTTGTATGATATGAGTAAAGGCTCACAGTCTTAGTTGGAATTGGACACACCATCAGTAGGATTGAAGTGCAATCTTCTAGCATAGTCTGTCTTTGCTATAGGAGACTGTCTAATGTTTCAGATTGTTGAACTAGTATACTTTGTGTATTAAACAAGACTGCTTTTTGAGGTTATTATGAACAAGACTGCTTTTTGAGGTTATTATCTTTTTACTTAGTAAATAAGAAAGTAAATACTTCATGGTTATGATGATTACTTAAGCTCTTAATTATGAGATATTTGATAAACACGTGCATATAATGATTGTTACTTTAATTCATCAAATAGTAAGATTCATATTTAAGTCAATAAACTCGGTGAATTGGGAGATGACATTATTTGTATGGTCAAAATTAATTATTAAAGGAAACCATAGCCTAATATTTAAATGGGTTCATGATGTCTTCTTGAAGAAGCTTATAAGTTTTGTCCATGTCAAACCTTGCAGGTGGATTTAATTATCCAATATGATAAATAAGTTGAGTGGTAATATATCAAGGATAAAAAACGGTCCATTAAATATAATTATCAGTAATTTAATTAATTAATGGACATCTATAATTTTAAACGTATAAAGATTATTAAGCATATAATAACAAAGAGTTCAAAATATAATTTTGAAACAAGGTCCGAGAGATCAATAATAAGTTTTTAGTAGACTAACTTATTATTAATAGATCATAAGATGTTTGTTCTAGGTTGACATAGAATTCCTAGGCCCATTGGAAGCTCGTCTCATATTTCTCCTTAGGGTCTCTATTGTAGCCTATATATACACGCCCTTTCTGATTCTCTCAGCCATACTTTACATTAACGTTTAGAAGTGGCAGAAAGAGAGAGAGAGAGAGAGCATTCGGAGGATTACAGTCCACAGTGCATTCGAGTTTTTGGCGTTGAAGGACATACGATAGAAGGTCGTGAGGTCCATCAAGCCGGTTGTTCGATCTGCATCAGGTTTTCATTCGTGCAGTGACAAGGTTGATCGGTTAAAGGTAAACCCTAACTCTGTATTGTAGGGTTAACAATTATATATATATATATATATATATTTGTATTCAGTTTATATACACCATCAATGGATCTTGGTACTCGCGTTCTAACATTGAACACTTAAGGGCAAAATTGAGAAAGGCTGAACGAGTGGGTAGTGGAGACCACCCTCTGGGTCGCTCAACTAGTCTTGAGATGGTTTAAGTGGTCCTGAGGTCGCTCGAGTGGTTCTTGCTCTACTACTATAATTTGAATCCTTTTTCCATTCTAGCAAACACCACTATTCCACCGCTCACCTACTACTCCAGCGATCGTTCAAGAATTTGTATTTTATTGGTCCCCAAGACAAACCCTATTCCAAGTCTATAAATAGAAGAAGCCCACCCGAGCTAGGGTATCTTTCATATGAGCTCATTTCTTGCCTCCAAACCTTGAGAGGTCATTGAGCAACCCTAGATCCCTAAATCCAAAAGCTAACCCGTGTTGTGATTCCTATTCAAACTCACTCATTGGAGAAGAACTTGTTTTGTTCTACCAAACCCACTTGTTAAGTGTGCATACTGAGGATCTTGATAGAAAAGATTGCTCGAGGCCTAAACGAATTGAGAAGCTGGCAGTTCAAGTGAAGCTATCCATAATGTCGAAGAGGGTGTTCCAACAGAGAGGTTTATTGAATGAAATGAGCGTCTTACCATGATATTGGTTGAGGTATAAGACTCAAGTACTTGCAAACTGACTTTGGGATAGTGAATTAGGCTTTGGTGAACCTTGAGTGGTTCCTCGCAATTTTTTTTAGAAGGGTTTATGCATCAACAAATCACTTGTGTTCTTTATTGCTATGTTTGTACACACTTGTAATTTTTAGCACACATGGACATTATGTGTTTGTTGTAATTTTTAGCACACATGGGCACTATGTGTTTGTTGATTTGATTGTTAGATCATTCATATCATACATAGTGATTTGGTAGTGGGTTTTTTTTGCCTAGGGTTGGATCACCGTGAGAGATTGTAATTAACCTAATCACCCCCCCTAGGTAGTGTCTAGCATCCCACGTGTTTCATCATAATGGAAGATTCACAGTATCTCTCCCCCAAACACTCACAATGTTTGATGAATTGCCACTTTGATTTTTTTGTTTAAGTCATTCATCAATTTGGGCTTTGTGAAACATAGGCTTTGGTTGGGATCGTTGTCCTGGTGAGATTGAGTGTTTATTAATCAATTGTCATATCACTACACCAATTCACATGACAGGGTTTCTGGGTTGTTAAAAGGGGTTCAAATCCATAATTGGCAAATCAATCTTTGAATTGGTAATTATAGTAGTTTAGGCTAAAATTGGTGATTGTTCAGGGTAAATTTGAACTAACCTGTTCACCCCTAGGTTATGTCTAGCATCCCATGTTTATAATCGCAAGGGACGATCCACAACACATCGCATTTTCCCATTTTGTATGTTCAAGCTATACATTGAAACATAATTGGCTCTTAAATTTAAATTTTCTTGGACTGATGGAGGAGGGGAGTATAGCAGTCTAGGAAGCACAGATACTTCCCATGGGGGTGCCGTGGCCGTATCGGACACGTGTCCGACACAGATACGGCCAGGACACGGCCGGACACGTGTCGAACACGGCTAGAAGTATCCTGAATAGTGAACTCAGTCGGACACGGCAAGGATACGTCTAGGACACGGCCAAGAATTTTTTTATTAAAAAAATAACTTTTAACTATTAAAAATTTACTTTTTTAATATATTTTTTGTTACGTAACTTATACTAAGAATGTTAATAGATGCAATGATATTTGATGAAAATAGTGGACATTTAATTTGATCTATTTCAATTTTAATCAAAAAAATAATATTTGCTATGTCTTATTATTAATATTGTTATAATATATGTTTTATTTTTAATATATTACAACTCGATTATTATTTAAAAAATATATTATATTATTTTAATAGCTGTATCCTTGCCGTACCCGTGTCCCATATTTTTTAACTTTGTCGTATTCCCGTGTCCGTATCGTATCGAATACGACACCCGTGTCCGTATCCGTGCTTCCTAGATAGCAGTGAACTACAACAGGACTTCTTCAGTACTCAGGATATTGCACATCAGAAATCTTGCCCTCACACAACCCAACAAAAGGGGTTGCCATCGCCACATCTCAGAAAAAACATTAACTCTTCTTTCTAAAGCTTCTTTACCGCATAAATTTTGGTTTTATGCTTTTGCTACAGTGGCGTTTCTTATAAATTACTAGGCTAGCCCAAACACAACCCACAAATCTCCTTATTAACATTTTTGAGGTTACTCACTTGGTTACAGTTTTCTCAAAGTGTTCGGATGTGTCCGTCATCCTCTTGCTAAGTTATATTATCATCACAAGCTAGAACCTAAAACCAGGCAATGCATATTCCCAGGAAACACACGCAGCTACAAAGGCTTCCTCTACTTTAATCTCACTTCAAATAAAACATATATCTCAAGTCAGGTTTGTTTTTTTTTTGAGTCTATTTTTCCTTTTGCTAAATAATCTTTCTCTTCTTCTCAGTCCTCTGCTCATGCCACCAAATCTAATTCCTTCTCTATCCAAGGGCCAACTCTTTCATTTCCCCTTCTATTTTCCGTTATTTACCAACTTCAAACATAACTTCTTGTAATTCACCAAATAATCTATCTAACTCAAATCCATCAATGGTTGTTTTTCACAATCTCCTCACAAATACTTTTGCCCTCTTACTCTTCCAACTCCATCTTCAAATCCAACCACCAATATCCTAAAATCTTCTCCTACCCAGCCCAGCCCTTTTGTTCTTGTAATCCCTCTTCTTCTATACCTCTTTCAGTTCCTGCTAATCAGCATCCCTTGTAGACAAGGTCCACATTAGGGATAACAAGAAAAAGATCTTTCCAGCTTACCCTTTACCTGTTGAACCAACATCCTTCACCATTCCATCCAAATCACCTAAATGGCATGCTACCATGGCTGAAGAGTTCTAAGCACTCCAAAAGAAAGTTACCTAGATTCTAGTACCACCTCCTCTCAAAAAAATATTACTAGTTGTAAAATAATTGTTTTGTTTGAAGTATAATTTAGAGGATTCAATCTCTCGCTACAATGAAAGACTAGTGTCCAAGGGAGACCATCAAGAATAAGGTCTAGATTATGAGGAAACATTTAGTCCAGTCACTAGGCAACCACAGCTCATTCTGGATGTTCCCTTAGACAATTAAATATAAAAAATGTAGTTCTCCATGGAACTTTAGAAAAAGAGGTTTACATGGTGCAACCCCCATGCATTGTTGATCTTTCTTCTCCCCATATGGTCTGCAAACTACATAAATCACCATATGGTCTGAAAAAAGCCCCTCATGGTTGATTTGAAAGATTTGCATCTCATCTCTTGACTTTAAATTTCCACCCTTCCTCAGCTGACCCTTCATTGTTTATTCGACATAAAGCTCATTCTCTCACTATACTCCTGTTGTATGTTGAAGACATTGTCATATCTCTGAAACAAATACTGCTTATATCACTTCACATATCTCTCAACTCAATGCTAAATTCGATATGAAGACTTGGGCCTCTTGAAATTTTTTAAAATTTAGAGATAATTCATCTCCCTCAGAAATTTTCATCTCTCAAAACAAGTATGTTTCTCATCTTCTCATTAAAGCTTAAATGGATGTCTACAAGTCATGTAGTATTTCTTGTGCAACATCTTCACGATTTAATAAATCTAATGGCTTACCTCTCTTTGATCCTTCTTTTTACAGAAGTACAATGGGAGCCCTTCAATATCTTACATTTAATAGATCTAATCTTTCCTTCTCTGTGAATTGAGTGTGTTCATGTATGCACCATCCAATTGACACTCATATGGTTGCTGTTAAAAGAATACTCAGGTATCTCAAAGGTACCACTTCTTTTGGTCTCTTCTACAGAGAAGCTCTCTTTCTCTCACTGCATTTACCAATGCAGATTGGGCTGGAGATCTCACTGATCGAAGTTCTACAATAGGTTTCTTACTCTACCTAGTCTCCAATCCCATTTATTAGGGGGCAAATAAGTTATACACTATTGCAAGGTCTTCATACCAAGCTTTAGCATTCACTGCAGTTGAGCTTTCTTGGCTCAGAATGCTGCTCTATGACCTTCATATTTTCATTTCTCAAAATTATCGACTCCTTTGTGACAACCTTTATGCAGTTGCATTATCTTCAAATCCTTTATTCCATGCATGAACCAATCATATTGAAATTGATTTCCAGTTGTTTCATGAGAGAATCACTCGTAAGAATCTTGATGTTCAATATGTGGTCACCTAGGATCAATTAACTAATCTATTTATCAAGGGTCTTTCTTCTTGAAGTTGCCTTTATCTCTGCTTCAAACTGATGGTTGGTTCCCCTTCCATCAGTTTGAGGGGCCTGATAAATATACCCCTACAGAGCTCAGCTGTTTCACCATCACGCACGACTACAACATCTATTTTAGAGGACCATCCTATCAAATCAAAGCCCCTGATCTCAACTCATATTTTTTATGTTAGTTTTTGTCTATCAAGCATTATTATTTTTTATACTCATCTTTGCCCTACATTATTTTGTGATTCTTCTTGTGGCCTTTTAGAGACTATTTCCTACTTGTTATAGGAGATTCATGTGTGATTAGCAGGCAGATCCCTCAAGACTAAACCAGTTACCTTTTTCAATTCAGCTACGTACATTTCGCCTCATCACCTAACCATTAGGGAGATGACATACTGGATTATGCTAATACCACAATTAGTCATCAAGTACATTTACAAGTGCTATATTAGGTGTCAATGCAAGCTTAATGTCTTGCTGTGGCAAACACTTACTGTTGCTTTCCAAAATATGGATCCAAATCATCTCTAATATTTCTTTTCGTCAATTTTGTTTTTGAAAGAAATCATCCACCATTGACAATAAGTACAAAAAATGGAATTTATATTTTCACATCTTAAAAAAAAAAAAAATATTAAGTAACTTTGTTTTATTATTGATATGATATTTTATATATTGTTATAACACATCAATAGGACCTCATTTGAAATTTTCGCCTTAAGCCCCCGATTGTATTGGGCCACCACTAGACCGACTTTTCATAGGTGGGTTATTTATTCTTGAAAAAAAATTAAAAAAAAACATTGGAAATGATTGTACTCTAAAAAAAATGATTTGATCACCCGAATAAGTTGAAATCACACCAAATAAATACCGAATTATCGTAAGGAATTGCTATTAGTTGATAATTTATTACATTAACTTATTATACTTGATCATGCTATAATTTATTTAAATCAAAAGTTATTATTTGTACTTCTTTGGTACTACATTAGAACAGCTTTGGTACCCTTTATTTTTTCCCAATTGTTCACTCATTTAAATTTGTACTTCTTAATATATTTTTGCCTATTATACTTTCACTCTTCGAATAGATAATGCAACACCTTATGATATGATAAAACTTCAAGAAATGAGCCCTTATCAGAGAAAGTATGTGTGTGCTAGCCTAGCTAACAAACTGTTGATTGTAAGAGCTTTGCTTTTTTGTTATTTTTAATGTTATTATACATATATATATATATATATAATAAAGTAGCTAAATTTCTTTATCTTTAGCTTTTCGCGGCTCAGATCTTTTTGATCCGATGGTTATAATTAGACTTTAATTCTTTTTACAATTCTAAGACTCTCATCTGTCATAAAACTTTTTCTATCTATCTATCTTATATTTTCTCTCATACTATTATCTTTTTTTTTTTGTTTCTCATGTGTTGGTTTTGTTATTATTTACTCCATAAAACAAATAAAACAACATCTTACGCAATTATTTATTTTATGAAACTAATTTAAAAATTTTATATATATGACAACATGTATTTTGTCACTTTCTTTTTAATTTGTAAATAATACTTAATATAAATAAAAAATATTGATTATAAATATCAAATAATATTTAACACGAAGTAAACCTTAGATTGTAAATTAATATATAATTTTATTAAAAAATTGACATTAATTTTTTCCAATTTATATTAAACTTTGTCGAATTAATATCAAATTAATTTTTATTGTTATCAAATTAATATTATAATTCATTTAATCAATTTTTTGGAATACTAAATTATATCAATTTTTTAGGTACTAAATCAAATTTTATTTGATTTTATTAAATTTTTTATTTTTTTGTACTAAATTTGGAGAAGGGAAATTATAAAAATAATAAATTTTTTTGGGATAAAATTATCAATTTCTGTTAGCAACATTGAAGGAAGGGGGACAGAGGGGGTCTCCATGCAATGAATTCAAACTTCAGGGGGTCTTCGTGTTATTTATAAAATGTTTGAAGGTGTCCGTGTAATATTGTCAAAACTTAAGGGATGTTCGTGATTTTTATCCTTTTTTTAATTAAACATTAATTTATTATTATTTTATGTTAAAAACTTAAGCAGTTATTGGTTAGAAGAGTTTGTTGGTAACCAAAAAAGAAATGTATGTGGGTGTATTTCTGTGTATATTTATATATGGAGGATTGAACATTTAGTGATTAAATTTATAATTATATTGTGTCATTTGGGGTTAAACGGTGATAGTGGCGATAAATTCATGAGTTTTATATATAAGTAAGATTTGATTGATTTTATTTATCGCTTAAAGATTGTGAATTTAATTGTGTTCTATTAGTATTTATTTTTTTTGCTTGAGGTATTTATTACATGGGGATATGGTGGATTGAAAATATGGTGGTTGAGTTTATAATTATATTGTGTTATTGGATTGAGTAGTAGTAAAAGTGATAAATTCGTGAGTCTTATAAATGAGTAAAATTTTATTTATTTTATTTATTGCTTAAAGATTGTAAATTTCAATAGGTTATGTTAGTATTTGTTTTTAAGAGGCAATTATATATATAGTGTTGTTTTGAGAAGTTTTTTATATATTTTTATGACAGTTCCATTAATATGGTGGTTACGATCCACGATATATTTCAAGTCATTTTAAAATAAGGATTGATATGAATATTTTAGGCCATTCCTTTCAAATTTGGATAATTGTTTAGAATTTTTTTATTTGTTGTATAGTGTCTTCAGGCACGGGTAATGACTATATATATATATATGAGGGAGAGAGAAATAAATAGTTATATTCTATATGTGGATATAAATAGATATGAGAGAGATAATTTTAATGTTGGTCAAACTCCTAAAATTTAAGAGTTGTTAGTTTTCAAATTTGTTGTAATTAAATATAACTAATGAGGGTATTTTAGATAATGGATATCAAAATAGACTTAATATTAAACAAGTTTACATGATGGACTTATCACTAAATAAGTCCACAAAGGGGGACCGGCCTCCAAATTTCACTAAACTCAATTAAAAATAAATTTGAGTAGTTTGAGCTCATGAACCCAACTCATAATATTAAAAATATACTAAAATAAATATTTTAGAAAAAAAAATCTAAGGGTTAAAAAAATAATTTTAACTAGTCAACCAAAACACACCATTCATTTGTAACCATTTTCTCTCTCTCTCTAGTAAACTAAGGCCCTCCCTCTCAGTCACTCTCTACTAAATACAAATTCTCTTCTTCTTTTTTTGTGTTACTAATTTTTTTTTTATTTCTATTACAAAAACTAAACCAAAATATTTTTTTTATTAAACTATAAAAATTAAAACCAGTAGATTATAATTTTTTTAAAATTAAAATTGATAAAATCTTCCTTAAAATCGATTATCACAACAAAAATTAGACTACTTTTAATCTAAAAAAAATTAATTTTTAAATAAAAAATTATTAATATTAAAAATAAAAAATTCTCATTTGTAATAGCCGCTTTAGGCCTCAAATAGTCTTAGGTCGCCCTACTTAATCCAACGTTGAATCCATTTAGATTGGCAATTAATTATCGTAATAAAAATAATTTAAACAATTCCGTCAAGATGGGATGATTGTATTACAGTGACTAATAAGTCAAAATTCCACATTCAAGTTTAGTAATAGGACCCGAAGCATGTAATTTTGTGAATTTAAATTTGTTATTAACCGTAAATTTAAATATAAAATGATTAGAACAACTCTCAATTTATAAAAAACCAAAACAAAAAAATGTCGAGAGAAATAGTAACTGAAAAATACATTACATACTATAAACTAGGCGAGTCAAAATATGACACGACTCATTAACAAGGAACGAATACAACACTAAATTAGAGGATTTGAGTTTTCATTAAGTAACTCATTTCGTAAACGAGTGGACCCAATACAACACAATTAATAAACGAATTAGATATAAATGATGTCAATCAAAAAAAATACACGACACGACTTGTTTATATATCGGTTATACACGACTCATACACGATACGAATTCAATATGACATAATTCGTTTGACATAAATTAATAAACAAATCTGGTATGAATGAATTACTTTTTGACACGAACCCGTTGAAATTTCACATGAACCCGCCTCATCTAGCAGCAGTGCCAGAGCTATGGTATGATCAAGAGGAACCATGCACCGCCACCCCCCCTCCACCCCAAAAAAAAATACCTCCCCAATTGTATTTTCATTTCACTTCGCATATCTTTTCTAGTTTCTAAAATTATAATCCATACCCTAAATTTATGATATTGATTTTCTATTAACCTTTCACTATTGATTTTAATACATTGCTCACTTATCCATTCAAAATAGGCTTGTAAATTATTTTAATCAACATGTTTTGTGTTGTTTTACTGGTCATTTGTTCTGCTCCGAGAAGGCGAGAACCCCTCTGTCGGGACAGATTAAATACATATAAATTACGCAATGATACTTGGTAAAAGAATGATGAAATTTAATTGTACTTGAGCAATTATAAGTTAAATTGAGCTTAAATTGTTGATTGATTGGTCAATTGGTCTGAGATTTGTTTACATCAAACAAATTTAACAAGATTAATTTCCTTTATTTTACTAAAAATAAAAAAATATTGCAATACATCACATAAAATTTTGTTGCAATAGATTCTATATACCTAAAAAGTTGATATAAACTGATGATGTACAAAACATGTTTATACACTATCTGTCAACTATTAAATATAATAATAAATGATGAGAATCAATACAAACAAAATACAGTTTAAGTGGTTCGCTCAGGATGACCTACTCCACTATGAAATACTAGGATGACATGAGTATTTTATTACTCAAGGAGTGTAGAGTGCTCAGATGCTAATGAAATGTGAAAGATGCCACCTTGTGTAGGTGGGGCTTATAATTTATAGATGTTTCCTAACAGATTGAAGCATTTTTTTTGTATCAGGTGAGGTAGTTTGGTGGAGGTGTTGCCCTTCTCGTAACAGGCGAGATAATTTTGTGGAGGTAGTGACATGCGCGTCCCATGAAATCTCTTTGCATGTTAGTTGTGGACTGAGTCTCTCGCCATGAGGTAGCTCACCTCACTCTCTCTCAAGATGGCGCAATTGACTTAACCTACCTTCCTCCTTTTTTGTGGTGAGCTTGACCTACATTTTTGAACTAGGCATGATCTGTAATTCTGGGCTGGATTCATAATTCTGGGCAAGGTGTGAACCGGGCCATCATAAACGATAATTTATGGGTTTTTTAGTCGTGGGTACAATTTTTTAGACTTATTTGAGGAAAAAATATATGGATAAATTATTTACACTATTAAGTTCAATTTTAATAACATATATTGTGTTTAGGTACAAAATTCAAATGAAATCAAAACTGTTTTACCTAAATACCCTCCCTTAAATTATGCATTCTTGATTGACAGTTATATATCTAATCAAATACGTAAAGATTTCATTAGACTCTCTCACTATCTCTCCCCTATTTTCTCTCCATCTCTCTTTCTTTCCCCATTACTTTCTCCATCTCTCCCCTATTGATAATTTATTTTCTTTTCAAATATGTAAAGATTTAATTTATTTTTTCATCTCTCTCTCCCCCTATTTTCTGTAACAATTTCACTCTCTCTCTCCCTATTTTTCTCTCTCTATTTATATCAACATTACAACAACACAATTAGACTAATCAGTTACACCAATCAGTTACAATTATCTTATAATATATCAAATAGTTACTCATGCATTCTAAAAAAATCAAACAATTACACCAAACATTATACAAATTTATAACATCAACCCAATTTTTCATTCAATTGTTTACATAAGCTAAATAGTTGCACTATTTAGTATCGCGACATCGTTACACCAATCATATATATTAAATTTAGTATAATGGTAAAGTTTTTTGTGTAATGATAAACCCAATTTGGTGTATATAATTGGTGTAACCATGTCGTGATACTAAATGGTTTAACTCTTTGATTTATGTAAATAACAAAATAACAAATTGGATTGGTGTTGTAATTTCGTATAATTATTTAGTGTAACCGTTTCGTTTATTAGAACACCTGAGTAACTGTTTAGTGTATTATATGGTAATTATAATTAATTGGTGTAATTAATTAATGTAATTGTGTTGTGTAACGTTGATATAAAGAGAGAGAATAAAGAAATAAAGGGAGAGGGAGTGAGAGAGATAGATAAAAATAGGGGGAGAGAGAGGTGAAAAAATTAAATCAAATCTTTACATATTTAAAAAAAAATTATCAATATGAGAGAGAGAGAGAATAGGGGAAAAGAGAGTGTTAGAGTAATAGGGAGAGAGAAGGAGAGAGAGTAATGGAGTAATAAATACTCTTTTAGTTTTTTTTTCAAAAAAATACACTTAGGATCAAATAAGTTTTCTTAATGTAGTTTAGCTCAAATAAGTCTAAATTTTTATACCGACTTCTAAATTACCCATAATTTATTGAATCATTCTCTATTAAATAAAATTTTTGGATACACCTTTATTCGGCATCAAAAATGAATCCGGACTGTTGCTTAACACAATTGACAGGAGAGTGTCCAACAAGAATTGACGTAAACAACGACAATCCAAAATATTCAACATAATTTTTCTATTGGGAACGGGTCCCACCGTATGGGCCAAGGAAGCAGGGTGGAAGGAGGCAGAGCCGAATACGGTGAATGTCTCCAAAACGTAAAATGGGATCTTAGTGTCCTTCCCTTGTCTTTAAAAAGGATAGTATTCGGTGCCCCCACATCAACGTCACATGAGGTGGTCTGTACTCTTCCAGAGTCCTGACTCGTCCATATTCATGCTGAGAGGTGAAGAGTGTTGGGTACACATTAATTACTGTGGGCAAAAATCAACGGCAATATGGTTGGATACTTAAGATTTGGGTAAATTATAATAACACCCCTTTAGATTGCTACAATTACAGATATATCCCCTATATTTTCTGTAATATCACTGATACCCGCTTTAATTTTTATATCCGTTTCGTAAGCTTTCCTTACCGTCAGAGACGCTGGCCACCGTTCAGTACCAACATCATGTCATGTTCCTTTTTAAATGTCCATTTTACTCTCATAAAAAACCCAACAAATTATGTATGGGAAGAGAACCATCAAATTATCTCTTTCAATCACTCATCATCTTCTTCTTCTTCTTCTTTTCTCTCTTTCTCTCTCTCTCTCTCTTCTCTCTCTCTCTCTCTCTCTCACATTAGAACCCTATTTTATGAAAATTTAATTAAGTTTAATATTCAAATAAAAATTTTAGATACATATTAAATTAAGCCCAATTTTATTTTAGTACCCCAAAAAATAAAGATTAGAATTTTTTAGATTCGATTTAAGTTTGTGGAGAATTTGTTCTTTGTTAATGGCAACACAAAACACTATTTGAGTCTATGATATTTCTAGCTCAAAAAAAAAGTATGATATGTTGGAAAAATGAGATGCAAAAAATAAGATAAATGGCAGGGTGAGGCGCGGACTAGATCGTTCTCTTAAGACGATCCGCGCCCTTTTATGAGAGAATCACAGCGCATAAGATAATAATGCGTCGTCCCCAAGATTTTAGAAATCCGTATTGCTTAATCAAAACCGTTGTAGTTCCTAACCTCCTAATATCATCCCTCAATATGTATATGGTGTATGTGTGAAGGGAGAGCACTCTCCCTCGGAATGATGTGGGAAATAGGGCAATGGAATGGTGGATGAATGAAAAGTGCTCCCCAAGCGCAATGAGTCTTTTGAGTGTCGTGTTTTACTTGGAAAAGTATTCCAAGGTCGTCTCCTTAGGGAAGGAAGGGAATTGTGTGAAGGTGATTTTGTAAAAATAAAAAGTGTAAAATCATGTAGTTGGTTTTGGTGAGTTTTGTTCTTAATGAAAATGCAAGAAAACAAGTGTTGGCTAATCTGAAAGATTCACTCTAATGGGAATCCCAAATCAACTCGAAGTCTTCCTCGAATAGAGCTTAGATGAACGATTAATTCGTGGGAAGCTAGAGATGAAATGGAGGTGAGGATCCAAGCATAACCCGTGACCAGGCCTACGGGATATCAAAGACTCACAACCGCATCCACTCTCAACCAAGTCAAACCGAACCATCGTACTCTGAGAGGAGGAATGAAAATGAGTTGAAGTGGCACACCCAATAGGAGTTCTCCCTTGGATTAACCAACTTAAAATCTAACTACTCATGGTAAAAGGAAAGAAATGCATAATGTAAAGAGACATAATGAAGAAATAAAACATGGAACTTAACTTAAAGCAAGAAAACTTGAACTATAAAGAAAGAAATGCAAAACCCATTTTAAAGCAAGAAATGAAGAAAACTTGGAAGCAACAATGGTGGATTGAAGAACATGTAACTAAACTTGAAATATACTTGAAATAAAAGAAATTACAATGCAAGAAATAAAGATTACAAGAGAACTACAACTTACTGCTATGAAATGAGTGAAGAAAATGCAAAAATTTAAGTTTTCTATCTACTATTCATCATCTTCTTCCTTAGACTACTCCTAAGCTTAGGTAGCCACCCTTTCAAAGCTTGTGTGAATGCTGAATATATAGAGTGCAGAGATTTCAAATTTCGTCCATGAGGCTCCCCTAGCCTGTGTGTGCAGGCTTCCCATCAATGGGAAGAGATTTGATGGCTTGGACAGGCTAGGCAGTCTACCCAGCAACTCCCCAGGCAGCCCCTTTCTCTCCCATCCTCATTAATGCCCTTGCCTCCAAAGTCTTGAAATTGTGTAAGGATGGCATGATTATGTGTAGAATATGTTAGGGTAGGCGTGGGAGAAGTGTAGGTGGGCCCCCCAAGAAGTTGGAGAAGACTTGCAGGAGTTCTGGGCATTTTGGGCTGTTTCAGAAGAGCATACCGGTACTGTGTACCGGTACCCCGAACTCCAGTAGGAAAATCGTACCGGTACCCTTCTACTCCAAACTAGTTTTCGTAGTATTGTCATAAATTATGATCCAACCGTCCGATTGAGCTGAAATTTTGACACAATACAGAATATATCCAGATCTACAACTTTCATGTTTTACACTTTTTCAGATTCGAAGTGGATCATGGTCGAAAATGAGAAAAACAGAGGTACTGTGTCAAAACTTTGGGAAACCAGTGGGCTAAGCCTTCCAAATTTCATTTTTCTTGGTTTCTTCACCTTTAAGCCTCCAAATCCTCATTGAATGTGTCCATCTCTTCACCACTCATTCATCCTTAGTTGCAAGGTTATAAAATCCATCATTTACGTTATAATTACCTGCAACATCGAAAATTCAACATTATTCATAATTTCGGCTAACTCTAAGTACTTAAATACAAAGTTGAGTTAAAATGCATGTAATGAGGCCATGAACTATGCAATATTTTGTGCTCATCACGTATCTCCTCCGCTAGTCCCACCCCTGCGCACGTGAGGGTCCCAAGGTCTCACTTTAACTCAAACGCTAGATAACACTAGCATATATATATATATATACTTATATATACTCAAGTACTTTTACATATTTAGTCAATGTGAGATTGAGTTCCCATACATAAAAAACACTCTTTTAGTTAAAATACTATAACAACCCCTCACTTATTTTAATAAAAGATACACTATATAAGTAACCGGGTAATAAATAGAATATCATGCATTGTAAAAGTGGCAATGTCTTTAAACCTTTACTTGGTGCTTCAATGGTCCCGTACTATAGTCAAAGTGGACTTAGCGTTTAAACGATGACTACTTGAGGGTACGTAGAACTATATCACACACATGATATTCAAGGTGTCCAAAACCAAGCTTCAAAAACCAGAACATTTTCGACCTTGTGTTTTATCCCAGTTTCTTGAGTGCTCTAGATAATTAGCCCAAATTCTCATAGGTGAGTCTATCAAGGATGTTCTCGTGGCTATAGAACTCATTAAGATATATTGATCTCATTCTCCAAATTTTCGTTACGAGATCACATGTACTTTACACCATAGGGATGGACAATGAATATAAAATTTCAACAATGATATAAATTTCATTGGTACATGTTTCACAAACCAAGTCACTCTATGATTCATTTGTCTCATTAACCTAGTTCTTGGGATCTCTAGTCCCTAGGTTGGGTATCCTCATATGTAACTTAATCGGATTGGGGTTGAGTCCAGTTCCCCTCGATGTACTCCAGATCTTTTCTCTAGCTAGAGCTTTTGTTAACGGATCGGCAAAATTGTCAGTCGATCTCACATAATCAACATTGATCGCACCATTATTCAAGTATGATCTCACAGTACTATGTTTTCTTCTCACATAGCTGGATTTTTCATTCATAGCAAGAGGGTTGATTAGGGTTTTAGAATTTTAATTTTATTGCATTGGAAGGCCACTACCCCTAACACGTGTTTACTCTATAATATCGTACAATGCATGATTAATATTTTTTTTTTAGACTTTGGTATTTGGTAAGTAAAATCTAGAATAGTCATGTAACGAATCCTTACTCTTCAAGCACCACTCAACCACACGTTTTATTGTTTATATAATGGAATGAATTGAAATTTTTATGCTAATGTGTGTTCGATCAAATGTCTCGATTTTTATATTGCATCGTGCCTTCAGGCGCGGGTTATTACTAGTACATTTATATTTCAATAGATCATATTGGAACTGACTTATAAATGAAATTTTAATAGCCACAATACGGTCTAAGACTTGTCCCAAATTTGACTACTTATAACTATATTTATGCATGAATAAAAGTTGAAACTTGTTGGTTGGCCGTGTCGTGTTGGGTTCGTACTGTATCAAAATTTAGTCAACCCATTTATAATTGTGTATAATTGTGTTGCGTTGTGTTGGGCTTTGTCGTTTATAAGTCGTATTTTGAGAGTTCATGTCCACCTATTTATTTCGTGGGTTTAACAGGACCACCATATTCCACACAAACCCACAAAGTCTAAACATAAATTCACTAATTTTGTTTGGATTTTGTGTTGGGTTCACAGTTCATGTCAAGAATTACTAGGCGGTTCAAATTGGTGAATAAATTCAAGAATAGGCTGACTTTTAATTCAAGCCATATAAAATATTTGGTTATGAATATGGAAAATATGGAAAAACTTAGAAAATTTTGAATTTGGAGTATAGATGCTTTTGTGTACAATCAACGTAGCTTAGTAACATTGTTCAAAATTGATCTTTTATTCAAAAATTGTGCTATCATGGTGGAGTTTGGCGACAGTGAGAGTATTGTGCAATTGGTGCTTAGATTCATCATTAAACGAATGTAATAGAACACATATAAAGAACAAATAAAAATTTTCTCTATTTTTCCATTATTATAAATTACCCTAATTATATTTACCCCAAAAAATTACCTTAATTATGTTATCAAATGTTTAAGGGGCGACATGCACATCGTTGCTTATATAAAACTAATTTTTTTCAAATATGACGATAAAAATGTGCTAATGTCTATTCAGTTATAAGATATCAATTTCTTATCCAATATTGATAACTTATTTGTAACTCCATTTTTCACGTGCAATGCACGTATACATCTACTAGTTTGAGTAAATGTCAATTTCACTCTAATAAAGATTAGCTCAAATGCTCACAAAGGACATATATAACTCATCTACACTATGTGTATCAAGTCTCAAGGTAAATGTATTATTTTCTAAACTCTAATACTAGAATAGTCAAACGTGCACTAACATTTGGATTCTAAATTGGGGACCCAACTTGTGATACTATGTTGCGAAGAGAGGAGAGATACGAAGTGAATCTTCCCTTACAATTATATACGTAGGTTGCTATACATTACCTAGAGGGGGTGAATAAGTTAAGCAAAATTAAGCTCGGATGACCTCCAATTTTAATCTATGTCTACCTCAATTACCTTGTCGCACAATGATATGGAAATTAAGTGTGAGAATCCCTTAAACCCATGAAGATTAGTATTTTGAATTTGTCAATTAAACACTCAACACTCAATCTCTCACGGGGATCCCATCCCAACGACAACCAACCCAATCAAACAACTATGTATGATGTAGATTTTCAAACAATCATATAATCAAACACATAGTGCCAATGTGTGCGTCAAATTTCAAGTGTGAACGAAAATTAACAAGAATGAACACAAGCAATTTTTTTATGCAGAAACCCTTTTCAGAAAAAATTGCATGGAACCACTCGGGATTCACTAAAGCCTAAACCACTATCCCAAGTTCAGTTTATAACTACTTGAATTTTATACCTCAATCAATATTCATACTTGTGTTTGGTAAGTAACATATACACATTCGGGATCTACGAATTAATCACAATTATAACAAAAAATTTGTCATGTAATTGACTAAATTACCCATTGGCTAATCTAATTCATACCCATGTTTGTTTAAAGACATATATAATTGTTAACTTATGAACTTCATATTTGTATTTTTTTCCTTCCCAACTTATGATATCAAACCTCACATATAAACATGACATTAATCATCCATGATAATCACTTCCGCTAGAGCCTTATACGGAGATGTGATTGAAGTGAAGCCAACATTGAAAATTGATGAAATTTTGTTCGCCTTCCCCATGTGGGCAAAAAAATTTCTTGAAAATCTCGTAATTTTGACAAGTCTTTACACAAGTCCGAGCTTAGACATCTAAATAATAATTCTTATACTTCTATACATATGTAATAACTTCATGAAAATGTCAACCTCTCCTAACTTTTTGATCATCGCTTCAACGAAACAACCCCCGAAACCTCCATTTCCTTCATTTTGAAATGTTGTCTCTTCCAAAAAATAACCGCGTGCATTATAATGCCTAGAGATAGTTGTGGTTCTTGCCTATGTTCCCATACCAATTCTCATAAGCGAGACCAACCTCCTTCAAAGGAATCACCGGAGTTGCCAAACAATCTCTCTAACTTCAAGTCCATCAGGCAATTAACAAAACATCTTCCTCACCTTGTGTTAGTCTCAATCGCCATATGATTATTAATCATGTTTCAATGATAACATTTATTACGAAAATAAGTGTGAAACATATAAGTTAGTAACATGACAGAAACTACTATAATTATGTAGTTCTAATGATCCATACTATATAATACATAATTTTTGAAAAATAGCAATACAACTTGCTGAATTTTTTTTGAATAATTATCAACTTCGTACATCACCATATGATTAAATAATTTTTCCATAAAAGTATTTAAAATATGACAAATGAGAAATTCAACATGAACCATACTACGCCAAACATAATTATATTAAATTGAAGGGTTCTTTGGAAGCCGGTACACTTAATTAGACTTATTTGGCAAAAAGTACACATTAAAAAATATTTTGGAAATAAGTACACTACATGGGTACAAAGACCTAAATACCCCTTTTAGGGTCATTTAATTCAAAATCTCTTATCTTTAATGCACCTTGATTTATGTGTATTTGTTAATATATATATATATATAAATTCAAACAAATATATATATACACGAATTTATACGTATATATATACGAATTTATATATATATACACAAATTTATATGTATATATATACGAATTTATAGATATATTATATAAATATATATATACGAATTTATACGTATATATATACGAATTTATAGATATATATTATATATATATATGTGGGAGAACTTTAATATTTTATATTTGTATGTCCTCCCTTGATTTATGTAAAAAAATTTTGGAAAGTGATTTTGCTTTCAAATTATATTTAATGCACATTGATTCATGCGTTTTTTTTTTTTGAAAGTGGTTTTATTTTCAAATTAATTTAATACCCGAATAGTGTAACAATAAAAGTGTAACAGTGTAACAATAACAGTGTAACAAACCAATTACACAAATTATTGTACTATTACATTTTGTCAAACATATATTTTCATATAATTTCATTTAAAACAGTTCATCTTTGTTTTGAATTTGTTACCACATGCACAAAACTACTGAACATTATTTTTGTTATAGTGTATTGTTACACTGTCTTTGTTACAGTGTATTTGTTACACTGTTTTTGTTACATTATTATGGAGTTCGGATATTACAAATTTTGAAATTCAAACAAGTGATATATTCTAAAATAAACGAAATATTAAAATTCTCCTATAAAACTAGTAGTAGTAAATATTTAATGCATAAATATAATTTGAAAATAAAACCACTTTCTAAAAAAAAAATACGCATGAATCAAAGTGAATTAAAGATAATTCAAAATTTAGATAATTTGAATTTATATATATATATATAATGCACCTTGATTCATGCGTACTTTTTAAAAGTTCTCCCATAAAACTAGGAGATATTTAATGCAGCACTTTCCAAAGAAAATACACATGGATCAATGGAGGACAAAAGAGTCATAATAAAATCATCCAAATTCAAATTGTATACTTAGTTACAAATAAGTATCAAAATTAAGGACTTAATAACCCTATATTTTTTTCTGTGTACTTTTTGCCAAATATGTCTAATTTGGTATACCTCCTTCCAATTTTCGCTAAATTGAACTGGTTCGACGATTAGGTGTACTCTTCCAACCATTTTGTCGGGGCATGGGCATTTGTGCGTGTGCTATTATGGGCCTTTATTCCACCACATTTTTGCATTTGGGTATACGTATTGGGTTAGTATCTCGTTCTAAGGCTATTGCAGCAACATGTTGCATTAAGGCTTTGTTTATTGTTTTTTTTTATGGTTCCTTTACACATCTGATTTTATTGACAAAACCAATTTGATAACACTGAATTAAGGCTATCTCTCCTAAATTAAGTTTTTTAGTATATAGTTATAGATTATAAATAGAACAATGCTATTTAGAGTTAATTTATTGACATAATTTATTTACTTAATTACTTATAGTTATTGGATTAACTGTAAATCCTAATAATTGTTAAGATTCATAACCAATTTAATAGTTATAATGAATTAAATTAATAAAATGTATTAATTTAAAATAATATTACGTATAATATAAAATAGGGTAAATTTCAATAAACCATCCGACGATTTTAAAAAAACTCATTCAACGACCATTAACATTTTTCATAAAATTATTCACATTGTATTCTATCTTTAACCACGACTAACCATATCACATAGATATTACAAAGTGGGTACGAGCATATCAAACAAAAAAAAGTTCCGAAAAAAGAGCCTCGTGATTGAGCAATAGGAAACCGAAGGAAGATGGGAGTGTGGCCCACGTTGTTCCCCTTTTCGTCGTCTCCTTCCGTTCAATTCAATCCCTCCACTCCCGACCCCCTAAAACAAAGCCCAATTATTTATTCAAACCCTTCCAAAACTCGCTGACACTTCCCCCACACTCTCTCTCTCTCTCTCTCTCTCTCTCTCTCGCGCGCGCGTGCACACACACAGTCTCCCCCTCTCTCTCTCTCTCACACACACAATTTCTCTCTCCTATCATTTTCATAAGGATCTCCTAAGCACGGATCCAATTGGTCCAACCCTTTTTCTATCTACACTAATCCAGTTTTAAGGCTAATCTGGATCCTAAAAGATCACTCAAATTTTAATTTATATCCTTAAAATTTAAAAATATTAATTTATACCTAGAAAGATATAAATTCGTAACAATGTGCACTTGAGGCTAACTCTATCCATTTTTAAGTTAAAAAAATTTGGGTTAATTATAAATTATACTCTTCAAAGTTTAAATATTTCATATTTATAATTCAAAAAGAATTTCATCTATTAATACTCGTTAAATAGCTCTCAATTGTATCATATCATAACATATTCGTATCATATTTGAGTCAATACAAATATTTTTTAAAATTTAAAAAAATTATAAAATACCTATTTTTTTTTATCTATAATACTCATTAAATAACTATTTTCTGTCTATAGTTACATACAAATATTTTGATTGTTCGATCAAATTAAAGTTAGATGCGAATAACACAACTATAGACAAAAAATAATTATTTAACAAGTATTATAGACAAAAAATTAATATTTTTTAATATTCAAAATTCTTTCCCTTTCTTTCACCGAGGAGGCTAACTAGATAAATTGTGGGTCTAAGGAAGAGAAGAATATGAGCTATATTTTCATCCCCTTTCAGCTCCTTTAACGAGTATTTAATGAGTATTAATGGATAAGTTCTTTTTGGATCATAAATGTTAAATATTTAAATTTTGAGGGGTGTAATTTATAATTGACCCAAACTTTTTTAACTACAAAATAGATGACAGTTAATCGCAAGTGCATATTAATATGTATATATATCTTTTAAGATATAAATTAATATTTTTAAATTTTAAAAGTATAAATTGAGATTTGAATATTTTTCAGGGTGCATGTTGAGATTAACCTTTTTTTTTTTTTTATGCAAAACTCTTCTACATTTGTCCAGTTTTTATATGCTGAACTGTTATTGTAATCACTCTCTCACTCTAGATTTGTCTTCTCTCTCTACATTTGTTCAGTTTTAATATACTAAACTCTTTTCTAATCTCTCTCTCTCTCTTTAGATTTGTCTGCTTCTGTATATCACTGTATATTGTATTATATTCTTTGTTTCTCCCTCCGGAATGACATTGTCGGCACCGGAAGCTCTTCTACTGCCTCCGCAACGGTGTCGTTTCGTCGTTTGTCTACAAATGTCAAACTACTCCTTCACATTGTACTTTCTCTCTCTTCGATGTAGCAGCTCGTGATCTTCTACTCCAACTGCGTTTTTCAGGTGATTATCTTTTCCTTTTTCTCAGCTTTTCTTTTTTCCTTTCCGTGAGGCCATTGAACGTGAGTTTTCTCTTTGTTTGACCCTCTTTTCGTGATTTTCATCTTCGTATTTATAAGCATTAATGTTAGCTAACTGTACTGTTGAATTTCAGTTCATTTCAGCTTCATTTGGAAGCGCATTTGCGAGTTTCAGGTATCTATTGACTCGCTCTGTTTTAGTGGTTTTGTTCTTGTTACTTGTTTTTTTATGGTTTTATGGTTCTTGTGCTATAATTTGTTGATTTTTCGGAATAATGTCACATTTACCCAAATTTGTACGAATAATTTGTTGACTTCATAAATCTCAATTTTTTTCCGGGTAAGTCTCTCCCTCTCTCTCTTCTCTCTCTCTCTCTCTCTCTCTCTCTCTCTACACGTACACACACAGCTCGTACACTAAGCTCCTAGAAATTTGGTATTATTATTTTCTACCCTTACTGCGTTTATTTTACATTTGCACATTCTCGGCTTCTGGAGTTTTGGTAATTTTTTTACCATTAATGCATTAATTGGATGCTTTTCAAAGGGGTGTTTGAATTCTTGTGTTGTTAATCCTCTTTGACTCTGCATTTTCAAATTGAAGTGTGTATGAATTGACTATAGTATTTTGCTTTAGTGGATAAACGTCACTAGTATTTTCATACAATGTGATAGGAATAAATGTAAGTTATGATCTCATGGAAACTGCCTAGTATTTCTGCATATTAACAGAATAGAAGACATTTATGTCTTGTCATTTACAAAATTTTGCCTGTGACTTTCAATCTTTACTGTCACTTTAAGGGTCTAAGTAGCTTTTTTTTTCCCTCTTGCACTTCTCTTGGGTTTGTATCAAGAAATAGAATTGTTCTGAGCTAGAAATTCACTTTTAAAGCAACTTCTAAGATTATGTAGCTGTTCTATGCTGGTATTCTCAGATTCTTCTGATTTGTGGTTTTGCACCTATGCGACAGAACTGACAGGTTTTGGCATTGACCTGTGGAGGCAACTAGTCAATTTCTCTAATGGAGCAGTACGAAGTACTTGAACAAATTGGGAAAGGGGCTTTTGGCTCTGCCCTTCTTGTGAGGCATAAGCATGAGAAAAAGAAGTGAGGATGAATCCTACTATTTCCATTTTTTTTTTTGGGTCTATTCTTGCGTTGATATGCCTTACAAAATTCCTGCAATGGAATAGATAATTGATGTGTGATGTATTTGCAGTTGTTATTCATTGGTCAGTTCCACTTATTACATATTTTTCTAAATGTTAAGGTATGTGTTGAAAAAGATTCGTCTAGCCCGCCAAACTGATAGGACTCGTCGATCTGCACACCAGGAGGTTTGTATTCTGTTCTGCAACTATTAAAATGCATGTAAACTTGGCAAGTCTTTGTAGTTTCTGTTAACTGGATTTGATTTACTTTTTAATAGTTGTTTCCCCTGGATTCCTATATCTTTTGTTGTTGCAGTTGGGAAGACAATTCACCACATGAAGTTTATCACCAAATTATGATCAGAATGTCTGCTTGAATGCACAGAGTTAAACAACTTGAAATCACTTTTAAGGTTGTCCAACATTGCAGTTGGGCCTAGAAACAGTGACACGTGGTTGGTCATTAAACACTAAATCCAACGGATTTATGTGGAACACCCATGGAAATAATTATGCTAAGCACTCTAATATGTACACAAAATTACTTATGCTGAGCACTCTCATATATATATATATATATATATATATATATAAGCATTTCATAAACCTACACAGTTGCATATGTATATTAAGCTGCTCCCAAATGATGTTTAAATTGGATAGATTACGCTGTGGGAAGATTACAGACTGACCATTTTCCCATCTTTTGTAGATGGAACTTATCTCCAAAATGCGAAATCCATTTATTGTGGAGTATAAAGACTCCTGGGTAGAAAAGGTTGGCCACATCTATCATTGTCATTGTTATTCTTCTGTCAGTGATATCTTCTTTCTTCTTTTTTTGGTTGATATCCTGCATGGCTGCATGGATTCATGCTTTTAATGGTTTTTTGTTTGAGTAATGCAAACTTACTCTAGTTGCATCAATGTGCTTTACTTTCCTAAACTCAACCCTAAAACACATTGTTCAAAGTGTTTGGGGTCGGCTACATGAAATATCAAGCACAATATTTCACCCCTTGCATACACACACACTGCAGACACACACACAGTAAAAATATAAAAACTCTAATTTTCTGAATGTCTTTGGTGCAGATCATATTAACTAACCAGTGATGTTTGAAAACAATGTGCATTCACAGTGACCATGAAAGAAGTGAGACAAACTGAAACTTGAAGCAGTGTATATATCAAACAATACTGGAAGAACTTTTTGATTTGGCTCCTATCTGTTGTGCTGATGCTCCATCTCAACCCGTTTCTTTGCAGTATAGAGAACTATACTAGGAGGGCAAAATTGAGAATAGCCTTTCATTGTTGCTCTATGAGTTACACTGTATCCATGGTATTTCAAGGAATAGGGATAATGTGGGCCATAAGAGACTAAGGAAAAATCAAGTGAATAGAAGAGAAAAATCCTTGAAATTTGTTCAGTTTCAAATTAAGGTTCACTTGGGCCTTGCATGGCACAGTGCAGTTCGTATCAGTTCTGGTACTTCACACCACTCTCTACCCCTTGACCAAATTGTACCGTGAAATGCAATTGTTGTTACACCAGCTTGTTTTATTCCTCCACCCCCCCGCGGGGTGGTGGCCGATTTGCTGCCAAATATGAAGCAGCTTGTGAGATTGAATATGCCCTTGGTGTGGTGTATAATTATAAACTAACAACAATTTTTTAGTCACTGATTAGCTGCAATATACTATACTTCAGGATTGAATGCAATGTTGTCATTCCAGTTTGCTTAACTTAAAAAAATAATTATTCTGAGTCTTTATGCATAATCAACACAAACTATCAGAATGAGAGTTTTTAACTCTATTATAGGAATAATTTTCACTGCATTTGACGTTCATTCTAACTCATGTAGTTTTGGTAGTATTTGTATTAGCTGTGCATTGTTAATGGTTTACAACCAGAAAAAGCACAACAAGGGCGTTCGTCGTCAAGCCAGCAGTGGACATATTTTATTGAAAAGGATGCGTATTCTGCAAATTTACCTCACCCAACATTAGGATTTTAATTTTGTGCGAACCTATTACTTCCTTATGTAGATTTTGTGCTTTCAAATTTTTTTAATGTGGTACGCATTGTTGGATAGCAGAATCAACAGTGTTAATGCCTTTACTTGCAGGGTTGCTATGTATGCATAGTCATAGGTTATTGTGAAGGTGGAGATATGTAAGTTGTTTTTCTCGTTGGAATTACTATCAATTGAATGTACTTTCTCTTCTAGCATTCATGCCATATTTATAAGATAACCATACTTTTGTGCTGCATCCTGTTTCTCAGGGCAGAGGCTATAAAGAAAGCCAACTGTGCTCTTTTTCCTGAAGAGGTTGTTATTAAATTGTATTGTATTTGTACAGTTTGCTTTTTCTCTTCTCCTCTTGCAATGAAGCACATTCTATTCTCAATGGTTGCACAGTAGTAGATTGTATTCATTACTCAGCTTTTCTTTCCTGTTTTTCTTTCCTTTAATTATGAATCTGGAACTGTATAGAAACTGTGTAAGTGGCTTGTTCAACTCCTTATGGCGCTTGACTACTTGCACACAAATCACATTCTGCATCGCGATGTGAAGGTTAGTCATTTTCATATCTGTACATAATAAAGGTATTAGTTATAACTTCCGAAATCTCTGAACCTGCATTTATTGATACCATTATACGATTTCTTGCGTCTTGCAGTGTTCGAATATCTTCTTAATGAAAGATCAAGACATTCGTCTTGGTAAGAGATTCTTTTGTGCTTCTTTTTCCCGAGAGGATAATTAATTTTTGTGAACTATCACGAATTGATTATATTACAGGTGATTTTGGACTTGCCAAGATGTTGACTTCGGATGATCTTGCCTCTTCCGTAAGTGGTTGAATAATAGGTTTATGTTTCATTTTTCAGCTTTGGCATAATTGTTTTATTGGTGGATGTTGCTATTTCTTCACTCAGGTTGTCGGAACTCCCAGTTATATGTGCCCTGAGCTTCTTGCTGATGTACCTTACGGCTCCAAGTCTGACATATGGTCTTTGGGTAAGCCTGGCGTACCCCATATTAAGCTGTGATTTCTTCCCATTTTTTAATCTGAAGCACTCTAATGTCTCTAAAATGTTACTCAGGATGCTGTATATATGAAATGACTGCTCTTAAGCCCGCATTCAAAGCATTTGTAAGTTGCAATGCCCCTTATCACATGATAAACTTTCCGTGGCTTGTCACTTGCCGTCATCTATATGTAATGTAACCAAACACTTTGTGAATATAAACATAAAATTGTTTGCCCAAAGCAAAAAGAAAAAGGAATATTCACTATATATGTGAGCAAAATCTGCCTAGAAGGATCCATTATAATTTATTGGGTTTTCACATTTCTTTGATGCCATTCTTTATAATATACATAATTAAGTTACTTGATATGACAAGTGCTAAAACGTCAAGGCCGTACCTAGGATAAATGACCTTTTACTAATGCTTTGCTCATATTTCATGTTGGCCCAATCATATTCATGTTGGATGCCAATTGTAACTCTCCCTTGTTATATTAGATTTAATGGGATTTGGCGTATTAATGTTGCCACAGTGATTCTTGCCTAGAGAGGCGATATATCTATATTCAATATTCTGCCTTAAGCTTGGAGCCCATCGTTAGTTAGGCATCAAGCTTGGACACTTGCTCTCTTGGATGATTGTTTAGATGTGTTATGTGGATAAATGGTTCAAAAATTGAAAAGAAAGGTATTCAAAATCATCTTGGTCCTCGTCTCTGGTGGAGTTGGAACATTGATGACAAACACTTGGTTTCAGGAAGCTTAACAACAATAACTTGATGTTTGAGGAGCCTTAATAAAAAAACCCCCAAGTTCTAATCATCCTCTTCAATATTGTTAGTTGTTGAATGACCCTAAGTTCATTTTTTTCCCTTTCTGATCTTGGGGTTTTCCGTGGTAACCTGGGAGGTTTTGTGTGTGAGTCGATTTGCATCTTTATCTTTTGTCCTTTTGTTATTGCATATTGGATTCTAGGTTAGGGAGTTTAATTCGCACCAACTAGTATCAGAGATTTGGGTTTGAGTGAGAGCGGTTGACGTAGAAAGGGGGAGAAGGTTCCCTATTGAAAGATTCAGTTGTGCAAATTACGGGTTTTGGAAGATGTAGATGGAGCATAATCTTCACAAGAAGAATCTGTATAAACCTTTTTCAAAGAAATCGATGGACCTAAAGGACGAAGAATTGATGATTGTAGACGGGCACTAGGCACCATTAGATTGGATTTGTCTCCATATGTAGCCTTCAATGTAGATAGTGAGAACACAACTATAGATCTCATGGCCGCGCTATTTTATAAGAATCTAGGGATTGTGCCCTACCATGAGCGAACAATGGTCATGGGTGTTGGTTGTGATAAGAGACAGTGTGATTGTTGTTGATTGTTTGCCAATTGTTTGATTTGCTCTCCGTTGGCTAGAAATCGTTCAATGATTCGATGTTGATATCAGGTTATCATCATCACTCTTGGTTGCCTAATTGTTTGAATTGAGGTACTGTTAATCGATTTGCATTAATGATGTTGATTGTGCCTTTGTCATCATTGGTTTTGGTTATTGTCATTATCGTCGACTTTGTTGATTGCAGTTGTGGTTGATGTTGGTGTTTTTCGTTGTTGTCGTTGCCAGAGTTGGCACATTGGTTTGCGGTGTGTAAGGCTAGAGTTTTGTATTGAGACGTTCGCTTTCTAGACGGAACAGGAAGACGAGATCTGTCTTCTATCAGATCGATTCTTCCGGTAGCGGTCCAAAGTACCATTTATTAAGGGTTTTTTGGAAGCCGATACACTTTTTATAATTTATTTGACTTTAAGTACAAACTTTAAAAACATTTGGCAAAAAGTACACTTTGGAGCAGAAGGACCAAAGTACCCCTAACTATCATCACATCACTATTGAAAAAATCAGATAAGAAAACCAATTAATTTGAAAACTAAGGGCCTGTTTGGTTTGCATTTCAAAAAATAGTATCCCAAAACAGTTTTTGAGAAGAGTTTTGAGAAGAGTTTTTAAGAAAGTGTGTTTTGATGTTTTTTGAGATAAAAAACTTGTTTGGTTAGATGATTTCAAAAACAATTTTACAGTATAGAAGATAGTAAAACTTGTTTGGACAGTCTAAATATATGCTTGAACAGTAATTCAAAAATTAATAAAAAAATATAAGAAAATTATTTTTAGATTGACAATTTCATAAAAAAAATTCATTTTTGACCACCAAATTCATGGTTTAAGCACTCCAAACCAACCTAAAAAAATGGATTCCTTAGCCCCAAAAACATCAAACATGGTCCGCCTTAAAGATTAAAACATAGCTTTTTTTAAAAACCCACCAAATTCATGGTTTAAGCACAAACTAGGGTTTGTGTTTTCTCTTAACACAGACCATGGCAAGCTTTCAAATTTGAAACATAACTTCTATGAGGTAGTAAGAGTCTTGCCCTAGCTTAGTTTGCAGTAGAACTCCTTGGATGCTGAGAACTTGTTTTTGAACTTCAAGTTTCTCTCTCTTTCTTATCTCTTCTTTCTTCTCTCTAAAATCTGATTTTTCTCTTTTAAACTGATCCGAGTGAATCTTGTCTCCCCTTTTAAACCCTCCAAGCAACTTATTCAAGCCTTTCATGACTGAATTAGCTAAGGAGATGACACCTCCACCTTGCTAGGTGGAAGATATTCATCAAGGGCATTTTTGTAATTTTTGATTTTTTCGAATTTTCTGTTTTTTTTTTTAATTTTTATTTCACCAACTTATTATCAAACTAAAAAGTATCATTTTTTCAAAAACCCAAAACTCCATCTCTATCTTGAA
This sequence comes from Ilex aquifolium, assembly GCA_951799425.1. Lineage (NCBI taxonomy): Eukaryota > Viridiplantae > Streptophyta > Magnoliopsida > Aquifoliales > Aquifoliaceae > Ilex > Ilex aquifolium. Next base: position 15,292,811 of record OX637395.1, read on the forward strand.
TTGATTTGATTCTTGTTTATCGGATGATTTTACGGTTTTTTTCTATGGTTGAAGGTCGCGGTATCGGCTATCAACTCGGAGAGCTTTGAGACACATTGGTCGCGGTGTCGCGGCATGGTATCGGGCGATACGACCTAAAAGAAAATGTTAAACATGACAATATATTAAAGGCATATTGTGGCGTCGCGGAATTGTATCGGCCGATTTAGTGACGATAACTCGGTAATTTGGGATTAACTCGGATAAAACTCGGCTAATTCGGCCGAATTGTGCGAGACTTGGGGTTTATACGTACTGTGTAACGGTATCGTCTCGGAAGGTGCCGAGTCAGATACAGCTCGATTGACTCGTATCTGTATAGGCCGATACTTTGAACCATGTTTTTACCCCTAACGCGCGTTCGCGTGATTTCAAATCCACCACCTCACTACACCTTTCCAAACACCACATAACATACCTCCAATCATTAATAACATTGAGATTTTTTCATTTTCCTCATGGTTCAACCGTCTAATTTCTTTAGATGATTTTGCCCTTAGCGCATTCCCGTACGTTTTCAAATCGAGTGTGTCACCATAACTTATCAAACCCACGTTAGTTCACATTCAATGCCTCATTTGATATTAACAAGCTCGGGTGTTACATAGGAGGTCTTTATGGAGCAACCAAATAAGTTCGTTGCTCAAGGGGAGTATTGTGAATGTGTCGCTCATAGAAATCTTTGTACATCTCAAAATAGTCATCGAGAACGTGGTTTGGTAAGTTTTCAAAGGTAGCTCTTGAGTTTGGTCTTCACTGATGTCAAATAGTCCACTTTGTTTTCTACAGACATACTGATGTGGTTACATTATACTTGTTTATGTCGATGATATTGTGATTAGTGATAATACTTATGAGGGTACTGAAAATTTGAAAATTTTCTTAAAGCATCGATTTCGTATGAAAGACATAGGCAAACATAAGTACTTCTTGGGCATTGAAGTTGCTAGATCTAAGGAAGGTGTTAGTTTCTGTCTCATAGAAAATATGTACTTAATATGTTAGAGGAAGCTGGTTTACTAGGTGGCGGGTCAATTGATGTTCTTATGGATTTGAAACAGAAACTTTTGGTGGATGACGGTGCACTATTTGAAAATTCAGGACAATATTGCGGGTTAGTTGCTAAGCTAAATTCTCAGTATTACCTGACCAATTATTATTACCTAGTTAGTGTACTATAGCCCGTATATAGGGTTTCATAAAATACCACCTTGAGATGTAGTTATTCATATTCTTTGATATTGTAAGTGAGCTTCAGATGAGGCAGTTCTAGGGTTTGATCTCCTTGGATTTAAGACCGACTACTTTGTTTTCTATAAACAATTGATGAGGTTACGTTATACTTGTTTATGTGGATGATAGTGTGATTAATTGTAATGTTTATGAGGGTATTGCAAAGTTGAAAATTTGCTTGAAGCATCAATTTCATACTAAAGATCTAGGCAAATCATGTACTTCTTGGGTACTGAAGTTGCCCGTTCTAAGTAGGGTTTTAGTCTGTTTCTAAGTGTTGGAGTTATTTCCTAGTTTGGAGTTATTTCCTAGTTTGTTAGGGTTTTCCTTATTTTACCCTTATTGTACCTGTATTTTTGACTATATATACGGGGGCTCTACAATTGGTTTGTATCCCTTTCTTTCTTCTAAATATTTCAAGTTGGTATCAGAGCATGGTTTCGATCCAAAATATATTGTAGCACCACAGTAATTTAGTTGGAGAAAGAATATATTCTTGGATTAGGGTTACTGATTTTTTGAGGTTCTAAGGGCTGTGAACAGTACCGAAGTTACTGTTCACGCGCTGTGAACAGTGCCGAAGTTACTGTTTACGCGCTGTGAACAGTACCGATGAACAGTGTTTAATTCTTTGTGATTTCTGCCGGTTGATTTTGCACTGTACTCTTTTTCACGTTGCTCCTCTTTGTTAACTTGTTCGTTGACTGTTTGTTGCTGCACCTTGAAGAAGAATTCAACCGTTCTTTTGGGCTGGATTGTGATTGTTTGACTGGGTTGTTCTTTTGAGAGTTATGGAATTTGGGTTGTCTAGTTGCTGGAATCTGATTTAGCAACTGTTTTCGTTAAAACTCCAATTTGTTGGTTCTTTGCCTTCGTGCGTCTTCGTACTTCGCGCTCTTTGTCGTAGTGTCGGAGCTTCTAGACTTTTAAGAGGGGTTGAATCCTCTTCTCCGTTGATCTACTCTTGATGCAGTAGATCCATTATTTATATTTACGGGAGCTTTCTGGACTTTCTTTATTTGTCGCTATTGGTCGACTGGAGGTATATTGTTCTCCCTTATTTTATCTCTCTATTTATTTTAGAGTTATTTTTCTGTCACGGGTGCCCTAGTATTATTGTTGCTATGAGCACTACTGAGGGATTTGAGACCCCTACTGTTGACACCTCTACCGTTGAGACCTCTATTGGTACTTCCACCTTTATGTTTGACCAGCACCGTTAGGGCGCCCCAGACCAGTGCAGACAGGGGGATTCTCGTCAGTGTGATTATTGTGGCCGACCAGGACATCTCAGGGCTACTTGTTGGAAGCTCCATCCGGAGCTTAAGCCGTCTCCTTGCGGCCGTACTGCTTCTATTTCTGAGATACCACTACCTACTACCGTTGTTCTTGTTGCTGCTCCTACTGTTCCTCCTTGGCAGAGTGATATGGATGCTATCACATTCTGATTGGATATACTTATGTCCACTCTGACTTCTCAGGGTCCGACTTCTGTTACTGCCACCACTACAGGACATGAGTACCAGGAGGATTATTATCAGGGGACATGAGAGAGATGGATTTGTCTTTATCTGTTCCTAGCTTGCATGCTAGTATTTTACCAAGTTTCTTCGAGAGAAGGTTAGCAGTGGTATTGTCACTCCATCGTTTGTGGGGATCAGTGATCAGGTTACAGATGTTTTTACCAAACCTGTCACTCTATCCATTCTTCGGGACTCCGTTGTCAAGCTTGACTTAATTGACATTTTTGCGCCTAGCTTGAGAGGGAGTGTTGGAGTTATTTCCTAGTTTGGAGTTATTTCCTAGTTTGTTAGGGTTTTTCTTATTTTACCCTTATTGTACCTGTATTTTTGACTATATATACGGGGGCTCTACAATTGGGTTGTATCCCTTTCTTTCTTCTAAATATTTCAAGTCTAAGAAAATATGTACTTGATGTGTTGGAGGAATCAATTTTACTAGGGGGCGAACCAATTGATATTCTTATGGATTTGAAACAAAAACTTTTGGTGGATGACGGTGTATTATTTGAAAATCTGGGTCATTATCGCTGGTTAGTTGCTAAGCTAAATTAGGATGTCATAGAATACCACCTTGAGATGTAGTTATTTGTATTCTTTGATCTTGTAACTTTGTAAGTGAGCTCATGGGCTTGGTATCAACTATCGATATTATACTTTCTTAGAGGGTAACTTGGTTACGTTGGAAAAGTTAAAAACAAACAATTGTGGCACGATCAAGTGCATAGGTTGAGTATATAGCTATGACACATACTACAAGTGTATTAACGTAGTTCTTACATTTTTATCAGGATATTGACTTTCCAACTCAATTTCCCCTGTAACTATTTTGTGATAGTTAGTCAGCTCTTCACATCAATGTCAATCCAGTATTCCAAGAGAGGATCAAATATATAGAAGTTGATTATCATTTTTTCACTATCATCATTTTATCAACTCTATCATGACAAGATACTAAAGTGAGAAATTGCAACACTTGAGAAATCCAAAGATGAACTCATGGACATGTTCACTAAGGCATTGAATCATACTTGTCTAACAATTAACTATTCCAAACTTGGATTATAGGATAGCATACTCCAGCATGAGGAGACCGTTGAGAATATTTATAGTATAGAGTTGTTATTCCTTATTTTACATGGTTGTAATAAGTATACCACTTTCAGGGTATACTCATCTTTTATGTTTTCTTGGAAAACTATAAATATAAGTTGAGAGAGAGAGAGAGGTGGGGTATGATTCCACTTCTCTGCCTCCTCTCATATTTTTCTTTCCAACTCTCTATTTTCTAAACTTAGCAAGGTTTAATGAATCAACAAAGGAGATAATGCCTTATGGTACTTCATAAAAACCATTGGGTAAAGACTAAGAAGCACGGACACGGAAACAGATATGATACGATACGGACACACAGCCACATTTTAAAAAAAAGTAGGATACGGACATGCTATAGATAATTTTATTTTATACATAAAATTATATAATTTGTCACAATTATAGTGATAATGATATATTATTCGTAAAAAATTCAGTACTTTATGATAATTAAATTTTATGTATAGTCATCTATTATGAATTTTTAGACTAATATTATAATAATCAATAATCATCAATCTTTTCGTAGACGTGTACCAAACATATATAATTTAAATGATTGCTTTCATTTTCTCAATTATTTTTTTCTAAATCTTTTATGCATCTTTTGTTTTTGTTATTATATTTTGAGTACAACTTTATCATTTCTAATTTTATTAATTAGATGTTCTCTCATAATATAAGATACTTATTAGTCAAATTTTTAATCGTTGTGAATCAAATGTTAACATGTTTATTATTTAGTAGTACACATAGTCTAAAGAAGTGTCAGGCTTGCAACCAAAGAAGTGTCGGACACGTGTCCAAAATTAAAATTTTATTATTTAATTATGGACACGGGTAAAAGAGTATCGAACAAGTGAATAAGAGAGTTTGAGGAGTGTCGGTGTCTGATGTGTGTTTGACACAGATATATCATTTTCTTGAGATTGTCTATGCCTCATAGGGTAAAGATGCAGAGCAAAAACCCTAATAATTATGATCTTCCTACAAGAATATGAAAATATAGGTTACCTCCAAAGATTGAGACCCCTTATGTGCACTTAATCCAAAAAGAACCTTTGATCACAACAATTGGAGTGAACCCACTTGCAAAAAAACTTCTCCAACTGTGGGTGTTCCAAGTACTCCTTGATTAACCTTGTTCTCCCTCTCTATAGGTTAAGGGTTCAAAAGTCTCCCATAAAAGTGAAGACAAGAGGTTTTATATAGGTGTGTTTTATAAATCCTAAGTCAAAGTGCAGATATAGTCTTTCGGCATCAGTATTTAAGGTCTCCTAAGGCATTGTAGAAGTATTAGAGTCAATTTGGAATCTATAGCATCACAAATGGACCTTGGACGTGTATAGGAGAAGATATTACAAAAGCAAGTGGAACTGGTCATGTGGCAATCTCCATCCTTGAGGGGCATTGGTTGGCTTAGGTGGCATTTGGCAAATGTTTTCAAGGTTTTCATTGTGTGCTGCAGCGGTAAACAGTACCGCGGCCTCTTGGTTCTTCTTCTTTTATATTATTTTGGCATTTTCTCACCTAGTTGTGGTCTAGATGGTCCATTTTTAGTGCTCGTATCTTTTTCAGCAAACCGCCATTTTGGGTGAATGAGAACGACCTATAATTGGAAAGCTTAAGAAGTCAATTTCATTTATATTAGTTTCATCTCAAAACTGAACACTGGTTGAGAGTTGTGTACAAAAGTATCCAAAAAGGTCATTTTAAAACATATTGCTGGAACACCTACTATATCTTCTTTGTTAAAAATTGGCTTGAGACTTACCATATATTCCTAAAAATCTCTTTACCAAAATAGATTAGAAAAATGGGGCCAAAAAAGGGGGTATCCTTTTTTTTTTTTTGTATTTATTTATTTATTTATTTTTTTGGGGGGGGGGGGGGGGAGGATGGGAGGGTGTATACTATAGAGGTATTCTGATTTGTGGATGTCAAGATGGTCAAACATACAATTCTATGGTTAATTTTAGGCTAGATATGGCTTTTCCTAAGGTTCTTCATGATGAGAACTTGATTGAGCTTGAGCAGTACCACCAACTAATTCGGTTCATTTAAATTGGTCCACTTTGTTTCTTTCAATGGGGTTCCGGAGGCGAGGCCCTAAGCTAAACTATTGGTTCAAAATGGGGTATCTACGAACCCCACTGTGCCTTTGTAGTTTCTGCTTGCTGTGTGTAGTAATTTTCATGGGGCTTTTATGCAAATAACTGGTTGTCTTACCTCTTGTTTTTGGAGCAGGACATGCAAGCACTGATCAACAAAATCAATAAGTCTATTGTGGCACCACTACCAACCAAATACTCTGGTGCATTGTAAGTCCATAATTTACATTACTTTTGTAGTAACACAGGCCCAATATGCATTGTGGCAGTAAAATAATATTTCCTGTTATCTTGGTTTTGCCATCTGGGATAATTAAAGGACTTATGTACTTAATCCAGTGATACACGAGCAAGGAATAAAATGATAACCAGGATATCGATTATTGATGTAGCAACTTAATCGATTTGGTTGCTTGAAAGGCAGATAAAATCCTATTTCTGTGATGCCTATGATATTTTCAGTTTCCTCTTGAGAGATGGTGGTTTTCTTCACATAGTCTATCATTCAATTATTAGCTCAATCTAATGGTTTGCCTCATTTCTTTCTCCCAGTCGGGGCCTCATTAAAAGCATGCTGCGGAAAAATCCAGAACTTCGGCCAAGTGTATGTACTGTTTTGTGTTATGCGGTTCATGCTTTCGTTGGTAGAAGAATCAATACAAGTATAGAATGACTGCCTAAGATGACCTATGAAATTCATTTCCTGTGACTGTATTATTTTTTCTTTTTTGTTCTTGATTTTTTCCCAAACAAGTATAAATATTTCCAACATGTTGCCATGCCATAATGTGCAAGTCATTGTCCAAGGGTGCTGTCATTCTTCCCTTATCAGATCATGAGGCTAAAGGGAGAATAATGTCCTTAATTAAAGTTTTCTGTCATTTTGGCAAGAAGACTTGATGAATGGTAGTTAAATGTGGTTGAATTGTAGGCCATAGCACTGAGACCAGTATAATTGAAAGTATTGTCAAATATATCTCTCAGGCTTACTTACCATTTGCCATATTATGATTTCATTAAACATGTTGGGAACAAGTACAGAAATTCATCATATTGGATAAATAGCTGGCATAGGCATTTTTTTATCAGGATTCTTAATTGGGTTTGACTTCCCATAATCAAACACATATACATTTTTTTTGGATACAAATTGGGACAATCATTGACTCATCAACAATCAGAATGTTCTGCTGTAACAATAAAATAGTGATTTTTTATGGCACTGTTCTTTCCTCCTATTATTTCTTCTAAGTTTTCCCTTTTTGATTGCCAAAATTTACTATTGAGTTTAAGGGGGTGCAACCTATGTACAAGGCATTGTTTGGGTTAGCTTTAAAATTTAACACATGCTGTGTCGCTTTCTGATCACTTCAGAAAGCATGAACAATGCATGCTTGCTAAATTGATGGGATGTTCTCAGGAAAAAAATGTGGGTGTGTTGTGACATTAGGAATAACAAAGATCATGATGCTACTGTCAGAGGCATGGCAGTACTAGCGCCACAACTGGTTGGGTGGCTATGTAATATTAGGGTGTTGGTTTTCACACAAAAGGTTTTATTGGTGTGGAGATGTTGTGAGGTGCAGCAATGTCATTGGGGCAAGTACATATGATGGTGTTGTTGGCATCATTAGTTGTCTCAGTTGCGGTACAGGAAATCCCTTGCTAATCATGCATGTGATATATGATTGGAAATGAGATTCTTTATTAAAAAACTATAATTTCCATTTTTCATTTACTTAAATATGTTTAAGCTAATATTATTATTTTCCCACGGACTTATTCAGTACTTGGTAGGACTATAACTTCCAGAAGCTTTTAACAAATAGTCCACAAGGCACATGTGGATGACATCTTGAAAGTTTGTCCTTAGGCAAAGGAGCCTATGAAGGGAAAAAAAGGTTGTGTTTGGCGATGTAATTGAAGAATCTTTTTCTGGAAGCCAAAATATAAATAAGATCTGAAAATATATCACTACTGAGAGCAAGCCTTTTTAACCTTTTATCACTTTATGACAATAACCATAAGCAAAACACTTCCACAACCACCTCCTCGTTGGCCAAACTACCATGACGACTCGTTAGTGCTTTAATTAATTTTTAGTTTTCTATTTTTCTTGAAAGGACTCTGGTTTTTTTCCAAGGACTACACCACCAAGGTGGTAAAATGTCGAAGACACTATTCATCACCATTGCCACTTCCACTATTTTTATCATTACTGCTCACCCAATCATTGTTGCATCCTCCTTCTTTGTTGTGTTGCTATACCCTCTTATACTGCCACTGATATTGCTATCATGACTTAACCACAACGGCTTTAAGGCAAGTGGCATTGCAACTCCATAACTATCTGTTATTGCCTCATGCTGCTACCACTTTCAACAAGATGCCGAGTTTTTTTTCTTTTTATTGACAGTAGTTGGAAAGATATTTTTGCACTAATTGCATTGTGGCAAGGATCAATGATGGAAAATAGGTGAAAGTTTCTTTTGTTGCTTTTCCATTTAGTTCTGCAAAGCATAGTTAAATGGTGATCGAAGCTTTTTTAGTTCTTAGAAGAAAGGCTCCTGTATTAGCGACGTGACCTCTTCTGCTTTTCTATAGATTGCAATTGAAAGAATAGCTGGCCATGATCAGAGCGTGTCTTTATATCGTGCAATTTATGCATTATAAGTGTTTGGTGTGGCAGGCTGCAGTGCTTCTCAGACACCCTCACCTTCAACCCTACGTTCTTAAGGTTCATCTCAAATTAAATAGCCCTAGGCGCAACAGTTTACCCACTCACTGGCGATATCCAGAGGAAGAAGATGTTTCAGTTTCAACAATTAGAGAGAAGCGGCTGTCATTTGGAAATGACAGGACTTTGAATCCAAGTATATCAGGAGCTGAGCAAGATTCTTCTGTCAATACTCAAAGAAATCCATGTACCCCTAGTTTTTTGAATCGAAAAATGGCAGAATTGTCTGTTGGCAGCGCACATGACGGCACAACCATCAGCAAAAGAGTTGTTTCAAAAACTTCAAATGTTGCCAAGAATCAAAGATCGACTCCAACAAAAACGTCTGACACTACTAAGAGACAAAATGAGCTATTCAAGAATCGTGAACTGGTAAGACCAAATTGTTTACATTTCATTTCCATTTTGCAGTGTTCATGAAAGAAATTTTTTTGTGTTGTTATAATTATACTCTTGGTCTTACTCGTATTTCTGCTTCAAGAACAGTGGTTATTGAGAGAGCTTGTCATTGAACAAGGCTGTCTGTTGTAAAAAAATGTCAATGATTTGAAAACAAAAATAGTTACCCAAAATTAAGTGTTTGTCATGTAGCGTGCTTGTTCATTTATTAGCAAGTTTGTGGGGGGAACAAGCTAGTTTCTAAAATTGAACATTATTAAGAGTCTTATAATTTTAAAACCAATCATTTTCTTGTTCAATGAGTGCCGTGAGAGCATAACTTTTTCTTGTTAATAAGGAACAATATACTTGTTGATTGTCATTTGTACTTGTAGATAGACGTTGGTTAGCTTTGTAGGCTTATGGATTAAGAGAAATATAAAGTAAAGCTTGCAGAAATTCGGATATGATGAGATGCACTTATATTTTGTGACTTCATAAAAGATAATTTGTTCGAAACATTCTAGATTCTTAAACCCATTGTTAGTGTTGGCCTATGTCAGAGTAAATGCATCTATTCTTCTATGGATTGTGAGTTATTTGGATTCTATTGTAGAAATTCAGATGTTTACCAAGATCTGTGCCGTTTCACACTCGTAGATACTTGAATTGCATCTTTATAACGAATGTAATTCTAAACAAATTGTTCTTGATAAGTGATTAGGTAATTTTACATGGTAATTGGTATTGTTAATTATAATCTTAAAGCTAAGTATGATAATTTTTTTGAAAATTTTTGACTTAATTGGAGGTAGATTTAAAATGTAACAGAGATATGATTAGAGTCTGGAGCATGAAAAAGAGAACAATTACTGTTGAGAAACATTGTTAGCATTAGATTTGTGTTTTTGATTGATAGAATCAATAAAGAATTAGCAAGTGAACACCCTATTACTGTAGCAAGAAATAAAAGGAAAAAAAAAAGAAAGGAAATCCTAATGAAATTTGTCTGTGGCATTATCTGAAAGTTGACTGGTATTAGTTTTCAGTATTTGTCTACTGACAAACATAACAGGATAGGTTATTTTACATGTTTACTCATCGAATTTGAAAATATCTGCCCGTATATAATATATAATGCTTAGCAATATGTATTCCTATATATTGGTACAAAATGTGGAAATTAAGGAAAGCTAGGAAAATTATTTTTAGAAATTTTTAAATGGACATGATGGGGGCAGCTTAGGTGTCCAAGAATATAACAACTTGGGGTTTGCTAAAATAAGTTTTTTTGCAGGATTAGGGTGTGAAGTGATTAATGCTTTAAAGTATATAAAGATTGACAAAGCTTTAGTGCTTGATGGTATACAAATTGATGTTTAAACAGGGATACCAAGATCACTAGTACCCTGGCGGCCCAAGGTCGCGCTATCCTAAACTAGGCGGATTCGTAGTCTAGATTACTCAACTTTCCAAGTCCAAATTGTAACCTATCTTAAATTAATCGATTCTAAATTAAAACAAATAAGAAAATTTATGATAAATAAAGGAAAATAAATATTAATGGAACACTCATAATGCATCCAACGTTAGCTGGATTGTGGATCGACGATTTGGTATGTGGTATCGGTAGACACTTTCTTAGGTATGTAATGCAACGGGAGTATGCTTAGTTGGTACGATATTTTGGTTGTAACCCTTACTTAGATGGGTTTCACTATTATATAAAGTTATTTATAATATTGCATCAATGAAAAGATAGTTAATTACTATTTATTTTGCATTTGTCCTTGATTTTCTACTATCTAAAATTTTGTTTAATTATACATCCATGCATATATAGTTATTTAATATTAATTTATATTTGTGATTCATGTTTCAAAGCGAATCGATTTTGGGTTAGTATTAAAGTTTGAGGTTGGATATTTTAGTGATCTAGATTGTGAATCCACCCTATTTGGGATCTCTGTACCCAGATTGTGGGTGGGTTGTCAGGGGTTTAGCGATTTTTGGTAACTATACCAATTATCGAGGTATTAAATTAAGGAGTCATACTGTAGAACTTTAGGTTAGAGTGATAGAGCTATAATTAATACTTAAAATAATAAATCTATATTTTGCCTTTAGTCTATATTTTTTTTGTGTTGATTATGGATATAGTAACTAGGCACATTCATGATTAGTTTCCATTGTGTGTGTTTTTTGCCGATGATATAGTATTGATCAATAAAACTAAAGTAGAAACTAATCATAAATTAGAAGTTTAATGAAAAACTTTGAGTCAAAAAGGATTTTAAAAAAAGTAGAAATAACATTAAATACATGGAATATTATTCTAGTAGAAGTAAAGATTCAAATATTGAGGTAGTAAAGATCGAAACACCTAGAGTGGGGGATTGAGGATGATTTTACACATGGAATTAGAATAGATATGGTGGGTATGGTGGAGAAGAGCGAGAGGAAGATGGGTATGGTGAAGAGCAAGGGAGATTTCTATGGTGAGTATACGAACACCAGATGAAGCTTAATGGATGAAAATTGGGCCATGGAGGAGTAAGAAATTATGCTTCAGTAAGTGCAGTAACTGCAGTTCAGTCCCATATATTCCATGTATTTTTTCTTGACAAATCTCGCTTGAAATCTCTCTCGTTACTCAACTTTAGGCTCATTCAAATTATTCTTCGACAACCCAATTTCAATCTCTTTCTCAATCTTCACCTTATCAATCTCATTATTCTCTCTCTAACGGCTTCACTCTTTTCAGTCTCTAGACTTCTATTTTTCTATCAATCTCTACCCTCTCTCTCTTCCAAAGGGACCAAACTCATATATCTTGCTCTCAATTAGCTCAGCACATTGAGCCACATGCATAGCAAAAACAAAACACAAAACACAAAATTCCTCTCCAATTTCTGCTGGAAGGCTTCGTCACTTGGTCAACTCAACTCAAATTATAAAGCCGCCTTCTCTGAGTTGGCTTAGATTCTAGAGATCCTTTTTACTGTATGAGTGAGTCCACTGGTTGGCACCGCTCAACGGTCTCCTTGAGAAGCACAAACTTGAGGGATTTCAGCATTTCTAGCTTCTCTAAAGTCTCCTCCATGGGTTGGTTCTGGGAGACTTGATCTTGGTTTTGGGGTGATTTGTCTTGGTGGGTCACGTTCTTTTGGTTGGTGGTTGATGGTTAGTAGTTGGTGGTGAAGTGGCAGATGGGGGGTGGGGTTGGTGCTAGCCAGGGCTGAGTCAGGTGTCTGCATGCGTGCATTTGGGGTTGTGTCTATGGGGCGTTATTAGCAGATGATGATGGTGATGAAGGTGGTGTCTGGATGTTTGAATTATAATAAAGGGTATTTTAGTCATTTCATTTCCAATGTGAGATCATTTTAATGTACAAATATATTTTTTATGGTAATTTGGAAATTTTGAGAAAAAATCTTGCATGACATCATCATTTTTTGATGGTCAACAGAGGCTGCACACGGTAGGGGGTTTAAATAAAATGGATATATAAAAACTAGAAAGGGGTGGAATGAATTTTCAGATAATCTACAGGTGGTGTGGATGAGGTTTTCCCCAAAAAATTTGACACGGTAACATGTCTTGGAATTTTTCTAAAAATTATAATCAAAGGTAGATCCTAGTTATTGTCCTTGTAGTTGATCCGGTATATAGATTACTGTTGAAGTGCTCCGAAGTTTGGCAATGGCAATGAATGAGTCATAATGATGCAATATTCCGTGTAATTCTAAAATGCATGTGGTAGAAGAAAAGAGGTTGGGATGGGGACGATGTTGATAATGTTAACCAACTCACATCTCTCCTTAAGGGCTACATTGCATTGCAAAACAAAAACATGAACACTCTCTCTAATGATCTCTAACCTTGGAATTATCTACAGCCATAGCTTTCTTTTTTTGGAACCTTTTCTGCTAGTAGTCCATGGGACGGCTGATATAGTAAAACTACAATGAACTGTGGCTTCATCCTTTCTCCCTCATGAAGCTTGTTAATGTATCTGATTCAATTGATAGAGTCATGCAATCTTCTTCTGAATTTCACTGTTGACTGTGTATCACCGAGCATTAACTTCCTACTTTTTGGCCCTAAGCTTGCTCATTAAGTTGACATCCTCAGTCAGTGATTACTAGTTAAGACGTCTTGTATTTGACTGTGAGTACGTTTTTTATATCAAACTGTGACTGGCTAAATTGTTGTGACTTGTTATCTCGTTCTTGAGAAATTTTGCATAGTTACCATTTGCGAGGTTTGATCTCACTGTTTGACAATTACTGCAGATTACTAAAATTTTTATTTTTCAGTTCTAAGAATTTATGGACTATATGCTTACATATGCAGTTTCCAGCCTCAAAAACCCCCGTGGAAAAATCCGTTCCTACAACCCGCAGAGCATCTTTGCCATTGCCAAGGAGAGATGTAGTTCAGAAATCCTCTTTCAGGCCCAGTATTGGCATCCTCAACCAAACTAGCTCTCCGGATGTTTCTGTCAATGCCCCTCGGATGGACAGAATGGCTGAGTTCCCCTTAGCATCATACGAAGACCCCTACCTTCCCATTCCTAGAACTTCATCAGCCTCTGCACAAGGCTCGTCCACCTCTCCACATGGTGACCGTTCGATAATGAAGGACAAATGCACAGTCCAGGTCCGTGACAGAACATTTGGCAAGCTGAGTTTTGCCGATGCTTGGCAGGGATTTGAAGGCACCACACGTCCTATGAATGCAGAGGATGTGAGTGACTGCTCAGATCAAAATGCAACAGCTGGCGCATCAAGCCGAACCTCATCAGATCAACGGCGCCGCCGTTTTGACACCTCATCTTACCAACAACGAGCTGAAGCATTGGAAGGATTGCTTGAATTCAGTGCAAGATTGATGCAAGAGGAAAGGCTCGACGAACTCGGGGTGTTATTGAAGCCATTTGGGCCAGGAAAGGTATCTCCTAGGGAAACTGCAATCTGGTTGACGAAGAGCTTCAAGGAAAATACAGTCAAGCCGGAAGATCTATATCAGTAAACAGCTGACAAGATTAAATAGTCTTTGCTGCAACAGAGTTTAGGGTATCATCTGTTTTGTGCATGCTCCTGTTGTTTTAGGCAGTAGCTAGGATTTCACAACTTTTACCACTTTCATGTCTCATTTCATTTCATATGATAGTAATTCCGGATTTGAGTACTAAGACAATGATGGATGCACGGATGAACAAATAGAATTTTTTTGGGGAAGAATGTAATCGTTAGCAATAGCATCGAGAATTGATCGACCGAGAATTGATCCAAAAGATTTTGGAATTGCTATTCATCACAATTTTAGAGGGTCTAATCATCTTGTTTGGAAGATGATATTTTGACTTGGTATTGAATGTGTCCACTGGCTGGTCAACTCTAGACTCTGAATTCAGAAGTTCGAGCTAGGAATATTTAAACCTGGGCTTTGAGTTAATATTCACAGTTACATTTTCTATTTTGGTGTTAAAGTGATTTTCTGCGATATGTATTTCGCAATATAAAATAGACATGCAATTATTTCAGCAAAAATGGGTTTTTTTTTTGGGACTTTTTGGAGTACCAGAACTCTGAGCTGCGGACACGTGGAGAAAGTAAAGGATGCAGCTTCAAGCTACGTCTCTATGAATTTTTTTTTGATGGTCACACATTTTAGTTGGTGGGTTTATGTAATTTCAACAGTAATTAGGGGAGTTTGTGTAATTTATCAAGAATTTCATAAAACCATCCCTCCTTTGGCTATGGGACTATAAACTTGGAGAAACAATGTTTTGGCATGATAACTAGTCAATTTCACCCATTCTAGACTAAAATGACCAACACACTTTTCTCTTGAGTATGAGCATTCCGCTTGCTGAATTAGCCAGAAGTTGATAGGAAGAGGGAGTTTAAACTTTGGAAAATTTCTTTGGGTAAATTACACTATACCTCGCTGAACTATTACCCTTATTTTACTTTGTACTCTCAACTATAAAATTTCTCAAGTTTCACCCTAAAGTATTAATTTTATTTCATATCACTCAAATTGATAATAAATGTCAATTTTTTAACGGTAAATACACACGTAAGTGGTTTGTACTGCCAATAAACAACTGTTTATTATACATGTGTAGGTCCAAAATTAAGAAAAATACCTATCCTTGACTTTGCCCTTCCTAAGCTCCAAATTTTTTTCTTTTGGCCGACCTTCTTTTTCTTCACAGCAACAAAAGAGGTAAAATAAAGTAGTACTGGACATTTGGCGGGAAGTTATTTGGGGTTTCTCTCCCTCATTTGAAAGATTTTCAAGTTTGTCGTTATTTATTGGAGTGATATGAAATAAAATTGATACTTTAGGGTGCAATATGAGAAAATTTATAGTTAAGAGT
The DNA here is from genome assembly GCA_951799425.1 of Ilex aquifolium. Classification (NCBI taxonomy): domain Eukaryota; kingdom Viridiplantae; phylum Streptophyta; class Magnoliopsida; order Aquifoliales; family Aquifoliaceae; genus Ilex; species Ilex aquifolium. Next base: position 15,308,315 of record OX637395.1, read on the forward strand.
GTAAAATAAAACAAAGATAATAGTTTAGGGGAGTAAAGTGTAATTTTGACACAAAGCCAAATGAGCAAAATGCCCCTAGCACTCTAAAATATCCTTTTAGAGATTGCAAATCTAGTCAACCCACTAACCTCTTAATGTTCTGATGAAGTCTCATTAAGGTGGGGCAAAATTATTCTAGACTTCTTCCCGAGGTCTTGAATGCTAGAAGTTCAAATTTTTGGTGCTTACATGTACCAAATAAAATAATCATATTGGTATATCGTGGCCAAAAATTAGCTATAATCATTTATTTTTTTACTTGTTATTCAGTTATGTTTGTCACTTTTATTTCAATCAATTTGAGTAGGGTGCAGTTATTCTCACCCCTTAAATTTCTTTTATCATCCCATTTAATCATCTTACTTCAAACTATTAAGTTCACCCAATTTATACCGACCTCATTAGTTACTAAATCCACCATGTCTATATTCACTAATTAAAAATTAAATTCATTTAATTTTATTTCAACCTACTATATAGGCAATGATCAAAATTTTGTTTCGGCGTATTATTTTAGTAAAAAAATATTTCAGAAGCAGAATAAATATTAATATAAAATTAATAATTATTTTTAAAATATTAGTCAAAATATTCTAAAATATCTTAATACAACTCAAAATCTTCCAAAGACATTAGTGAAAATATATAAAAAAAAATATCTCAAAACACCTCGAAATAATATAGATCACCTCAAAACATTGAAATTTTGCTTCAATTATTAATTTTGTTTCGGTTTTTTTGACATATATTTAATAGTTTCATTGTATGGAATAAATGAGATGAACTTAGTAGTTAATAAGGTGGGTATAAATGAGGTGAACTTAATAGATTAAAGTAAGATAATTAAATGGGGTGAGAAAATAGAATTAAGGGTAGGAATTGCCCCACCCATATGAGTATCCGACCTGTTCAATTAACTGTTTTTGTCTTGCAGCAGTAAAAACAGAAGAGAATTTCCTTGCGAGATTGGCCATCGCCTTTTTGTTTCCATTTTATGTGTTGTCTGCTTCAGATAAAACTCCATTCATCTACTTTAAATTGAATTTCATGTTATATTGCCTTCCCCAATTTCACATTTTATTTCATGCAAAAGATAATTCTACAAAACTCCAAGTCCCTCCTTAATTAAACTGTTCTCTTCAGTACGGCTACTCTATGATATGGAGTAGGTTGATTGAAGTTTGAGTATAGTGAGGACAAGAGACCAAAACTACTGGTTAAAACAATGTAGGGTAAATTATTTCTGAAGTTTACATTTAGATTTACATTTGGTCCCTGAAATATTAATTGAAACAATTAAGTCCTTGAACTTTGAAGTGTATTTCAATTAAGTCCTTTGTCTAAATTGGTTAACAATTTTAACTGGAAAACATCATTTGAAGGTAACTGGCTATAGTCATATAGATAATTTTGACTAAACATAAATATAAATATGAGCTAAGTCTAGAAAAAATTAAACCAACGCATAAAATTGAAGGGCTCAAATCTGTAAAAATAAGTTTTCACATGCAGTTTAAAGACATAAATTGCAGCATGTTCGAAATTAATCCCCTAATTGGGGCATACTTGACGCTTTAACTTTAAAAATGTAGATTTATTTGGACAGATGGACTTAATTGAAATAGATTTAAAGTTTTGGGATTTGATTATTCTAATTGATAGTTCAAGGACCAAATGAAAATTAGATATAAACATAAAGAGTGCAAAATATAATTAAGCCAACAATGTATCAAGCATAGCTAGCAGTCTTATGTTAATCTCTCTCTATCTCTCCCTCTCCTTTTTTTTTTTTGTGCTTTGGAGGGAACCTCAGTTATTTGGGTTCCCGAATGAAACAAATATTGCAAAGATTAGCGTTCATTACAGACGAAATACAAACAAGAGGAACAACTAATCTACTAAATCTTCTTCTTGGCTAACTCCAAGATTGGCAAGATGATCCGCACACTCGTGCCCTTCCCTCAGAGTGTGCAAAATCCTAATGTTGCAGTTCTTGATGATGTGTTGACAATTGTCCACCAACACTTTGTAGGGATGGGAGGCTGCTGCATTCTCATACAAAAGAAGATGATGGGTCTCTAATGAGTCTGTCTCTAGGATGCCTTTGACTCTCTTGTCCATGATCATTTGGAGGCCTACTTAAGGTTAGTTTAACAAAATCAAAAGTTTTTTTTTTGAAAGCAATAGTCCCTCTCTCGCTAGGGGGTAGAGTTTTTCTCTGTCTTACAGAGTCGGTGTCTTCCTTAGGTCAAACTAATGGAAGTTTTTGTTTTAAGGGTCTTTTCTGGTCATCTATAGGGGTCGATTGTTAGAGTATCATTACCTTTCTTGCCCAATTAGGTTATCATAGGCTGTTTCTTATAGAGGTCATCATATTGGTTAAACTTTTATCTTGTTTATCTATTTTTGTGTGTAGATCTTGAAACACTCTGTCTGGCTCAGTGCGGCTGGCTTGCTGGAACGGTTCTACCGTTGGGGTGAGTGGTCTTCTAGATACTAAAATGGAAGAGGAGATGCAACAACTGTGGAGTAATTTTACACTTTTTGAGGAGGAGAGTCTTGGAGTTCATCTTCTAGATCAGGGAGATGGTGATCTTGGGGAGAAAGGCAAGTTATGTATCTTTGGTAAAGTTCTGTCAGTTAAGCTTTACAATAAGATGACTTTCAAAACTACAATGAAAAAGGTTTGGAATAATACCAAAGTGGAATTTATAGAGGCTGTTGACAACCTGTTCCTTATTCAGTTCAGTAATATGCTAGACAAGAATAGAGTTCTTGAAGGTATGGCATGGTCCTTTGATAACCATTTAGTTATGTTGAAGGATTATGATGGTATGATTCAGGCGTCCAAAGTATCATTCAGTGGTTTCCTTTATGGGTCCATATCTATAACTTGCCATTCAATAGAATGAATCAAAAAACTGCAGAAATTATAGGCAATAAGATAGGATGCTATGTTGAAATGGATTTGATAAATGGAGTAGGAAGGGGGAGATGTTTGAGAGTTCGGGTGGTCATAAATATTGAGAAACCTCTCCTTAGAGGTATGAATATTAAAGGGATGGGGGGATCAAGTTTCACTGTGTTTTTCAAGTATGAAAGATTGCCTCATTTTTGTTACTATTGTGGACGGTTTGGTCATGGGGAAAGAGAATGTCCGTCAAGACTGGATTCAACAATCTCAGTTATGAAAGGACCGATGCAGTTTGGGGCATGGTTGAGGGCTCCAGTGGTTAAAGGGTTGAAGAGTATAGCAAGCCAAAGGGTCGGTGAGGATAAACTACCGGTGAAGAACAATGGCGTTTCTCTGGAGAGCGGACAAGAATCACTGGAGCAATCTCACAAAAATGGGAAAGCGGTGAACGAGTTGAGTAACATGGGAGTGAATGGCTCAATCTCCGGAGTTAAAGAAATTCCTATTACAGAGAGTATAAGTGGGTGCAGAATATGGAAAGAGGAATGATAGGGGAACTAATGGAGCCTTCAAATAACAAGCCAAATTCTTTATCAAAGGAAATCGAGATAATTGAGGAAGGAAAGTTTAAGAAAGTTGAAGACATAATCCCAGTGAATAAAGGCAGTACAGATGTAATTTTTGAGGTTGATATTCCATTGGAGGCGGGAAGTAGCTTTAAAGGATCTTGGGTCGTAAATAAGGGCCCAAAGTTAGTGGATAAAGGGGGGGGGGGGGGCAGTGGGCTATTGAAGATTTTATGGATACCCCCATCTCTTTTCTAGCCCAGCCCAGAATTCTACCTAAATTGGGGGAAATAAAGGTAAACGAAGAAAGCACTTACAATCAAGAATCGATAGTCACGACGAAATGGAGAAGAAAGGAAATGGTTTTAAACATTTGGTTCGAACAAAACTCTAGGAGGATCCAAACGGCAAACGAAAGTATGGAGAAGGCAAAGAAGCTCTGGTTTCAAGTCTGGGCGGGAGTGCAAAGAAAAAAACTAGGGTAAGTCCTGAATTAAGGGCTTTAACTTTGGTAGAAATGTAAGAGGTAGTGGTGGGAACTGGTCTCCAGTCCCACCGATCGTCATGAAACTCCTTAGCTGGAACTGCCGGGGACTCGGGCATCCTCAGACAGTTCAGGATATGTGCGATTTCGTAAAGAAAGAGCGGCCCGATTTTGTCTTCCTGTTGAAGACAAAGTGTAATGCTAGGAAAATTGATTTCTTGAAAATGATGTTTGGCTTGTGTGGAATGGTTGTAGAGTCGCAAGGGATTTCAGGGGGTTTAGCGTTGTTTTGGCAAAAAAAGTTGAATGTAGTGTTGCAGAGCTATTCCCGTGGGCATATTGATGTTGTGGTTAATGAGAAGGGAGAACTCAAATCGTGGAGGTTGACGGGAATTTATGGGGAACCGAAGATATCGAAACGTGGTGATACTTGGGCTTTGTTAGCCCATTTGGGAAATAGAAATAATCTGCCTTGGGTATGTGCTGGGGACTTCAACAAAATAGTTTCACAAATTGAAAAAAAAAGGGAGAGGAAGAAGGGCGGAATGGAAAATTAGAGATTTTTGTCAAGCATTGGACAATTGTGCGTTGATGGATTTGGGGTATGTAGGATTCCCTTTTACTTGGTGTAACAACTGGAAGGAACCTAACACTGTGTGAGAAAGACTTGACAGAGTGTGTGTGAATCTGGCATGGATGACAAGATTTCCTAATTCAAGAGTATATCACAAATTCTTGAAGTAATCAGACCACTACAAAATCTTACTGGATAGTAACATGGGGCTGTCGACTCAAGTGTGGCGTCCAAAGATAAGATTGTTCCGATTCGAAACAGCGTGGGTGAAGAGAGAGGAATGTGAGGAGATTATTGAGGAGGCTTGGAATTCTAGTGAACATCTTTCAGGTGTCCATGGGTTCACAAAGAAGATACAAAATTGTAGAGTGGAGCTACTTAAGTGGAAACAGGTGCATGTTGGTCACATTCCAGCTAAGATAGAAGCCTTGAAATGTAAATTGGTAAATATAAAGGAATGCGGCATAACAGAGAGCTCGAGGCAACAAGCTCAAGTTGTGGCTACGGAATTGAATAATTTACTTGATATGGAGGAGACTTATTGGCGTCAACGATCGAAAATTCATTAGATGAAGGAAGGGGATAAGAATACAACTTTTTTCCATGCCTGGGCATACCAACGACAAAGAAGGAACACAATTATCAAGCTAAAGAATGGTGAAGGGGGCTGGTGTGAAAACTCGGATGAAATGGAACAAGTGGCTGTAGGGTATTTTAAGAATTTGTTTACGTCCAGTAGACCACAAACCCAAGAGTTAGAGGCCGTTTTAAGCAAGGTGGACCACAAGGTGTCGGAGGGAATGAATTCAAGGCTTTTGCAGACTTTTCGACTTGATGAGGTAACAACTGCATTATCTCAGATGTTTCCTACTAAATCCCTTGGTCTTGATGGTATGCCCCCCCTTTTTTTCCATAAGTATTGGCATATTGTCAGGACGGATGTCGCAAATTGTGTCTTGAGTTTTCTCAATGGTGGTATATTTCCAGTTAAGTTCAACTATGCTCAAATTGTGCTTATTCCGAAATGTGAAAATGCGGAGTCTTTGCATGAGTTTCGTCCAATTAGTTTGTGTAATGTTATTTATAAAATAATTTCAAAAATTTTAGCTAATCGCTTAAAGTATGTTCTTCCCTCGGTGATTTCTGATTCTCAAAGTGCTTTTCTTCCTGGGCGGTTGATCACCGACAATGTGTTGGTTGCATTTGAAATTAATCACTTCCTAAAGCGTAAGAATTGGGGTAAAATGGGACATGCTTCTCTAAAGCTGGATATGAGCAAAGCTTATGATAGGGTGGAGTGGGTGTTCTTGGAAAAAATGATGATCACTTGGGGCTTTGATCATAAATGGGTTACTTTGGTGATGTTTTGCGTTACAACTGTCTCGTATTCCATCTTGTTGAATAATGATCAAATGGGTTTCTTCCATCCTGAAAGGGATCTTCGTCAAGGAGATCCCTTGTCACCTTATTTGTTTCTAATCTGTGTAGAAGGTTTAACAGCACTTCTACGCAATGCAGTGTTGAATGGCTCGATCACAAGGGTCTCGGTGGCTAGGGGCGGTCCATGTATCTCACATCTCTTGTTTGCTGATGACAGCCTATTATTCTTTAATGAATCACAAGAGGAGGCTGGAGTTGTTAAGTCAATACTTGGAGTTTACGAAGTTGCTTTAGGGCAAAAAATCAACTTGGAGAAGTCTGCAATGGTCTTTAGCAGCAACTCTTCGGAGGTACAGGCCAGCCAAGTCCAGCAAATATTGGGGTAGAACGTGTTTACCAACATGATAAATATTTGGGCCTCCCTACTGTGGTGGGTAAATCTAAAAAATAAGTCTTCAACAATTTAAAGGAAAGGGTGTGGAATAAAATGCAAGGTTGGAGTGAACAACTTTTATCTAGAGCGGGGAAAGAGGATTTGATTAAGGCGGTGGTGCAATCCATTTCCACATATTCTATGGGGTGCTTTAAACTTTCAGATAACTTTTGTGAGGAACTAGAGACACTATCGGCCAGATTTTGGTGGGGACAAAGATAGGGGGAGAGGAAAATACATTGGGTGAGCTAGAGAAGGATGTGTACAAGGAAAGAGAGGGTGGCATGGGTTTCATGGATCTTAAGGCTTTCAATTTGGCGATGCTTGCGAAACAAGCTTGGAGAAAAAACACAGAGGTCAATTCACTTATTCATCAAGCGCTTAAGGCAAGGTACTTCCCTTCGACATCTTTCATGGAGGCAGAGCTTGGGTATAGACCCTCTTACACATGGAGAAGCATTTTAGGAGCAAGAAAAGTTGTGGAAGCAGGCTCAAGATGGCGAATAGGTGATGGATCCGGAGTCAATATTTGGTCGGATAGGTGGATACTTACCCCTGAAAGTTTCAAGCTAGTTTTCCCTAGAAGGTTTCTACATGCTTCGGCTAGGGTTGGGGATCTTATTAATGAGCAAACGCGAAGTTGGAACGAGCAGCTGATGGATGAATTTTTTTTACCTCATGAGGCACTGGTGATTAAAGGTATTCCACTTAGCAGAAATTCAATGGAGGATCGACTAATTTGGCATTATAATTCAAATGGGAGGTTCTCGATATGTAGTGCATATCATATCATCATGGACCAAAAGCTATTGCAAGTAGGCCCAAGCAATTCATCTCCTTCCTCTAGTGCTGGACATCTTAATTGAAATTTTATTTGGAATCAGAAAATACCAAATAAAATTAAGATTTTTGCCTGGCGTGTCTGTTCCAATGCACTACCAACAGGTGATAATCTTCGGCGAAGGAGAGTCACAGTGTATGGGAATTGTGGAGTGTGTCAAGAAGATGAGGAGTCGTTGATACACTGCCTAAGGGAGTGTTCTTAGGCCAAAGCAGTGTGGAGTCTTAGCTCATTAAAGGCAGTAGTCCAGATTATGTCTTTTGATCCTGGGTAGTGGATGCGTGATGTTCATCAGGCCCTTACACTTGATGAATTTCCTTTGTTCCTTATTCAGTGTTGGTTTGTGTGGAGAAATAGGAATATTCGAATATTTGAAAATACGGTTCAAGACCCTGTTGAAGTGCAAATGAAGGCAGCTGAGTATTATAGGCAGTATAGGGAGACAATAGCTCAGCCCGTTGTTAATTCTATGCAAAATCCCAATGATGGCTGGTGTCCTCCAAGGGCAGGTACCTTCAAAGTTAATTTCTATGCCGCTGTATTCACATATCAAAATGTCTTAGGCGTGGGGGTGGTTATAAGAGATGACCGGGGTTACTTTGCAAGGGCCTTGTCTAAAAGGATGGTTATGACTTATGATATTCGTAAAGCAGAAACTATTTCAGCAAATTCACAAGGCAACAAGAGTTAGTAGAAGTCATACTGGAAGGGGATTCTACATGTGTTATGCAATCTATTAGGAGTGGTGATGTGGATTTTGATCCTCTTGAAGCCATCTTACAAGATATTAACAGTATAGCGAGAAGCTTTCGCTACTTTGAAGTGTCCGGAGTTCGATGCAATGGGAATAAAGTAGCTCATGAGTTAGCTCGGTTTGTAATACCATTAAATAGTAGCATTGTATGGTTGGAGCAGACACAAGACTTTGTTATGCCTCTCCTTTTTTCTGACATTCCTTAGTAATAAATTCCTATCGTTGAATCTCAAAAAAAAAAAAAAAAAATCAAAAGTTTTCATATCTGCCAATATCAAAAAGAATTGTGCTCTCCAATTGGGTAGGAGATTAGGACTTACACTTACTAAGGACCTAAGTAAATACTTAGGTGTCCCTATTTTTCACACAAGAAATTCTAAGAACCATTTTCAAGACATTGTTGGCAAGATTCAAAATAGACTTTCAACTTGGAAAGCTAAAAACTTGTCTATGGCAGAGAGGGCAACTCTCATTTATTCTATCACATCTACAATCCCGAATTACACAATGCAAAATCAATGGATCCCATAATCTATGTCACAGCTCATCCCATAAAAGAGTTAGGGTGTGGGTAATCCCAACCTGTTAATCCTTTAGGATTTATTGAATCCACAGTAATTAAACATGTGCATCAGTTTTCAATCTCATCCACTCAATAAACATCCTTATGTAAATATACAACTCAGCGCAATGTTACAACAACTAGGGCACTACACCCTTAAATATCTCTACGACACGTGTACAAAACGACAACAGAGTGTACAAACTAATGTCAACACCTCTACGTCAAGTGAGACTATTCAATGGACCACCTCCTAATATCTAGGAACCTAAAAAGAAACAACTGTTTGGGGGGGGGGGGGGAGGGGGGAGAAAACCACACTCGCAGTGAGTATATTTGAGACATATAAAAAGAAAATGTATAAGTGTAAAATAATTATAATCATATCTCACATACACATTAAAGATGAAATTCAACATCAAATATCCAACATCCAATATCTAATAACAGTTTAACGCTACCCGTTTTCGCCCGGGAGTCTTGACAATCATATCACTACTAGTTACGCCCAACAGTCTTGGTAGTCTCATCGCTACTATTTACGCCCGACAATCACGACTATTATATCGCTACCATTTATGCCCAGTAGTCTCAACAACCACATATTGATAAGTACCCATAATCAATTCAACTACTTGAAACCACACCTAACACCAATTCACAATCCTAAAGCCATTATTAAGTCACAACCAAACCATTTACAAATAAATATAGCTAGTAACAAACAATTACCATTTCACAATTCACAGCCAATCAAATTGCTTTCCAACTATTCCACATAAGTATAACTAATAAACATATAACTACATTTTCAATCAATATGAATCAATACACTAACCTTGAGTTCAACTCCAAACCCACAATTAATCCCCCAGTGATACCTTAGGTGGAATCGACGTCGTCACCTTCGCACCTAACACACATCGTCACAAAGATAGATATAAATATGCTCTGTATATGCATTTCATCATAGATACGCATGATTCAGTGTTTAATCATGCTTGTATTAATACATCTCCAAACCCCTTTCCAGGTGCAAATCAAAACCTTAGTTTATATCAGTGTTATTTAAGGCGTAAAGCGAGCCGAAGCGATCAAGGCTCGTAACGCCTAGGCGAGAAGCGAGAAGCGAAGCGACACGCTTTACCGAAGCGAAGCGAACAGTTAAAAAAAAAAATTTATTTTAGTTTAATTAATTCTAAACATCTAAGTTATAATTTTATATATACTAAATATTTAAATGCAAGTAAAACCATAAACATTTAAATTAAAACAAATACTAATAATATCTCAAATTTTAATAACATTCATAACTTAAACATTTAAATTCAAACAAACACTAATAATATCCCAAATCATAATATTTAAAAACATAAGACACACAATTCAAGCAACTAAAGAAATCATCTCAAGGACTTAGAAATCAATCCTCATCACTAAAGAAACCATCTTCTTCATTATCCTTAGATTCATATCCCTCTGTATCCTCCTCCTCTGCCTCAACTTTATATTATACAATCAAACAGATTAATTTTCACGTTCACATTCAATGGTTAGATTGGCCGACCCGTAATCTCCTAGTTAAAATTCACCATATACTTTGAATTGCGCGGTGAAATCAATGTCATCTTAAAATAGACATTCCAACCTTTGCAACCATAGGTCATTAACTAAAATTGGATTCACGTATGAAAAGTAATCTCATTTTTCCTAAAAAGCACTAAGTTGGCTGGCTGTTCAACTGTTACAAAACTTCAATCGGTTTTCAGTAGCCAACATTTTTCACATAAATAGAATTAGGTGTTATATCTTATATGGTTAGATAGATCTACAAATTAGGGTTCCAACAAAAAAATGGTGAATCAATGGAAATTTTCTAGAGAAAGTTATTGCAATTTTCCCACAGAAACTCAAGCTGAAACTGTTTGTACCGATTCATCACAAGGCAGAATTGTACCAATTCTAACCCAAACAGAACCCAATGTACCGGTTCTTTGTTGTTTGTATCGGTTCATCTCTGACGGAAACCCTTCTTATTCCTTGTTTATCTTTTTCCTTAGCCAACTTCTCTCAACCCGCAACCCTCAAATACTAACACCAATTATACCATTTATTTCATGTAAAATCTCAATTATGAGCAACCCAATAACTAAAATTCACAAACTAAAATCAACATCACAACAATTACACAAAATTGATAACTTACCAAGAAACACCCTTCAATCCAAGCTCAATAAAAAATCCAAAGCTAAAACCTAGCTCAGCTCTTCTCCCTCTTAACCTTTGTGTTTGTGTTCTTCTCCTCTCTTTTCCCTCTTTCTTTCCCTTTTTTTTCCTATCCGTGTTTCTCATGAGTTGTTCATGCATCTAAACACATACGCGCACGCGCGCGCACACACACACACACACACACACACACACACACACACACACACACACACACATATGTACCATTTCTGTAGTCATAGGAAAACAAGAGTGAGTTGAGGGAGACGGGTGTCCTTGGTGAGGTGCCAAACTTTTGACATAATTTCCTTTCTTTACTAAATTACACCAAAAACTTTTTGACATCAAACAATTTAACTCAAAACATTCCGTGATCTAATAAATCAACTCCCAGAGTTAATATTTAAAAATATTACCCAACACGCTTAATAGGAATTTTTTATGGGGTGATACTAAGGAGAAGAAGAGAATTCACTTGGTTAATTGGAATAAAGTTTGCTCCCCAAAGAAGGTGGGTGGTCTTGGGATTAGAAAGAGCATGGATAACAACATGGCACTCCTAGGGAAATTAGGTTTGGATATGAAAACTAACAAGAGAACCCTCAGGAAAGAGCAAATATGCCAATCAAGGCTCTGAAAATTGAAAAAATAAACATAATGCATCCCCAACTTGGAGGTCAATTGTTAAAGTGCCATCAATGAAGGTGTTAAATGGAATGTAGGAAATGAAGAGACCATCAACTTCTAGAAGGACTGGTGGGTTGGCAACAATCCAATAATTCAAGTTACCCCCACTCCCCCAAACCTGGATACTGAATCCTCTCAAACAGTTTAAGGTGTGAAAGGAATATGACCATTGACTCCTCCTACGAAAGATGTAGTCCTCATTGTGAGCTTGAATGACACATTGGCCTCTTTAATGGAGGGTACTTGGAAAAATTGAAGTTGGTGATATTCGCCAAGAGAAATCCACCAATCTTGAAGATAACCCTGAAGTTAGGCCACAAAGCGTTCAACAACTAGGGATAAAATGGTTGGATGTCGAAGTTTAGTTGTGCACTAAGAAAACATTTCAATGAACTTTCCTCGCCATTTAGAAGGAGGAATATCATCAATAATAAACTATTTTTTTATATCAAATGGAACAGAAAGACGTGGTAGATCAACCTCAATAGATAAATTGTTTTTTGGGGGGGTCATCGACCACAACCTCATCATGAGAACAAGTTCAAGAGAGGTAGATTTTTTAGGTTGAGCAATAGATTCATTAGAGTTACAAGATTCATTGGACTCAGACCAGGAGCAAATAGGGAACATTGGGGGGCCTTGAGAAGCCATTGTCTTCGAAAAATAGGATATAGGATTTTGTGTGTCAATTGGAAGCATATCAGTAGATGGGGGTCAAGGGGATCATGTGGTAGTGGTGTAGTGGAGGGCAAAAGATTCACGAGCAAAAGATTTTACTGGAGGGCCTTTGGATGACTGAGATGAAGAACCTTTTGGTGAAGATTGAGAAGAACTCTATTGTGAATAAAGGACATAATAATCAAATTTTCCTGAAGGTTTTCCTAACAGATCAACCGTAGGATTGCCAGCTTTATACTGCTCTTTGAGTTATTGCTGGGTGGTTTTGGGCGACGATAGTGATGAGGTATAGGAGAATCATCTTCATTAGTATCAACTTGACAAATAGCACAATCACAAATATCATACCAAATATGGCCATCAACATCGCGATCGTGATAAACTAGAGTATGTAATGCCCCAAACCAAATAATTGTATGAATAGAATAGTATTTACATATCTGATTTACTTATCAAATTAGTTTAACTGAATTAGGTTGAGATATAGTGCAGATAGACAATTACTTTCTATTCAAGAAAAAGATACAACGTGAGGCTATAAAGTTGGCAAATGAAGCTATCAATTGGTAGTTACTTTCCTTTTGGAAGAGATCAATATTTTTATGACTTTACTTAATTTAAGGTAATTGAAAAAGTAAGACGATATATCATGGAATAGAGGAGAAAAATTGGAGTGATTCTATGTCTTTGTACATATAAATATGTATAGCTTTGACACAAGGGTTATTCATAACCGTGTGGGGCAACAAGAGAGAGAGAGAGAGAGAGAGAGAGAGAGAGAGAAATACGAAGAAAGTAAAAAAGAAAGGAGGGCAGGTCGTAGTTTAGCAAGATTGATAAAAAAACAAAAGGAAAAAAAAATAGTGTAGGAGAAGAGAGATATACATAGATGGGTTCATTTGGTTAACAGAACAATTGACAAAAGCATGTTCAATTTCGACAAAAAATTGAGAGGGTTGCTCTTCATTAGATCTTTGTATCTATTGTCTTTGATTGAGATGTAAGTAGTTTATCACATAATATGCATTCTTATTTGAATCTCGAGTGTTTTATTGTTCATATTAAATCATATTCTGATTCTTATATAGTTTCTTTGTCGAAATTGCACTAAATTTCTATTTGATGTTTTATTGAATGTTTTTGGTGGTGAATTGCTTTGGGACCTATCGGCACACTTGGTGGCATAGTCATGGTTATGAGATATGAGTATGGCCCTGTGGGGCGTGTGTTAAAATGGAATGTACCAAGTTGTGCCTAGCGTATTGCTGAGACGAACTAAGTATGAAACTATTGCTTCAAAATCTATTGCTATTGACAGAAATACCTCAATCGACAGACAGTTCTTAGGTGATTGCTTGTGGATGAGTTCAAATGTCTTGTTTCATGACTTCCTTGGATGAATTCTTAAAGCGATAAACACACAGAATAACGAATCAATAAAAGTAGGCTCCTTTATTAATTCAATCGAATGTGTTTCAGTTATAGAGTGACTAATTTAACAGTCTTTGATTACAACACTAACTACTCCTTGAAACCTAACTCTAGCACTACTCTTAAATGCCCTAATCATGGGTCTTGTGGGGGGTTTGAGTTGTCCCTTCTAATTCCTTCTTCTACTCTTTTTATAGCCACTTCTTTCAACGATTTTCCTTTATCGACTATTTGTTGGCTTTGTAACTCCTAGGCAGTTAATTTCTATTTTTAACTAAAGTTGTGGTTGATCGCTTCCCACCTTTTCTTTAATTCTTAACACGTGGCAATCCTTTAATGATTTTAGACTTGCCAATAATACATGCATCGAATGCTTTCATAATTTTGTATTTTATGTCCTTCAACCTTTAACATGATATTGGCCAACCCTTAATGCCCTTAAAGCAGTACCATCAACTTATCACATTCTCTTACTATTCCCAACAAGTCAAGTTATTAGAGAGGTTGAGGAGATCAGGCCATAGCAAAGGAATGCTACGTCGCATCAGCAAGGTCATCTCAGGTTTCTGAAACTTGCAAGGTGGATAACCTAGATCTTTGAAGAACCAAAGAGATCATGCCCTAATGAACAGCTAGTTCCGATGACCTTGGGAAGGGAACCTAACTAGATTACATATGTGGGTTCCAACCTTTTCCCTCATATTAAAAATGAGATGGAGAAGTTCATAGAAAAGAATGCAGATGTCTTTGCTTGGGGTCATGAGGACATGCCAGGCATAAATTTGCAGGTGATAGTCCACATAATCAATGTGGATCCCTCATTCAAGCTAGTAAAGCAGAAGAGGAGAGCTTTTGCCCCTTAAAGGGCCAAGACAACCGTTGAGGAAGTGCAAAAACTCCTACAAGCAAACTTAATTCGGGAAGTCCACTATCCAGAGTTGATAGCCAATGTTGTGCTCGTAAAGAAACACAATGGAAAATGGAGGCTTTGCATAGATTTCACAAACCTGAATAAGGAGTGCCCAAAGGACTGTTTCCCGCTTCCAAGGATTGACCTCTTGGTGGATGCAACAGTAGGTTTCCAGCTTCTTAGTTTTATGGACGTATTCTCAGGGTATATCAAATCTTCATGCACCAATATGACCAAGAGAAAACCTCATTTGTCACGGAGAAGACTGTATTGTTATTAGGTCATTCCCTTTGGCCTAAAGAACTACAATGCCACTTATCAGCATTTGGTCAATCACAATTTCAAGAACCTTTTTGGGAAAAGCATCGAGGTCAATATTGATGACGTGTTGGTAAAAAGCTAAGAAGCTGAGGACCATGTGAGCAAGTTGCAGGAAGCTTTCCAGGTCCTGAGGAAGTACAAGATGAAGTTGAACCTCACGAAATGTGATTTCAGGGTATCCTCCTGAATATTTCAGAGATTCATGGTGTCTCAAAGAGGAATTGAGGCAAACCCAAAAAAAATTCCAAGCTTTGATGGATATGCACCCACCTCGAAATATTAAGGAGATGAAGTGCCTTATTGGATGTGTAACAACACTCAATAGGTTTGTATCGCGGGCCAGTGATAAATGTTTTCCTTTCTTTAAGGCGTTGAAGAAAGCTTTCGGATGGACTCCAGAATGTATGGCAGCTTTCGGATGAACGCTAGAATGTATGGCAGCTTTCGAAAAGCTAAAGCAGTATTTGGGGGCACCCCCATTATTATCAACACCAGTTGAAAGAGAGGTTTTGTACCTCTATCTAGCTATTTCAGATGAAGCCATCAATTCTGCCCTGATAAGAG
This sequence comes from Ilex aquifolium, assembly GCA_951799425.1. Lineage (NCBI taxonomy): Eukaryota > Viridiplantae > Streptophyta > Magnoliopsida > Aquifoliales > Aquifoliaceae > Ilex > Ilex aquifolium. The sequence continues at coordinate 15,323,679 of OX637395.1, forward strand.
AAGAACAAAGAGTTCAGAAGCCAGTATACTATACTAACCATGTCCTGAAAGGAGTAGAAGTCAGGTATTCGAGGCTAGAGAAAGTAGCTTTGGCACTGATCCTTGTAGTTCGAAAGCTGCGCCCATACTTCCAAGCTCATCCAATCAATGTCATGATTGAATCTCCAATCTGGCAAGTTTTACAACAACCATAAATCTGTGGAAGGCTTGCTAAATGGGCCATTGAGTTGGGTGAGTTCGATATAACATATCAACCAAGAACATCCCTGAAGGGGCAAGCATTGGCGGACTTTATTATTGAAAATACCTCGTCCAAAGAATTCCAATTTTCAAATAGCTTGGGACAAAAGAGTTGGATCCTCTTTACCGATGGTTCGCCAAATGCCGAGGGAGGAAGGGTAGGATTAATCCTGGTTTTCCTAGATCAACTCAGAACATAGTATGCCTTGAGATTCGAGTTAGGAGCTTCAAATAATGAGACAAAGTATGAAGCTCTACTCGCTAGATTGAGATTGTCATTGTTACATGAAGTAAAAATCCTCTTGGTAAAGGTAGATTCCCAACTAATTGTTAATAGATCAAAGGATGGTATGCGACCAAAGATACGAGGATGACTGCATACTTAGCCAAGGTTGTTGGGTGTATATCCCATCTGGAAGCCTTCAACATCAAGCAGATTCCTAGAGTTGAAAATGCTTATGCTGATTCTTTAGCTCGCTTGGCTTCACCATTTCATAATGAGCTCCCAAGTGTAATCCCTATGGAGCTCCTTCCTAACCTAGCATCGACGAGGTTGAGGTAGAGGTCAATGTCGCCCAGCAAGAGAAGGGGTGGACATTTTCTATCATTCAGTATTTAACAAATGGGATAATCCCCAAGGAGAGGACTGGGGTGCAGAAACTCCGCGAAAAGCTACAAGGTACTCTGTTATGGGCGGTATAAAAGAGGTTTCCCCGCTCCTTATTTATACTATTTGGGGAAAGAGGAAGCTCAGTATGTTCTTGAAGATATTCATGAAGGAGAATGTGGGAACCATCTAGGGGGTGAGCTTTGGATTACAAAGCACTCAACCAAGAGTACTACTGAGCAACCATGCAGAAGGATGTCATGCAATTTACGAAAACCTATAATAGTTGTCAGAGATTTGCCAATGTGTCAAAGAAACCTCCACATGAGCTTTCTCCTATAACAAGTCCTTGGCCATTTGCCCAATGGGTCATTAACATAGTTGGATCTTTTCCATTTGGGAAAGGACAGAACCAATTTGTAGCTGTGGCGATCGATTACTTACCAAATGGGCCGAGGCATAACCCTTGACCACTATCATAGAGAAGAGACTTCAAGATTTTTTTTGGAAGTCCATACTTTATCGATTTGGGGTATCTCATGTTTTGGTGTCGAATAATGGAAAATAGTTTGATAATGATCCATTCAGAGAATTCTGCTTTGAATATGGAGTTCGCAATCATTACACCTCCTCAGGCCACCCACAAGCTAATGGTCAAGCAGATGTGACCATCAGAACACTCATTCAAGGAATCAAAACTTACCTGAAGGATTCAAAGGACAATGGGTGGAGGAATTGCCCCGAATCCTGTGGGCATATCGCATGACGGTCAGAACTCCAATAGGGGAAACACCGTTTCACCTCGCCTATGGAACATAGGCAGTAATCCCAACCGAAATGGAGATACGAACTTTCAGAATTCAGCATTATAATTGGGAGGAGAATAAAGAAAAGCTCTGCACTAACCAAGATCTCTTGGAAGAAAGAAATGAGCAATCTCAAATCAAACTGGCAGCTTACTAGGCCCAAACAGCCCGCTATTACAATAGAAATGTCAAGATTTGCGAATTTGTCCAAGGTGACCTGGTCCTGAAGAAGGTAACCCAAGCCTCCAAGCATGGAAAATTGGGTCCAAATTGGGAAAGACCCTATCAAGTTACTCAGATGGTAAGGCCCTGAACTTGTGAGGTGCAAACATTAGATGGAAGGAAGCTGACACATGCTTGGAATGCCGAACATCTTACGAAGTACTATCAGTGAGAGTGACTTTTTGAAAGCATAAATAAAGGATGGTAGCCAATCTTTCTCACTTTGATTTCTTTATTTTTTAGTAAACCTTGTGGCAAACTTTTCTTGTAAGCAAATTTATCAACAAAGGATGTATGTTTGGAAATTCTTTGAGTGAATCTCGTGTCAAAAAAAACCTCAAGAAAGCTCAATCTTGAGGAAAGCAGGCTTTCAAAAAGAAGGCACCTTAGTTAAAAAGGTTGGAAAAAGAAGAGAACCTCTAAAGAAAGCGCCTATCTCAAACAGAGAAAAAGAAAAAGAAAAACTAAGAGGCCTTCCATTCACTAGTTCGATAAGACCTAGCCCCGTCTAGGCTTGTTGGGGACCAATTTGGTTAACCACATAAACTCAAAAAAATAATCTAGATACAAAGTAGAGAGGAAAAATTCCAAGGTGGGAAACCCAGTAAGCTTGACCTCCAAATAAAGGCAATTAAAAAGCCCAAAAATCAGCAGGGCAAAAATAGCCGAAGCAAAAATAATATAAAGAAAGATTAGTTTTCAAAAACTTCTAAGCTACTTTCATTACTGAGTTAAAAGTTTATTTACAAAAAAACTCAGAAGTCTAAAAAAAAAAAGAGTAGAATAGTCTCTCATAAACCTAATCCTCGCTATTCTTTGGCAGGGAATCCTCCTTATCAGAATCACCTACACCCTCCTTAGCAACAAGGGGGTAGCAAATGAGGCAGCTGGAAGAAAACTAAAAGTAGAAGATAGGACATAGAAGTCAAGTTGAATGCTGGAATTCAGCTGGAAAAATCGATATTGGGGTAATGTGTCATAGCTTGCCGGCGAAAATATTTAAAGCCAGCATCCCAGTAGCTCATCCTAAGCTCGAGAAATTCAAAAGACTTATTGAAATTCTCTACTGCTTCGTTAACAGCTTTCTTCATGGCAGCTTTGGCCTCATCATTCAGGGAGGAAAGTTGGTTGGACATGTCCTTTTCAACGAGCTTGGCCTTCTTGGCTTCTTCTTGGGACCTCCTTAAAACCTCCTCCAGACCACTCTTCACAGCTTTCTCAATCTCTAAGGAGTTCTTAATATTATCTAAGTTAGCTTGTATAGACACTAACTCCTTTTCGTGAGAATAAAGAATCTGCTTCGAAGATAGAGTCTCAAAAAGGGCTTTCTCCAATTACTCCTTGAGGGGATCCTCTTTCATAAAAATCAGACAACTCATTGTAGAACTAGAAAGAGCCATTTGAAAGAAAGAAAGTCTCAAATAGGATAAGAACAGGGAAGGATAAGGAAAAGGGGGGAGATATGTACTACCTTTCCAAAGTGATGAGTCATGGACTCAAAGACTTTTAGGGACCCCATCTTCACTATCTTCTCCACCTCTGCCCCTGGGATAACATCTTGAAACCACTTCACAACGAATTCTTTGTCACTCTAGACTGATGACGCGGTGGCTTTAGTCTTAGGAGTTGAAGTGTTGCCAGGAACAGGGGCAGGCAGCTTGCCCTTAATAGTCTTCCTTTTCTTGGTTAAAGGAACATTTGGGGAAGAATCCAAATCAATGGGTTCCTTGGAGCTAGAAACTGCTGGAGACGACTTGGAAGTAAGGGAATCTCTGAACCTCATCAAGAGCGGGAGGTTTAGGTCGCATCTTCAATTTATGCAGATTGGCCTCTGAAACCAAACTGCCAAATTCTTTAAGATTGTGGCTTTGAGCCACAACAACTTTGTCAAGAATCTCTTTACCCAGAGAAGAGATGTCAACTACAAAGATAGGATCTCTTAATTCTTGGTTTCTTGAAATAAAAAGGGAATTCAAGAAGACAAAGCAAGAAATTTACTAGAGGAAGGCATAACGCCCCATTTACAGAGAACCCTCGTAGGGTTCGTAACCAGAGGTTTAGAGGGAAAATTCCAATCCAGAACCAGAAATGAAGAAGAAGCAATCTTTCCATTCTTTGGTGGGGGAAGGAATTTTAGTTAGCAGATCAGTGCTATCAGTCTTTTTTGTCAAATAGTACCAGCCCAAACTTGGGTCAATTCCCACCTTAATTTGAAAGGAGTATAGGACCTTTCCAACAATGGGAAAGACGCCAATGCCATGGGCAGAGCTCCATAATGCACCAAGCCCAATTAACACCCTCCAACTATTTGGGGTGAGTTGGGCAGGATCAATATTCAAGAAAGACAAAAATTTGAGATCGTAAGGAAGAAAAAGAAATATGAATCCAGAATTGAAGGCTGCTTCATACATGTAGACCTCCCCTTTATGATAATCGCAAGCTCTTTCGTCGCCACTAGGGGTTCTCAATAAGATGGAGTTAGGAATGCAAAATTTGGAGCGAAGGTGAGAAAGATCAGCATCGGTAATGGTACTGAAGGCCCTTTGGTCAAAATAGATAGGGGGTTCAGGGACCTCTTCTCAAGCGACCTCCACAAGCTCAGTCTCTTCTATCTCCAACTCTTGAGCAGAGGAGGAGGGAATTTTGGATGAAGATTTTTTGAAAGCCATGGAAATTAAGAGCAACAAGAAAGGGAAAAGAGATAGGTGTTTTCGACTTGGGAAACCCTAAAAAAGAACAAGATAGCTCGTTTCTGAGGAGAGGGATCAAAGAGGGAAGAAAAATTTGCCAAAACCAAATGCCTTAATTTCTCTTTAAATAGGTCGAGAGATGGTGGTTACAAAAACCTTGCTAAAAAGACGCGTAATTAATGCGATTTAAAAATCGGATGGAGGTAACAGTTAGATTTGTAACGGGAGAAAATCTCCACCAGCTTGGGAAAACTGATTAGGGGCAAATGATGGGGAGAATTTAATCTCAATTAAGGGAAATGTCCTAGTTGGCACTACCTTTAGAAATGTAACAGTTGGCTGAACTGTTAGCCAGAAAGGAAAGCTGGAGGAGTAACGGGCTCAGATAATTAGTTTTCCCCAACCTGGTGGAAACCAGAAGGATGGTAAAGCTTATCCCGAATTGTTAGGAACCTTATTTGCCAAAGACCCACTCAAATGGCGGATTCGTTTAAATATTATGGGGAATATAAGGTGGTCAAGTGATAAGGATAAGACCATACCCTCGGCAAGCCTTATCCGCATGATCAAACAGACTCCAGGCACAGCTAGGACTATGGATGGTTATCCCAATAAGGGATAAAGTCCATAAAAGCTAAGACTCCTCAACCGAAAGGGGATCAGACAAATTCAAACTACCAGAGCCTAGAGTCCACTCTCCATGGGACACTTATCAAAATACTATAAAAGGGGACCTCTGGGGTAAGATTCAGGTAAGCACACTAAGCCTAGTTAAATTACTGCACCTTAAAATTCATAGATACTAACTTAAGCATCGGAGGGTTAACCCCCAGAGCACCTCTCCGATCCGACTTTCTTTTCAGGTGCCATAATTGTCAAAAAACTTACCCAAAGCTCGAAAAAAGGTGTATCTAGGCCTAGATCAACATCAACAACTTTAAGAATAGTTGGACACATTTTTTACTCCAACAAGTACCATGGGCTGCACTGACATAGATATGTTTCTTATGAGTACCATCTCCCAAGTCCACTTCTTCTAATGGATCTTGAACATCTACCCTTATATCATCTAGATTAGCAGGTGCAAATTGGAGATCTTCCAACCCTATTTCCTGGCTTAGATTTTCTGGGTCACCTTCTAATACACACTCAACCCAATAAACAGAGGCATCTCTTGTTGCCTTCAATATTTCTTCTAGAACAAGCGTAAACAACCTAGTTAAGGTGGCTTTAATAGCAGCCATTTTGCTATCCTAGAGCCCTTTGAGGCTCTATTCATTGATACTTTTTGTTTATTTGAATTCAAGCCTAGGCTGTAGAAAGCCAGGCCTGACCATGTCATGGCAAATCTGATGCAAGTTCTCTTCAAAGACTCCACCAAACTGGTTTGTGCTGCTAATCCGCTCCAATAAGGTCATGTCTTTATGATAGAAATAGACCTCTACGTTGTGTGCATCTGTAACAAAAGGATTAGCATCTGCCCAACACACTTCCATTCCCTTTGTACCTTCATTATCACTTTCTGATAAGAAGATCAAGGCTTGATATAGGGATGATGACACACAACCATTTGCATTTATTCGATCTTTCCTAAGCAGAGCATTGAAGCTTGATGATAAATCTACCACAAAAAATGTTGCTATGGTGTCTCTATTACCCACCTAAAGTTGCACAGGTAGAATTCCCCTTGCAGAAGATGATCCTCCTACAAAATTACTGATTGTTATGTCAGTATGAAGAAATCCTTCCCATCTTTATTCAAGATTCTCAACATCCTTGAAGGGAGGATGTTTACCCACTGCCCCATTATCAATCAAGATTCTACTAATTGGTTGACCATCGAAGTGGGCTCGAATGAACAGTGGCCTTAAATGCTTAGATAATTCTTTCTTGGGAGGGTGCAACACCACTCTATCTGCCCCCAGTCTCCTTACTCTATGCTTATAGACTTTCCATCAGATCTAAATTGCTTCACAGTTTTTGCAAATACTACTACAGACGCAGTGTTGTCTTTCACATCTCTTGCCAATTGGCTTGGTTGTCCTGGTTTAGCCTTGAATGTTTCAGGCAGATCCAATATCATATTGCATGGTGAATTATATCTCAAAGGAAGGACTTTATATCTTCAAAGTGCATCAACTCTTCATCAGAGAGCATGCCCTTATCTTTTTCCATTTTTTCCTTCCCTCTTGCCAATGAACTTGCAAATACTTTCTCTGTGTCTCCTCAAGAAGATCTAGTATCTGTTTGAACTCTGCAATCTTCTGGTCCAAGATATTTTGCTTGATCTAGACCTCGTTGATTTCTTTTTGTTGTTCCCTTATCCAAGTGGGGTTTTTGTTCCCCATCGATGGACTAGGACTTGAGTAGGTGACAAACTTTCTTTGTTCTCTCCTTTTCTGTGTCTTATTGAGCGTTTGGTACCATGCCCCAGATGAAAATTTTGGGTGTTGAACTTGGTGTCATTAATTATCATGGACTTCAGGGGAATTTACTATTCTAGATCAAGCTTTTGAGACAACCTCAAATCTCATTTTCCTCTTTTGAGACTGTTATTCTTGATGTTCTTGTCTCCTGATCCTTTGCCAAATAGTTTCCTTGGCAATAGATGGTCCTATAGAGTGATCCATTTCTTGTGTTTTTCCTCTTCTTCCTTCATGTTTAATACCCCTTGCATCCCTCCTAATTTCAGGGAGATAATAAGGACCAGGTTGGTATCTTTCTTTGATTGAAAAGATGCCTGGATTTGTACCATCGAAAATTTTCTCATAACCATTGTAGATTTGCACATCTCTTTCCCTTCTGGTGCTAAACTGGAGTCCTTTATCAGTAAACTCCCTCACTATATCATCCAGTGGGATTGCATCTAGTTTGGCTACTTTCTTAGCACATCTGAAGCACATAACCAACAGCTCTTTCTCTTCGGGACCAAACGTGCTATGTTAGCTCATCTTGGGATCTTGGGAATAATCCTTTTCTTATCCATCCACAGAATTAGCAGCCTTTTTATTTTCCTGCATATTAATAGAAATCATATTAACATTTACTTCCTTAGAAAATAATTTTTGTTTACTTTCATGATTTCGTCTTATTTGGTGGCATATTTAAGCATCCTTTTATGGATTAAGTCTTGCACTCGATTTCTAAAGGTAATGCAATTCTTAGTTGAGTGCCTAAAAGTGTTATGTCATTTACAATATTATTTTCCTTTCTTGTCCTTTTCTGGTGGGATACTATGTCCTTGAGACAAGACTATGAACTTTTGGTTGATCATCTCATAAAAGAGAGCATCGGCCATCGATAGGTCAAATGAATACTGTCTAGAGGTCTGAGGTGCATCTTTTTTAAAGGGGTGACTAGATAGCATATCGACAGGATCTTCAATCTTTTTCAGGGTATCACACATGATGGGTGATTTCCCAATAATCTGTGCCACATCTATTTCAACCTCTCCATCGAAGTCTTGGAAATAAGTTCCAAATGAACTACTTTTCCTCTACTGCTCTTCTCTAAGAAATATTTCATATCCCTTGGCTGAGAGTTCAAACAAGTCCTTGAACTCCATTCCTTCGAATTTCTTTCTTAATTTGATGTCCAAATCATTTTGGGCTAATTTTACTAGTTCAACTTCAGGCAAGTAAACATGACATTTGTTTATAGCCTTATTGAACTTGTCGATGTATTGTTCTGCAAATTCATTTGATTTGTGTCTTAATCTAGACAAATCTACCATCGAGACTTCTGGTTTGTTTCTAAAAAATTGAGCATGAAACTACTCCTTCGTCTCTTGTCATGTTTGAATTGACTTAGCAGGCAAGTTAATGAACCAAACGAAAACAAGTTCCGTAAGTGAAAAATTTTCGTAAGTGACTATGGGAACAATTTCATTTTTAAATTTCCATTGTATCCAACCTCACCACACTGAAAATTGAATTTTCCTACGTGTTCTATTGTGGATTGACTCTCTTCACCAGAGAAGGGATGAAATTCTAAAATTTTATAACCCCTTGGGAACTCTTCGTAATCAACCCATGGAGGGTATGATTTTCTAAACACAAACCTCTCAGTCTTTCTTAGGCCAGGGCCATATAGGCCTTGAATCATCTCCACCAATAAGTTTCTGTTGAAAACCATATTCTAGTGGCCACTGATGTGTCCACCTTGATCAAAGGGTTGCCCCTTTGTTCTTGGGTTGAATTCATCTATAAGTTCTAGTAGAGGCATGGCAAACCTCTCACGACCTCTCCTAGGATTTTTAGGGACCATCCTTGGTCCATTTCTTCCCCAAGATTTCTTCCTGGGAAAAATTTTGGAAAGACTTCCACAGATTGTCCATCGAACATCATGTTAAAGTGATTTTGATGTGGGAGACCTAGTCTATCACTAGTAACCATTGGTGGTAGTCTTTGATTTTCTACAAGGAATACCACAGGACCAATATTTCCTTCATCCACCACTTGATTTCTAGTCATAGTGTTTGATTTTTGATTAAATGGTCATGACAGTGGTGTTGGGACATTCAATAATTTATGCATGGCATTAACTAATTCTTATACAATGCCAGAATTGGAGTTGTGAAATACTTGCTTCAAGTTATGCACAAACTCCTGCATTTGCACACTTTCTTGGCCATTGGACTGGCCAGTTGCTGGATTTACAGACTCCACAGGATGGGTACTCAAACTTGCTTCATGATTGCCATCAAATGGCATCATTTCCACAATTTCGTTGGTCTCAAACATGATCTTGTCTTACTTCCTTGTTCGCATCATCTTCCTTGATCCAAGTTAGTAATGATGTCTCACCGGGCATGCCAAAAGATTGTTGCTCCAAAATCTATTGCAATCGACAAAAATGAATCAATTGACAGATAGTTCTCAAGCGATTACTTGTGGATGGGTTCAAATGTCGTGTTTCATGACTTCCTTGGATGAATTCTTAAAGCAATAAACACACAGAATAATGCATCAATAAAAGCAAGCTCCTTTATTAATTCAATCGAAAGAGTTTCTGTTACAGAGTGACTGATTTAACAGCCTTTGATTACAACACTAATTACTCCCTAAAAACTAACTCTAGCACTACTCCTAAATGCCTTGATCGTGGTCTTATGGGGGGTTTGAGTTGTCTCTCCTAACTCTTTCTTCTCCTTTTTTTATATCCACTTCTTTCGACGATTTTCCTCTTTCAAACCAAAGTTGTGGTTGATCGCTTCCCGCCTTTTCTTCAGTTCTTGACAAGTGGCAATCCTTTAATGATTTTAGGCTTGCCAAGAACACATGCATCAAATGCTTTCATAATTTTGTATTTTATGTCCAAATAGAAACGTTTAAAAGATTAGAGAATTGGGTTTTCGTATGATTTATGAAGCATATTTTTTATAAATGTTCATTTTAATTCCTGCTTCTAAGGTTGGTTGTTCGACTATCGTTTGACCTTTTGATTTCATGTATTGTGTTTTAAAGTTTAAACTACTTACTTGGGCCTCTCAAGTTCACCCCCATTTACCCCATTAGATGCAAGTTCGGTACAAAGTGAAAGACAGTAGAGAATTGAATCAACTGCAGACAGAAGAATATTGTTATTTATAACAGTTTTGACTATCGATAATTGTAACGTTTATAATTATTTTTAATGTTGGAAGAGTACTTTGACGTTTTAGTGCTCTGTATTAAGGAAAATGCATGGTAATGGAGTTTGCGCATCGGACCATAAGGGATCGGGTTTGGGATGTGACAGAGTACCTTGGCTAGAGAATACTGCACTAGGAAGTGGCTAAACAAGATTAATCTCAATTGGAAAAACAGGCTATGTGTTGACAACCAGGACAGAAGAAGGAAACTGAATCTTGACAGAGCCATCTTGATTTCGGGTAAAACGGGGATCAGAAGACTGCAAATGCTGGGTAGCAGTATGCAACTTCTCTTAGTTAATGACCCAAGACTCGGGAAGAATCTTAACCAGGTCTTGTCGAGAAAGTTTCCTAGGGACATGAGTTAAACTTGGAGTTGCTGTGGAATCAACAGTACGAAGCAAGACATATGTGGTTTGGACATTGGTAGGGATGGAAAGGTCAAAAGCATGATTTTGAACCCAGCATACCATCTGATATTGAAGGGCGGTTGAATAAGTCTTTCTGACTTGTTGGGCATCAGATTAGATTTGAACCATGAAAGGTTAAGGCGAGTCGAACAGCACCCCAGTGGAGATGGGTAAAACCTTCCTCTGGCATTGTGAGGGGAGTTGAGCTAGAAGAGAAAGAGTGATAAATTGCTCAAGGGAAGATGAGGGAATTGAATACTGATCAAAGCGAGAAGCTTCAATGTATTCCTGAATTTCAGTGGATCTAGAAGTGTTATAAAAGCATTTAAAGCCATCACAAGGAAGAAGGATTCTGTTTAATCATACTTACGATGGTAATCCTCACGACCTCCCATCTTCTCCTTGTATACAAAACCTCCAACCTTCAATCTTCTCCTTCCATAAATACGTTAACCCCTCTACTCAAATGTACAGAACCAGCCCACGAGCCTAGCAACCACTTTCAGAATATATATAGGAAAACACTCATCTTAACATTCACACCACAAAATTTCTTACAAGAATGCCCTTACCCCGGAAATCACAAAGGAAGTTTGCTCTACCTCATGCCAGAATGGAGACTCGTATTTGGAAGAACTTACAAAGGATTTAAGTAGTCTCATGGGGAAATCGACTGCCTTATGGAAATCTAAGGAAAAATGGAATGCACAACTCCAGATGAAGGCTATTACGTTGCTGGCTTCTGATCGGACAAAGATGTCATGAGGATACTCAGCGAAGGTCCATGGTTCCTTTGGCAAAAATTCAGAAGTGTCAGACAATAGTTGCAACAATTCCAACCATCATTCGCAAATCGCACTGGTCAACACTATGGTACTATGGTTTCGTTTGCCTAGTTTATGGATTGAGTTGTATGATTCCATTGTCCTCAACTGAATAGGGCTCAGGATTGATGCCAGAACTTAGGACATTTCCCAAGGTAGATTTTCAGGATTGTGTGTTCAAAATTGTCTCCAAAGCTCTGGTCTCACATGGTTTTAGTGGTAAACATAAGCAATGGGTTATGTAAGAAGCTCTTAAGAAGATATCCGTCGTGTGTGGCCACTATTGGTCATGACAGTGAAGCTGGCAACACAACAATGTATGCTTTCACAAATTTTCAATAAGAACAAGAGGTAGCAGGGGCAGATTCAAAAACTCCAAAACAACCAGGATTAGAACTTTGGTCTGTGGCATCAACGTGCACCCCGAGAAATAAAAACACTCTATGGAAAAAAAAAAAAAAAAGGGAAAGCCAATCACTAAGTTCAATTTCAAGCAATCAAACCATGCAACAAATCCTAAGGGGAGTTAGGAGGAAGAAGGTAGAAGATAGCTTACTAACTGGGGGATTTACATAGCAAAGTCTGTTGAATCTCAAGGATAACAACATAAGGGCAACTTTGGAGGGTACAGGCAAGCAGCAAGTATGCATGCCTGCACCTAATACAAATTTCACTTGGAAAGCCAATTCAAAGTGTTTCAGGTGCAAGATCTATAAATTTCACTTGAATATGCCCAAGTAACTTCAATCCATTACTAAGGAGGCCATCTATCTGGTCGGGACAGAACTTGCAAACCACTAACCTTCAGATTCACCATCCTGGTAATATTTAGCAGCCAACAAGCATAATCCAAAATGCTTCCTAAAGGCAAATAGAAGCAAATGACCAGCACATGGAAGCAAAGGAGACGAATATGTCAATGGGGATGGAGTGAACAACTTTGGCTCATGTGAACCAGAGCAATCAATGATGAATACTCCATGGAATTGGCATAGGCAAGACTTGCAATAACCAAGATTCTTCAAGGATATGGATAAAAAATCAGCACTGGGGGAGAAGGTTTTCTGCAACAATTGTCATTAAGTCACTAATAATGACAATGGAAGTCGACTGGTGGGAGCACATTGGTATTTTGCGTACCTGAATTTTGGGATGACTTTCCTCTCCTCTTTTGCATGTTTGTGTACTATTTTCTATGAGAGGTTTTAATTTTTTTAGAATTGGTGGAGAACTAATCAGCAAGGCCTATGGACGTTTATAAAGCCTTTGAGGTTGGTTCTCTCTCTTTTGTACTCATTTCTCCCTTAAACTCAATTTATATTTAGCACGAAAAAAAAAAAGGCAGAAAGAACCTTCATATAAGCACATCGTTAATAGATGAACTTCGTTACACAACATCTCCAGTAGGTATTACAGAAATGATGTCCCATATGAAATATGTTGTTCACATGTAATTGCAATTCAATATCCAGTTGAAATGATGGATATATGATCAGTAATTGTATATCTGCTTCTTAAATAGAAATACTGGGTACTGATTCTTCTGTTTAAACTTTGAGTCAGCTGTCTAGCACTCAAGTTATTTCTTCTACTATCCTGTTAATGGTTGTGAAGACTGACGATCAATACAAGCTCAGAGGGGGCTGCAGTCAAATGGATTTTAGAAAATTAGAGGGCTCAAACTTCAAACAAAAGATTCGACAAGCAAGTGAAGTGAAGAGAGAAACCATTGGCAACTAAGCCTAAATACTTACCTCGTAAGCAATTATTGTTTTGCAGTAGGCGGAATTTTTAGTAGTTATGCTGGTGGAATCATGCTCTCTACCCTTTATAGATTTTGCAGACCGATAAAGCTTTATCAGCCAGGGGAATTGGATTTCATGGGCTTGTTTCACAATTGAAGTGGTGTGTTGCATCTGAATAGTTTCTGTGTCATTCATCCTTCCCATTGATGCTGTTCGCCTGCTTTTCGGTTTCATGCTCCATTTGGGTCGTTGCTTTGGTTCACTATGTGACCTGGCTTTTGCTTTTGAGGATTCTGTATTGGCCATATAATTTCGTGCAAGATGGTAGTCGTTAGAATTGGAATCTGCATTTTCTGATAATGCTTTAGGTAATGCTGCAGTGATTTGGCTTGATTTAGATGCTGGAGAACAGCACTGGGAAATTCTTTTTGATGTTTCGTGGGAGAATTCTTCCTCAAGTTGCCTGTCTCTGGTTCTTGAACTTGTAACACTGGAGGCTGATGGACTTTGACATATCTGAAATTCCTGATGCTCTTGTTTTGACATTGATAGACGTTTAGAATAATATGTGCCGAATCCATGTTCAATTCTCTCAGTTTGTTGGTGATTTTTGGGGCTACGTTTGCTCCTTAAACCTCTCCTTGCTTGATTGATATTTACATCCATTGTTTCCTGCATTGATGATAAACAGAAAGCTTATTTACTGTTGAACATAAACTAAAGGATAAATTTCTGTTTGACTGCTTCTACTATGACTTTGCTCTCTCTTTTGCGTCCTTAACTATTGAATTTTTCACATTGTCCCTTCAACTATGTGGATTGGTTTTAAATTGCCTCAAACTTGAATGGCATATGTATTGTACCAAATATATGAACTTGTCGGCTAATTTTGAGGGTAAAAGATTCAAATCACATAGTTCACAAGGCAAAACAACAAAATTTTTCTTGCAATTTATAGTGAAAAGCATGATAGTGAAGGGGGTAATGTGAGATTGGGGGCTATAGAAAAAGGGGTTAAAGTACAAGTTCTCCTAAACATCAAGGATTTTTCACATTGAGGATTAATTAAATGAAATTGAGCATCAATTAAATTAGGATGTGGAATGTAAAATGGAAAAACTGCTGAAAGACAACAAAGAAAGAAACTTGCACTATAAGCTCTGGTGAGCTGATTGTTCTGAGCAGATTCTGTGGGAGTTGTTCTTCTTTTGAAGGCAAGCTGTGCTTCCTCAGCCATCTGGACTCTGTGAACTCGAGCTCTAACTTGAATTGACATCAAAGCATGCATGCTCCTCACCATGGCACTTGTTTGTTTTCTCACCAGGTGACCCCTTACCAATGCTTGTAACTTCACCAGTCCCCTTAAAGCACACAATGCTCTCCTTGCCTGCAGGGGCATTGGACCATTGGTCATTCATTCCTATAATCAGCACTCATTTCTTAATTATTTCTATCCCAACTGTTCACTTACTTAATTTATGGTGCTACTATATAAAATCCAATATTAATTTTTCATTTTTATTATCTAACGTGGTTTAAAATTGTACGGGCCACCCCAAATTAAGCCTGCAATATTGGACAAGACAGATATGGATTGTTACAGATGGTATTAGAGCTTGTGCATCCTTCAATGCACTTTGGTTCGGAGGTGGTGGCTTGGGACGCTTGTAGCTAGCATGGTGGGCATTAACGCCCAAGTAAACATCGTCTAGGTTGGGGCGGGTACTAAAAAGGATATTTGGGCTTAATGGGAATGGACTATAATGATGATCTCATATAGTTTGGTGTAGTGAATGTAAAGCAATACTTAGGCGTTCATTATACAATACATTTTAACATTGCCGAAGAAAGTTCAAAGTTCACAAGTTCAATTAGCTTCATCTGTGAGAATTAAATAGGAATTTCTTTTAAGGAGCTATTTAATGGGAGAGGGACTCACGTATATAGAATGAGTCCTACTTGAATTCTTGGTAGGTGATTTATCAAGAAGAAAAATAGAGAAAATATATATATATATATATATATATATACATATTTTATTGTAAAAAGAGATGCAACACGAAAACTTTTTAGGGGTCACCAATTCTAATACTACTCTCAACTAAATACACTTAATTGTTGAGTTTTGATGAGATTTGGTACATTAGTGCTGAAATGATGATATCCCACGACAAAAAATATATCGGAGGGAATGTAAACCCACAAAGTTAGAATACTTACCAAATAAGAACGGAAGAAAGCTTGAATTTTGGTGGCAGCTGCCTCTTCAACAGGTCCAGCAGTTTGTGCATGTGCTGTTGCCATGGCTGTTTTATTGGCTTCATATTGCTGCAAGGCTTTTGTTATGAGTTGTGCGGTGACATCTGAGTCGAAGGGCCTTGTTAGATTATGAGAGGGAGCCTTAGTATCGGTGCTTGGTGGTTTCTTAAAGCTCCACCTGCGCTTTTCTTGAGGAGTTTCTTGTAGAAATGGGGTTGGGGTCGATAAATTTTCTGCAGGAAAACAATCATCTCTCTTCTTTTCTCTCTCCTCTTTCTTGCCTACCAGAAAGTTTCTGATCCATTTGCTTGCCTTCCCCATATATGGCATACCATCTAATTCCCCATTTTGAGCCACTAGCACTATGGAGATATGGAAATGAGCATGCACTTAGAGCATCAGAAAAACAAGGTTAGATCTCTCTCTCTCTCTCTCTCTCTCTCTCTCTCTCTCTTTGCATATATAGGATTTACTGGTTGACCACTTGTTAGTCCATTGATCATCGTGAGACTGATTAATTAAATGGTTCGTATAGTATGAATCATAAAACTCAGCTTTCAAATGAGTTTTTTAAGTCTTTTCTCACATTTTTATTAGCCAAGGCCGGCAATGACACCCCTTGTGATGCCATTTGCCACCTTTCAGAAGATTGGCCAAAGATCGATCCGTTTCTTGTGACGGAATTATGTCAACAACCCAGCTTTAGCTTCCGAATTTTGCCCCATTTAGGGAAAGAAGACGTGAATCAACATTAGATGTTGCTGTTAGTTTTTATAAACTCAATTCTTAAAGGGTTGGTTTTGTATTTTTGGGTTTATGATAAGTCATGGTATTTGAAGAGGTAGTCACTAGAAGTGTCCAAGGTATTTTTGGGAGGTCTATTTATGGTCTTGGGAGTCTTGTTCATGTATGGCTGCATGGGAAGTTGAACAGATTTTTCCTTGGGACTGCCGGTCATTAAGTGGCCAAATTTAGGGTGTTTTGACTAGGAAAAATGAGTTAAAAAGGGGCTGAAGTTACTGCCCAAAACAGAATGTTCTGTGCAGAAAAACAGTGTGTTGCTGCCAGAAAAATCAGCAGCCTGTTCAAGAGCAGAAGCTCTAGTTGATAGCTTATTTTGTGAGTTTTTTCTTGCTGAAAAATCAGATTGTTCTACCCTTTGTATTCCTTGATATTGTGATCATTTTGGTTGAAATATAGATGTGTTTATTGAGTGAAATTTGTGTGATTGTGTAGCAGAATTTTATTCTCTGTTTTGTGTTCTTTGGTGATCCATTTTGCTTCCAATTTCCAACAAAAGTGGTATCAGAGCTTGGTTGTTATGGCTACTATGAGTAATGTTCTTCAACCCCAATTTCCCAAATTGGGGAAAGATAATTATGGGAATTGGAGTATTCAAATCAAGGTGTTGTTACAATCACAAGATCTTTGGGATATTGTTGAAAAAGGTTACATCGAGCCGACTACGGAGGAAGAGCAAGCACTTAGTGATGCTCAAAAGACGGTGCTTAAGCAATCAAGAAAAACGGACAAGAAGGTTTTATTCCTACTTTACCAATGTATTGACGATAATACTTTTGAGAAGATTTCTTCCGCCACCAACTCGAAGCAAGCTTGGGAAATTTTGAAGAGTATGCATAGAGGCATTGAAAAAACAATTCGGGTTCGTCTTCAAATATTGCGAGTGAATTTGAAAGTTTGAATATGAATGGAGCCGAGTCAATTTCAGAGTATTTTTCAAGAACTTTGGTGATTGTGAATCAAATGCGAAGGTATGGAGAAGATATTGATGATGTTCGTGTTATGGAAAAAATACTACGAACCTTAACCCCAAAATTTGAGCATGTTGTTGTAGCCGTTGAGCAATCCATGGATTTCAAGACTACGAGCGTTGATGAATTGATGGCGACATTGGAGATACATGAGCAGCGTATTAATAAAAAGACTTCAAGTTCTCTTGAACAAGTTCTCCAATCCAAGCTTTCTTTGAAAGATGAAAAAAGAGAATTTCAAGGTAGTACATCTCAAAGAGGAAGAGGTAATGAAACACGAGGTAGAGGTTATGGCAATCGAGGAAGAGGCTATGAAGGTCGTGGAAGAGGCTATGTTAATAGAGGAAGAGGAGGAAGAGGCCAATTCACTAATGATGCAAGAAATCAAAATTCTTATGGTTCAAGAGGAAGAGGCCGAGGAAGAGCAAGAGGCAATTACAACAATCAAGGATTTGACAAGAGAAATGTTGAATGTTTCAATTGTCACAAGTTTGGGCATTATAGCAATGAGTGTTGGGCAAATGCAAATAAAGGTGTTGAAGAACATGTGAATTATGCCGAGAAAGCAAGTAATGAAGCGGCATCTACTTTGTTGTTGGCCTATGATGGATCCGAGGAAGATAATGTCAACGTGTGGTTTCTTGATTCCGGGGCGAGCAACCATATGTGTGGCAAGAAGCATATGTTTATAGAACTTGATGAAGTGGCGCAAGACAAAGTTACTTTTGGTGACTCCTCCAACATTCCGGTGAAAGGTAAAGGTAAAATTCTTATTAAGCTCAAGAATGACAATCATGATTTTATTTCCGATGTCTATTATGTGCCGGATATGAAGAATAGCATTTTGAGTTTGGGGCAACTTTTAGAAAAGGGTTATGATATTAGCATGAAGAATCTCCATCTTACAATTAAAGATGCTCGTGGTAATTTGATTGTTAATGTGAAAATGTCCAAGAATAGAATGTTTCCTTTGAATATTCAACATGATGCTATGAGATGTTTGAATGCCATTATTAAAGATGATTCTTGGTTGTGGCACTTGAGACTTGGACATCTTAATTTTGGTGGCTTGAAGCTTTTATCTAGCAAGAAAATGGTGAAGGGTCTATCCTATATAGACCATCCAGATGAGTTATGTGAAGGGTGTATTCTTGGCAAGCATCACAGATTAAGCTTCTCAAGAGAAGTCAAGTGGAGAGCATCACGACCCTTGGAGCTTGTGCACACCGATGTTTGTGGTCCTTTGAAGCCTATGCCAAATGGTAAGAATCGTTACTTTCTTACTTTTATTGATGACTATAGCCGGAAGACTTGGGTGTATTTTTTAAAAAGGAAGTCCAAAGTGTTTGAAGTTTTTAAGGAGTTCAAGAATCTTATTGAGAAGCAAAGTGGCTATTTTATCAAGAGGTTGAGATCCGATCAAGGTGGTGAGTATAGTTCCGATTTATTTGAAGACTATTGCAAGGAGCATGGAATTGTGCATCAATTCACGCCAAGCTACACACCTCAATTGAATGGAGTTGCGGAAAGAAAAAATAGGACTATTCTTGATATGGCTAGAAGCATGTTGAAAGGAAAGAGATTGCCTAGAGAATTTTGGGCCGAAGCCGTAGCATGTGCTGTGTACTTATTGAATCGATGTCCAACCAAAAGTGTTCGTTTCAAGACCCCGGAGGAAGCTTGGTGTTCATTCAAGCCAAGTGTAGCCCATCTTAGAGTTTTTGGATGTATTGCTTATGCGAAGATTCCCGAAGCAAGGAGGACAAAGCTTGATGATAAAGGTGAAAAGTGCATTTTTCTCGGGTATGGTGATAGAACAATGGGGTACAAGTTATACAACCCCATTACCAAGAAAGTGATCATGACTAGAGATGTTATTTTTGAAGAGGAAGACATGTGGGATTGGAAAGAAAAAATTTCAGCCACCGAAGTGGAACTTATGCTTGAAGAGGAAGAGTCCGAAGAACCAAGGGAAGTCCAAAGAGAGCCACAGACACCTCCACATGGATCCCCCTCATCTTCTACAAGTGAATCATCATCATCACCATCATCATCTTCATCATCGGATTCAAGTTCAAGTGAAAGACCAAGGAAAATGAGAAGTTTGCAAGAGATTTATGAATCTTCAGAAAATTTTGAAGGTAACTTGAATTTATTTTGTTTGTTTATGGATTGTGATCCTTTATGTTTTGAAGAAGCGGTTCAAGAAGAAAAATGGAGAATAGCAATGGATGAAGAAATGAAGGCAATTGAAAAGAATGATACATGGGCACTAGTTAATCTTCCCCAAGGTCATAAAGCAATTGGTGTGAAGTGGGTATATAAAACCAAAAAGAATGCAAATGGTGAAGTCCAAAGATACAAGGCGAGGTTGGTTGCTAAAGGCTACAAGCAAAGGGCCGGAATTGATTATGATGAGGTATTTGCTCCCGTTGCTCGTTTGGAAACAATTAGGTTGATGATTTCTTTGGCAGCACAAAACAAGTGGAAGATTTACCAACTTGATGTGAAATCGGCATTCTTGAATGGATTTCTTGAGGAGGAGATTTATGTTGAACAACCTTTGGGGTATGTGAAAAAGAGACATGAAGATAAAGTGTACAAGTTGAGAAAAGCTCTCTATGGATTAAAGCAAGCACCGCGTGCATGGAATGCTAGAATTGACAAATATTTCCGTGAGAATGGTTTTCAAAAGTGTCCTTATGAGCATGCATTATATATGAAGATGGATGGCAATGGAAGTGTCCTACTTGTTTGCCTTTATGTTGATGACTTGATCTTCACCGGCAATGATCCAATGATGTTTGATGGATTCAAGAGAAGTATGATTAAGGAGTTTGAAATGACTGATATTGGCTTAATGTCTCATTTCCTTGGCATTGAGGTTAAGCAAAGTGAAGATGGAATTTTTATTTCTCAAAGTGGCTATGCAAAGGAAGTGCTCAAGAAGTTCAAGATGGATTCTTGCAACCCGGTGAACACACCCGTGGAAATTGGATTGGAATTGAGGAAGACCATTAGTGGTGGAAATGTTGATCCAACTTACTTTAAAAGTTTAGTTGGAAGTCTTCGGTACCTTACTTGCACAAGGCCGGACATTCTTTATGGAGTTGGTTTGGTTAGTAGATACATGGAGACACCGGATCAAACTCATCTTAATGCGGCGAAGAGGATTTTACGTTACATCAAAGGTACACTCAATGATGGCTTATTTTATTCTTGCACTAATGATTTTAGACTTGTTGGATATTCGGATAGTGATTGGGGACGAGACTTGGATGAAAGGAAAAGTACATCGGGTTATTGTTTTTTCATGGGAGATACGGTTTTTACTTGGTCATCCAAGAAGCAAGCAATTGTTACTTTGTCTACGTGTGAAGCGGAGTATGTGGCTGCAAATTCAACAGTATGTCATGCTATTTGGTTGAGGAACTTGTTGAATTATTTGGGATTTTCTCAAGAAATTCCAACGGAGATCCTTGTTGATAATAGATCGGCGATGGCGTTGGCAAAGAACCCGGTATTCCATGAAAGGAGTAAACACATTGATACGCGCTACCATTTTATTAGAGAGCATGTGAAGAATGGAGAAGTGAAGTTGGTGTATTGCAAGACTCAAGATCAAGTTGCCGACATTTTTACAAAGCCATTAAAGCATGATGTGTTTGGAAGATTGAAAATGATGCTAGGCATGAGAACTCAAGGAATTGAGTTTAAGGGGGGATGTTAGTTTTTATAAACTCAATTCTTAAAGGGTTGGTTTTGTATTTTTGGGTTTATGATAAGTCATGGTATTTGAAGAGGTAGTCACTAGAAGTGTCCAAGGTATTTTTGGGAGGTCTATTTATGGTCTTGGGAGTCTTGTTCATGTATGGCTGCATGGGAAGTTGAACAGATTTTTCCTTGGGACTGCCGGTCATTAAGTGGCCAAATTTAGGGTGTTTTGACTAGGAAAAATGAGTTAAAAAGGGGCTGAAGTTACTGCCCAAAACAGAATGTTCTGTGCAGAAAAACAGAGGGAAAACAGAGAGAAAAACAGTGTGTTGCTGCCAGAAAAATCAGCAGACTGTTCAAGAGCAGAAGCTCTAGTTGATAGCTTATTTTGTGAGTTTTTTCTTGCTGAAAAATCAGATTGTTCTACCCTTTGTATTCCTTGATATTGTGATCATTTTGGTTGAAATATAGATGTGTTTATTGAGTGAAATTTGTGTGATTGTGTAGCAGAATTTTATTCTCTGTTTTGTGTTCTTTGGTGATCCATTTTGCTTCCAATTTCCAACAGTTGCACCCTTAAGAACAAACAGGGAACTCTGCGTTGAATGTACAGATTATTGCATTTTGCACCTTGGAAAATTCAAGATTTTCACTTTGCACTCTTAAAAATTAAATTTTTCACATTACATTCTCATTGTATCAAAAGAATTGTAATAGGATATGTATACACGGGATATCATGTAAGCCTTGAGGGCACTATTGTATTTTCATCATATTACCTTACTTGTATATAAATATACATCCAACCCTACTAGGGTAGTAGGTCATTCTCAAATCCTGTCATGGTATTAGAGCCATAAAGCTCTTCTTGAGGCGTGCGCTCTCTCCTTTTTCTCCTTTTTCTTTCTGTTACAGCACCGCCTCCTTTCTCTCCTTTTCTCTTTGTCTCTTCTTCATCCTTCTACAAATCCATATTCAACAACAAATCATGTCTTCTTCCACAACCAGCACAACTATTCATTCTTTATTCTCTTTTCCTATCACCAATATCTCCAACCATGTCTCTATTAAACTAGATTCTGAAAATTATCTTTTATGGCGTGATCAATTTACCCCCATCCTTCTTTGCAATGATCTCATGGGCTATGTTGATGGATCAATCTCTCCACCGCCCAAAACTTTGACTGACAAGGAAAAACAAACCCCAATCCCAAATCCCACATACGTTGAGTGGCTGAAAACAGATCAATTTCTTCTCTCATGCCTCAAGGGTACACTATCACCTAGCGACAGTGCACAGGTCCTGGGTTTGTCAACGTCTCGCCAAGTTTGGGACACCTTAGTAACTATTTTCCATCAACAATCTCAAGCCAAACTTGATCTTCTTCGTGATGAATTACAAGGCCTTAGTAAAGCTACGCTACCCATTGAAGAGTACTTGGCTAGAATCAAATCTTTTGCAGACAATTTGACTGCCATAAATCATCCTATGTCTGATTCTGAGAACCAACCTCACTGTCAAATTTGTAAAAAGCCTGGCCATACCGCAGATCGCTATCGTTTTCGTTATGCTCGGGATAATCGTACTTCCGATGATCGCTCCACACTTGCACAGAGTTTTGCTGGACTGCATTTATCATCACTTGCTTCGTCTGACTCAGTTGTTGATCACATTGAGCCTCACTGGCTTGCCGATTCTGGTGCAACCAGCCATATGACATCTAATCCGGCTCTTCTCCGTCAATCTTCACATTACACAGGCAATGATGGAGCCTATGTTGGCAATGGTAATTCTTTGCACATTTCTCATGTTGGTAAATCATCTCTATGCACGGGCATACAATCTTTAGATTTAAATGATATTTTATATGTTCCGGAATTAAAGGAAAATCTCCTGTCTATTGCCAAACTCACTAAAGATAATCATTGTGTGTTTCTCTGTTTTCCGTGGGGCTTTGTTGTTAAGGATATTCGCACGGGGAAGACACTCTTGGAGGGTCCAGTTAAAGATAATTTATATTCTATTCCAGCACATGGGGTACTTGAGTTGACTAGTAGGAATAGACTCAACAAAGAAACGATTGGTACAAATAAAAAGCATGTGGCAGTTCAGTTTGGTGGCTATTCTTCTTCTCCAGCTTCAGGAATAATTTGGCATAGGCGACTTGGTCATCCAGCTCACAAGATCACTTCTCAGCTCAAATCTACTAAGCTGATTCCTTTTCTTGATTCATCTTTGACTCATTCTGTATGTGATGCTTGTCAAGTTGGAAAAAGTAAACGTTTGCCATTTAGTTTATCTACTAGACATTGTTCTACTCCTTTTGAATTGGTACATTGTGATATTTGGGGGCCTTCGCCTACTGCTTCAGCTACTGGATTTCGTTATTACATATTATTTGTTGATGATTTTAGTCATTTTGCTTGGATTTATCCCATGAAACGTAGATCCGAAAGTCTTGCATGCTTCCAAATTTTTAAAAATACAGGGGAAACTCAATTTGGGCACAAGATTAAATGGTTTCAATGTGATGGAGCTAAAGAACTTGTTGAGGGGCATTTTCGCTCATTTTTACATGACCATGGTATTTCTCTTCGTGTTTCATGTCCTCACACACCTGAACAGAATGGTCGGGCAGAACACAAACACTGACATATTGAGCCTTGCCTTGTTATATCAAGTTTCTTTGCCTCGTTCTTTATGGCTTGAGGCTTTCTCTATTGCAGTTTATCTCATTGACCGGCTACCTACTCCCGTGCTTGGACATCGTTCCCCCCATGAGCTATTATTTGGTTCCTTGCCGCACTATAATCATTTGCGAGTATTTGGTTGTGCTTGTTATCCCTTTTTGGGGGCTTATCACAAGGACAAACTTTCCCCTAAGTCTCGGCGGTGTGTTTTTATTGGTTACAGTTCAATCCACAAGGGTTATCGCTGTCTAGATCCTAACAGAGGTCGAGTATTTGTTTCTCGTCATGTTGTGTTTGATGAGAATATGTTTCCTTTTGCAGATCATCATACATCTGGGTCTTCTGGCATTTTCCCCACTCCCAGCACTACTTCTCCTGTCTCCTTGCCACTTGTTATGCCTCCTACATTGATCCATGGTTCATTCACTCCTCCTCAATCATCACCGACGACCACTATGCCTGAACTTGGAGCTACAACACCTACTTCCCCTTTTGTGTTATGTGGTGATCTGAAACCTCACCCCACTACAAGCTCTTCTATTGCTGAGCTTCCTATGGTTGATCCTTCTACAACTGATGCACCTATTAGTCCTCCACCTCCTTCAGGCTCATTCCATCCAATGGTGACCCGAAGTCATGATGGAACATGTCGGCCTCGTACTCTTTACTTTAGCAAGCACTCTCTTGCACCACCATTCTCTGCTCTTTTATGTGCTACAAGCCCCAAGGAACCCACTTCTTTTAAGGAAGCTTCACAAGGCCATCGTTGGATCTCTACAATGGAGGATGAGTATCGTGATCTTCTCCATAATGGTACTTGGTCCCTTGTGCCCCATGATTCTTCGATGAATGTTGTTGGTTTCCGTTGGGTTTACAAAGTAAAAGAGCGTGTCGATGGCTCAATTGAGCGCTTTAAGGCGCGACTAGTTGCCAAGGGATTTACTCAACAAGAAGGTGTTGATTTTGATGATACTTTTAGCCCTGTTGTAAAGGCTACTACCATACGCACTGTCCTATCTATAGTTGTTTCTCGAAGCTGGACCATTAAACAGTTGGATGTTAAGAATGTCTTCCTGCATGGTCAACTCCATGAGGAGGTTTATATGTCCCAGCCTCCTGGTTTCATTGATTCCTCTCGTCCCACACATGTTTGCAAGTTGCATCGTGTTATTTACGGACTTCGTCAAGCACCACGGGCCTGGTTTCAAAGCTTTAGCTCTGTACTCCTTACTATTGGTTTTCGGTGTAGTCAAGCTGACTTCTCTATGTTTATTCTTCACTCTTCATCTTGGACAGCTATTTTATTGCTCTATGTTGATGACATACTAACTGGCTCCTCTCCTGCTCTTATTCAATCTGTTATTGATCGCTTGTCTTCTCAATTCTCTATGAAAGATCTTGGTGATCTTCACTATTTTCTTGGCATCGAGGCTCATCGCACCTCTTCGCATATGCACTTAACACAGTCTAAATATGTACATGTTGTCTTGCAAGCCCACTTCCACTCCTGTTACTTCCGGGCAAAAGTTGTCTCTTCATGATGGTGCACTTCTACCCGATCCCACCGAGTATCGGCGTATTGTTGGTGCTCTACAATATCTTACCTTCACACATCCCGACATCACATATGCAGTCCAACAAGTTTGTCAATTCATGCATGCCCCTCGTGATGCTCATTTTCAGGCTGTCAAGCATATTCTCCGATATCTGAAGGGCACTATTGGTTATGGTATTCGATTTCTCACATCTTCTTCTCCTATTCTCTCTTACTTTCTTGATGTTGACTGGGCTAGTTGTCCTGATACTCTTCTCTCTACTATGGGTCACTGTGTTTTTCTTGGCTCTAATCCTATCTCTTGGAGTACAAAGAAACAATTGATTGTGGCTCAATCCAGTACAGAGGCTGAATACAAGGCTCCCTCTTTTGCTGCTTCTGATTTGTTGTGGATTATATATCTTCTACGTGACATTGGCTTTCCTATCACCTCTCCTAGCTTTCTTTACTATGATAACTTGGGTGCGACTCAACTAGCTGCCAATCCTGTTTTTCATGCTCGCACCAAGCACATTGAGATATCCTATCATTTTAGACGTGATTTGGTGAGTCGTGGCTTTCTTAAAGTACTATTTGTTCGCTCTTCCCATCAACTTGCAAACTTCTTTACCAAGGGTCTTCCCACTTCTACCTTTTCCATTTTTCTACACAAGTTGTTGTGGAAGCCTCCCCAACAACTTGCGGGGGTGTAATAGGATATGTATACACGGGATATCATGTAAGCCTTGAGGGCACTATTGTATTTTCATCATATTACCTTACTTGTATATAAATAAACAGCCAACCCTATTAGGGTAGTAGGCCATTCTCAAATCCTGTCAAATTGCAATATAACCCTTCTGTTAATTTCCATTATTTTTTCCATCAAAAGCCAACCCAAATGAAAAAACCAAAATAAAGCTAACATAAAGGTCACATTGTAAACTTTTGATATATTGAATG
This sequence comes from Ilex aquifolium, assembly GCA_951799425.1. NCBI lineage: Eukaryota > Viridiplantae > Streptophyta > Magnoliopsida > Aquifoliales > Aquifoliaceae > Ilex > Ilex aquifolium. The sequence continues at coordinate 15,349,788 of OX637395.1, forward strand.
TGTAATATGAAAAATTTAATTCTGTAAAGATACAAAGGAAGAATCTTAAAAAAAATTTGAGTACAAAGTGCAATTCGTCCTATGATTTTTAGGCCTACACACAACCACCTACCAGGCTTAGCTACGTATACGCACTTGGACCGGAACTAGACCCTATTGTCCAATCCCTGTGTTTTCTAATCTGGCCTCTGAAATGGCACGAGCTTGTGACCATCGACCATGTATGCTCCCATTGTCACTTGTGTATAAGATCCCTCCCTCAAGAAGCCACCTAATAGGACTCATGAATAACTGACAAAATACTAAACATTCATTGAAAGGCAAATACATAAAGTATCAAGCTTTAGGAAAAGAATTATCAGGACCTAATATCATAACAATTCACCACCAGTTCACTAATTACTACCACTACCACAAAAACCAATCCCCTGCCATAATGCACTCAAAATCATCACTACTGCCCCAACTAAGAAACTGCATCATATCTCCCACTGCTCTTTTGTTATTTTGAGATGGTGAGTGTGTGACTTATTAAGAAGGGCCATAAGCATCAGTGAGTTTGATCAAATGCTCTCAGAAAAATATAGCAAGAATTAACCTTAAGTCAAAAATTAATCCTCAAATACACTCATAAAAGACCATATCCTTTGTATAGTGGTAAATCACAATTGTGCTTGGATACAGTTGTGGATACAATTCGAAAACCTGGGAAATACAATGGAAACATATATTGTCTTTCAGGAATAAGCATCCTTCTAAACACTCGGGACAACAGATTAATCCAATTCATTTGAACCTTGATGGCCAGAGTAAGCTGAAATACAAATTCTACTTAAAATATGTGGATCATGGCATAAAATTGCAGGAATTGAATTCCTGCTCTATGTCGTCCATGATGTTTCTGAGACTTTTAAGTCAAATAGTTACAATACAGAAGGAAAAACACAAGTTGAGCCTGTGTCCCCAATGATGCTTAACAGTAGCAAGTTGAATAACGAGAGCAAGTTTCACCACTTATAGATCATCCTGGGTGCTTTTGAGAATCAGAAATTTACATTAGAATAAATTCGCATTGTTACTATTAATGTGTATATGTTTATATGTTTATCTTTGTCCCATATCGGTTAGATTAAAATACTTTACTAATCTCTTGTAGCATAAATATACCACCTTATGAATATGAAAAAGTACTCCAAAGTAATATACAGTTGATATTTGCTTTCTATTCTCTTCTTTCACAGTTGCATTCCCATTGGAAGAATCTCTCTGTGACATGACAATTAGCAGGAAAGCAAAAAGCAAATAAACAAGTTTCGCTTGAAAGATACCAGGTTGTCCCCACATTCAAGTTCCAACACTAATATGTTACTATCAAACCTTTATCAATACAGAATAACTTCATTTAAGTCCTAACAAAAATACTGTTGGGGTGCAAAGTGTAAACACAACAAACTAAGAAATATAAAAAGTAAACTTTAGAGAAGAAGGGGAGCAAACTAGAATTACTTTAAAATGTGTAATGATTACACAAGAACTCTCAAATCTCTCTCTGCCTGATCTCTCTCATATATTCAAAGCAAAAAAAATAGCTAAAATATTCTAAGCCTCCTATTTATAGACTACTTAGCTGACATTATTAAGTCGGTGATGTTGTCACTAGACCAATCATACAAAAGAGCTTCATAGCTAAGTTGCATGCTTCATGAAGCTTCCCTCCATGTTCCAACCAAGCTCCAGCTGGTTCTAAAAATTGTTCAGACAACTACCACAGTTCCGAATGTTTCTGTAATATTCTAGAGACCGACATAATAAAATTATAAATTATATTTTTAACACCCCCTCTTAATTTAAAATTTTCATAATCTGTTGAAATTGATAAACTTTCTCTGATGGTACGACTATGGTAAAAATATCTGCTAGCTATTCCTTAGTGTTGACAAAGTCAAGTTGCAATTCTCCTTTTCGAACTAAGTCTCTGATAAAATGATGTCTCAGCTCAATATGCTTTGTCCGACTATGAAACACTGGATTTTTACTCATTGCAATTGCTGTCATATTATCACAATAAATGGTAGTGGGAACTTCATCTTTTTGTTCCATATTTGAAAGAATTCTTCTAAGCCATATTGCTTCACATGCTGCATATATAGCTATGATATACTCTGTTTTAGCTGATGATAATGCAATAGTCTTTTATTTTTTAGAACTCCAGGAAATGATTTTTGAACCCATGCAAAATACATAACCTGATGTGCTTTTGCGATCATCAAGTGAACCTGCCCAATTACTGTCAGTGTAACCGATAAGCTTGCTTTCCTTTTCTTTGACATATCTAATGCCGAGTTTCTTGGTGCCTTGAAGATAACATAGGATACGCTTTGTAACAATATAGTGTAGCTTACTTGGATCATGCATAAATCGGGAGATAAGATTTACTGAATAAACAATGTCTAGCCTAGTGTTGGTGAGATAAATGAGTGAACCCACCAATCTTTGATACATAGTAGCATCAACTTTCTCCGATTCATCATTTTGTTGTAACTTCTCATTCAAGGCAATTGGAGTAGAGACTGGCTTGCAGTTGAACATGTTGAACCTTTTCAATAAATTTTCAATATATTTTTCTTGAGAGATAAATATTTCACCTTTATTTTTTCTCACTTGAATACTGAGAAAATATCTCATAAGACCTAGATCGGTCATTTTATACTCCTTCATCATAGCTGCTTTGAATTCTTCAACCATTGCTGAGTTGGTGCCTATGTAGATTAAGTCATCAACATCTAAGCAGATAATAAGAAAATCTTGATTATCTCCTTTCTTGACATATAAGGATGTCTCACTTTGGCTCCTTTGAAATCCATTTTGCTAAAAATATTTGTCGATCTTGCTATTCCATGTTCGAGGTGCTTGCTTTAACCCATATAATGCTTTTCGAAGTCAATAAACTTTGTCTTCATTTCCCTTGATTATATAGCCTTGAGGTTACTCCACATACACTTCCTTCTCGAGTTCGCCATTAAGAAATGTTAATTTGACATCCAGTTGATATACTGGTAACTCATGTTGCACTGCTAATGCTAGAATTGTCCTGATTGTCTCCATCCAAGCAATGGGAGAAAATGTTTCGTTGAAGTCGAACCTTGGCTGTTGTGAATAACCTTTTGCAACTAGCCGAGCTTTATGCTTTTGAATAGAACCATGTTCCTTATAATTGGTCTTATAGAGTCATTTGAGTCCGATTGCTTCTTTTTCTTTTGGCAAGTGAACAAGATCCCAAGTGTGATTCTTTTCAATACTTGCAATTTCTTCATCCATAGCTTTTATCCATATCTCCTCTTTTGCTGCTTCTTCGAAATTATAAGGTTTGCACACAAAAAATGCAATATCACAGGATTGATATATATCCACCAATGAACGTACCTTTCTTGGTGATGTTTTAGAATCAGATAGATGTGGTGATATGCCTCCAGATTGTTCTCTACTTGAACTTGGGCTTTGACTAGTGTTTGGAGTAGATTGAGAGCTTTGACTTGGGTTTGAGTTTGGACTCCTTTGTGGACTTGTAGATTCTTGCACTCTTATAGGCTCAATAAATTGAAATTCTCCTGAATCTTGGATAAGATTATCCTTCCATTGTCATGCTGCTATCTCATCAAATATGACATCCCGAGAAATCACCAGCTCATTTTTATCTAGGTTGTATAGACGATATCCTTTAGACTCGCTGAATATATATTTCTCACCCTTTTCATCAAACTTCTCCCTTTTCTGTGAAGGGATTAAGGCATAGGCACTACATCCAAATTGTAACACCCCGTATTTTCTTTTATATATATATATAGATATATAGTAAATAATTGTTGTAAAAATGGGGATATGTGTAGTAATAGTAGGAATAAATACTAGGGAGACAAATGGATTGGGAAGTTTGAGTTTCGAAGGTGTGTAAACTTGAGAAGAGGGATTATGGAAGTTTCTAAATATTTTTAGGTCAAAATAAGTTCTCCATTGAATCCGTAAGGTCGAAAAAAATTGGGAGAGGTAATATGGGGTGTATTGGAAGCTAGGAAGTATTCCGGAATGAAAACACACTTAGAAAGAATTTGGGTAAAAAGAGATCTTGGACACTTCTTAGTATTTTAATCATAACTTTTTATCCTTATATCCAATTGATCTGAAATTTTGACAGTATATAGTAGACATCTAGGGCTACAAAAGTGTGTCTCATGAAAATTTTCCAATTCGACCTATAAATGGGTCAAAACTTCCCTGGAAGTCGGATCAAAAATCTGTCAAACCGTACCGGTACGCCTGACTCCAGTAGCTTTGGAGTACCGGTACTGAGTACCGGTACGGTACCGTACCGGTACGATTTTCTCTGACACTCGCCGAACAGTTAAAAAGTCAAGATTTTTGGGTTTAAAACACCTCCTCAAGCCCTCATTTGCCCCATTCTTCACTCCACTCTCATCCTAAACACTTTAGAACCCTAGGAGAGAAAGAAAGGAAGAGAGAAACTCAAGATCAAAGGGGAAAAACACAAGATTTAAGGGTGATTCAAGATTCAAGCCCTAGATTTCAAGAACACCAAGGTAGGGGATTTCTTCTCTTTCTCGTACATTGAGGTTAGGGCTTATGTATATATGTATGTTTTGCTCTAAATGTTATATATATGATATGAAATCATCCTCTCTTAGTCTTTTGGGCAAATATTACATGTTTTTAACAAAGTTAGGATTGAATACCCATGAAATCTCTTTTTGTGTTTCAAAACCCTAGTTATTGGAGAGTGATGGATTTCTTCTTAAATTCTTCCTTTATTATTGATTTTGAAACCATAGTGCTTGGTGTTGAGTAATAAAATGATGTTGTGGTGATCTCTTGTATTTTTGTAATTGTTTATTGAAATTGTCATGTGATAAATTTGGGGGTTTTTAAGATATACTTGTAAATTGTGAAATTGAGTTTGGTATTGTATCTTTTATGAGTGTGGGATGACCATGGGTGGCCTTTGACGAGATATCGTAGAGTGGGTAGACGTGTTGCTTGCTCCGTGTGGGTTGGCATTTTTCCTACCACTCGTAGTGGGGTTAGTGCTTTGGTAAGACTAAACCGCTATTGCTCACGGGTGCCGTGTCAGAGGGTTAGTATACTAATACCTGAGTTTGATACGTCACTACCATTGGTATGGCATACGCCCTTCCTAAAGGATGGATATCTTTGATAAGATTTGTATGGGTGGGTGTGGGCTAGATATTACTCAATGTGTTGATTCATGGGGTTTGCCTACATCATGTTTGAGATACATATACATATGGTTGTGGAATATTCAATTTATGGATTATTGTATTATTGTGGTAAATGGTTACCTACAAGAACTTGTGGGAGTATGGGATTCCACAATGTCTTGTGGGAAAAATGGTTTATATTTTGGGAAATGGATATGTATTGGATCTTGGTTTCTTTTACTGTTCATTTAAATTACTGTTACTACTTAAACTTGAGATCCATTCTAAAATGTTTCTGTTTTACTTCAAAGATTATGTATGCTATGTTGTAAAATGAGACCGACCATTTTATATATGTTTTTCTAAACCTTGTATGAGTTTGGGAAGATTTTGCTACAGAGCTTCGTGCTCACCCCCTACAGTTAAACATTTTCAGATTTGGTGCTAGAGGAGAATCTCGGAGTTGACGAGCCGGGGTATTGGGAGGCCCCACCCGAGGGGAATCTAGATCCCGAGGTGGACCTGTAGAGACATGGCTTCTTTTGTACTAGACTTGAGAATTTATTTTGAAATCATGTGAAGTTTAGTTTTCTTTTGTTATTCCGCTGCTAAGTTACGTTTGATCCTTGAGATGTAAATGCCATAGTGTGGCATATTCTTTTGATATTGTGGCCATAGCTTGGCTTATTCTTTTGGGATGATATTGTAAATTCTATGGATGATGAATGGAAAAATTTTCTTATTGATGGATTATCTTAGTGCTCTCATTATGTAAATGGTTTTAGAATGTAATGCCGTCCAGGATGGTTTTTGGGGCGTTACACAAATACTTTGAGAAAATCCACCTTTGGCTTTTGCTAAAATCACGCCTGATAAGGTGTCTTGTTTAGAACCGCCTTTGTATGAGATCGATTGAGAATATAGACAGTTGTGTTGACTACCTCAGCCCATAAATTATTGGGAAGCCCTTTTGCCTTTAAGCATGCTTTGTGCCATTTCTAGTATGGTGCGATTTTTCCTTTCTACCACACCGTTTTGCTGAGGTGATTATCGGACTGTAAGTTGTCTTCTAATTCCTTTCTCCTTGAAATAATTCATGAATAGGGTATAGATGAATTCTCCACCACGGTCTATCATGAGTGCCTTTAATTTTCTGGCACTTTGTCTTTCTTCCATAGCTTTGAAATCAAGAAATTTGGAGAAGGCCTCTGACTTATGCTTGAAAAAATAAATCCACACCATGCGAGTGTAATCATCAACAAATAGAAGAAAATATCTTTTTTTGCCAACTGATGGTGTTTTGCTTGGGCCCCAGATATCAGCATGTACTACCTCCAGTGGTGCTTTAGCTCGCCAAGAAGTCTTTGGGAATGGTAATCGATGCATCTTCCCATAAATACATCCTTCGTAGACTTTATCAATTCTGTCAATATAAGGAAGACCATGTACCATATCTTTTTCTTTCAGCAGCTTCAAGCCTCTATAATTTAGATGGCCATATCTCAAGTGCCATAAATAGGAATCACTGATTTTTTCAGTTTGAAGTGCAAGATTTTCATCCAGTGGCATAACAAGAGGAAAAACTTTATGTGGGGTCATTTGAACCTTTGAAACCGTTTGATTATTCTTTTTATAAAAAATAATGCAGCCACCATTATCAAAGTTAACTGCATATCCTTCCTGAAGCTGTCACCCAACACTCAATAAATTCTGAGTTAGTCTAGGAACATAAATCTCCTTTTGTGTAGACTGCAATAACTCCTTTGTCTTCGACGTTTTACAGCTTTACATCACCAAGCTTTACTTGAGACAAAACTTTTCCATCCAGCTCTATAAACATCTTTTGGTTCCCAGTCATATGATTGTTGCATCCGCTATCTAAATACCACATATTTTATGACTCTTGTTGAATATTCATACAAGAGAGCATGGTATCTCCTTCCTTTTATTCTAAATAATTTACCTTGTTGCGGTTGAACCAGCAATCTCACTGAGAATGATTTGATAATTTGCAGTTCTTACATCTGAATCTGCAATCTCTAGCAATATGGTTGAATCTTTTGCAATAATATATTGAGAATCAAAATTACCATCAGAATTCCTTTGATTGGTGTAGACTCTTCCTCTGCCTCGGGCTTGAAATGAATTTTTTATTCCACGACCTCTTCCATACTGGCCTCCTTTTTTAAATCTGCCCATTCCTTGATTTTCTTGCTCCATTTTTGAATTGCTTGATTCTGCAATATTGAGTTTAGACTGGAATGCTTGTTCCAAAGACAGATTTGTGAATCTGCTCATCCTTTTCTCGTGTGCTTCTAGAGAACTCATTAATTCACGTCGAGTCAATTTTGATAAATCGTTGGCTTCCTCGATTGCTGCAACAATATGCTCAAATCTTGCAAAAGAAAACATCTAGTTTTGGGATACCTCGTGCAATGATAAGTGATGGTGGCTCACATTTTTGCAACAGACCATTTGCTTCTTTAATGCATAAATATGGCGTAACACACAAGGTGTCCACCGCTTATCACCCACAGACTAATGGCCAAGCCGAATTGGTCGATAGGGAGATAAATAGCATACTTGGAAAACGGTTAACCCGAATTGGAAGGATTGGTCACTCAGGCTGACCGACGCCTTGTGGGCTTACCGCACTTCTTATAATACCATTCTTGGTATGCCTCCCTATCAGCTACTTTATGGCAAGGCTTGTCACTTGCCAGTGAAAATGAAGCACAAGGCATATTGGACTATAAAAACCTTGAATTTTAACCTGAGAGTAGCTAGGGAACATAGGAAGTTGGAGTTAAATTAATTGGAGAAAATTCGCAGAGATGCATATGAGAGCTCTAGAATTCACAAGGAAATGGCCAAAATTTTCAATGACAAATCCATTTTGACAAAAACATTTGAGTCTTGCCAAAAAGTGTTCTTGTATAATTCTCGTCTCTCCATTTTCCAAAGAAAACTCTGATCGAGATGGGATGGCCCCTACATTGTCAAGGTGGCCTACCCACTTGGAACCGTGGACATAGAAAACCCTAAAGATGGTAAAACATTCAAGGTCAATGGCCAAAGACTTAAAACATTCTACGAGGGTTTTGAAATTCAAGGAGTGGAGGAGGAGTTGGTAGATCCGGTCTGTCCAGATTTTTTGAGGCATAACTGTTTAAGTAGATATTAGTGTACAGTTGTTTTCATTTGTCCTTTACCTTACAACTAAAATTGTTTACTTACTTTCATCTGTATATAGTATTTTTTTCTTCATTTGTGCAGATAGTGGTGTTTTTGTTAAAGCTCATTGCGAGGTGTTCTCTTACCCTTCTTGTTTTTTAAATTCCATCATCTCATTGCATGTCTTTTTGTTGCATTGAGGACAATGAGTAGTTCAAGTTGGGGGGTGAGGTGCACTATTTGCATGATACACCAATTTTTGTATAGAATAGTTGGAAATATGTGGAAAATTTTGAAAAAATTTAAATTTTTGTGGAACATATATGAATGTTGAACCATATTCCCCTATTCAAATTGTTATGGGATCTGCGATTGCTTGATTTTCATTTTGAATTTTGAACACATGAGTACACCATAGAAGTTCATCCTATGCCTGAGTATCACATACGTGTTTTCATTCGAACTCAACTATAGTGCACCTTGAATGTGTAATTTCGGTAATTTACTGAGTGGATCCACATTTTAGAGCTTGACATAGATAGTGGAGATGAAGTAAGTACCAATGTGAGCTTTAGTGCTAATCCTTATTGGAAGGAACTTACATTTACTCAAAGGAACAACTTTTCAAATTCAAAATCTGTTTAATAATCTCATTATGTTTGCTTTGGTTATAGTGTACATGGATAGTTGATTGACTTTGTCTTAAAATGCCAATATGTCTCTCATGCTTATCTAGAGATGATCTTAGGCAATCTTTGAATTGCATTGAGTCTTAGCCTTTTCTTGTGAAAAATTTACCCCTCGTGCTTTGATTGAGGCTTAAGTGAAAATTCGTTTCCATGCCACATGTTTTACCAAGCTAGTGCAAAACGATTATAATTACCATACCTTGGTTTTTCCGAGACTGACTGTGACTAATCATGAAGAAAGGGAAATGTGGTGAGGAAACCCAAAAAGGGAAGAATGGCATTGAATGAAAAAGAGGAGAAAAAGCCAAGAAAAAAATGAGAAAAAGGGAATTGAAAAAGAAAAGAAATGAAAAGAAAAGAAAAATGTTGAGGAAAGAGGAAAAATAGAGACATAAAAATCGATGTGAAGGTGTAACGCTGAAAATCCCACAAAAAGAAGATTTTTGATAATAAAGGTCATGTCTTCGGAATAACCCTTTTTGTCTCTCTCTCCCTTTCATTTCACTCAACCCAAATATCACCTCAAGGCCTCATTACAACCCATGAAAGTCCTACATGATCTAGAGAAAGCATGGCGAGAGCACACTTTAAATGAAAAGAAAAGTTGGTTTTGTTATCTAGTTCCCTAAATTCCATTCATGAGATTATGTTAAGGTAGTCTCAATTGTTATGCATGCATGTCATTTTTTTTGGATTATATGTGAGTATATTTCAGTTTCGCACAAGATTCCATCTCACATATACACATTGAGAGCATGCCGGTATAATCATTGAATTATTCAATTTTTAGGCAAACCCTTGGTGAGAATTGCATCAAAGCTAAATTTGGATAGCCAAATGAATGTGAATTCTCTTGAGAAAAGGTTTAAATTGCATATTCATTTCACACACATGCGAGTTTTGAAAGGAAATGTGTAGGTGTATACTCTAGAATAGCATTTAAGGCTATGACGTGATTCATGTGTGATTAGTTCAGGTGCATTGGACAAAGTTGTTCTTGACAACCCAGAGCTAGTAGGATAATAGAATATGTCTCAAATTTTAGATATAGGGAAGAATTTGGAATACCCTTTACTTTATGTTGTGTTTTAATTGATGGGCATTCATTTTGTTTAATTTAGAATTCCATGACATGTGTTTTGAACGCATCAAGACTCAAATCGCATCGCAATTTCGTAAATGAATATGGGCATAATCATTCATCGTGGTTCACTAGCACGGATTATGTTTTTGGGTAGTTGAGTTAGGAAATAGGTCATTAAGCATGCTTTGGAGTCGAATAAACTTGGAGTGTGAATGAGAATGATAAAATAGGAAATTTTTGCAAAAAGTTGAGCCACTACCGGTAGAAGACTCATGACCTACTGGTAGCTCATGGCAAAAAGGCTGGAATAGCAGAAGGGTAATCTACCGGTAGAAGACTGACTATCTACCGGTAGAAGTTTTCCAGAAGGTTTAGCTACCGGTAGCAGACTCACGAGCTACCGGTAGCTTGTGCCCAGAATCCCAAAAACGAGGGTTTTAAACCCAATTTTTCGGGAAAACCCTTCATCTCCTTCATTGATCTCCCTCTCAAAAATACTCTCTCCTCTCTCAAAACCCTCCAAACATTCAAAGAAACCATGGGCATCCTTCAAATCCATCAATTTTCTCCCTCAAGTTCTTGATTCCTCATGATTCCTCTTCACTCCCTTAACTTCTTTTCCCCCAAAAACCCTCTTTTCTCCATAAAGCATCACCAATTCCACCAAGAGCTGTGATTTCCACTCAAAAAAGCTCGGGTTTTTTGCACAATGGCTAGAATGGGTAAGTCTCCACCAACATCTTTCGATGTTTTTGATTTGTTTTGGGGTTGGTTGTTACCATTCTTCGCCCTAGGGGCATTCTTGATTTTGGTGGCCCGCACTAAACAAACGGGGCCCTGTCTCACCACCTCAAGCGACAATCAGGTCCCACAAGAGGGCTGAGGAGTCGGGCCCCAATGGTGGGAAGCAAAGGAAGAAAAAAAGGAATGACCATCACACGGAGAGCATTAAAGCCAAGAATGTGACGTGCGAGCAACAAGTGGATAAGCCCACCTCGGGCTACACGATGACGTGGTCCGAGCGATTGAGGGTCATGGCCTACATTTCTGGTTCCAGGTGGTAGAGGGGTTTGTGCTTCCCATTTGTAGGGAATTTTATCAGAGGTTGGGGATGGTGGATGAAGATTTGTATCTGTTGAACACAAATGTGAGGGGGAAGGTGATTGACGTCACCCCGAAAATCATCTCTGAGGCATTACAGTACCAGAGGCCTGCTACCAACACCCCTGTCTTTCCTTATAACACCCCAGGGAGGAAATCACTCCAAAAGTATGCTAGCCTAATGTATGAGGACACTGCACAGTTCAATGGGAAAATTCAAGTTGGGGCACTCAAGCATTCCTATGGGGTGATGAATAAAGTACTTCATTGCAACCTTTTTCCTCGGGGTACGAAGAAGACACCAAGGGAGGAAAAACTAGCCCTCCTCTATGTGTTCATGGATGGCATCAGGATGGACATACCTTGATGATCTGGGAGGTGATGAAGGACTACGCCTAGGCTATGAAGTCGAGGGAAAACCTTCCTTACACCCACCTTATCACAAAGATTTGCCGCCAGAACAAGGTGAAGGGCATCCCCACTGACGTGACACTTCCACCTGAGTTCAGCCCCATGATTAGCACAAAACATTGCATATTTAAAGTGCTTTTACATTCCTTTTGGTACTAGCTTTGGTGGTTAATATGAGTGGCTTTGCATCGGTTGTGCTAATTATGGAATTTCGGTATGTTTGCAGATATATGGTGATAAAATGATGATTGCTAAGCCTTCCCATGGTGTTTAAGATGAATAAGGGTAATGGGATGGCTTGATGATAGCTCAGGAGGAGAGAAAACCAAGAAACCAGCAAAACAAGGGAAAACCTACCGGTAGGCCATACCTGTAGGTTTTAGCTACTGGACCTCAACCTACCACCAGACATACCAGTATTTGAAGCCTACTGGAGTGCAACCTACCGGTAGGTTGTACTGAAACAGCCCAGATTCTGCATATCAGGCTCTGCCACTTTGAGGGTCCCACCAGACATTCTCCTACCTGTTCCTGAGACTCCCTTACACAATGGACATCTCCCATACACCTCTTCTTGGACTTTTGGAGGCTTGATCATAAATGAGGAGAGAGGAGAGGGATGATGCTGGGTGTGGAGACAAGGTCTGCACCACCCTGTCCAGCCCACTCTTTGGCAGCCCTATGGAGGGAGAGGACATCTCACAGCTATAGGGGTGACTCTATGGACGTTTTTGAAGTTTCTAAGAGGAATATACACCATTATGGAAGATACATTGTAATATATAGAGAGAGAGTCCAAGGTAGAAGATGAATAGTGCTAGAGAGAGAAGTTAATGTTTTTTCCATTTTCCTTCCATAGATTGCATTGTAATTTCTTGTAAGGATCTTCTAAGCTTCCTTTAATGTCGTTAATGCCATTTATCTCAAGTTGTTTTCAAGTTTAGCCTTCCATTAAAGCTTTCACCATTAATGCTTCTATGTTCTTCAATTTCTTAGCTTTAAACGGGTATTAAATGCATTCTCTTTTAGTTTATGTTTTCTTGCATTATCTTAGCTACAATCTTCATTTCCTTAGAATGTCTTGCACTTACATTGTTGTCTTTCCTTTAACCATGAGTAGCTAAATCTTTAAGTTGGCTAATCCAAGGGAGACCTCCCCTTGGGTATGCCATTTCAACTTATCTTCTTTCCTCCCCTTGGTGTACGATGGTTCGATTTGACTGGGTTGAGCGTGGAGATGGTTGAAATTCTTTGATATTCCGTAGACTTGTCACGGTTTATGCTTAGATCCTCACTTCCATCTCGCCCCGAGCTTCTCACGAATCAATCGTTCATCTATGCATCATTGGAGGAAGGCTTCGAGTTGAATTGGCATCCCCATCGGAGTGAACCTTTTGGATTAGCCAACACTTGTTTCCCATTCAATTTCATCACAACATAAATCACAAACCAATTTCAAACAACAAAAGATTTTTCACTTTTCTTTCACCAAAATCACCTTCTACACGATTCACATCCTCCCCCGAGGAGACGACCTTGGAGTACTCTCCAAGTAAAACATGACACACAAAAATCTTCTTGCGCTTGGGAAGCATTTTTGTTCACTTACACATTTCATTTTCTACCATTCTCTTGCCCTTTCTTTTGACATCATCCCAAGGGAGAGTGACACTCCCTTCCCCCTTCACACATATATCATACATACATTGAAGGAGGATGTTAGGAGGATAGGAACAACAGGGAAATAAATCAAGCACCCCATAGGCAAGCCGAGTAGCATAAAGAGGATGACCATGACAAGAGGGTATGCATAGAGAGAAGAGATAGCTAGGCCATCTAGGGCCGAGCCACCTACAGCTGGACCATCCACAACCGGGCCATCTATTGCTGCTCCACCTCTGACGATCTCACAGCATCTAGTTGGGATCAAGGGGAGGTTGGATGACTTCGGGGGGACTATGCAGCTGCTGAAGTTGATGGTCACCAAGATCTTTGAGAGGACTTTCCCAGGAGAGCCTCTCCCCGAGATGCCACCACCGCCCACCGCACCAGAGTTCCCATCATCAGCTCCAAGGATTAATGCTGACCTCCGGGCAACTTCCCCCACTGGCTCGACTGTTGTAGAGGTGGATGAGTCAGATGATGATGAGGATGATGATGATGATGAGGAGGAGGAGGAGGAGGAGGATTAGAGAGATTCTAATCTTGTTTTGTCATTTTTGTGGTTGTATATATTGGGGGATAGTGGTCTAGGAGTAGTCGGCCTACTAGAAGAGTCCCTAGGAACGCAGGTCATTTTTTCTTGAGTTCTTTGTACTGAATCTCACACATGTATGAATGAATGAACCTCACTTTTTGATTCAATATGCCCCCAAGTTCATTTACATAATTACAATACGATTTGAGTATCGTGTTAATCCATGAATTGTTTAACGTAAATGGAATTGTTGTACGTGTAGTATAATTTTGAAATAAGGTTTGCTAAGGACTAGCAAAGCTCAAGTTGGGGGGTGTGATGAGTGTGTAATATTGCATATTAAGCGTCTTCATTGCATCTAATTTAACTTGTTTTGTAGTGAATTTTTGGGAAAATGGATGCAAATTTATAATTAATGGAGAATAGCTTGATTACAAGTGATAGGATGGAAATGGCATGCATAAAGCACCCCATTAAATGATCGAGGTCAATGGGGAAGAAAGGACCTCATGATGGATGGCTCGGGAGCTCAAGGAACCAAGAATTCCAAGACAAGGATAAGACCTACCGGTAGAAGACAGGCAAGACCTACCGGTAGAAGACATACAAGACCTACCGGTAGAAGACTTAAGATCAAGCCGTAGAAGAGCCTTCTAGAAAGTAGCTTAAGTGTCTCCCTGCAAGACCTACCGATAGAATCCTTACGAGGTACCGGTAGCATACCTACTGGATATTATATATCGGTAGGTCACCTACGAGCTACTGATAAAAATTGCCCAAAAAGCCCAAACACTTCTCCAAACAACTCCACTAACTACAGGGGCCCACCTTGTGTCATCTAATCACTACAACAAAAAACATTTTTTGTGACGTTTTTTTTGCGACGTTTTTAAAATCGTCGCAAAAAGTAGACTATGAGCGACGATTTTAAAGTTTTGTCGCAAAATTCTATTTTGGTAAGTTTTTTTGCGACGTTTTTAATAAAACGTCGCAAAAAGGCTTTCCCCTCCTAATTGTGTTTGGCGGGAGAGCTGGCGGGAAAATTTATTCGCGACATTTTTTAAAAACGTCGCAAATAAAATTTTACAGAAATAAAAAATAAACAAAAAAATTAACTTAGGTTGATTTTTCGCGACGTTTTTTCAAAACGTCACAAATAACAGTTTACAGAAAATAAAAATTCAACAAAAAATTAACTTGGATGATTTTTCGCGACGTTTTTAGAAAACATCGCAAATAACAGTTTACATAAAATAAAAAAATCAACAAAAAAGAACTTTGGCGATTTTTAGCGACGTTTTTCGAAAACGTCGCAAATAACAGTTTACATAAAATACAAAAATCAACAAAAAAGAACTTTGGCGATTTTTAGCGACGTTTGCGAAAAACGTCGCAAATAATAGTTTGCATAAAATAAAAAATCAACAAAAAATGAACTTGGGTGACAACAAAAGGCATTTTTACGAAGATTTTATAATTTTGTCGCAAAATCGTCCACATGGAAATTTTTTGCGACGTTTTATGAAAACGTCGATAAAAGGTAACCCTTTTTCTTCAATAAAAAAAATTAAAAAATTATAATTTAATTTTGTTTTGGCGACATTTTTTAAATATGTCGGCAATAACCTTTTTCTTCAATAAAAATTTAAAAAATAACAATTTAATTTTGTTTTCGCGACGTTTTCAGAATATGTCACAAATAACCTTTCCTAAATAAAAAGTTAAAAAATAACAATATAATTTTGTTTTCGCGACGTTTTTATAATGTGTCGCCAATAACCTTTTTTCTTAAAAAAAATTTAAAAAATAACAATTTAATTTTTTTTAGCGACGTTTTTTAAATACGTCGGCAATAACCTGTTTCTTCAATAAATATTTAAAAAATAACAATTTAATTTTGTTTTCGCGACGTTTTCCGAATATGTCGCAAATAACCTTTCTTAAATAAAAAGTTAAAAAATAACAATATAATTTTCTTTTCGCGACGTTTTTTGAATTCGTCGCCAATAACCTTTTTTCTCAAATAAAAAATTTAAAAAATAAAAATTTTGTTTTGTTTTCGCGACGTTTTCTAAATACGTCGCTAATAACCTTTTTCTTAAATCAAAATTTCGCGAAATAATAATTTAATTTTTTCGCGACGTTTTTTATATACGTCGCTAATAACCTTTTTTCTTAAATATTGCATGCTTATTGTTTTTGGCGGGAGTAATGGCGTGAATTGATAAATTAAATAAACCAAAATTTTGATTTTTTGGCGACGTTTTATAAAAACGTCGCGAATAAATTTTTTACTTAAATGAAAAATTAAAAAATTAACAATTTTATTAAGTTTTCGCGACGTTTTCATAAAATGTCGCAAATTAATTTCTTACTTAAAAGAAAAAAATTTAAAAACAACAATTTAATTAATTTTTGGCGACGATTTCTAAAAACGTCGCAAAATGAGATTACATGCTTATTAATTTTGGCGGGAGAAATGGCGGGAATGGCAAATTAAATAAAAAACAATTTAATTGGCACGTTTTAGCGACGTTTTTTAAAAAACGTCGCAAATTAATTGTTTCCTTAAATAAAAAAATTTTAAAATAACATTTTAATTTATTTTTCGCGACGTTTTATAAAAACGTCTATAAAATGTCGCAAAATGAGATTACATGCTTATTGTTTTTGGCGGGTGAATTGGCAGGAGAAATGGCGGGAATTGGAAAATTAAATAAAAAATAACAATTTAATTTATTTTTGCGACGTTTTTTAAAAAACGTCGCCAATAAATTTTTACGAGAATAAAAAAATTTAAAAATAATAATTTAATTAATCCGTAAGTCCTCTCTCTCTATCTCTCTCCCTCTCCCTCACTGTGTTCCGCTATTTACCCAATTCCACCTTCCCTGTTGTTCAGCTCCCCGGCCTGTCACATAACCACTGCATGGAATCACCACACGTCCCCAACTGCTCAATGATATCATGTAAGCCTATCAACTGTTCGATGAAATTAACATGTTTAACTAGTATTATAGAAATAAAATGTTAATTATTTGTAACTATTTATTAAACACTGACATTATTATTGTTTAAAATCCCTAACTCTGCCTTGCCCAACTCCCAAATCCCTAATCCTAATCACCATTTCGACTCGTGAATCGCCACTGCCACTGAAAGCCACCGGAGTACCACCACCAGTGAACCCACCTCTATCACTCTCGAACCAGATCGTTTTCTGCCCTCCCATTGCTGAGGTAAAGATCCCATTGGGGGAATTACTAGGTGAGTTTTTGCATCTCCACATGAAAGTACAGACTCGTATGCTTCTTGTGAGTCTCATATTTTTTATTTTTTTCAACTAATTAAATATTTGCAATGACTTGGTTAAGTTATTGGGATTACTGGTTTTGGGTGTCGAATTTTTTGTTCTTTAACTATTACTCTGTGGATTTGGATAACTGCTTTGTCTTGAGTGTCATGTTGATAGATATCGGCAGAGAAAGTTGGGGGTTTTCCCTTAATTTTAATTTTTTTCTTATTTTTTTCACTTTTTGTTTTGCAAATTGAAACAATCTCAAGTGAAAATCTGGCAGATTTAGTGGACAGGCTGTGAGAGGATGAATTGTGGGAGAGGGACATGTTTTGGTGATTTTCTATACATTTTGTATTCGATATACATAAACGTGGCATAATTCCCGAAAAAGGGAAAAAAAATAATGTTGTTTAGTGAAAATATTTTTAGGGAATAAGTTTGTCGGGAATATTAAAAATAAAATAAAAATTTAGCTTGCGATGGTTTTATTTTTGTCGCAGAATATAAATTATAACAACATTTAAATTTAAAATAAAACAAAAAATAGTAAATTGCGACGTTTTTTTATTTACGTCGCAGAATATAATTTTTTAAAAAAATAAAATGACGTCGTTTTGGTAACCCCCCTTAGAAGTTCACCTCGCTGGCCCTCTCTCTCTCTCTGTCTCACTGAAGCTCATTGCATCCACTTCCTTCTCTTCTTTCACTCTGCGTTCGAAATTCAAGCCAGAGCTCCACAGTTCCTTCTCAATTTCCCCCAAATTCAAGCCCTAATCCATTCCCCCACCATCTGAAATCAAGCACACCCATCCCTCTACGTTCTTCTCATTTTCCCCCAAATACAAGTCCTAATTCCAAATCCCCCAGCATCTGAAATCAAGCACCCCCATCCCTAACCACCACAAAGCACACCACCACCACAGGCCCAGCACCACGACCACCACTATCCCATAGCCCCAGCATCACCACCGTTCGAAACCACCAACACCATCACCATCCGAAACCACCAGCCGTAGCCCCAGCACCACCACCATTTTCAGAGTGTTTGTGGCCACCGGAGTTACTGGATTAGAGCACCTCCAACGCCCTCGCAAACACTCTGTTCGTGTGCTCCAACGCCCTCGCCATTCTGCTCGCCAAAATAGCCGAAGTTCAACGCTAGCCAGATCTGGAGAGGGCAATCCACTCGCCACTTGCTGCCTTCCTTCCATTTCTTCACAACCGCTGCCTTCCATTTCCTCCTTCAGGTATTGTCTTCAACGCTAGCCAGATCTGAGAGCTCTGATAGTTGCTTTGATTTTGTATTTAATAGCGGAAGGTTTCAGGGTGTTTTGATTTTGTATTTAATTTTTATGCATTGAACTTTTGTTTCTATGTTGAATCTCAAGTGTTTATGGTTTGTCAGTCAATACGATTCAAATTATACTATACATAGGTTGTAGCAAAGGATTAGATTTATCGGCAATTCCAAAATTATGGATTGTGTTTGTGTGATGAAGTACATATTCCATTGACTTTAGGTCCAATTTACATGTACCCCTTAATCTAAAATACGTCAAGTCCAATTGAAAAGGTAATGCCACGGGTTCTATGTTGTTTTCGTTATTCGTTTACTTTTTTAGGCCACATAATTATTAAACTTATAAATGCTACTAAAATCATACTCTATGTCCATGTCAATCTTTTCATATGACTTGAGACCTTAGGAATAACACGAGATTAATACGATAGCAATAAGGTCATGCTAGCTAGTGTTCTGGCACTTATTTAGCATTTGGTATACACAAATACTTTCTAATTCAATTAAGCTTAATTAAACTTATTTTGTCAGTCATTGTATTCCCTCTTTGTCCGTTCTTGTTTTTGTTTTTTTGTGATGTTTGGTTTCTTCAACTGGTTACTTTGTTGGGTATCACTTGTCTAGTTTTATATTGATGAGTTTTTTTCGTAATCTTGACATTAGACTTTTCTTTTAGGCTGAGGACACTGTGCAGGGAGATCAGAGACATTTATTGTTGGCTCACCGTTTTGATAAACCTTGTGTTCTTGGACTGCTTGCAGTAAAGGTGTGTAAAAATATCATACCTGTTTGTTTATTCTGCTTTTGTCTATTAGATTCGATGATTATCGCTAGTACACATGAATCGGTCAGGTACATATCTATCTTCTAGAGGAACATAATTTTTTCCATGCAGCACTGTTACCCTTGTATAAATATGATCTTTGATGTGTGGAGTTCTCTTCTGCTGCATTTGGTAAATCATGTGATGTTTTTACCATAGTGACTAGGATGTTTAATACTATTCTGCATTATTGAATTAGCATTGAACTATGTTTTACAATTGTTACTTACTGTAATGATCTCTGGGAAAAAGGTTCTTAACCCTGAAAATGAATACAGAAGGCAGCTCATTGATCAAGTTGTTTCTACTGCTTTGCCTGAAAGCAAGAGCCCAGAACAAGTTTTATGTCCCTTTGCTCACATCTCAGCTCCTGTCTTTAAACTAATGCTGCACAGAATACAGCATCCAGCCCCCAAAGCACCCTGGACAGCACCTGAGTCAAAATCAGACTACTTGGAAGGTTGTGTGTGCTGGTTAGTTTGATTATTGTTGTGATCAAGTCTTTTGATGGAACAACCTCCATTTTATTTGGTTACTTGACATGCTGGAGTAGGTTTAATACTTTCTGAGTTATAGAAGAGCTGTGAATTCGGTAGCTCCACAGTCCATAATTTCTAAAGTCAAAGATATGCATGATGTTATCTATACGTTAAACTAATTCAGATTCCTAAGCTGGACTATCTTTGGTCGTTTAGTTGATGGGATTCTTAGAATTATGATGGAAAGCTGTTCAATCTTATCTATCAAACATTTCTTCTACATACCACATACTTAAATACTCGTTTGATCAAATGAGCTTTTATTTCCCCTCCACTTAGCATCCTTATAGCTGAAGGTGCTCTGTTTTTAGTATACTGGGGTTCTCTGTTTTCTGTATACTGGGATTTTGCTTAAGGGTCCCCTTGTGTTTTGCAGGTTTTCTTTGCACAGCTTATACTTGCAGATATGAAAAAAGAATTGAAGGGACTAAGGTTCCATACTTAACCTTGAAAGCTTGTTAGGGGTTCTTGTTTTTTTTTTTTTTTTTTTATCTTTACCATTAACTGTAACAAAAGCACCAATGGAATGATTATTGTGCATTTGTGTGAATCTTGGAACATCCTTACATTTTGAAACATTTATGTTCTGGCTGTTTATTTTATTGAGAAGATAATATAAAGGGTCACAGCTGATGCATAATCAGTAGATGTGTGTTTAGGTTGAATTGTGAATAGAGTGTGGCCGAGGTGTAAATTTTGATTCAGGTAGTTAAAGCGCACTATAATTGTTACAATTACTCGACAAAAGGCTAGGAATCAAATACATTAGGAAAGAGATGAGTCAAATATATTAGAAGGTAAAATGCGTATTGAAGTAAGTAAGCAAAAGCAAGGCCGCCTACCTCATTGATAGAGAGTTTATGCTGTGGAACTTGGTGTTTGTGTCAAAGCAAACTAGAGTCAATGTCAGGAATTAGTATGGTAAGAGGGTAAGAGTCAATGCAAAACCTTTGAGCTGGTAGTTGCTGGTTCAAAGGTTTTAGTTGGAAATGGAAAGAATACTGACTTTTTCAGTGATAATTGGATTGGTGATGGGGTTTTGCTTCATAGGATGGAAGGTATGCCTTGTAATTTTCCTAAGTTGGGATTACCTATTCTGCAGAAAAAGAAGAAGGTGTTGTTTGATGATAAGGGTTGCTTGTTTGGGTTTTGCTGAAAATCTACACTTTGAATTAACTTAGGTTTGTTTGAAATGCTTTGGAAGTAGAAGGAAGGGTTGTTGTTACTATGAAGAATCTGAACTGGGAGCATACTTGTTTTTATTTGCTTTTGACCTTTTGAGTTTTGGTTGTTTTGACAGGTGTTTGTGCCTTACTTTGAGTTGGTTTGTTTGTCTTTCTTTTGCTTCTTGTAATATTGTTTTGTTAATAAATAAAATTTTACCGTTGTTAAAAAAAAAAAAAATTGATACTGTTCATTTCTCCAATGAACAAAATATCCACAAGTTAGATTCTTGGATCTATGACAGTTTCACTTATGTTAATCATTCATTTTTTGTCTGTGGCATTTCTGGTGCCTTTGTCATTATTTGGAGGTTCTGGAAACTATGCCTTTGCTTTGTACATTGTAGCAGTAAAAGCTAATGCATTGGAAAAGGTTGAATCCGATCTTCTTGAGGCTTCAAAGAAAAGTCCCACTTTTTTTCAATTCGAGCTAGTGGTCACTTTTGGTTATGTATTAAAATATTTTGGGAAACTTGTATGTAGATTACGGTGTTGGATATTTTGATGATTTCTATAACTTTTATTAAGTGTATTATATTTTATGTTTTTGTTAGTATGATATTTGATATTAGTTTGTGTTGGTTGTTGAATGGAAAAGTTGTGAAATGTATTAATTTTTATTGAACACAGGTATTGTAGATGTATTGGTGAAAAATTTTATTGGAATATCAATTTTTATGCAGGATTATTTTTAAAAAAAAAATGAACTTTTTTGCGACGAAATTAAAATCGTCGCTAAAAAATTAAAGTAACATCTTTTTTCGCGACGCTTTTTATACGTCGCTAAAAGTTAATTAAATTATTAATTTTTATATTTTTACTTTATGTAAAAATTTATTTGCGACGATTTTTTTTACGTCGCTAAAATTAATTAAATTTTTTTTTTTTTTTTTTTTATTTATGTAAAAATTTATTTGCGACCATTTTTTTACGTCGCTAAAACTAATTACATTATTATTAAATTATTATTTTTTATTTATGTAAATTTATTTGCGACGAATTTTTTACGTCGCCAAAAATTAATTAAATTATTTGTTTTATATTTTTTTATTTAAATAAAATTATTTGCGACGATTTTTTTGCGTCGCTAAAAATAAATTAATTTTTTTTTTTTTTACGCTGTTGGAATATATTTTAGCTACGTTTTTTTAAATTTTCGCGACGTTTTATTTTCGTCGCAAAAAGTTTTTTTGGCGATGAAAATAATATTTTGTCGCAAAATACTTTATGCGACGAGGGTATTGCGACGAACACGCGACGAAAAAAAAACGTCGCAAAAAATAATTGGCGACGATTTTTTTAATTTAGCGACGAAAAAAAATCGTCGCAAAAAACGATTTTTATTGTAGTGAATCCATGCTCTGACACTTCTAACACCTCATGATGACCTCCTAACCCCTACATTCAAATTTGAAGAAAGAGGGAGTGGGGATGCAAGAGAAAAAGAGGGAGTGGCTGGAAAAGCATGGAAGGACCATGCTTTGACTGATTTTGCTTGTTTTGATGGACAACCTCTCTCCAATGACTCAAGTCAGTCACTCATGCTAAGGGGGAGGGGCATGGATGAAAATATACATCTCTTACACAAAATTTCAGATTATCATACTTTTAGAGAGAGAAGGTCCAAGGTAGAAGATGAAGTTCTAGAGAGAGAAAGTTGGGTTTTACATTTTCCTTCACCATTTTCATTGTTGTAAGCTCCACTTCACATGTAATATTTCCCTTTTGAACTTTAATCTCATTTATTTAAGTTGTAATTAAGTTTAACTAAATATCTTGTGGTTCATTTCTACATTTGGGTCCTATTTCTTTTAAGCTTTACATTTTAGAAATGAATAGCTTTTCTTTTGTAGTTTAAACCTTCTTTTACATTAATACAATTCTATATTTGATTTCACTACCACGTTTTTTCTTTCTTTTATTATGCATAGATAAACTTTTAGTTGGCTAATCCAAGAGGAATTTCCTCTTGGTTATTTGAAATCGACTCGCTTCCATTCTTCCTTGTAGTGTAAAGTGTTTGGTTTGACTAGGTTGAGTGCGGACGTGGTTGTGGGCTTTTGATATACCGTAGACTTGTCACGGGGTATGCTCTTGTCCAACACAACTATATTAGTCCCTCACTTCCTACGAATCAATCAAACATCGGGACACCATTGGTTGAATGAAATGAGTCGATTTGGCATTCCCATTGGAATGACCTCTATGGATTAGCCAACCTTGCTTTCTTGCATATTTCTTAACTCACAACTCCTCAAACTTCAAATCACAAGATTTTCTAATTTTTATTTTTTTCACAAATCACTCTTCAAACACCCGACCTCGCCTTCCCTGAGGAGACGACCTTGAAATACTCATTCCAAATAAAACATGACATTGCAAGTCTCTCTACATTTGGGGAGCACTTTTGCACACACACATTTTTGTTTATCCATACATAATTTTCCCACTTCTTGCAATGAACTCGAGGGAGAGTGACACTCACCAATCCCTATAAACCATATACACACAATTCGGATTCGAGTTGGGATGTCGGGGAAAACGATCAAGCAATGGGCACGCTCGAGCATGCTCATAGAGCGAGCCTTCTGCTGATCCCTATGGCCTTTTCACTTTTTATCCTAAGTCATCAAGAGACCGTTCTAGCGAAGGCCAGCAAGCATAGGGTGGTCCCTACAGGTTTTTTAAGCCAAAAATCATGCAAAAACTTGTCCTTTTGAGCACTGATCTAACGTGATTTATGTCAGACACCCAAGTATAAGTGGTCAAATTACAATATTTCTCGATTAAGTTTGAGGTCAAACCCACAGGGAGATTACTGCTGGTATTCAAAACAAAAATGGTAAAATTGTCATGTGAGCTTAGAATTATCAAATAAGTACTTAACTAAAACTTGGAAAAATACTGATAAAAAGGTACTCTTCAGTGCGAGGATCCAACATGCTTTATACTTTTTATTTATGAAAATGCCACCTTACAACAATTAACTTTCATTTCACTGGAAAGCTAACTGGTAGGTTTGATGTATAATTGAACCATATCACAACAACTGATTAGGTCAGTCTGAAGGTCTATGTACCATGCATCAATCAAATAACCTTAGTAAACCTGAAGGTGAACCATTCAAATGGTTTACTTTAGCTATTTAATCGGCAGGTTGATGATTCAATGATGGCAGAGTTCTGATTTATGCATTAAATCAAAAGCATTGGCTATGGCGAGATTTAACCCGTCTATAACCAATCTCCCAACTGTTATATAAAGCCCAACAACATGCATCACCGTATCATACATGAAGTACGTAATAATAATAGATAGAATGGTATATATCAATAGACTTTGCTCGGTGTTCATAACCATGAACAAATTATAAATGTAACCATCCATCAATTACGGGAGGTATAAACATTAAAGCATAAACAAAATATCGGCATTTTCATAACTTAAATAGTATTGCACATGTTTTTACCCTTCACCGAAGAGTATAAACGGACTACTCACACCTCATTGCTATAGACAAGCAAAATGAGTGAGATAATCCCATTACAACTTAAAACAAAATACAACACGTCCTTTCCAGAGGAATAGCTGAAACACTACCACTCTTATTACCAGCTAGGGCACAAAAGTGGGAGAGGTTCTACCTTCCAAGTAGAAAGGATAAACAGAAATATAGAAGTAGATAATATTCTAGCTGGGAAGTGATTAGGGCAGGGCTCCACTCATTTTTTTTCTGGAACACTCATTGAAGTCTCCCTTTCTCTCTTTCTTTCCTCATTTCCCTCCTCTCTCGCACCGAACTGAGCTTTTGTGACCTCCCTGAAAAATGAACTGAGGAGGGCTATTTATAGGCACCGGTAGAGGGCTTTAAGGTGGCAGACACCAAACCCATCCGAGAGGAGGAGGTTGCTCCTCCAGTTACCAACCCTGTCCCGAACGCTCCAGCACCAAATTCTCAGCAAATGTTGGAGACCATGCAGCAGCTGGTGGCCCAAAACCAGCAGATACTGCAACTCATGCTCGCTGGACAAGGAGGAGCACAACTTGGTGGAGCACAGCTCGGAGGACCTCAAGGAGCTCCACATCTTGAGGGCCAAGGAGCTCCGCACCCTGCTGCTCCACACCTTGCTGCTCCACACCCTGCTGCTTCGCACCCTGCTGCTCCGCACCCTGCTGCTCCACACCTTGGCGCCCCTGCAGGGCTGGGCGCCCCCTTTGGAGTCCTCCTGGGCGCCCCACACAGGGGAGCCCATCATGAGGGATTTCCACCTTCTCCTCCTGCTTCCCACGGTGGAGACCCTCTTTTCCAAGAAGACGAGGGGGAGAACCAGAGCATGGAGCATGGAAGCCATTTCCATGATCATTCCATAAGAGCTCCCAACCATTGGGATGAGAAAATTAAGGAGGTACAAAATCAACTGGGTGACATCTTCAAAGCCATGAAGGCGCAGGGACCCGAGACAGTGGACTACCTTGTTAGGCGAACTGACACGCCTTTCAAAGCTGACGTGGCGAACTGTCCACTTCCGCAGAAATTTAAGATGCCTTCTGTTGAGACCTTTGACGGTACGAGGGATCCACTGGACCATCTGGAAACTTACAAGACCTTGATGCAGCTGCACAACGTACCCGACGAAATCATGTGCAGAGTGTTCCCGACCACCTTGAAGGGATCAGCGCGACAATGGTTCGCCAAACTCACCCCGGCCTCCATAGGCTCCTTCGCCGAATTGAGCAGATCCTTTGTAACACAGTTCATTGGTGGACGCCGCCAGCAGAAGTCTGTCACCCATCTGCTCAGCATAAAGCAGGACCGAGATGAGAGCCTGAGAAGCTACCTCACTCGTTTTAACGAGGGGGTCCTTCAGGTTGAAGAACCCGATGAAAAAGTCAGCATGACCGCCTTCCTGGGAGGCCTCCGATCATCGAGCTTCTTTTTCTCCGTGATGAAACGTCCAACAAAGAGCATGCCAGAACTATTGGCAAAAGCTCAAAAATATATAAATGCTGAGGAAATCAACAGGTCTAGGCGAGATGAATCATCTCGCGGATCGCCAAAACCTTGACCTGCTCTGTTCTCAAACAGGCAGCCTATATCCAGCTTAGCGGCTCTCTCGCGGGTCGCCAAAAAAAAAGCTTGGCCTATGCACTGTTCTTAAGCAGGCAGCCTACCTCTGCACTGCTCTCAAGCAGGCAACCCACCTACCTCTGCACTGCTCTCAAGCAAGCAGCCCACCTACCTCTGCACTGTTCTCAAACAGGCAGCCTATACCTCAAGCTTAAGGACTCTCTCATGGGTCGCCAAAAGCTCGGTCTTAAAAGGTGTAGCTCTCTCACGAGTAACCTCAGACTCTATCTTTGCTCTCACGCAAGTAGTCTGCCTCTCTTTCCAGGTAATCATGTTAAATATTTTAATGTTTGGAATAACATTATTTTTACCATCTCTAGGCAGGATATTGAAACTCGGGTAATCTGTAACCCGAGGGACTACATTAGATTGAATGTCAACAATCGGGGCCTCTCCATTGGCACCCAGCCTGAGTAGCCTAAACCTTACAGCACTCCTCGGGCGCCCAAACACCTCTCAGGCGCCCAGCACCTCTCCGGCGCCCAGCACCTCTTAGGCACTTAGCATATCCAGCTCCTGATGCCCAGGCATCCCAGGATGCACATCCAGCTCCTGATGCCCAGCCATCCCAGGCTGCACATCTAGCTCTTGATGCCCAGGCGTCCCAAGCTGCACCTCAAGCTCCTGATGCCCAGGCTCAGGGAGCACCTCTAGTCCCTAGAGCCCAGGTCCCAAACTCGCCCAAGCTCCCCAAAAGGCCTCATGCTCGCCAAAGCTCCGAAGGCAGCCCCTTTGCTCGCCCAAATAAGCCAAACCACTTGGAGAGGTGCAGACCTCCAAAGCCCCTCGTCGACCAAAATCAAGTCAAAGCATGACAGCTATGTGGAGCTACAGTCCCCGTAGAAGACGGCACAGGAGTCTCAACTCCTATAGCATACAAAGCTAACACAGAAGTCCCAATCTGGAAAAGAATGGGGGCACCACCGGGACCCATCTCCCTGGAAGCAGCCTGACAATCGGACCTTGACCGAGAAGCACTGGGGGCATCAAACCTCGTCATCTTGAGAAGAGAGAAGACACCACACCTAAAGCAAAAAGAGTCTCCACCATCTCCCTATCAACAGAACTCTCCAACCATTAGGCGCTAGCCGCCCCGGAGTCAAGGAAAAGTAGTGCAAAATACGACAAATGGGAGAGGACATGGGAAACCTTAGCCCAGCCTCAAGCATCTCCTCATAAACGACAATATCACCAGAGGAGTCGCCGCAAGCAAACTCGCTCGGCTCAGCCCGACGGCACAGCACGGTCGGAGGAATGCGATAAGCATAAACCAGTCTCGAGATATCCTCAGCCGAATTTAATAAGCTGGAAAGAGTGCTTACCTTAGACTCATCTTCGTCGAGTCCCACTTTACTTTTACGTTTCTTCTTGCGGGGCCGCAGGGAGTAGTCTAAGCCACCACTTGAGAAGTCTTGAGGAGCTCGGGCTGGAGGAGTCACAGGGAGCTCCTGATCACCTAAAGTAACACCCAAAGTTTCCCTGCCACCTGAAGTGTCTAACCCAACATTGGGATGAGTGCCTGACCGTCTTTGCTCGTCCAAATGAGGCAACCCAATAGTAGGAGAGGTGCCTGATCCCCTCTGCTCGCCAAAAGGGAGCAGCCCAGCAGTTGGAGAGGCGCCTACGGTGTCCGAATTAGCGCCTGGAGTGGTGCCCATAGCTACCCATGTACCCAAGCTGCTACCCAACTCTCCCTGACGCTCCATGGACCGAAAATCAGCACTTGGTGCTGCAGAAAAGTCGCTGCCCAGCCCTCCTGAGCTGTCCGCGACACTGAAATCAGCGCTGCCCAGCGCGTTTGAGCTGTCCAGGACAGCGGGGACAACCCCCAAGTTGCTGCCCAGCATGCCTGGGCTGTCCAGGACGCCAACCCCAGCGCCTAGGCTGCTGCCCAGCGCGTTTGGGCTGTCCACAACTGCAGAACAGGCGCCCAGGCAGCTGCCCAGCGCGCAGAAATTGCCCAGGACAGCCTCCTTGTTGCTGCCCATCTCGCCTGTGGAGTCCACCATCCTTCCCCCATACATACCCAGGCTGGAGAGCTTGCCAAAAGAGCCAAAACCCATGGAAGAGGCGCCTGAACCAACGCCTGAAACAGCGCCTGCAGGCGCTTGCGCGGGCTGCTGGCGCGCGCGCGCAGCAGCGGTTGCCGGCGGCAGCTCCTCCCCGCTTCCTCCTTCAACTCTTGCAACATCCAAAGTTCCAAGACCACCTTCTTCGGCCCCAACTTTACCATTCCCCATGGCACCAATGGAGTTTCTTATCCTACCTCTTTCAAATCTCTAATACCCACTTCAAAAAATCCAAACCAAGAATACCCACAAAATGAGCTTGAAAGATCTCAAACCTTACCTCTCTTCTTCCAAAATCTCAATGGAATGGAAAGAACCTAGCTTACAAGAGTGGGTCTTCAAGGTTTTCAAGAATGGCCATTCAAGACTTTCAAGAAATGGGCTCTCTTGAAAAACTCTAGCCAAAGTGGAAAAAACTTGAGGTATGCAAAGCAAAAATGCAATGCGGAGGGAAAGAGTCATGTAGCAGAGGAACTCTCCGTCACTTAGAACTCAAGGAGCAAACTAATGCACCCTTCTTCAAGTTTCCTTGAACACGGGGCATTGGGGGGCAAATGATGGGTCAAGCCCAAATGGCCCAATCTATATAAAAAGCCCAAATCCCCATTTGAGGAGCCCAACTTCATTTAAGATCCACCAAACCCAATCAGGCTCCATGCTTAGCCACGTCATCAAGGGGAGAGTAGAGGAGCATCACCTGCACAGCGGAAGGAAATGGTCCACCCTCATCTTATCTTTGACCGCATCTCATGGAAGCTCCTCAACCACCTCGCCCGTTGAGGATAAGTCGTGAGCTCCACCGAAATGCTTGCTAAGTTGTTGAAGAGTAGCCCAACTTGTTAGGGGACCCCTATAAATTGCACACCCCACCAACACTTAGAAGAGAACACTTACCTGAGCACGACTCTCCCTCTTCTCTCTAAAAGCTTGTAAACTCTGCTCCCCGCTCCCTTGAGTTAATAAAAGCTCCCCGGCAACCAAAGCCATTCAAGAGTGGACGTAGGTCACGTTGACTGAACCACTATAAATTCTGCCTTTTCCTATTCCCTACTATTTTACTGCATTTATTAATTACACTTAACAGGTGGTGTGCAAAACCATTTTTGTGCATCATCAAATGTCTTGGTACTCGAATAACCAATGACCTATTCTTAGATTCGGTTCGTTAGCATTTTGTCTAAACTCGCAAAAACCCAAATGATCTAGCTAGTTGAACTCGTAACACATTAACTTGGTGAAAAGATTAAAATTAAAGATTTAAAGTTTATAACTACAAACCTTGCGGAAAAAAAAATTTGTAATTTCAAAGTATCCTAGATGCGTTACGGATTTTTCACTTGATACACTTACCAAAAAAGTATATTTTTATAGTTTTTATAATCCATAACATATTATCCACTAACCGTTTTTTTTTGTTTGCCTCTAATTGTTTGATTATGATGTTTGATCACTTAGGGCATCTCCAACCCTTATTCAAATTTAAATTTGAGTAAAAAAGTCTAAAAAACTTGCTCCAACCCTTGATTCAAACTTATACCAAATCAAGGGAAACTCATTTTTTTACTCAAATCATGGGAGACTCAAATTTTTACTCAAATCTTTAATGGTAAGATTTTACCATCTTTTAAAGATCCAATGGTCATCCTTACTCCCTTTTAAATTTGGGTTTGCCCTCATTTAAATTTAGATCTCTCCTTTAAATTTGAGTTTGTAAATTGGAGTCCTTTATATCAAATCAAGTTTTTTACTCAAATGTTAATTTAAATTTGAATAAAAATTTGAGTCAGGATTAAAAATACTCTTGAAAAAAAAGGTCTTCTTGGTCTACGCCATGACGTCGTTTCATCTTACCTCCAGTAACTTTTGGGACAGGGTAATATTGGGACCCAATAATGATATTGGGAAAATATCAATTCTGTTATTTAAAACAGAGGGTAAAGCTCGATCAGGAACAGACAGAGAGTGAAGGAGATAATGGCAAGAGACTCAGATTATGGAGCTTTCATGGAAAAATTCATGCTGCAGCCAAGCTCTTCGTCTCAGGAACTTCCCTTGAGTGGCCTCACCTTTGCTGTTAAAGACATGTAAGTCCCTCTATTCAGTTAGTACCAACCTTCTTCACTCGACTTGTGTGATTTTCTGCATTATGTATAAACTCTTTGTAATTTCAAGTCCATGTTCTAATATATGCTCGTGGATGCTGTCTTTTGGTGATTCTGTATGCATTATATTGGTATTTGCATCTATATGTGTAGTCAAAATATGTGTGTTAACGACTCTAAGCTTGTATCATGATTAAACTCTTTTCTTTGACATTGTAGTTCAAATATGACACTCCATTTGATGTGTTTCTGAATTATATTCAAGTTTCAGTCCCTTGGTTTTGTGTTCTTTTGTAGCATGTGTTGTCTCTGCTTGTGGTTATTGTGTACTCAATTTGAAATTTGGAATCAGATTTGATGTGGATGGATATATAACTGGTTTCGGAAATCCCGACTGGGCGCGGACTCATTCTGCTGCTACATCCACCGCAGTCGCTGTTTTGGCTGTTCTGAAGGCTGGTGCAACATGTGTTGGTAAAGCTGTCATGGATGAAATGGCATACAGGTCCAGTTCTGATATGTTCCTGTTTGTTTAATATGTTATTCTTTTTGGGTGGATTTAGACTAATTGTGCTGTGGCTCTTAAAGTGTGCGCTTGATTATATGGGATGCAAATTATTTAAAGAGTCATGAATTGTTCTTTGTCATCATTGTGCAAACTACAAACCTTGTCTGTGTAATAGTACGGAAGACCTTGTCTATGCTCATGGATGTAGAGAAGTTAATACACTGAGCCATACAAAAATTACTAAGGATAATGAAGATGATGTATCAACGACTGCCGATCCTATTCCATAAGACCAATTGATGTAGGACTGAAGAAGAAATAAGATAATAGAAAAAAAAAAAAAAAGAGATACCAAATCCTCATAGCTTTCTCCCTATAGCCCCCAAAAGCGTAGGAGAGAGAGCATAGGAGGTAGTGGTCGAATGACCCAATCAATCTATGTTGTTATACATTTACTCTGACTTTGTTAACTATCTTTTAAGTGAGTGAAGTGACCCATCTAAATGGGGCAGGCACATATCGCCTTTTATTCACTAATCTGAAACTTAGCAATTGCCTTAGGCTTTTCCTATTCTTCTTGCTTTTCTGTTGGTGTGACTATTCGATAGAACCTATGATTTGTGGTTGTTTATGCTAGAAGGCCTAATATTAAGAGATGATGGCGATTGCTTCGAAGAAATCAAGTTTCAATAGTTAAGAAAATGTTCAAATGCTCTGCCATATTGGTATGAGTGTTAAACCAGTCAATACTTCCATGAGCAAGACTATAAATTTTTGGATTTCTTCATCTTGGCATGGGATACAATGCGGACGAAAGACGAATTGACTCAAGTCAAACAAATACTCTTAAATTAAATAATAATAATAATAATAAGACTAATCCTAATAAACTACCCATTACACTTCCCTTCGGGCAAAAAATTCTTACTCTTTCCCCTGTACTTCGAAGTCGATTGTATTGGTCCAATCAACCAATGGTTGCACCTAAGGATGACAGTGGACTGGGAAAAAACGGATATTCGTCTAAATTCGTCCCGTTTAGATCGGGAATGAATCATACGTATTGGACGGTGGACGTATACACGGATACCCGCATAAACCTATGCATGGAAAAACGAGTATTTGTCCAACATTCATCCCCGCCTTCCCCGGTCCACTAAACCCGTAATATATATATATCATTCTTGCAAATCTATTTATAAAGTTTTATGACTTTTTTTTTAAATCATAGAAATTAATTGTTATAGGTGGGGATGGGGACGAGGACGGGGACAGGGACGGGGATTAAAATTTCCCCTACTAATGGTGGTGGACTGGAGGTGGACGAATATTGATCTAAATAGGGTTGGAACACTCTATGCATAAGATCCATGAATGCCGCTGGGGCATTCGTCAAACTAAAGGGCATAATTGTAAACTCAAAATACTCGTATCGCGTCCTAAACGCCGTTTTAGGGATATCGGTCTCCCTAATCCTCAACTGATGGTATCCCATGCACAGATCTATCTTGGAGTAGACCCGTGCCCCTTTTAGTTGATCAAACAAGTCATTTATGCACGACAATAGGTACTTGTTCTTGATAGTGACCCTATTCAACTGTCGATAGTCGGTACATAGTCTAAGGGTCCTGTTCTTCTTGGCAAATAATATCGAAGCACCCTAAGGTGAAGTACTCGGTGTAATAAAGTCCTTGGCTAATAATTCTTACAACTAGACCTTGGGTTCTTGTAACTCTACGGGTGCCATCCTATGCGGTGCATAGAAATAGGAGATGCATCGGTTGTAACTCAATGGTGAAGTTTATATCCCGATGTGGAGGCAATCTGGGTAACTTGTCTGGGAAAACATCCTCATACTCGCAAATTACCCGAGGTAGACCCAACTCCTGTCTCACTTCGTCCTCAAGTGTAAGGCTCGCAAGTCAACCCCTCAACAGTCTGTGTCAACGAGAATGATACACGGCTTGGGGTAAAACATCGTGCTTTTCTCCCTGAAATTTGAAGCAGACACTCTTTGGTGTATAAGCATTGACTTTCTTCCGATCACAATCGATGATGACTCGGTGTACCGTCAACTAATCCATCCCAAAGATGATGTCAAACTCTGACATGTCTATGACCCTTAGGTCCACAGTGAATTGAATCCCCGAAATCTCTAACTTACATCCTCGACATATCTTGTCAATGCAAACTCTAGTTCTTAGGGGAGAACTCACATGTAATGGCTCTTCTAAGGCCTCAACCTCTAAGCTCAAATTCTTTATACATGATGCAACTATGAATGAATGAGATGCACCAGAATCAAATGACACCCTTACCCATAAGCGAGAGAGTAGAAATGTAACCTAAATCACTAACTGGTCTACTGGCTCAGTTTGTGGTGTGATGGCAAAGACTCGCCCTTAGGTCCCTAAAATCCCTACCTGCAAACCCTGTCCTCGGCCTTAGCCCATTTGGCCTGATTACGGAGTCCCCGCATGTGAAGTAGTAGGGGCTTGTGTAGTATCCTGCAACTAGAACTGATTTCCCTGGCTCATAGTGGGATAGGGTGGAGTGAAAAATTTATGTGGATGCACCACCGATGACTGGGACTGAGATGTCTCCTAACTCTAGGATCCCTGCATCTGAGGACAATCCCATTTAAAGTTGCTCGGTTGGTGGCATATGTAGCAAGTCTTCTTGTCGTGACCCTGAAATTTCTCCTACATTGGGAGGATTGACCTTGGCCTTGGCTTTCATAGCTTCAGCCCTGCCCTTGATATCCTTGTGGGGTAGATGTCCTTTGTTTTTTCCCCGAATTAGTAGAAGAGGATTGACCCTCTTTTTTCTTGTCCTTAGCACCCGCCTCTCGGATGCTCTTAGCGTCTTCCACCTCTCTCTCAATGGTCATAGCTGTCTCGACCATTAAATCTGAGTCTTGCAGGCGGTGGCCCATAATCTTTCCTTAGATGGACAACTTCAAACCATCCTCAAACCTCCTCATTTAGCGAAGTTAGTGGCCATGTAATCATCGGCAAAACGGGCTAGCTTGGTGAACTTAACCATGTAATCCATCTCCGTTATGGTTCCTTGCTTTAGATTCAAGCATTCCCGAACTTTCACTTGTCGTACAGTCGATGGGAAGTATTTTCCCATGAAGAGCTCACAGAATTCCCTCCAAGTCACCGCCTTAACATTTTTTGAGGCTTTTGCCCAATTCCACCATAGATGAGCCTCTTTCTCAAGTTGAAAAGTTGCTAGCCTTATCTTAGTGGCGTTGGATGTGATTTCCATAGCCTCCAAGATCTTGTTAACTTGTTGGAACCAATGGTCGGCCACCATCGGATCTGCCCCTCCCATAAAGATGGGTGGTTTGTGTGCCTTCAATCTCTGGAGGTTGCTCGAGCCTCCTTAGCCTATGTTGGTGTTGGCTTGTACAAAGGTAGCAAGCCAATGCACCCATAGCCTCCATAAAGGCTTATTGATCAAAGGTCGGTGGTCCAACCTTTTCGAGCCACGTATCAACCTTTTCGAACCTAGGTCCAACTTTTTCAAGCCTACGTATCAACCCACCAAGGATGTTGTTTGATCAAAACCATGTACACACACCCACACTCATGTCGAATGCCCACGAATGCGATGCTATCCGTGCATATGCAAATGCAATGTACAATATCATATTCATCATATCATGAGCATATTATGAACATATATTCAATTTTCACAAACATTCCTAATTTCTCAAATGTCAATTATATCATAAAACATATAATATTATTTCCCAACACTACTAATCATGTTATAGCATTTTCCATTAAAAATAACACACTTAATCATCCATGGGCATTTCATCAAACACCTATAAGGCATAAATGCAAACACTTACCTGCCCAAATAACACATTGTTCATGAAATCCATATCAATCAATTTTGTCAAACCAAAACATACAAGAATTAGTTTTAACATATTATTTTACCCATTTTTCCATATTCTATCAACTATAGGTATGTGTTATACATGAGAATTTCATCTTTAACACCCTACCCATTTCATGTTTCAACTCTAAGTTGGAAATAAACCTAGTTAGAAAAGGAATCTCACCTCTTGTAGCATATATCCGCGTACTAGAAGCTCCAAACGCCCAAAATAAGCCTCCCAAGCTTGATCCCGAAAATCCGTCTTTGAGATTATGGCGAAACTCACAATCTTTAGTATTGTTTTGCAGGTCTCGTCGTGTAGAACGACTTTAGTTCTTAGCTCAAAGAAATCCAACGGTCGGATCGTCGTAAATTGGAGGAAGAAGGTGAGGAGGGAGGCTTTTCTCTTTTTCTTTCTCTCTTCTCTCTCTCTCTCTCTATCCAATAATGGGCTGAAGAATGGGGAAGAAAATTTGATTTTCTTCCCCTTTTATACTCATCAAATACTTGGCCTCGTTGCCCTACACATTTCCCTTTTTGTAATCAAATTTTATCCCGAGTCAATTAAATCACGTCTCGGTTTAAGTTTAGTACATTTTTATTGACCTAACTTTAAATTATTTTTCGGGTCTCACGAATAAAATCTAGTCGTATTTATTTTAGTCGCGCGACATCTAATTGCCTCGTAAAACGTGAAAAATTTGACTTTCGACGAAAATTGACTGGATAGCTATATTTCGCGATATAAATCCAAATGTGAGGTCCGTTTCGCCATCCGAGTTCCATAAAAATTCGGATTTTCAACCCGTACCGTAACGACTAATTACTGTTTTGCCCTTTTTAATAAAATTTTAATTTTTCTGGGTGTTACATCATATAACGATATCGTTTTGGGAGGTGACGAGTCGGATACTCCTCGTCCGACTCGTATTAGTATTGGCCGATTTTTTGAACCATGCCTAGGAGGCTTTTGGAAGACTTGTGAAAATGAAATGATTCCTTTCCATGCATTGTGAACTTTTCGTTCTCTTGATTTTCCTTTTACCGATATAGAGTATTCAAATGACATGGAAAGCAAAACTGAATTACCTCAACGTCTTTTGTAATTTGGTTGCCAACAACTTTGTAAATGCTTTTAGGCTTCACCTAATTCTTCTTCCTTACACAGAAAAGAATATTCAGTGTTTCTTTGTGCGTGTACGTCACAAGACTGAATCAAGCATCTTTTGGCAGTATAAATGGAGAAAACAAACATCATGGGACACCAACAAATCCATGCGCTTCAGATCGGGTACCTGGTGGATCTTCTAGTGGATCTGCTGTTGCAGTTGGTGCAAGGCTTGTAGATTTCTCCTTAGGTGAGTTTTCTGACATTGGAGAATTTTCATGGGTTTCTCCATATTCCTAATTGAATCAAAACTTTCCAATCACAGGTACCGACACTGGAGGAAGCGTAAGAGTTCCAGCCTCATATTGTGGGATTTTTGGGTTTCGGCCTTCTCATGGAGTTGTTTCTACTACGGGGGTTATTCCTATGGCACAGAGTTTTGACACTGTGGGTGAGAAACCATCTAACTACAAACAACACATCCTTCACATAATTGATAAGACTGATGCACTAAATGCTCAACACTACACTTGAAAATCACAAGTGCAAAATAATGGCCAATTATATTGTTCATATCATAGTGCAGTTTAAACAAGCATTTACTTTTGAATTCAGATATGAATTTTTATTTTCTCAAGAAACCTTTAATGTAACATTTCCTGACATGTTCACTTTGCATTTTAATTCATAGCAAGATAGCTATGTGGTAGCTAAGAAGGGTCCAACGTGTCTTATTAAGGTACTAAGGTAAGTGCTTTCTGCATTGCTATATTTTCATTTTATGGTCAGATATATCTTTTTCAGTTAGGCAGGAAAAACAAAAATGTCTATTGAATGGGTTTGGCACCTTGAAAGCTTACGAGATGAACATAAATTAGATACTATCACCTTGAGTGTGTACATTGGTAGGTGTGCCGATGTGTGCATGTTTATTCTCGTGTGTGTGTGTGCGTGTGTGTGCGTGCGTGTTTAATAGCTCTGACGTTTGGAGTGGCTTTCTTATGTCCACCGGATTCTACTTCTCTCTCTCTCTCTTTTTCCCCTTGATGTGATCGGCATTATTCTACTTAATGTTAATCTGTCGTTGTGGTGAGACAAGCTTCCTAATTTTATTTGGCAAGTCATTTTTTGACTCTTGTTTTCCAGGCTGGTTTGCCAGGGACCCTGTGCTATTGAATCAAGTTGGGAGGGTTCTACTGCAAATGCCTGATATGCATCCTGCTAGACCTGAGCATATTTTTATTGCAGATGATTGTTTCAAGCTTCTAAGCATTCCAAGTGATCGAGTTTCTAAAGTTCTTGTTAATGCTGCAGAGAAGTTACTTGGGGGTGTGTAGGTTAACTTACTGGATGTGCTATATGGTCAGGCTCTGTATTTGGCATTTGGAGTTCATAAACCACCTAATTAACTAATGATCCCATATCGATTTTGATCATATGTGAATATACCAACCCATCACTCAATGAATTCATCATTTCACTGTGTCCTATGTGCTGTGAAAAGGAAAAAAATAATGATAACCGGCAGTATGACCACTAAGACGCTACTATCTTGAATATAGTATATGAGATACTTGAAATGTATATTCAGTATCAATATCAGTTTGTTTTCATGAGTCAATTTTGCTTTATGTATTTGAAAATGCAGGTCACATTTTGAAAACTGTGAGCCTTGGGGCCTACGTTGAGGAGAGAGTTCCAAGTTTGAAGCTTTTCATGGGGAAAGGAAGCAGAAATGAAGAGCCTAATATACCATCGTTGGTAGCTCTTTCAAGTGCCATGCGATTACTTCAAAGGTTGCAGATCATGATTATTTACTTCACTTTGCATTCATATTATTTCTATATTGAGTATTCTTTGTGATAGCAGTCGCTCTCTTACCATCTGAAAGACCCCTCTCTTTATTCAGGTATTGAGGTTAAACTGTTTTTCTCTGAGACAGGTATGAGTTC
This sequence comes from Ilex aquifolium, assembly GCA_951799425.1. NCBI lineage: Eukaryota > Viridiplantae > Streptophyta > Magnoliopsida > Aquifoliales > Aquifoliaceae > Ilex > Ilex aquifolium. Next base: position 15,387,622 of record OX637395.1, read on the forward strand.
AAGAAAAATCATGGTGAATGGGTCAGTAGTGTCAAACCTGATTTAGGTCCAGGGATATCAGAACGTGTGTGGGAAGCTCTTGCAGCTACAGATGAAAATATAGATGTCTGCCAAAGAGTGTTGACTGAATTACGTGCTGCTCTGGCTTCTCTTGTTGGGGTACACCCATACTCTCTAACTCCCCCCCCCCCCCTCCACCCCCACGAAAAAAAAACGTACGGTCTTATAGAAGCCAATGTCACTTGTATTGCAGTAATCCCCTTGTTTTAGTAGAAAATGGTGAGTAGATTTCGTATGATTTTGTCACAGATGCAACTGGATGGTATTATTTTAAAATTTAATGAAATTAGAGCATGTTTAACACGAGGATGTTACAGTTATGGATGCTAATTTAATATTAACAATCTACAGTTGGGTAATGTTTAATAACATGGATATTAGATTCATATGTTGGTAAAAATCTATGCAGAGGTTTGACATCTCGTGTTATTTCTCAACCAATATATTTTGTAACCCACATGTGTGTGTGTCGTGTGTGCTGCTGATCTGGACCCCACCTTGTTTTTGTTTCTGTTTTCTTTAAAAAAAAAAAGGAAAAAGAAAAACAAAGAAGAGGACATCTTCTGATGACAAGGAGGCAGTAGTAGTTAAACAATTAAGATGTATGCATGTAAGTAGAGATTGTTCCATCATCGGGAATGATAGAACAATCTAACTTGAATTAATAATGTAGTTTTTACATGGTCTAATCAACAGGAGGAAGTGGAATCCGGGATGGTATACTGTTTTATTTGTTCAAAATCCCTATCTAGTTTACTCCTTATCCATAAGTTTTTGACCTTTATGAGTTATTGGTAAGGATTAAAATTTTATTTCGGTATATTATTTCGATCACTTTGGAAACGGGAATGTTTCGGAAGCAAAAATGGTAATAAAAAATTTGGGAATTTATTTCTCAAACATTGGTCATGCTATAATCACTTTTGTGGTTCCCAATCGGGATGGAGATTCCGGTCTGGTGTAGGGGACACCTTCTTCACGATATAGGGGTATAAAACGAGAGGGCAGGACTTCCTTAAAGCTCAAATCAAAGTAATCAAATCTCTCTTACACATTTCATAGTTAAATCGATTGTATACGATCGGGAAAGGCTGTGAAGATATTTTTTTTTTTTGAATATCAAAACATTTTGAAAAACCTCGAAACATTTTAAAACATTAGTGGAAAAATGTCGAAACATTCTGAAACACCTCGAAACATGAGAATTTTGATTCTATCGTTGATTTGTTTCGGTCTCTGTTGGAAATGGAACCATTTCAACCGTTACGAAACAAAACTTTGATCCTGCTTATATGGTTTACAACCCACAAAAGCTTGGTGTTTTGTCCTTTATCTCTTACTCTTGCATTGAAGATTGACCATCTTTTGAACTTCTCTGCACTTAAAATTTCCAGTTATCTTCATTAGTTATTGTGCTTGTTTTGGAGAACAATTGTAGGATCTGGGCATCCTTGCAATCCCTACAGTTCCTGGGCCTCCTCCAAAACTACAAGCAGAGGCTTCTACCCTGGAAACTTTTCGTGTCAGAGCTTTTAGCTTGTTGTCCATTGCTGGAGTATCTGGATTTTGCCAGGTTCTATCTCTCTGACACCCAGCCCCACATGATTTTCATTTAATTGGACAAGAAGAATTGTTTTGATATTTCCTTTTTTGGGAGGGTGTGGGCTCAGTTGATTATTCATTAGTGTAATTTGCTGCTTGTGGAACTGATTCAATTTACAGTTGAGCATACCTCTTGGGATGTATGATAATCTTCCGGTGGCTGTGTCTTTGCTAGCAAAACATGGCTCAGATGCATTACTACTGAATTTTGTTGAGATCCTTTATGACACTCTCAAAGAGCAGGTTGAAATTGCAGAAAATTTGGGTTACTAAATTATTTGTGATATAAGAGGTAAATCTCTTTCCTGCTTGTATTTTCTCGCTGCTTGAAAGCACTCTAATTCATCAGTTTTATTCCAAGCAGTCCTCAACTGTAGCTTCTGTGACGGTCCATTTATTTTCTTGTAGCATCTCAGAATGCAGACTGAATGGACTTAATAGAGCAAAGGGTATTGCTTGGTTGCTACTTTAGCTTGAGCGCGACAAGTTATGCTTAATGGGTGGATATTAGCGAGACATATTTCGTTGATGGCATAATCATATTTCGTTGATGACATATGCATTGGAATAATATTTCGGAATGTTGTAACTTTTGGGATGAGGGGAGGAAAATTATTTATGCAAATACTACTGTGCTGTATTATTTATACAGATAATACTACCTTTATGTATGTTTTATTTGCACTAATGCTAGATTTCATGGTCATGTAAACTATTTAATGTTAGACCATCTCCAATAGGTTCTGTATTTTCACTCAATTCTTTATTATAGAGAGTCGACCCTTAATTTTTTTTCCCTCAAATTGATTCTTTATTTAGACTCTCTAAAATAAATAGTCTAATTTAACTCTGTATTTGGAGAGTGAAATTCACTCTACTCTATTTTTTGGAACAAAAAATGGATATATTTCTCTTTTTATCCAAGACATTCAAGATAAAAGTATTTCATTTAAAATAATGGAATAAAAATAAGGGATAAATCAAATTTATTGCTAAAAAAGATAATATAAAATGATAAGAATGGAGGAGTGTAAAAATTTACTCTATAATATAATTTTTTTTATTAAAAATGCTCTCTAAAATAGATAGCACTGTTGGAGATACTTTTAATCGTTATAATTTGCGAATACTATACATTGAAAGCCTGCAAAATCTCAAGGGCTACACTTGGTTGCTGAGGAATCTTCCACAGCTATTGATGTTGCCAAAAGTAAGTTTGAATTATATAATCATAGTTCAGTTTTTTCAGTATGTGTACGTTTGCGCCAGATTGTCTTAGAGAAATATTTGAAAACATAACATTTGTTGGCCTGACATTTTTACTAGTGCACAAGACAATGACATTTATCTAAGTCGGTCCTAACTAGTAAAAATTCTATTACACAAAAATGCAACCCCAAACTTGCCTTTACCAAATTTTATTATTTGGAAATAGTTAATTCTTGCCATCCAATAATTTTTTGTAGTATGGTTGCGTGGGAGGTGAGATAAAGTTGCAAATATAAAAATGAATTTCAATAATGCTATTGTGACCTACAATGATAACATAAAATGGAGGCTTAATGAGAGATGGCATCTGGCATAGATTTGCCACTTCATTAAAATTTTGCCAACTAATTTACTTCTATTCTGACTCTTTAAAATTTTCTCAATTCTTTACGTGTCATACCCGGTTTGCCTATTTCCCCATTACCATTCATTCCTTTCTATGCCAACAAGTTCCGCCGTCTTCGGCGATTCACATCAGCAACCCAACCAGCAAGGATCTTACAGTCATGGCGGTGACTTGGGTTATTGGGTTCGAACTCCAGTGATATTTGATCACCATTGAAAAACGGCATTCGGCGTCTATGTACTGTGAATCGTGCCACCAATTTATGCTATAGAGGGAGAGAGGAAAAAAAAGGAAGGCAGCTTGTTTAATTTCTCTCTTTTCGCAATTGACTTGGATTTTGTTTCTTAGCTTGCTGGCCTGAGACAATGTATCTACAAATACTTCCAATTTTAAAAAGCACTTAATGGGTTGCTGATGTGACTCGCAAGAGGAAGCAATGAATAGTAACGAACTAAGTAGGAGACCTAAAGAATTGAAAATTTTAAAGAGTCAGAATTGGAGTAAATTAGTTGGCAAAATTTCAATGAGGTGGTAAATTCATGTCAGATGCCAATCTCATTAAGTCTCCATTTTATGTTCCAATCATAGTTCTTAAATTCGGCTCGAACATCAACACGATAAAGAGACTGGGTTAATGGGTCACTGGTTCAATCGTGAGTCAACTGGTCAAATCGATCATATAATTAATAAAAAATTAATTACTAATAATATAAAAAATAGCTCAAAAGTATATCACAAGGTATTAAAAAAATCAAAGAAAAACCAAGGTAAGAAGAGCTAAGGCAAAAGGCAATTTGTACATGCTATAAGGAATCCCACATCGGAAGACCACAATAACAAAAGAGGACTCAGAGCCTTATAAAGTGAGTTGGTGGTCGGTATTCAGAAGTCTAGTTCCATTGTCAATGCATGAGGCGTCAGCCATGTGCCAAGTGGATTATCAGTTGGACTTCAATATTTTTTAAAGTAATAGTTTAAAGATAAAAATAGTGGTCCAGATTAGTAAAATCCGGTAAGTGTTGCTGGGTTATATATAATTCGGTCTTGATCAGTCTGATTTGAGTGGTTATTGGACGGGTGAATTACTTAAATTTTAAATGATCTAATTTGAAAATCGGCATGGTTAAAGCATTATTAATATGATTTGAAAAATTTGGATGCCGGCCCTTATATATGAACTTATTTGAGGATAAGTCCGTTAAAGAATTGTAAAATCCAGATAAATTTAAATTTTTGTGAAAAAGGCAAAATGATAATTAGTCACTACGGTACGGGTTGAAACTCGAAATTTTTTAAAACATGGATGACGAAACGAACCTCATTGTTGGATTCGTCTCGCGAAATCTAGTTACCCAGTTAATTTTCGTTGGATTCTGAAACAGTCAGATTTTTAACGTGCTACGAGGCGATCAAGTGTCGCTTGACCAAAATAAATGCGATCGAAAATTTAATTCTGAAAATTGAAAAATAATTTAAAGTTAGTTCAAACGAAAAAATGTTGAACTTGAACCGGAGTGAAATTTAATTGATTCATGACAAAATCGGATCCAGGAAAGGTGAACGTGTGGCGCAACGAGGGCCTATTGTTTGAAAAGTATAAAAGGGGAAGAAAAATAAGATTTCTTCCCCAAATCTCGACTGGGTTTTCGTTTGAGAGGGAAAAGAGAGAGTTCTCCAACTTCTCTCTATGACCTACGACTCTACATTCATCAAATCGACTCGGGCCAAGAACAAAGATTGTTTTACTCAACGTGGGCTACAAAACCATACAAAAAATCGAAGGTTTTGACGAAAAACAAAAGACGGATTTTTTGGGAATCAAGGGCTAAAGCTTGATTTGGGTTCCTAGAGGCTTTCTACCACTTGTTCTACGCTTCAAGATGTAGGATTCCTTTCCTAATTAGGTTTATTTCCAACCTAGGGTTGATATATGGAATAGGTAGGGTGTTAGAGATATAATCTCATGTATAGCACATACCAATGATATTTGAAATATGAAAAATGGATATTAGGAATGGTTAAAATCAATTCTATCATGAATTGGGTATGTAGAAATTACTTATTTGCGATTTCTTGAGAAACGTATTGATTGAGCATGTTATGTGTTTACAGTTATGCCTTGAAGGTGTTTGATGAAATGCCTATGTGAATTAAGTGTGTTATGTGCATTGATTGTGTTATAACATGTTTGAGAGTTGATGTTGGTATATACATATGATATATTGACATTGAGGTTGTTGATGGTGGTTATATGCTTATGATGTAATTGGTCATGGATAAGGGTTGATGGATATTTAAGTTATTCATATTGTGCTCATAACATGTTGAACATGATGATGTAATTGCAATTGTACATTACATTTGCATATGCACGAGAATCATCGCATTCGTGGGCATTTGACATGAGTGTGGGTGTATGTGTGTGTGCATGTTTTTAGATCAAACACCATTCTTGGTGGTTGAGGCGTGGACTCGGGAAGGTTGGACCTAGGTTCGGCTGAGTTACACGGTTGCATGAAAAACTTGTGACAGGTATAGCAAGAAGGGCTAGATTCTCCCTCGGGTGCAAGACTCGATTACTGGTTTATACACTTCCGACGGTGCAAGTCCAAAAAAAGTGTATCGGTGTGCGGAACCGACAATGAGACACCAAAATCCATGTACCCAAGAAAAACACATAGTTTATTTATAAAATGGTCATTGGATGTGTAACATCAATGACAGAGGCTTGGAATGCCTGAATTTATACGCATGACATTGCATGTCTTGAAGGAGCCGGTGAAGGCTCGAGTTGAGTTATATGTGTGAGTCTCATCTCATATCATGACATGATATAAAGGATTCCATTGTTGAATTACATATTCTTGAATGGAGAAATTGTTGCTTGTGAATTACATGTGAACATTTCATATGCATCTAGATTGGAGAGTAGCCTCTTTAGGAGATACCCTATTGAGCATGGCTCACCCTTTATGAGACAACATTTTAGGTGCGGGACATGTGCCGGCAGATGGCTCTCATTCGGGCCCTCATTGTTGAAGAAAAGCTGAAATGTGGCTTTTAAATTATGCTTTTGTAAAACTAAGATGTAATTTAGTTTTTGGACATGAAATTGTATGTAAGGGATTGTAGTTAAACTCTTATGGACTGTGTTTAATATAAAACTTCATGTTATATGAGTTTGGGTTGATGATGTATAAGATTGGAATGAATTGGAATTGAAAAAAGATGGAATCGAGGGAAAACTAGGAAGACCTACCGGTAGAACGATGAGTTCTTCTACTAGTAGAATATTTCCAGTAGGCTTTTCCTACCGGTAGAACGTCGAGTTTGCCGGTAGAACATTTTCAATGATTTTTCCTATCGGTAGAACGCTGATATTCCTACCGGTAGAACTTTTCCAGTAGATTTTCCTACCGTTAGAGCTCTGAGTTCTTCAATCGGTAGGTTTTCCTTAAATTTCAGAAATGCAAAATGCTTTCGCTAAGCCTTCGGGTCTTGGGTTCTTTTGTTCAAATGATATAAATGGAAAATAAATAAGAGTAAATTGATGTATATTGGACTTTAGATGGGTCATGTGGTTGAAATGTGCACAGGTTATGCGTTTGGGAGTGCCCGGTACAAGGGAGATTTTGTCCAAACTCTGTGTTGTCTGTGATCCCGGTAAAAGGGATGTTATATTGTGGTGTAGGGTTATGTGGTATTCACGGGTATTTTCGCGGGTTGAATTATAACTTGAGCCTTGGTTTTTTTTTTTTTTTTTTGAGTGATATTGAGATTTACTCAATAAGAATAATTTTATTTAGCTTTATTGTTTGACTAGTCTCATTATGCTTGTTTTGGTTAATACTGAAATTGTTCAATATTACTTGATTCTGAATTGTTTGCATAAGAAGTATTTCTGATATAATTTGGGCATTACTCTTATTCCTTGAAAATTTTTATCCTTAGAAGTCATGATTGAACCTTTTTGAATTAAATTTTGATTCTTACACCACATATAACAACCAAGCCAAAGAATATGATATGATATCCCTTACCCTAGTTATCCAGAGATTAAGCTATACTATTTATGTACATGGTTTGATGTTGGTTGAGAAATACTTATGAGAAAGGTGAAGTTTTTCTTATTTGTGAATACTTACATGTGTTACTTGCTGAGAGAGAGAGAGAGAGAGAGAGAGAGAGAGAGAGAGAGAAGATGTGGGTTATATTTGCATAAATGTTCTTCATTTTTTTTTTGTTCTTCATGTCAAAATTATGCCAAGGTCATTTCATTTGTATAAATGTTCTTCATTTCAAAAAATATATGCAAGTTTTTTGCTTTGGACTATAAAAATTCTCCTCACATATAAACAATGAGTAAAACAGTAACTATAATTAGAGGTTTTCTGTTCTTAGAGTAAATCCTTGGTGAGATTTGCGTCAAAGCTAATATTAAATAGCTAATAGAAATGTGGGTTTTATTTGATAAATTTCTTAAATTTCACAATTATTTCGCACACACGAGTTTCTAATGTTGATGTGTATGTGAATACCTTTAAATCTATAGTTTAAATTAGGAAATAACAATATGTTCCAAATTTGTGGATGAATGAAAAAGAAGTTTATAGGTATCTTTTCTAAAAACTTTCATGAGACAAAACTCATCCCCTAAGGGTAAGTTAGGGGTTTAATGGCTTATTGGATAGGCTAAATGTAATCGTGTTTACCTACGAAAGTGGTTTTGGTAATGTAGGATTTTATTCTGTGTTTTGTGTTTACTAGGGACTAACAAAGCTTAAGTTGGGGGGGGTGTTAAGTACACAATTTCACACAATTTTATATTTTTAAAACAACCATCTTAGCTTTGTTTGTTAATTATATATTTCATTTTAGTCGAGGTTATATTTTATTAGTAAATTGTATGTTTGCAGGTTATCCGGGGTAAGAAGGAAGTTTTTTAAGTCAATTGAAAAGCTTTGGAAATGAGTGGATTTGAACCAAGAGCATTGTAGTAAAAATTCAAAAAAAATGCAATTGAACCTGCAGGAGTTGTATCGGCTCAATAGAAGGTAGACAGGTTGAACCAGTTCGTTGAAAGTATTGAACTGGTTCATCCAAAATAGAAAGTTTTCTACCAATTTGTTACTATTTGTTCTACCAGTAGATCATGGACAGAAAGACTTGTACCAGATCCTCCATTGTTGTTGTATCGTTCATCAGAGTTAAAGTTCAACGAGGACTCCTATTCCAAGGTTTTGAGCGGCCACTCTTCAGGCTATCTTTCTTAAGGCTTATTGGAGGAAAATAAGAGAGTACTTTGGATAGACAAGAACTCTCCATATTGGCCAAATCTTAGAGATTTTTTAGGAATAAGATAGACGTAAAGAGGGAAGAAGATGATCTCTGAACTTGGAAGTTGTAAAACCTAGGAAAATTTGAAATTTTCACCAAAAAGGGCAAAACGGTAATTTGATGCTATTGTACAGGTTGAAAATCTGAATTTTTCTAGAACTCGGATGAAGAAAAGGACCTCACCGTTGGATTCTTCTCGCGAAATCTAGCAAAGTATTAAATTTTCGTTAAATTCTGAGACAGCCGAATTTTTTGCGCTTTATGAGGCGATCGGATGTCGAGTGACCAAAATAAACGCGATCAGGAATTAATTGTGAAAAGTGAAAAATAATTTAAAGTTAGTTCAAATAAAAATATATTGAACTTGAAACGGGAAGAGATTTAATTAATTCAGGATGAAATCAGACCCGACAAAAGGCAGACATGTGGCACAACGAGGGCCAAGTATCTAAGGGGTATAAATAGGGGAGAAAAATCAGATTTTTCTCCCCAATACCCTACTGAATTTCGTTGGAGAGAGAGAAGAAGAGAGAGAAAGCAAGGGTTTCTTCACGCTTTCTTCTTGCGATTTAGGGCCAACCCTTGGTCAAAATCCTTCGGGCTAAGAACAAAAGTTCATCTACTCGACGAAGGCTACGTCTAATTACCAAAAATCGGGGATTTCACCAAAGTCTCAAAGGCGAGATTTTTGGAAATCAATGGTTAAAGCTTGATTTGGATTCTTGGGAGTTTTCTACTGCTCGAATTACGCTTCAAGAGGTAGGGTTCATTTCCTAATTAGGTTTATTTCCAACTTAGAGTTGAAATATGAAATAGGTAGGGTGTGTTGGTGTGGCAATCTGGTGTCACGTGAAAGAGGCATGCTATGTGTTATAATTATGCCTTGAAGGTGTTTTATGAAATGTCTATGTTGATTAAGTGTGTTAATTGCATTGACAATGTTATAATATGATTTTGGGAAGTTGTTGATAGTGGTTATATGCTTTTGATGTAATTGACCATGGAAAATGTTGATAAATATTGAAGTTGCTCATAATGTGTTCATAACATATTAGACTTGATATTAGAAAATTCAATTGTACATTACATTGCATATGCACATGAAGCATCACATTCGTGGGCATGTGACATGGGTGTGGGTGTGCGCATATTTTTGGATCAAACACAATTCTTGGTGGTTGAGATATGGACTCGGGAAGGTTGGACCTAGGTCTGATTGAGTTGCACGGGTTCCATGGAAAACTTGTGTCGGGTATAGCAAGAAAGGCTAGACTCTCCTTCTGGTGCAAGACCCGGTTACTGGTTTATACACTTCCGACAGTGAAAGTCCAAAAAAGTGTACTGGTATATGCGAAACCGGAGGTGGGATACGAAAATCCGTGTTGGTGTGGTGGACCGTTGGTGCAAGTTGAGGAAATCACCTACCCAAGAAAGACACATGGTTCATTTTATAAATGGTAATTGGATGTGTAACATCAATGGCGGGGGCTTGGAATGTCTGGATTCATACACATGACATTGCATGTGTTATGGGAGCCAGTGAAGACTCGAGTTGAGTTGCATGTGTGAGTTTCATCTCATAACATGACATGACATAGAGAATTCCATTATGAATTGCATATTCTTAAATAGATTGCTTGTTGATTGTTAAATTGCATGTGAACATTTCATATGCATCTAGGTAGGGGAGTAACCTCTTTAGGAGATACCCTATTGAGCATGACTCATCCTTTGTGGGGACAACATTTCAGGGGCGGGACAAGTGCCGATGGAGGACACTCTCACTTGGGCTCTCATTCATGAAGAAAAACCGAGATGTGGCTTTAAATTACGTTTTTGTAAAACAATTATGTAATTTAGTTTTTGGACATGTAATGCTGTATAAATGATTGTAAAACGAACTCATATGAACTATGTTTCATGTAAAATTGTATGTTATATGAGTTTGGGTAGATGTGGTATGAGATTGGATGAGTTGAAACTTCAAAAATGATTGAATCGGGGGCAAACTGGACACTTCTACCGGTAGAACATTGAGTATCTACCGGTAGTAGAATTTCAGTAGGCACTTCTACCTGTAGAACATCGAGTACCTACCGGTAGAAGAATTCCAATGGGCACTCCTACCGGTAGAACGTTGATTATCTACCGATAGAAGTATCCCAGTAAGTTTTTCTACTGGTAGAACATTGCTTTTCTATCGATAGGTCCCCTTAAAATTTCAGAAAATGGAGAAATATTGAGGGTAAATTGATGTATATTGGACCTCGGAATGGTCAAGTGATTGAATTGTGCACATGTTATGCGTTTGGGAGTGCCCTATACAAGGGAGACTCTGCCCGAACTCTGTGTCGGTTATAATCCCGGTGAAGGGGATGTTGTGACATAGTGTCGGGTTATGCGGCATTCACGGGTATTTTCATGGGTTGAGGGTTGATCAACGGGTTGTCAAAGGACCTCTGATTTTAGGGGCGTCACAGAGGGGATCCAAGGCATCCTCTCTCTTATACGTTTCCATCGGTTGGGTTCTCTTCTTGGAGGCAGAACTTCTAGGGTATAAGGGGATCTTCTTTTACCATTTCTTCTAGGGTTTTTCTTCGTCGTTTTCTTTAGCAAAACATATAGTGGTTTTATTCTTTTTGTTCCTCTTTAGTTTAATACGAAGTAATTTAAATTTCTTGTTTAAAAATTAATTTTTCATTCTTGTTTAGATACAAAGTTTTGGAATTTAAATTATGTTTTCAATACATAATTTCATTTACTCGGTAATTGCTATGTCTTTCATACTTGCTTTTAATTTAATATGCACTATGTGTGAGTAGTTTAACTCTGGTATAATCGGAGGAGGGATTCTCATCCGTGAGTGGGTGATTTAGAATCTAAATAGGGTTTCAATGTTTAGAGTTATTTTGTTGGTTGAAATAATTGATTTTGAATACTTGGGTGATTTGTAAACATCTTAGCTTAGTCGTAGACAATTAAATTTAGCATGGTTAATTTTTTGAGTCCCTACAATCAACACGATATTAATTATTTCATGAATTAATTCTCTCATCAAAATACATATTTCCTAAATTCTGATTTTAGTTGAATATTCTCCATCCAAGTGAGTTTGATTATAGTCTTGAATGAGTTATAAAATTAGGTCAAATTTTATATTCATGATGAGATGAACTTTAATGATTAGCCGGTTCATTTAAATATTGTCTCTTAGTTTTTATCGACCACCACCACTACTTTTAAACCAAAAGATTTTTATTTTTGTTTGAATTATATCACCTTTAGAATTTGTCGTAGTTTTTCCTAAGGTGACCACCTCGATATTTTCCGAATTACTATACGATAAATTTCCTATATTTGGGAAGCAGTTTTATATTTACCACATTTGGGGATCAAGCATTTTTAGCGCCGTTGCCGAGGAAAACAAGCGAACGAATTTGAAAGGTGATTTGGATCAGTGACGTGTAAGTCTTGTAATTTTTATTATAAGCCCCTGTACGTTTTTCGTTGTATTTTTTGTGAATATTTCTATTGTTTTTATTTTTGTGTAAAAAATTTCTTTTAATTTTTTTACTTTATTTAATAAGGTGTTAAATACTCCTTTACGGAGTATATTTGTGGAATTTGTTTCAAGTATGGGCATATCACTAAAGATTGTCCAAAAATTCCATTTGGTTAACAAATTTTGTTGGATCAGTTTAATGCTATACCTGATTTCCAACAATCTTATGCCAACTATGATTTTGAACCTTTTTATCATAATTATGGTTGGGGCGATGAATATTATACACCAGATAATCCTACATTACTGTATGAACCATTTTGTTTTTTTTTTTTATCAAATTTTCATATCGAAAACACTTTGAATGAATTCATGCAAACCCAAACGGCTATTAATGCTCAAACTAATCAATATCTGTAAGATCTTAAGGATATTCTCAATGAATTGACCATGATCGTAGATTTACTTATAACTGATCTAACCTATGGTAATCTAACATCTAACCTAACTTCTGATTTAAATGTAGAAAAAAAATACACATGGTCAATAGATTGAAAATAATTCTTTTTATCAAATGTCGTTTGAGGATTATTTATCCATTACTACTACTGATAATGTTGACTACTAATTTTCCTATCAGTCAATAGGCTCAAGAGTCTAAAGACCCTTCATTATCAAGAGGTCCTAAGTTGATTTGAGTGTTATACTTGAACCAAAACCATCTAAATCTTTATTTTTGGACTTGCATAAATATGTACATATTTTATTTTTATTAAATTTCTTAAAAGTGTTATGGGATGATAATTGGGTAAATAGAATGAGAAATGCAATAGAACACCAAAAATTTAAAATTTTAACTTTTATAATAAAAAATATATATTTGAGTTAAAACCAGATCTATAGTTTTTTTATTTTCATTATATATAGTAGTTAGAATTATTTTTATTATTATCAATTTTTATTTTTTTAAAGATTTGCACACACCTTTTTACTTTGTACCCATTATTATTTGAAGTATCGGGTTAATATCTTTCGTTAAGCATAGTGTTGGGTCTAGGTTTGGGGCTATAAGCATATCCTTGAATGCTTTATTTTTCTTTTGTGTTTTATTTTCTAGGTGATTTTAGTAATTTTTTATGCTTTTTTTTTTTTTTTTTGTAGTTTATTTTGTTGTTTTGCTGCCAATAGTTGATTTTTTTTTTTTGAAATATTCAATTTGAATCTTGAGTGTTTGCATATTAGCACTCTATAAGAGTTTATTCTATATTTGAGTATCACGTTTATGTTTTCATTTGAAACTCAAATTTATGTACGCTATGACCGTGTTAATTTTTGTGATTTATTGAATGAGATCCACTACTTGAAAAAACTTGACATCTATAATGGAGATGAATATATAACCCCGGTAAGTCTTGTGCTTAACTTTGTTGGAGGATCAAAATACATTTACTCAAAAGACTATTCTTTCAAATTCAATATCTGTTAGACCCCGTATTATAATTAAATAGGATAATATTATCTTAATATTTTTAACTAGGATGAATAAATGGATGGTAGGAACCTCAAATTATTGCTGAAACATTGATCATGAAGTTTGAATTTCGGGCAAATTGACTTTTGATTTCATTTCAAATAACATACTTAATCAATCATAGGCATTTTATCATTTCCAATAAAGCAAAAATTATGTAAACACATAGCATGTCCAATTTACACATTTCTTCATGAAATTACAAATAAGCAATTTTCTCAAAATCCAATCATGCAAAATTGGTTTAAACATGTTCTTATACCCATTTTGCATATTCTAGTTACACTAGGTGTATGCTAAGCAAGATATTTCATCACAATTCATCATACCCATTTCATATATAATCCTATGTTGGAAATAAACCTAGTTAGGAAAAGAACCCTACCTCTTGAAGCGTAAATCCGCGTAGGAGAAGTCTCAAACGACCCAAATTAATCCCATTCTTGAGATTTTGGGGAAAACGCATGATCTTTGGTATGTACGCATAACTCTCGTCGCATAGAACAACTTTATTTTTTTGCTTGAAGAGATCTGACGGCTGGATTGCTGTAGATCAGAGGAAGAAGCTTGAAGAACTCTTGTTTTTCTCTCTCTTCTTTCTCTATCGGAAATGATGGGTGTAAATGGGGAGAAAATTTGATTTTTCTCCCCTATTTATACCCTCATTTGCTTGGCTCTTATAAATTTGCTTGGCTCTCAAAATCTCGAACTCGTACTCCAGCTTCAACCTTCACCCCTTTCAAATCAGTCCCAAATCTTGAAAGTCGATTATTTAAATGTATAACAGACAAAATAATGATTAAGAATTTGAATTTGAAGTATTATGAAAAGCTTGTAATCGACAATTACCATCTTAAATTAAGCATTTCTATATTCAATTACCCGTCTCTATATATAGCTTCTTGCATATAACATCTTCAGTTTTCCATAACTGACCAAACTAACACTGTTAAGGGAATTTTTGAGATAAAAAAAATCGACTTAACTACTTACTAATAAGATTAAGAATGGACTTACCCCCAAATAAGTTTCCTTGACAGACTCAAGTCATTATAAGTCCATCCAGGAGAACTCAGCCCCAATTTTCACTATATTTTCTATATAATTTGCTCTACTTTAGTTTCACGCATTGAGTTGTCATTTTTTAATTTGTGAATTTGTATTGCACCTTAACTACACCAAAAGTAAAGATTTAATAAAAAGCACAAAATACTTGCTTAATAAAAGTGCTAAGAAATTCCTAAAAATAGGAAAAAGGGAGATTCCTCGGGATCTTCAAGTTTCAGACTTTGAACTAAGGCTTAGGCCTTACATGGCTGGCTGAAGAGTCGGTCAAAACATCGGGGTCGAACTTGTTATTATTAAAACAAGTGAAAATTTGAATTAAAGATAATATGACAATTTATTTTATATATAAGGATAGAAGCGAATTTATTGGGTCATTAACGACATATGATGTGTAATATTTGGTAAGTAGGTCCAATAGTTTTTTTTATATATTTTTTTAAAATTTTTATTCTGTCCTCCAACAGATATGATACTATTCCATTGGTCTCTCTCTCTCTTCTCCTCTGACATGAAACCATCGGTGCTCCACTCCTGACAATAGCAACCTTAACTATCATGGCTTACTAGATCTCTGTGGTGTCGACTTGCTAGAGGAATTTGCTTGATGAACTATTGCTTTTATATGAAAATAGAAAGCAGCGGTGATGGAGGCGAGAGAGGTGCCATGTTCATGACTAGAAGCAAGGCTTTTATTGATTAAGTTGTATTTCTTCATCTAAATGTTTAGTTGGCAATGATTTTATTTGTCATTATTAATTTTTTTTTTTTGAAATTCTCTGTTTTAGTTTATTCTTTGTGTCACACCCCAAAATTCGGGGGTCCTTTCTTAACCGTTGATCACCCATCAACCCGCAAAAGTACTTGTGTATTCCGTATAACCCGACACCACTTTATCACATCCCTTTCACCGGGATCGTAACCAACACAGAGTTTGGGCAGAGTCTCTCTTGTACCAGAGCACTGTCCAACACATGACCTGTACACATATCAACCGTATAACCATTCCAAGGTCCAATCTCCATCAATCTGCCCTTAAACTTACATCAATTACATCCTTTAAACAAGAAGGCTCAAAACCCGAAGACTTGGCAAAATTATATTTAAATTTTGGAAATTTTGGAAGAGGTACCGGTACCTCTTACACGTGGTACCAGTACCTGAGCCTTCTGTCTGCCCGGTACCTGGACCTGAATAATGGGGTATCGGTACCTGGACCTTTATTTTCCAAGTTCCTTCCAATTGCCAAGTACCGGTACCTAGGTGACGGGTTACCGGTACCTGAGCCCACTGTTTTCTAGGTACCGGTACCTATATGTCGTGGTACTGATACCTAAGCCCACTATCCATCAAGGTACTGGTACCTGAAGTCTTGGTACCGGTACCTGAGCCCACTAGGATCCAGGTACTAGAACCTATAAGTCTAGGTACCGATCCCTGAGTCATCCGATAACGTGGTACCGGTACCTAATCACTTAGGTACCGGTACCTGGGCCTAGATTTTTCCAAATTTTTTTCAATCGTCAATCATTGGCCATCCAGACTTATCCCATACACATTCATACATTCATTAATACGAAATATAGTCCAGAAGAGTTCATTACAAAACCCTTTACACAATTTTACAAGTCCAAAACAAATTACACAATTGATTTTCAAAATGTAATTTAAAAGCCACATTCTAGCTTCTTCTCAACTAGGACCCATGTGAGGGCCGTCCACCAGTGTTTGTCTCGTACCTGAAATGTGATTAGCACAAAATATTGCACATCATGTATGCTTTTATACCCTTTTTATACTTTCTTTTGTGGTGGAAATGGAAAGAAATGCAATTAATCAAACATTTAATAAAGTTGTTGTGTGATTGTAGGTTAAGAAGTGCTCAAAGTCAATGGAGATGAGGGGTGGCTTAAAGGGAGGCTTGGAAGGTGAAGAATTCAATAAAAAGGTAAATCAGGAGAAAACCTTCCAAAAGGTTTGGCCATAAACCTTCCGGAAGGTTTGCACATTGGATTACCTATGCCCCTGCCAAAACCTTCCGGAAGGTTTGCACATTGCACTACCTATGCCCCTGCCAAAACCTTCCGGAAGGTTTTGCACAATGGAAGAAGACCTTTCGAAAGGTTTGTTTCGACCTTCCAGAAGGTTTGACTCAATGGATAGCCTTTTCCTCCAACCCTGCCAAAACCTTCTGGAAGGTTTTGCTTCGACCTTTCAGAAGGTTTTGCCCATAAATGCCAGACAACCTGCAACTCAAGCTCTGCTACTCGAGGGTCCCACCTATGATCCTCCCACTTGTTCCTTGAGATATTCTACATACATACATGCCTCCCTACACCCTAAAGTCAGCCTTGGACGATGGAGGATGGGAAATGAGGAGAGAGAAGGAATGAGGCAAGATGGGTGCAGGCTAGGCTTGTCCTAGCCAGTCCAATCCATCAACTCAGCCCCCTATTGATGGGAGGCCTCTCACACATGCTATAGGACATCCATGGATGAAAATGCAGAGGACTCTGGACATTGGGGAGCCTTATTCAGCATATAGAGGGAGAAGCTCAAGGAGGAAGACATAGTTTTAGAGATAGAAGCTAGATTTTTGCATTTCTTTTACCCATTTCACTTGTAATCTGTTGTAAGACTCTTGTAATCCTCATTTATTGCACTTAGTGTCATTTATTTCAAGTGCATTGCAAGTCTAGTTATGTATCTTTGAATCTACCATTGTTTCATCTAAGTTTTTCACTTCAAGCTTTTTAGTTGGGTATTAAATGCACTTAACTTTGTAGTTTCACTTTTCTTTACATTAATACAAGTTTTAATCTCTATTTCAATACCATGTCTATTTACACATTGTATATCTTTGCATTTAATATGAGTAGCTAAGCTTTAAGTTGGTTAATCCAAGAGAGACTTCCTCTTGGGTATGCTGAATCCCCTCTTTTTCATTCCTCATCGTAGTGTAAGGTGATTTGGTTTGACTAGGTTGAGTGTGGACGTGGTTGTGAGCTCTTGATACACCGTAGACTTGTCACGGGGTATGCTTGAGCCTTCACCTCCGTTTTAGTCCCTCGCTTCCTACGAATCAATCAAACACCTATGCACCATTGGAAGAATGTTTTGAATTGATTTGACATTCCTATTGGAATGACCTCTTCGGATTAGCCAACCTTGTTTCCATTACATTTCATCAAAAACACAACTCAGCAAAACACCACAAGATTTTACACTTTTCATTTTTTTCACAAAATCACCTTCAACACAATTCACCTTCCTTCCCTGAGGAGACGACCTTGGAATACTAATTCCAAGTAAAACACAACACTCGAAAGTCTCTCTACGCTTGGGGAGCACTTTTGCACACACACACACACACACACACACACACACACACACACATTTCATTCACACACTCGTTTTCCCATTTCTTGCATGATATCCGAGGGAGAGTGACACTCACCTACCCGTATAAGCCACATACACATTACTGGAATCATGGTCGGAGTTTAGGAACGACGAAATAAAAGATCAAGCAAAATGTTGTTTCCATAAAGGGTGAGCCACACTCTGTGATGCCCCTAAAATCGGGGGTCATTTCTCAACCCGTTGATCACCCATCAACCCGCGAAAATACCCGTGAATGCCGCATAACCCGACATCACGACACAACATCCACTTTACCGGGATCACAAACAACATGGGGTTTGAACAGAGTCTCCCTTGTACCGGGCACTCCTGAACGCATAACCTGTGTACCATTCAATCAAATGACCCTTCCAAGGTCTAATAGGGTATCTCCTAAAGAGGTTACTCCCCAACCTAGATGCATATGAAATGTTCAAATGCAATTTACAAATAACAATCGCTCCATTCAAGAATATGCAATTCAACAATGGAATCCTTTATGTCATTATAAATCCTGGGTCTTTCTTGAGGTGGGTATTTATGGACTCACACCAACGGACACCCAACCAACACAGCATTAATGGACTTCCACCAACGGCTCCGCGTACGTCGACACACTTTATGGACTCTACACCAGCGGAGTGCGTATCCAATCACCGGGTCTTGCACCCAAGGGACAATCTAGCCCTTCTTGCTAACCCCGACCTTATTTTCAATGCAAACTGAGCGACTCAGTCGAACCATCAGCCCAACTATCCCGAGCCCACACATCATCCACCAAGAATGGTGTTTGATCAAACCATGCACACACACCCACACTCATGTCAATGCCCACGAATGCGATGTTTCCCGTGCATGTGCAAAGTAAATATACAATTGCATGTCATATCCTTATGCAACTAAGATCTCAATTGCAATTTCAACATCATGTTCCACATGTCATGTGCACATAATGAACAACATTCTATCTTATGCAACATTCTCAATTGTCAATTATATCATAAGCATATAATTACAATTTACAACATCATCCAAGCATGTTATTCCAATTTCACCAAAACAATATACTTCAATCATTCAAGGCATTTTATCAAACACCCACACCCATCATTCAAGGCATTTTATCAAACATCCACATTTACCACATTTATCAAGAAATCACATAAAGTAATTTCTATATACCCAATTAAAGCTAGAATTGGTTTTACCCATTTCTATACCCACTTTCCACATTTCAACTATCATAGGTAAGTGTCACACAAGAGATTTGATGAGCGCATAATAAAGAATATTTAATGGCCTCATTACATGCATTTTAACTCAACTTTTGCATTTAATTACTTAGAGTTAGTCAAAGTTATGAATAATGTGGAAATTTTGATGTTGCGGGTAATTATAGCATAAATGATGGCTTTTAGAGCTTTGTAACTAAGTATGGACGCGTGGTGATTTGGACACATTACTTGAGGATTTGGAGGCTTAAAAGTGAAAGAAATCAAGGAGGTATCGATGCTTGGTAACATAGGCACCAGCACCCGCACCATTTGGTAGCAGTACCTCGGTTTTACTCCTTTTTGACCATGATCTACTTTGAATCTAAAAAAGTGCAAAACATGAAAGTTGTAGATCTGGATGTCCTTTGTATTGTATCAAAATTCAGCTCAATCGGACTGTTGGATCAAAAGTTATGATAATTCTACACAAACTGGTCCAGAGTTGGCACCTTCCGGAAAGACCTACCAGTAGGTTTTGGCTACTGGAGTTCGACCTACCGGTAGGCCATACCAGTAGGTTGTGCCCAGAATGCCCAGAACGCCTGCAACTCATACTCCACTTGCTTGGGGGTCCCACCTATGATTCTCCCACTTGCCCCCTGACATATTCTACATATATACATGTCTCCTACACCTCAAAGTCAGCAAAGGAAGGTGAAGGATGGGAGAGGAGGAGAGAAAAAGATGGAGGCATGGTGGGTTGCAGGCTAGGCTTGTCCTAGCCTGTGCAATGCATCAACTTATCCTCCTATGGATGGGAGGCCTGTCACACACCTAGGGGGACCACCAAGGACAAAAATGCAAGGCTCACACACCATATATTCAGCATTCCACAAGCATTGAAGGGTGGCTACCTAAGCTTAGGAGTAGTCCAAGGAAGAAGATGATGAATAGTAGATAGAAAACTTAGATTTTTGCATTTTCTTCCATCCTTTCACTTGTAATTTATTGTAAGACTCTTGTAACCTTCATTTAATGTCCTTAATGTCATTTATTACAAGTACTTTGCAAGTTTAGTTACATGTTCTAGATTTTACCATTGTTGTATTTAAGTTTTCTTCATTTCAAGTTTTAAATTGGGTATTGAATATTTTTCTTCTTAGTTTAAGTTTCTTTGCTTTAAGTTAAGTTTCAATCTTCATTTCTTCATTATGTCTCTTTACATTATGGGTGTGCCATTTCAACTCATTCTCTTTCCGTATCTCAGAGTACGATGGTTTGGTTTGACTGGGTTGAGAGTGGATGCGGTTGTGAGTATTTGATATCCCGTAGGCCTGGTCACGGGTTATGCTTGGATCCTCACCTCCATCTCGTCCCTAGCTTCCCACGAATCAATCGTTCATCTAAGCTCTATTCGAGGAAGGCTTCGAGTTTATTTGGGATTCCCATTGGAATGAACCCTTGGGATTAGCCAACACTTGTTTTATTTTATTTTCCTCAAAACTTCACTCACAAAACTCAAACATCAAAGATTTTACACTTTTCCATATTTGCAAAATCACCTTCACACGACTCACCTTCCTTCTCTAAGGAGACGACCTTGGAATACTTTTCGAAGTAAAACACGACACACGAAAGTCTCTCTGCGCTTGGGGAGCACTTTTGTTCACACACATTTCATTTCATTCTCCATTTCATTCCCACCATTCCACTGCCCCATTTCCCACATCATTCCGAAGGAGAGTGACACTCCCCGACACATAAAATCCACATACACATTGAGGGTGATGTGCGGAGATTAGGGACTACAACGGAAACCATCAAGCAAGATTACACCTCTAACACCCTACACATTCCATATAATGACCTTAGGTTGGAAAAAAACCTAGTTAGGAAAGAACCCTACCTCTTGAAGCGTAAAAACATGTTATATAAACATTCAAGAACACAAACCAAGCTCAAATCTTGATTTCCCCCAAAATTCTGTTTTTGAATCTTTTGTGAAATCCACGATTTTTGGTACGCAGTCGCAGCCCTCGTCGCGTAGAGGAACTTTATTTCTTGGCCCAAGTCGATTCGACCAAAGGAACGCCGTAGATCGTAGAAAGAAGTTGTAACTCTCTCTTTTTCCCTCTCCAACGTAAAAACCCAACTGAAAATGGGGAGAAAATCTAATTTTCGCCCCTATTTATACCCCTTGGAATGCTTGGCCCTCGTCGCGCCACACGTCCTCCATTCCCGGGTTCAGTTTTGTCCCGAAACAATTAATTTTCATCCCGGTTCAAGTTCAAAATATTTTTATTTGAACTACCTTTAAATTATTTTTTAATTTTCAAATTTTAATTTCATTTCTCATTTTTAGGTCACGCGACACCAGATTGTCCCGTAAAACGTGAAAAATTCGATTGTCTCGGAATTTGACGAAAATTTACTGGGTAATTAGATTTCGCGAGACGAATCCAACGGTGATGTCCGTTTCATCATCCGAGTTCCAAAAAAATTTGGCTTTTCAACCAGTACCGAAGTGGTAATTTACTATTTTGCCATTTTTCATAAAAATTCAAATTTACCTGAATTTTACACGCTCAATAGGGTATTTTCTAAAGAGGTTACTTTCCAACCCAAATGCATATGAAATGTTTACATGCAATTCAACAATCAATCAAACATTCATTCAAAAATATGCAACTCATAAATGGATTTTGACAATGCCATGCCATGTCATGAGATGACACTCACACATGCAAAGCAACCTAAGCCCTCTACCAGCTCCCATAACACATGCAATGTCATGCGTATGTATTCGGGGCATTCCAAGCCCCCGCCATTGATGTTGAACATCCAATGACCATTTTAAAAATCCTTGGGTCTTTCTTAGCGTGAGTATTTATGGACTTCCACCAACGGGCACCCATTCGACATGTCATCCATGGACTTCCACCAACGGCTCTGCATACACTGACACACTTTATGGACTCAATACCAACAGAAATGCGAATCCAAAATTTTTGGGTCTTGCACCTGAGGGAGAATCTAGCCCTTCTTGTTAACTTCGACCCTTGTTTTTTAATGCAACCCGTGTGATTCAGTCGAACCAAGGTCCAACTTTCCCGAGCCCACGTATCATCCACTAAAAATGGTGTTTGATCAAAAACATGAACACACACCCGCACTCATGTCAATGCTCATGAATGCGATGCTACCCGTGCCAATGCAAATGTAATGTGCAATTGCAGTCTATAATATAATGTTCATCATATTATGAGCATATATGAACATTTACAATTTCCACAACATATCCAACTTCTCAAATATCAATTATATCCAAAGCATATAATCACATTCCACCAAGCATGTTATTATAGCATTTCCATTCAAATAACATACTTAATCATTGTTAGACATTTTATCAAACACCAAAAGGCTCAAAATTATGTAAACACATAACATGCCTCATTCATCACATATCTCAAGAATTACAATCAAGCAATTTCAACAAACCCAATTATGCAAAGTTAGTTCTATACATTCTTACACCATTTCCCACACTCTAGTTGCACTAGGAGTATTTTAAACAAGAGATTTCATCTCTAATCAAGCTACCCATTCCATATACAACCCTAGGTTGAAAAAAAACCTAGTTAGGAAAGGAACCATACCTCTTGAAGCGTAATAACGCGTAATAGAAGCTCCAAAATACCCAAATCAAGCTTCAAAGTTTTGATCACAACAATCCCATTCTTGAGACTTTGGTGAAACCCACGATCTTTGGTACGTACTCGTAGCTCTCTTCGCGTAGATCAATTTTTTTTCTTGGCCCGAAGCAATCCGAAGGACGGATTACCCTAGATCGGTGAAGAAGGGCTTGGAGACTTGGGTTTTCTCTCTCTTCTTTCTCTTTCTCTCTCTTTCTCTCCAAAAAATGGCTGTGTAAAATGGGGAGAAAATCTAATTTTTCTCCCTTATTATACCCCAATTTGCTTGGCTCTCATTAAGCCACACGTCCCGTCTTTTTTCTGATACGATTTTGTCACAAATCAATTAAATCTCATCTTGTTTTAAGTTCAATATATTTTATTTGAACTAACTTTAAATTATTTCCTGTGTTTTGCAATTAAGACCCGATTACGTTTATTTTAGCCGCGCGACGCCCGATCGTATCGTAAAATGCAAAAAATCTTATTGTCTCTAAATTTGATGAAAATTGATTGGGTAACTAGATTTCGCGAGAAAAATCCAACAGTGATATCCGTTTTGTCATTCGAGTTCTAGAAAAGTTCGGGTTTTCAACCCGTACTGTAACGACTAACCATTTTTGCCATTCTCAATAAAATTTTAAATTTTCCTGGGTTTTACACTTTGTTTTGGAGACATTCTTCAGTTTATATGTTATGCCCAAATGGTGTTTGATGAAATGCATGAATGAAAATTCAATCACTGTCACCTAGAATTTGGATGATGAAAATGCATAGTAAAAATGAAAATTCATTGTTACTATCACTATCACTATCACTGTGTCATTGTTATTGTCACTGTGTTACTGGTTTACTGTCATTGCGTTACTGTTACTGTGGCTCACTATCACTATGGCTATGTTACTATCACAGTCACTATCCATTTTGTAATATCGTTAATCATGTTATTAAGGGTAAAATAGTAATTATGAATGTAATTGTCCTTGATGACTCAAAAGAATAGCGCCTGATAGTGACAATAAAAATTCACTATCGTTGTAATTGTTACTGTCTCAATAACATTGTCCTTTGTCACTGTTACTGTCTCACTGTCACTGTTACTATCTTGCTGTTATTGTTTCGTTGTTACTGTCAATTTTGTAATATAGCTATGTTTGATCATATTGCAATTGACTAATTTTGTGGAGTTCATTGTAAAATCTCAACCTATTATATGATCATGATACTATCAAGTTCAAGATCTGAAATGTCATTGAATAGAGGAGATCAAGCGTCAAAGCAATATCATTTAACCTCCGTATGCACCTTCATGCTTAGGACAAGGTAATGACATAGACATCTAAGATGAAACCTTAGTTAATTTTAACTTAAGTTGATTAGGATGAAAATGGATTTGGAAGCAATCCGATTATGACTCTTAGGTGATTTTAAAAGAAAAAAATTTCTACATCATTTATGAGTTTTGAAAACATAGTTTGAGTCACAATCGGACCCCTCATTGGGAAACATCATTTAGTGCTCAAGAGGACAAGTTTTTGAATGATATTATGCTTTAAAAGCTGTAGGGATCGATCTATTCTAGCTAGCCTTCGCTAGAGTGTTCTCTTTATGGCTTAGGAAAGGAAATGAAAAAAGGCCACAGAAGGCAGCATAGGGCTCGCTCTATGAGCTCGCTCAAGCGGTGCTCATGATCGCTCAAGCGATGTCTGCCGTAGTTGTGTTTGAAACTCTGTTTTCAAGCCAGCGATAAGCGCCCTATGATAGCCTTACCACCGATTGAGTGGTCATTCGCAAATCTGAGTTTTCTTATTTACTATGACTACCCTTATTTCGGACCTATAAATAGGGAGAGCCTTTCTCACATCTAGGTTAAGCCTTTTAAGCCTCTAGAGAGATTTCAAAGAGAGAATATCATTCTTCTACTTTGAGAGCTTCCACCACAACCTAAACCTGGATCCCTAAGATCCAAATGCTACCACTAGAAATTCTACCCAAACTCACAAATTGGAGTTGAAGATCTTGATGGCTTGACAAACCCATTGGTGTGTGTATACCGAGGATTTTTGACGTGTCCATAATCGCTCGATGCCTAGATGAACCATGTGACGGGGAGGTCCAAGTAAAGCTACTGTGATGCCCCAAAATTCGGGGGTCCTTTCTCAACTCGTTGATCACCCATCAACCTCGCGGAATACCCGTGGATACCGTATAACCCAATACGAATTTGTTGCATCCCATTCACCGAGTTCATAACAAAATAGAATTCGGGTAGAGTCTCCTTTGCACGGGAGCACTACCCAATAGATAACCTATTCACATAATAATCATATGACCATTCCAAGGTCCAAATCCCAAATCTAGAACTTAAAATTTAACCATTTACATCATCCAAGGAAAAGAGCTCAAGATGTGAAGGCTCAACAATGTTACATTTCAAAATTTAATTTTTTGGGAAGAGGTACCAATACCTCTGATAGGTAGTACCAGTACCTGAGCCCTTTGGTTGCCGAGTACTGATACTTGGGCCCACGACAGCGTGGTACTGGTACCTGTGAGCATAGATACCGGTACCTGTGAGCCTAGATGCCAGTACCTTAGCCCACTGGAAGCTAGGTACCTGTGAGGTACTGGTACCTCAAGCCCAAATTTTCCCAAATTTCTCAATTTTTAACTTTTAACCATACAATCTCATATAATACCCATTACATTCAATTGTTTACAAAAGAATAGTTGTCCAAAAGTGTCCCATTACATGTCTTTTGTCAAAGTACAAGGTTTGTGTATAATTTATACAAGGCCAAAACAAAGATATACAATGGACTACAAAAATATACTTTAAGAGCCATAACCCAGCTCTGTCGTCAACACGGGTCCAAGTAAGGGCCGTCCACTGAAACTTGTCCAACACCTGAAATTTATCCCCATAAAGGGTGAGCTATGCTCAATGGAGTGTCTCCTAAGGAGGTCAATCCCTAACCCAGATGCATATGAAATGTCACATGCAAGTCATCATATCGAACATTCATTCAAACATAATACCTTTCATAGATGAATGCTACAATTTCATGCCATATCATGAGATGGAACTCACATATGCAATGCGAACCCGAGCCCCTCCACCGGCTCCCATAACACATGCCATGCCATGCATATGCATCCAGACATTCCAAGCTCTTGCCATTAATGTTAGACATCCAACGACCATTTTGTAAAATCTTGTGTCTTTTTGGGTGGGTAATTTATGGACATCACATCAACGATCTACCAAACTGACACAGCATTTGAGGGCATCACACTTCCGGTTTCGAGTATACCGGTACACTTTTCTGGAATTTCTCTACAGGGCAAGTGAGTAAACCAACTAACCGGGCCTTGCACCCGAGGGAGAATCTATCCCTTCTTACTACACCCGACACGTATTTTTAATGCAACTCATGCGACTCAATCGAACCTCGACCCAACCTTCCCGAGCCCACGTATCAACCCACCAAGGATGGTGTTTGATCAAAAACATGCACGCACACCCACACTCATATCGGATGCCCTTGAATGTGATGCTACCCATGCATATATAATTAAATTTTGTAATTGCAATTCATACTACCAAGCTCATCATATCATATAACATATAATGAACATATCCAATTTTCCACAACCATTCATAAGCATGTTACATGTGATATCAATCAAATTAACATATTTGAATTCCCAGACATTTTATCAAACACTTACTAGGCAACATTATGTAAACACATAGCATGCCCAAACGACGTATTATTCATGAAATTCATATTAAGCAATTTCATCAAACCCAAATCATACAAGAATTGATTTTAACACATTCTTATACCCATTTTCCATATTCTAACGACACTAGGTATGTGCTACACATGAGAATTCATCTCTAACACCCTACCCATTTCATATTTCAACCCTATGTTGGAAATAAACCTAGATAGGAGGGAAACCCTACCTTTTGTAGCGTATGTCTGTGTAGTAGAAGCCTCAAAGACCCAAAATCAAGCCTCCCAACCTTTATTCTGAAATTCCTGTCTTTGAGATTTTTGAAAAAGTCATGATCTTTGGTATGGTTGTGTAGCTCTCGTTGCGTAGAACAACTTTAACTCTAGGCCTGAAGCGATCCAACAGTTGGATCTTGGCGGATCAAGGAAAGAAGATGAAGAGGGAAGGCTTTTCTCTTTTTTTTTTTCTCTCTTCTCTCTCTCTCTCTCTGTGTATAAGAAATGGCTGAAGAATAGGGGAGACAAATCTGATTTCCCCCCCCCCCCCCCTTTTATACTCCTCAATTGCTTGACCCTCGTTGCACCACACGTCTCATTTTGATTGGTCAAATTTTATTCCGAATCAATTAAATCTCATTCCATGTTAAGTTTAGTGCATTTTTATTGAACTAAATTTAAATTATTTTTTGGGTTCCAAGAATAAAATCTAATCGTGTTTATTTTAGTCGTGCGACCCCCGATCGCCTCGTAAAACACAAAAAAAATTGACTATCTCGAAATTTGACAAAAATTAACTAAGTTACAAGATTTCACGATTCGAATCCAACAGTGAGATCCGTTTCTTCATCCGAGTTCTAGAAAATTTTGGTTTTTAACCCGCAGCATAACAACTAATTATCATTTTGCCATTTTTAATTAAGTTTTAATTTTCACGGGTTTTACAGCTACTCTAAACGTTAGCGGAGGGCCTTTGATGGAGAGACATCAGAGAAATGAGCATATAACTATTGTATTGGTTGAGGTATAAGTTTTGAGTACTTTTATGTTGGCTTAGTGAGTAGTGGATTAGGCTTTGGTGAACTGATATGGTTCGCTACGGCTTTTCCTGAAGAGGGTTTTCTGCATAATAAATCACTCGTATTATTTATTGGTTATCATATACACTTGTGATTGTGAGCATACACGTGCACTATCTGTTTGTTGGAATGATTGGTTGAATATCTATCCATACATAGTTGTGCATTGGATTTGGAGATTTGGGATCACCATGAGATTGATTGAGGTTAATTAATTAAATATTAATTAAAATCAATTTTCATGGTTAAAGGTGGTTGTGATGACTGAAGGGATTCTCACATTCTTTGCTTAATCTTTGCGAGAAGAGGTAATTGTGGCGGATATATGTTGTAATTGGTAATCAATTTGGGCTGAAATTGAAAAACCTATTCACTCCTCCTCTAGACATAGTGTCTTGGTCTCCATGTGTATAATCGTGAGGGAAGATTCATATCGAGTTACCCTTCCCTGAACAACAAGCTATTTATGTCATTAAGGTTAAATTAGTCTTTATATCTTTAATTGTCCTATAAACCCTAAAAAATACGCGCTTGGACTTATCAACCCAAAAGTCCACAATTGTAAACCGGCCTCCAAAACCCCTTTTAAATAAAGATGATGGACTTTGGACCAAACGTAGCTATGGATTTTGATATTTTGATTAACCTATACAAAATACAATTTGGCCTTTGGACCAGTTCAATTGAAAAAAATGCTGACACATTTATAGTATCAAGTGACACTTTTATTGCCAAATAATGGGTTTTAAAATAAAAAAATTGATATTCTGCAATTTTGAACTAGGGGATTAGGATTTTCTTTGATATATTTTTTTTCTCAATTTGTTTCAAAAGTAAATTATTATTCATAAATTCAAGTAATATTCTCTATGTATGGGTGATGAATGATCTACCATTGAGAGAGATTGAGAATAGTACATCAAATGAGGTCAAGATATATGATATTTTACGTAGTTCCATTCTTGTTGTAAGGGGTAAAATACTCCGTATTGCTTTAGTGATTCGGTTTGGAACAAACAAACAAGAAATGCTGCACCACTCCCCCTGTAAAAATGAACAAACTGCTAGAGATTGGGATGGGCCAGTCGAAAGCACTTTGATGCTTAAGTCATTAGAGGTTTTTAGACATAATCAAACCTAATTTTTAGGGAAAATCTAGTGTTTACCTTCGACTTTAGCTTACCCGAATTTTATAGTCCTTTGGAACCTCTTATCTGGTTTCACTTTTGGCAATGCTAGGTGACACACCTTACGCTTAGCCGGACTGTTCGTAAAGGATGATAGGATCCCTTCAATCATTCCTTACAAATCTTTTCATTTGGGCACTTTGATATTGTTAAACCATTATTCATTTTTATCAATCTCTCTAGAACGGGGTAATCACCGTGATAATAGGTATCCCGAGCTAGCTTATGTTGGCCGACTCGATGTTTATGTCAGGTACTAGCAATGGTTTATCCAATCCGAGCTCATTGATTCAATTGGTGTCATGCTGTAGTAATTCTGCTTGGGCATTTAGTAATGATTCTAATTTGACCGAGCTCTTTAGTTTGTTTATGTTAGGCAGGGCTCGACTTTGGTTTGCCGATGTCATGAGTTGTCATCCCATCGACATGTTGTGAATCACGTGCCTTGTACTTATTTCAAATGATTATACGTCTAATCAGGCACAGTAATCTTGCGTCGCTTCACTTGTTATGCTAGCATTGCAGATACAAGAGTCATCATGACATCAAGATTAACAGTGATGTTAGTAACCTAATAATGCAAGTCATATGACATCTAAACCTTCTTGAAAATTCTTTGACCTTGAATGCAAGCTAAGTAGTTGGTTATGAGACTACATTTTTCAGAATAGTTGATTCATTGGCTACTATGTCACCTTTTTTGACCTTAGCCTCTGATTAATAACCCTTGTTCTATATGAAAATGTTACAGGAAAGTTCAAGAGAGGATCCAAAGTCCAAACATCGCTCTAGTTTCGTGTCTTTACAAATGAATTACGCAGTATGACTGTCATATCTGTGTGATTGTTTAGCATTTATTAGCATAAAAAACAGCTTCCTATTGATAATATTTGGTCTTAGTGACCGTAAAAAAGAAAAAAATTGCAGTAGTAACATCACTAATGGTAGACAACGAGTTCTTATGGCTCGGTGGTATGATATTATTCCTTTTAGAAGTGGTCAAGAAAACGAATTCAAAAAGAGGTGAGTGAGGGTGGAGGTAGGGGGTGGGGTTTGGGGTTTGGGGTACGTTGAGTTGGGTAAAGACGTACAACAAAAGAAGAAGACGGGGCGTAACTAACAAAAGGTTGACTAATAAATTCAAAAAGGGACCAATCAGTTTGTAATAGTAGCGGCAATTGAGTCGTGTCGAGTTCAAGTCATTTTACGTGGTATTTGTGTTGGTCACTAATTAACCCCAATTTAACTCATTTAATCAATCATGTTAGATATTTTGACATTGACATGGTGTGTTTATTATTGTATCATGTTTGAGTTAATCTATATAAACATTAATTAAAATTTTAAAATTAAGTCTCCATTACTTCTCAACTAAACTCACAATTATAGTTGTTTTTAATAAATTAAGAGTTCACTAAATCATGCGAAATCACAATTATACTCTAGTAAGGATTCTTATCCCTTATTTGAATTGAGGCGGTTGTAAAGGCATAATAGATGTGGAATCCTTGCTCGACAACTTGAGTAGAAGTTTTAGTTAAGTTGAATTAGTCAAAGCTATGAGGAGATAGGACTCTGTCGAACGGGAGATGGGTAAGTTGACGAGCTCAAACTTTACTGAGCTGTCGAGCTCTTGTGCCGAGCTTATGCAAAAATTCCTATAGTCAGAAGCAAATCATAAGAACACATTTTCCTGACCACAAAAATCACGTGAAATTTATCTTACTCCGTTACAGGAAAGTGTTGATAAAAATGCTTAATTGGGTGTCGTTAAAGATATATTGTACTTGTTAATTTGATTTTTTTTTAATCAAAACGTGATTGATTTTTCACCCTAGAAGGTAATCCTCTCTTTGGGATACTTGATGCGACCTTATTAATTCGATGTTGAGTGCTCTATAGACCATATCTATTTTCTTTTTAATCTTCTTTGGGGTAGATGATGAGCATAGAATATTGCACATCATTTATCTCTTTACACCCATTTTGTACTTGCTTTTGTGGAGAAGATGGGAGAAATTACGTTTAATCTAACAATTAATGGAGTTTTGTGTGATTGTAGGTCAAGAGTAGGAAATGGCGTGTATTAAGCCCTCCATCAAGTGCTTAAAGACAATGGAGAAGAAGGGGAGGCTTAAGAGGTGGCTCGGGATATTAAGAAATCAAGAAAAAGGCCAAAACAGGTGAAAACCTACCAGTGGATGTTCATCAAAACCTACCGGTAGGTTTAGTGCACTGGAATTTTTCTACCGCTGCCCCTGCCAAAACCTACTGGTAGATTTTGCCTACTGGAAAAAACCTACCGATAGGTTTTGCCCAGAAACACAAGAAACCTACAATCTTAACTCCAACTGCTTCGTGGGCCCACCTCTGCTTCTCCCACACATGCCCTGACACATTCTACATACAATGATGCTCTCTTACACCTAAAACCTGACTTTGGAAGAAAAAGCATGTAAGAGGAAGAGAGAGAAAGAGAGTGGTTGGGGGTGATTAGCACAAAATATTGCACATTATGTATGTTTTTGTACCCTTTTTATGCTTGTTTTTGTGGTGGAAATGTGTAACGCCCCAAAACACACCCTGGACGGCATTACATTCTAAAACATTCATATCATGAGAGCACTAAAATAATCCATCAATAAATAAGACTTCATAAAGTCATCCATAAAATTTACAGCATTATCCCAAAAGAATAGACCCATTTTGGCCTTTACATCCCAAAAATCCAATAATGTAGCGCAGCGGAATTACAAAAGAAAACTAGACTTTATAAGGTTCAAAATGAATATCCTAGTCTAGTACAAAAAGGAAAGGAGGTCGCTCTACGCGTCCACCTCGGGATCCACACTCCCGTCAAGTGGAGTCTCCCAGGTAGCGGGCTCTTCAACCCTTAAGTCCTCCTCAAGCGGGAAATCTGAAAAATGGTTAGCAGTAGGGGGTGAGCACGAAGCTCTGTAGAAAAATTCTCTCAAACCCATACAAGGTTTAAAAAAGCATTTAAAACGGCCGGTCTCATTTCACAAATAGCATACATAATCTTTGCAGTAAAACAATGACATTTTACAACTGATCTCAAGTTTAATTAGCCATAGTACTAGAAATGAACAATAATAACCAATTCTAAATAACATTCATTTTCAAAATATAAACCATTTCCCACACATTATATAATATTGTCCTCTTTTGGCATGAGCATCCTTATAAGGAACCTCTCACCCTCAAGGCTTGGTTACTCAAGCATCCTTATAAGGAACCTCTTGAGGAAAATCACATACTGTCCTCTTTTGGCATGAGCATCCTTATAAGGAACCTCTCACCCTCAAGGCTTCACAAACTCAAGCATCCTTATAAGGAACCTCTTGAGGGAAATCACATACTCTCCTCTCTTGGCATGAGCATTCTTATAAGGAACCTCTCACCCTCAAGGCATCACAAACTCAAGCATCCTTATAAGGAACCTCTTGAGGGAAATCACATACTCTCCTCTCTTGGCATGAGCATCCTTATAAGGAACCTCTCACCCTTAAGGCATCACAAACTCAAGCATCCTTATAAGGAACCTCTTGAGGAAAATCACATACTGTCCTCTTTTGGCATGAGCATCCTTATAAGGAACCTCTCACCCTCAAGGCTTCACAAACTCAAGCATCCTTATAAGGAACCTCTTGAGGAAAATCACATACTGTCCTCTTTTGGCATGAGCATTCTTATAAGGAACCTCTCACCCTCAAGGCTTCACAAACTCAAGCATCCTTATAAGGAACCTCTTGAGGGAAATCACATACTCTCCTCTCTTGGCATGAGCATCCTTATAAGGAACCTCTCACCCTCAAGGCATCACAAACTCAAGCATCCTTATAAGGAACCTCTTGAGGGAAATCACATACTCTCCTCTCTTGGCATGAGCATCCTTATAAGGAACCTCTCACCCTCAAGGCATCACAAACTCAAGCATCCTTATAAGGAACCTCTTGAGGGAAATCACATACTCTCCTCTCTTGGCATGAGCATCCTTATAAGGAACCTCTCACCCTCAAGGCATCACAAACAACCCAACCAAGCATACCATTCCAATATTTATATCATTTTACAAGCATCTCTCCAAAATCCCCAAGATATATTATGTAACAATTCCCCAACCCACAAAGAAAATACATGAGATCACAATAACATCATTTTTCTACCCAACACAAACAACTACGGTTTTCGAAGTTCATAATAAAGAAGCATTTAAGAAGAAATACATCACTCTCCCAAAAACTAGGGTTTTAAAACTAGAAAAGAGATTTCATGGGTATTAAACCCTAACAACATGTAATCTTTGCAAAAAGCCCAAGAGATGATGATTCTATAGCATATATATACCATTGATAGCAAAAACATACATATATAAATACCCTAGCTGATTAGCACATAACAATGACATGTATTGTGTGCTAACGTGCTTTTGTTTCACTTCTTTTTGTCAATAAATGGGAGTGTTTTAGTTTTGAATATGGGTTGATGGAATTTTGGGTGAATGCATGTAAAATGATGTAAATGACATAACTTAAACCCCCATGGTATTGTATGAGGCTAATGGAGTATATGGGGAAGCTTTAAGGAAGGTTTGGAGGAGAAAGAAATCCAATTTTTGCTCACAGTCAGAAAACCTTCCGGAAGGTGTATGTCGGCCTTCCGGAAGGTGTTGTTAAAAAGCCCTGGATGACTTTCTCACAGCTAATACCTTCCGGAAGGTTTTATCCACTGGAATGAACCTTCCGGAAGATGTTAGCTACTGGAGTAAACCTTCCGGAAGGTTTTGTCTACTGGAATGAACCTTCCGGAAGGTTTTGCCTTGGGTTTCTTTTTGACTGCCAAAATCTTCCGGAAGGTTTTGTCTACTGGAATGAACCTTCCGGAAGATTTTAGCTACTGGAGTAAACCTTCCGGAAGGTTTTGTCTACTGGAATGAACCTTCCGGAAGGTTTTGCCTTGGGTTTCTTTTTGACTGCCAAAATCTTCCGGAAGGTTTTGTCTACTGGAATGAACCTTCCGGAAGGTTTTGGCTACTGGACTGAACCTTCCGGAAGATTTTTGTTTCTGATGTCGACCTTCCGGAAGTTCTTGCATTTGATTCTTTTCATTTAATTGTTCTTTCAGCGACCTTCCGGTAGGTTCATGTATATCTTCCGGAAGGTTTTTGCAACTTTTCTCCAGACAGCCTGCGACTCAACTTTGCAACTTGGAGGGTCCCACATGCATTCCTTCTACATGCTACCTGACATCTCTTACACACCCTGAAGCTTCCTTCACCCCTGCATTGATATGGATTACAAGATGGCTTTAATTAAAGGGAGAAAAAAGGGGACCTGCTGGGGGTTGCAGAACACATTCTGCATTTCCATATTCCAAACTCAGCTCTACTGCAAGGAGTGACACCAGGGAACTACAGGGATTGACCCAGGCACGTTTTGGGAAAAAGAAGTTTTCTCCAAGGATGGTCAGGACCAGGGTAGAGAATGATTATTCACTTAGCATTTGGTAATAGGGTTTTTAGAGAGAGAAACTCTGGGCGGAGAAGAAGATGAACAGTAGTTTCTAGAGAGAGAAAGTTGTGATTTTTGCATTTTCTTCTACTGCATTGCCTTGTAATCTTGAGTAAGACTCTTAGTAGTTCATTGAATGCCATGAATGTTGTTTTTTCCTTCATGTTTTGTTAGTTCAATGTTCATTTAATGCTTCACCATTAATGCTTCAAGTATTTCATCTTTCATAGCTATGCAATGGGTTTAAATACATGTTCTTTTAGCTCATAAATCCTGATATTTAGCCACCTTAGAAGTTCATAGATTTGAATGCTTTTCCATTACATAGTTATTTCCATTCCAAGTATGAGTAGCTAAATCCTCTAGTTGGCAAGACCAAGAGGGATCTCCCTTGGGGATACCATTTCAACTATTTCTCCTCTTTCCCTTTAGAGTCAAATGGTTCGTTTTGACCGGATAGAAGATGGATGTGTCGATGAGTCTTTGATAAACCGTAGGCTTAGTCACGATTCATGCTTAGATACTCATCGATGCCATCCTCGGCTTTCCGTGATTCAAGCGTTCATTCATGCTCAATAGGAGGAGTGATTTGAGTTGAGGTGGTATACCCATTGGAGTGATCTTTTGGAATTGCCAACATTTATATTATCATTACATTTTCATTAGCATAAAATTCACCAATCAACTTTCAAGACTAAAGATTTTACATTTTCGTGTTTTACCAAATCATTTCAACCTTGATTCACTACCTTCCCTGTGGATACGACCTTGGAATACTCTTCCAAGTAACTCACGACACACGAAAGTCTCCTTGCGATTGGGGAGCATTTTTGTGCACACATATCCTATACTTACATCTTCCCATTTCCTTTTCCTCATTGCCCTTCCTTTTGACACTATCCCTAGGGGAAGAAATTCTTCTCCCCCGTCCATACATTGCATACATTGAGGGATAGTAATTAGGGGTTAGGAAAGATATCGTTTTTGTGACAATCATTTTGGCGCCGTTGCCGGGGAAGGCAAGTTTCAAATCAAGGAAGTGATTTCCGAACAACGAAGGTAAGTCCCGTGATCTTCATCACGGGCTGAGGTACGTTGTTTCGTGTACATATTCTTGTTTGTGGATAATTTCATTTGTATAGATATTTTGTTGCATGTGGGGAAGGGACGACTATCACCGATTAGTTAGACAACCCTTAGGACCCAACATGAACATCGACCACGACCCACCCGAGAATGTGGGTGACAATGTTGAAAATATAGGTGCAAACCTAAATGACCAAAGGGGTGGGGGAATACCCGAACATGGGGAGCATGACCCAAGATTACACTATCCCCCTCCCGATCAATTTGACAATGTGGGTGTCAACCCAAATATGCGAGGTGGTGGGGGAGTTCAACCACCTAGAATGCCCAACCAACAAGCGCATTTTCCCCCACCAAGGAATGAAGGGAATAACCCACTTGATTTTGAGGCAAGAACTATGCAAGAGTACCTTCAACCTACCCGTAGCACCACACCATCATGCATCCGTCTCCCTGTCCAACATCACCTTTTTGTGTTGAAACCGTGGATGTTGCAACTAATCCCCAAATTCAGGGGGGTTGAAAATGAAAACCCGTATAACCACATAAGGTCTTACGAGGAAATGGTTGCAACGTTTCTCCCAAATCACAATTTGGAAGAGATAGCCAGAATGAAATTGTTCCCTTTCTCTATGGATGGGAAGGCAAGAGTGTGGCTTGATTCCATGGGACCCCGGACTATGCTGTCATGGGATAACATTGTCTCCTTTTTCTTAAAAAAATTTTTCCCGGTTCATCGAACCACCTTTTTGAAAAAGGAAATCCAAAACTTTTCTGAAAAACCCAATGAGCAGTTTTATCAATGTTGGGATCGTTATAAGGATCTACTTCACTCCATACCACATCATGGTTTTAACTCATGGCAATTGGTGACTTTCTTCTACGAAGGAATCACCCCAAACCATAGACAATTCATAGATATGATGTGCAATGGTGAATTCTTGAATAAAGATCCCGATGAGGCCCTAGACTATTTTGGTACCCTCGCTGAAAAGGCACAAACTTGGGGTGTTCAGGATCCGGATGACATACCTAGGACAATGCCGGGTAGTAGTCAACCACCGAGGGGGGGGATGTATGACTTGAAAGACCGCGAGGATCTACTTTCCCAAATTTCCAAATTGTCTAGGAAAGTGGATAGCCTTGAGGTGGAAAGGAGACGAAATGTCTCTCATGTGTCAAGAGCCGAGGAGGCTTGTTCTGTTTGTGGTGGTGTCGAGCATTCCACATCGGAGTGTCCGAGCATTCCGGCACTTAAGGAGGCATACCATGAACAAGTTAATGCCTTCAACCAACCAAGGCAATCTTTTCCTTCAAATTCCAACACTTACAATTCGGGGTATCGTGATCACCCTAATTTCAGTTGGAGGAATGAGAACCCCATTCCCTATGGCTCTAACACATATACACCTCCTGCACCTCCCAAGCAAGGTCCGTACCAATCACAACATCAAGGTCAAGGGCAAGCTTCTAGCTCCCAATACCCACAGACCAATCCACAAGGGTACCAATCCAACCCTCCCCCACAGAGTTTTGCCGGACAAGGCCCATCTAGTTCTTCCAGCTACCAACCACCTCATAAACGGAGTCTAGAAGATGTGGTCCATACCTTCATTCAAAGCCAAACCACCTTCAATAAGGACATCTCGGCCCAACTCACCAAAATCACCAATTCCATTGGGTTGTCTCAACAAGAGAAGGGAAAATTTCCCTCTCAACCTCAACAAAATCCCAAAGGTCAAAATGTGGTTGAGTTGGCCGAGACTCCCCAGGAGGGTTTTGAGCAACTCAAAGCTGTCACCACACTTAGGAGTGGTAAACAATTTGAAAAGATGGTGGTGCCAAAGTTGACACCAAAGGCCGCATTGCTAAAAGAAAAAGATATTGAGAGTGAGGCCAAAGAAAGTGAGGCCGACAAGGGCGAGTCGAGTGAAAAGAGTGAGAGAGATGGGGTTGATAAAGAACATGTGATTGATGATGGTTTATGCTTTCCTTCTATACCTGCCCCTTTTCCCCATCGGTTGAAGTCACCTGTCAAGGTGGCTAATTATTCTGACATTTTGGATTTGTTTAAGCAGGTGAAAATCAACATCCCGCTCCTTGATGCCATCAAGCAAATTCCGTCATGTGCCAAGATATTGAAGGACCTATGCACGGTGAAAAGGAAGTTGAATGTCCGAAAGAAGACATTTCTCACCGAACAAGTGAGCTCCATATTGAGGACCAACACTCCTCCAAAATTCAAGGATCCCGGTTGTCCAACAATTGCCATCACCATTGGGAATTGCCGGGTTGAGCAAGCATTGCTTGACTTGGGGGCGAGCGTCAATCTTCTTCCTTACTCCGTGTACCAACAACTCAAGCTTGAAGAGTTGAAGCCCACCTCAGTTACACTTCAACTGGCGGACCGGAGCATACGCACACCAAGGGGAGTAGTGGAAGATGTGCTTGTCCAAGTTGACAATTTTTACTTTCCAGTCGATTTTATTGTATTAGATACACACCCGGTTGCTAACCTTAATTCCCAAATCCCCGTTATTCTTGGAAGACCTTTTCTTGCTACCGCTAATGCTGTGATTAATTGCAGGAATGGTCTAATGAAGTTGGCTTTTGGGAACATGACCATGGAGTTGAATGTGTTCAATTTAGCAAAACAACCTGGGGATGATGTGGAGGTGAACGAGATCAATAGAATCGACACGTTGATTGAGGAGCAAGTGGAATTAGAAGGGATGTTGGACTGCATGGAGGAGGACCTTGTTGAACTTGTAAAGTTAGATGAGGAAGTGAGCATGGAAGAGTTGAAAGGGGTGGATAAGTGGATCCCAACATTTGAAAGACTCCCACACCAAGAGAAGAAGATATTTCCATCCGATGTACAAAAGCCTACCTTGGAATTGAGGCCACTACCTTCCCACTTAAAGTATGCATATCTTGGGGAAGATGAATCATTCCCGGTGGTGATTAGTTCGACATTGGATGCAAAGCAAGAAGGAGATCTCTTAGAAGTACTGCGGAGACATAAGGGAACAATTGGGTGGACAATTGCGGATATCAAGGGGATAAATCCTACCATTTGCACACACCGGATCTACCTTGAAGAAGATGCAAAACCATCCCGCCAGCCACAAAGGAGATTAAATCCAATCATGAAAGATGTGGTACGGGATGAGGTTTTGAAACTACTT
Organism: Ilex aquifolium; assembly: GCA_951799425.1. Taxonomy (NCBI): domain Eukaryota; kingdom Viridiplantae; phylum Streptophyta; class Magnoliopsida; order Aquifoliales; family Aquifoliaceae; genus Ilex; species Ilex aquifolium. Next base: position 15,426,456 of record OX637395.1, read on the forward strand.
GACGTGGGAATCATCTTTCCAATTGCCGACAGTAAGTGGGTTAGTCCCACACAAGTAGTCCCCAAGAAGTCGGGTGTGACCGTGGTGGAAAACGAGAAGAATGAGCTCATTCCAACAAGAGTAATCACTGGGTGGAGAGTGTGTATTGATTACCGGAAGCTCAACTTGTGCACAAAGAAAGACCACTTTCCAATTCCATTCCTCGATCAAGTGCTAGAACGGGTAGCGGGGCATCTTTTCTATTGCTTCTTAGATGGATACTCTGGCTACAATCAGATAGAGATTGCCCTTGAAGACCAGGAGAAAACCACCTTCACTTGCCCCTACGGTACCTTTGCGTATCGTCGCATGCCTTTCGGGCTATGTAATGCCCCTGGAACATTCCAACGTTGCATGATGGGGATTTTTAGTGATATGGTGGAGAAGATTGTCGAGGTGTTTATGGATGACTTCTCAGTCTTCGGGGACTCCTTTAAGGGGTGTTTGGAAAATTTGGAGAAGGTGTTGGAGAGATGTGAGGAGAAGAATCTTGTGCTAAATTGGGAGAAGTGTCACTTTATGGTGACGGAAGGGATCGTGTTGGGTCACATAGTGTCGGCAAGGGGCATTGAAGTGGACAGATCCAAGGTGGAGGCCATCTCCAACCTTCCCACGCCGACAACCATCAAGGGAATCCGGTCATTTTTGGGCCATGCAGGTTTCTATCGCCGGTTCATTCAAAATTTTAGTGCATTGGCCCAACCCCTGACCAATTTACTGTCTAAGGATGTTCTCTTTGAGTGGTCGCATGAGTGTGAGGCGTCTTTTAATAAACTAAAAAGCATGCTTGTCACGCCTCCTATCATGCAACCACCCAATTGGGATCTACCCTTCGAGCTTATGTGCGACGCGAGTGACTACGCGGTCGGCGCAGTGCTTGGTCAGAGGAAGGACAATCGACCGCATGTTATACACTACGCTAGCAAAACACTTAATGAGGCACAAATGAATTACACTACCACTGAAAAAGAATTGCTAGCTGTAGTGTTTGCTCTTGATAAATTCCGTTCATATATCATTGGTTCACCTATTGTTATCTTCACTGACCATTCTGCCTTAAAGTACTTGTTATCTAAGCAGGATGCGAAGCCAAGACTCATTAGGTGGATCCTCCTCCTACAAGAATTTGACTTGACCATCAAAGACAAGAAGGGAGTTGAGAATGTCGTGGCGGATCACTTATCCCGACTGGTGGCACAAGAGACAAATGAGCACATCCCTATCACAGACTCTTTCCCTGATGAGCAATTATTGTCCATTCATTCTCATTGTCCTTGGTATGCTGATATTTGCAATTATCTTGCAACAGGACAAATTCCACCACACTGGAGCTCTGAGGATAAAAGGAGATTTATGGCCGATGTGAAGTACTTCTACTTCGATAATCCGTATTTGTTCAAGTATTGTCCGGACCAAATCATGAGGCGATGTGTGCCTGAAAATGAGCAGCGGAACGTCCTTGCCTTCTGTCACTCCCAAGCCTGTGGTGGCCATTTCTCCGCCAAGAAAACTTCTGCAAAGATTCTCCAATCAGGTTTCTACTGGCCTTCTTTAATTAAGGATTGCATTTCATTTTGTAAAGAATGTGATAGATGCCAACGGTTGGGGAGTGTGACCCAAAGGAATATGATGCCCCTCTCCCCTATACTTGTGATAGAAATATTCGATTGTTGGGGCATCGATTTCATGGGTCCCTTCCCTATGTCGTTTGGCTATCTATACATTCTGCTGGCAGTGGACTACGTGTCCAAATGGGTGGAGGCTATCCCGACAAAGACTAATGACCACCGGGTTGTGGTCAAGTTTTTGAAAGAGAACATTTTTTCGAGGTTCGGGATGCCTCGTGCTTTGATTAGTGACGGTGGATCACATTTCTGTAACAGGCCAGTTGCATCTTTAGTGTTCAAATATGGCGTTACACATAAAGTATCCACCGCTTATCACCCACAAACAAATGGCCAAGCCGAGCTAGCCAATAGGGAGATCAAGACCATCCTTGAGAAAACAGTTAACCCCAATAGGAAGGATTGGTCTGAGAGATTGATTGATGCCCTGTGGGCATATCGTACTGCCTACAAGACAGTTTTGGGCATGTCTCCCTATCGGCTTGTCTATGGAAAGGCTTGCCATCTGCCGGTAGAAATGGAACATAAGGCCTATTGGGCCATCAAGACTCTAAATTTCAATATGAGAATGGCGGGTAAAAACAGGATGTTAGAAATGAATGAATTGGAAGAAATTCGGCGGGATGCATACGAGAGTTCTAAAATGTCAAAGGAACGGGCGAAAATCTTTCATGATAACTCCATCGTGAGGAAATCATTCGAGCCCGGGCAAAAGGTACTCTTGTATAATTTCCGCCTCTCCATTTTTCCCGGAAAGTTAAGATCCCGTTGGGATGGCCCATATCTCGTCAAGGTGGCCTACCCCAATGGAGCTGTTGAGATTACCAACCTCAAAGATGGCCAAACATTCAAGGTAAATGGCCAAAGACTTAAGCCATTCTTTGAGGGCTTTGAAAACCAAGTGGTGGAGGAAGAGTTAACCGACCCGGTGTATCCGGACGTGGTTGAGGATTAACAAGTGGACCCTTGTTTGCATGTACAGTTTCTGTTGTTTTAATTATGTCATGTTTTTATTTCATGTCACTTACTTGTTGTTGGTGTATAGCTTTGTTTTCTCTTGGATCCAGATCTTGGTGCTTTTGTCAAAAGCGCAATTGCGAGGTGTTCTCTTACCCTATTTATCTTTTATTGTCTTCCATTGCATACTATATCCTTTTGTTGCATTGAGGACAATGCATGATTCTAGTTGGGGGGTGAGGTGCACCATTTGTATGTACACCAAGGTTGTTGGGAAGTATTATTCTTTTATCGCATTAGTACAAAATATGTGAGAAATTTTGAAAATTTTTGATGGAAAATACCTTTAAGTTGATCTGTATTCCCTTATGAAGCGAGTATGAACCGGATGACATGTTGATCGTTGTTGTGAACTTTGTGCACATGAGCTTACTATAGAAATGGATCCTATGCATAAGTATCACATATGTATTGATTTTCGAACTTATTTGTATGTGATTCCTGAATTTGTAATTTCAGTAATTTACGGGTCGGATTCATGTTTTAAGCTTGACATAAGCAGTGGAGATGAGTAAAGACCCATGAGAGCTTTAGTGCCAAACCTTTTTGGAGGGAACTTACGTTTACTCAAAGAACAATTTTTGATATCAAGTTTGTTCAATAGTCTCATTATGCTTGTTTTGGTTGGTTGCATTTGGTTAGTAGACTGATTTGTCTTGATCATGTAATGCTTCTCTCATGTGGACCTGGAAGTGATCTTAGGCCATTGTTGAATACATTGAGCCTTAGCCCTTTTCTTTTTCTTGAGGAAATTTTATCCCTAGTGCCGTGATTGAGCCCATTTTAAAATTCATTTCTATGCCACACATTTGACCAAGCCAATGCAAGAGGATAAAAATTTACCTCACTGTGGTTGTTCCTAGAGCTGAATATGAGTGAGTGCAAAAGAGAAGAAAGTATGGTGTGGAAACTCCAACAAAAGGGAGGAATGATTTGAAACTCAAAGAGTTGAATGAAAATCCAAGAAAAGGAGAAAAAGGGGTGAAAAGAATAAAGAGTGATCAAAAGAAAAGAATGATGTTTAGAAGAATAAAGAAAATAAGCAAGGGGTGTGATGATGGTGAGAAAAATCAAAATCCCATAAAAGGGAAGTGGTTATCTAAGACAAATGTCTCTCACTCGGAACAATCTTCTTTGTTATCCTAAATCCTTCATTTCTTTTACCTATATATCACCCCAAGGCCCCATTATAACCTTTAAAAGTCCTAGGTGATCTAGAGAAGCATGGGAGGCGCATAAATTCAAAGAAAATGACAAGTTGTGTCTTACTACCTAATGCACTAATATTCTATTCATGAGACTATGCCAAGGTTGCTTCATTTTCACATATGAACTTCATTTTTGGATTACATGTGAGCACTTTGTTTTGAATACAAGATTCTATATCACATGTACACATGGAGTGCATACCTGTATAACGTGAGTGCGATTATTGATTAAGAGTGTCCCTTGGTGAGTTTTGCATTGAAACTGAGTTTGTATAGCCTGTCGAATGTGAATTCTATTTCGTAAATGCCCAAATTACTTCTTTAAATTCACATGCACACGAGTTGAAAATTAATTGGTAGGTGCATACTTCTGACTAGCATTGGGGACTATGGTTTTGCTCATGTGCATCTAGTTCATTCAATTGAGAAATTTGTTTAAAAAGCTCCATGCTCGCAAGAATAAGGAAATATTTCTCAAGTTTCAGATATTTGAAGTAATGTGGGGATGATCGATAGTGGTTGATTGATGTGATCCAAGTTGTGGGTGGCTTAGATGTCCTTAGATAGGCACTTGAGGGGTTGGAATGGAGTAAGAATGATTTGGAAGTGATTCTGTTGAATAAAGGATAGGTTTTGCTGTAAAGGCAAAACCTTCCGGAAGGTTTGCCAGTAAGTAAAACCTTCCGGAAGGTCGACATCGACCTTCCGGAAGATGTTACCTACTGGAAGTGCTTGATTTTCCAGAGAGTGAAACCTTCCGGAAGGTCGACATATACCTTCCGGAAGATATTATTTACTGACTGTTTTAAAATAGGCAATAAGTAAAACCTTCCGGAAGGTTTACATCGACCTTCCGGAAGATCTTACCTACTGGTTGTTTTAAATCAGGCAGTAAGTAAAACCTTCTGGAAGGTTTACATAGACCTTCCGGAAGATCGAGTCTGAAACCCAAAAAAAACAAGGGTTTTAAATCTAAATTTTTCGGAAACCCTTTCATTGCCTTTCTAAAATCCGACTTGCCCAAACTCTCTCCTCTCCTCCTCCTCCCTCCTTGAGCTTCGAAACCCCTATCCAATCATCTTTACCTTCTATTTTCCCTTGATTAAGGGTGAATCTTGGAACCTTTGAGCCGAAATCCCAAGAAATTCTTGTAAAACCCTAAGTTTTTGTTTTTCCCCCAAAATTCACCACTTTTCCATCTCCTCTCCAAATCACCCTACTCACCTACCATGGCTCGATTGAATGAGGCAACTATGGACGCATGGGGGACCCTTGGAAGCATATGGTCGTGGTTCATGATCGCTTTGGGGTTTGGGGTGTTCGTCTCACTCATGGCCAAGACAAAGAGGACTGGCCCCGAGTCTCCACCCCCCTCTGGCTCAGCTTCTAGGAAAAGGACTGGGGAAGGTCCTAGCTCTCAGGAAAAGGCGGAGCGTAGGACAAAGGCAAGGCATGATGAAAGAAGAAAAAGGATTGAGGAAAAAGGTGTGACATGTGAGAGGTATGTTGATCGAATCTCCCTTGGTATTACGGATGAGGTTGTGAAAATTATTGAGGAACGGGGTTTGGGTGTTTGGTTTGTTGAGGTGAAGGGGTACAACCTGGGAATGTGTCGAGAATTTTATCAGAAATTGTTTGTTTTTGGGGATGATGAGAGGAAGTTGAAATCTAATGTGAGGGGGAAATCATTTGAGGTCACCCCTGATACAATTGCCATGGCAATGGGGTATGCTAGACCTCCCGCATCCACCCCTGTCTACCCACACAACGTGGATGCGAACAAAACACTTGAGGAGTATGTGAACCTCACGTATGAGGATCCGACAACGTTTAAGGGAACGACATTCGTCGGGGGCCTCAAGCACACTTATGGGGTGATGAACAAAGTACTACATTACAACTTGATGCCCCGGGGTTCGGAAAAAAATCCAAACGTGGAGAAGTTGTCTCTACTGCATGCCTTTATGACAGGGGTGGCGTTTGATGTGGCCTACTATATTTGGTTGGAGATGCGGGAATTTGCCCGGATGGATAAGCCAAAGGCAAACCTGCCCTTTCCCAACTTGGTCACTAAGTTGTGTGATCAGGCGAATGTGAAGCACTATGGCCAAGAAAAGCTGCTCCCGCCAGAGTTTGGAGCAATTGGGATGGCCAGCAGTCAGAAGAGGGCTGCCAGGGCTAAGGGTGAGAGGAGCAGGGATCCAGGACCACAGCCCCAGCCACAGCCACAGCCACAGCCGTCTGATGCGGGAACTTCTACTGAAGCCCCTCCTACAGCACCAGCCCCTGCACCTACTCCCGATCATGCTATTCCACAGCGCCTCGATGCACTGGTGGGTGAAGTGCAGAGAATTAAGGGAGAAGTTAAAGGAATCAAGAATGAGGTGCGTGGGATGAAAGAGACGGTGCAGGGGATCGCTGCCATGATGACACAGCTCTTTCAGCGTAAGTTCCCAGGGAACCCCATTCCGGGCCAGGGTAGCTCAACCTCCCCCTATCCTTCTGCCTCTACCATGGTTGAGATTGGAGACACTGATGAGGAGTCTGAGGACGAGACTGAGGGGGAGAGTGACTTTGACCTACCCCCTGATCATGATGATGATGGTGGTGGTGAGAAGTAGAGGCTGGATTTGGTTGTGTTTCTTTGTTTTTGTTTGTTGTGTCTGTTAAGGGTGGAGCAGAGAATTAGGGTTACTTTTTTTTTGGTGTCGGCCTGTAGAAGTGTCTTAGGGTTCTGGCCGTTTTTGTTGTGATTATGCTCACATTGTAATGAACTTTTCTATGAAATACCACAATGGGTTGATTGTAGTTGAACAAAGTTAAAACCATATTTGCAATATGATTTAGTTGATTTTACTTCGCTGAGTTCCTTTTTGTGTTTCTTTATTTTTTATGAAAGTGTGTGTGCATATTGGTTTGGGACTGGAAATTATATTTGCTAGGGACTAGCAAATCGCAAGTTGGGGGGTGTGATTAGCACATAACAATGACATGTATTGTGTGCTAACGTGCTTTTGTTTCACTTCTTTTTGTCAATAAATGGGAGTGTTTTAGTTTTGAATATGGGTTGATGGAATTTTGGGTGAATGCATGTAAAATGATGTAAATGACATAACTTAAACCCCCATGGTATTGTATGAGGCTAATGGAGTATATGGGGAAGCTTTAAGGAAGGTTTGGAGGAGAAAGAAATCCAATTTTTGCTCACAGTCAGAAAACCTTCCGGAAGGTGTATGTCGGCCTTCCGGAAGGTGTTGTTAAAAAGCCCTGGATGACTTTCTCACAGCTAATACCTTCCGGAAGGTTTTATCCACTGGAATGAACCTTCCGGAAGATGTTAGCTACTGGAGTAAACCTTCCGGAAGGTTTTGTCTACTGGAATGAACCTTCCGGAAGGTTTTGCCTTGGGTTTCTTTTTGACTGCCAAAATCTTCCGGAAGGTTTTGTCTACTGGAATGAACCTTCCGGAAGATTTTAGCTACTGGAGTAAACCTTCCGGAAGGTTTTGTCTACTGGAATGAACCTTCCGGAAGGTTTTGCCTTGGGTTTCTTTTTTACTGCCAAAATCTTCCGGAAGGTTTTGTCTACTGGAATGAACCTTCCGGAAGGTTTTGGCTACTGGACTGAACCTTCCGGAAGATTTTTGTTTCTGATGTCGACCTTCCGGAAGTTCTTGCATTTGATTCTTTTCATTTAATTGTTCTTTCAGCGACCTTCCGGTAGGTTCATGTATATCTTCCGGAAGGTTTTTGCAACTTTTCTCCAGACAGCCTGCGACTCAACTTTGCAACTTGGAGGGTCCCACATGCATTCCTTCTACATGCTACCTGACATCTCTTACACACCCTGAAGCTTCCTTCACCCCTGCATTGATATGGATTACAAGATGGCTTTAATTAAAGGGAGAAAAAAGGGGACCTGCTGGGGGTTGCAGAACACATTCTGCATTTCCATATTCCAAACTCAGCTCTACTGCAAGGAGTGACACCAGGGAACTACAGGGATTGACCCAGGCACGTTTTGGGAAAAAGAAGTTTTCTCCAAGGATGGTCAGGACCAGGGTAGAGAATGATTATTCACTTAGCATTTGGTAATAGGGTTTTTAGAGAGAGAAACTCTGGGCGGAGAAGAAGATGAACAGTAGTTTCTAGAGAGAGAAAGTTGTGATTTTTGCATTTTCTTCTACTGCATTGCCTTGTAATCTTGAGTAAGACTCTTAGTAGTTCATTGAATGCCATGAATGTTGTTTTTTCCTTCATGTTTTGTTAGTTCAATGTTCATTTAATGCTTCACCATTAATGCTTCAAGTATTTCATCTTTCATAGCTATGCAATGGGTTTAAATACATGTTCTTTTAGCTCATAAATCCTGATATTTAGCCACCTTAGAAGTTCATAGATTTGAATGCTTTTCCATTACATAGTTATTTCCATTCCAAGTATGAGTAGCTAAATCCTCTAGTTGGCAAGACCAAGAGGGATCTCCCTTGGGGATACCATTTCAACTATTTCTCCTCTTTCCCTTTAGAGTCAAATGGTTCGTTTTGACCGGATAGAAGATGGATGTGTCGATGAGTCTTTGATAAACCGTAGGCTTAGTCACGATTCATGCTTAGATACTCATCGATGCCATCCTCGGCTTTCCGTGATTCAAGCGTTCATTCATGCTCAATAGGAGGAGTGATTTGAGTTGAGGTGGTATACCCATTGGAGTGATCTTTTGGAATTGCCAACATTTATATTATCATTACATTTTCATTAGCATAAAATTCACCAATCAACTTTCAAGACTAAAGATTTTACATTTTCGTGTTTTACCAAATCATTTCAACCTTGATTCACTACCTTCCCTGTGGATACGACCTTGGAATACTCTTCCAAGTAACTCACGACACACGAAAGTCTCCTTGCGATTGGGGAGCATTTTTGTGCACACATATCCTATACTTACATCTTCCCATTTCCCTTTCCTCATTGCCCTTCCTTTTGACACTATCCCTAGGGGAAGAAATTCTTCTCCCCCGTCCATACATTGCATACATTGAGGGATAGTAATTAGGGGTTAGGAAAGATATCGTTTTTGTGACAATCACTAGCCTCAATGTAAGTGAGTGAGAGAAAACCCCTACCTTAATGTTCTTGGGAAAAATTAGGGCTTTGATCTTGAATCAACCCTTCAATCTCTTGTTTTCTCTTGATCTTGTGTTTCTCTCTTTCTCTCTTCCTCTCTTATGTTTTCTAGGGTTTGGAGTGGTGTAATGAAGGCTAAGGAGGTGACAAAATGTATTTATAGTGGAGGAAATGGAGAAAGACCTGCAGTCGGATCGGCTGGATTTATCGGGCGTACCGGTACGCGTACCGGTACGGTTGAGCTTCTGGAGTTCAGCGTACCGGTACGGTTTGACCTCCAGATTTTTGTTTCAACTTCCAATGCAGTTTTGACCCATTTAGAGGTCGAATTGGAAAATTTTCACGAGACATACTTTTGTAGCCCTAGATGTCTACTATCTACTGTAAAAATTTCAGATCAATTGGACTTAAGGATAAAAAGTTATGGCCAAAACACTAAGTAGTGTTCAATACCCATTTTTACCCAAATTCTCGCTAAAGTGTATTTTAACTCCGAGACACTTCCTAACTTCCAATCAAATTGTCTCCATAGCATTTATTCCTACGGCTTATTCTTATGTCACTACATATATCTACATCTTTACAAATATTATTTATTATATATATATATCTCTATAAATATATAAAAGAAAATTCGGGGTGTTACAAAATGGGAAGAAATGCAATTAAGCAAACAATTAATGATGTTGCTGTGTGATTGTAGGTAAAGAGTTGAAAATGGTTTGAGTTAACCCCCGTCGTAGTGCTCAAAGTCAATGGAGATGAGGGGTGGCTTAAAGGGAGGCTTGGAAGGTGAAGAATTCAAGAAAAAGGCAAATCTGGAGAAAACCTTCTGGAAGGTTTGGTCATAAACCTTTCGAAAGGTTTGCACATTGGACTACCTATGCCCCTACCAAAACCTTCTGGAAGGTTTTGCACATTGGAAGAAGACCTTCCGAAAGGTTTGCTTCGACCTTCCGAAAGGTTTGACACACTAGACAGCTTTTTCCTCTGCCTCTGGCAAAACCTTCCGGAAGGTTTAGCTTCGACCTTCCAGAAGGTTTTGCCTAGAAATGCCAGACAGCCTACAACTCAAGATCTGCCACTTGGGGGTCCCACCTATGATCCTCCCACTTGTTCCCTGACATATTCTACATACATACATGCCTCCCTACACCCTAAAGTTAGCCTTGGAAGATGGAGGATGTGAAGGAGGAGAGAGAAGGAAGGAGGCATGATGGGTGTAGGCTAGGCTTGTCCTAGCCTGTCCAAGCCATCAACTCAGCCCCCCATTGATGGGAAGCCTCTCACACAGGCTATAGGACCTCCGTGGATGAAAATGCAAAGAACTCTTGACATTTTTACAACATTATTCAGCATTGTAGAGAGAGAAGTTCAAGGAGGAAAACATAGTTTTAGAGATAGAAGTTGGATTTTTGCATTTCTTTTACCCATTTCACTTGTAATCAGTTGTAAGACTCTTGTAATCCTCATTTATTGCACTTAATGTCATTTATTTCAAGTGTATTGCAATTTTAGTTAAGTATCTTGGAATCTACCATTGTTGCATTCAAGTTTTACACTTCTAGCTTTTTAGTTGGGAATTAAATGCACTTATTTTTGTAGTTTCACTTTTCTTTACATTAATACAAGTTTTAATCTCCATTTCAATACCATGTCTCTTTACACATTGTATGTCTTTGCATTTAATATGAGTAGCTAAGCTTTAAGTTGGCTAATTCAAGGGAGATTTCCTCTTGGGTATGCTAAACAACTCTTTTTCATTCCTCCTCGTAGTGTAAGGTGGTTTGGTTTGACTAGGTTGAGTGCGGACGTGGTTGTGAGCTCTTGATACACCGTAGACTTGTCACAAGGTATGCTTGATCCCTCACCTCCATTTTAGTTCCTCGCTTCCTAAGAATCAATCGAACACCTATGCATCATTGGAAGAATGTTTTGAGTTGATTTGGCATTCCTATTGGAATGACCCCTTTGGATTAGCCAACCTTGTTTCCATTACATTTCATCAAAAACACAACTCATCAAAACACCAATCCACAAGATTTTACACTTTTCATTTTTTACAAAATCACCTTCAACACAATTCACCTTCCTTCCCTAAGGAGACGACCTTGGAATACCAATTCCAAGTAAAACACGACACTCGAAAGTCTCTCTACGCTTGGGGAGCACTTTTGGACACACACACATTTCATTCACACACGTTTTTCCATTTCTTGGATGATATCCGAGGGAGAGTGACACTCACCTAACCGTATAAGCCATATACACATTACTGGAATCATGGTTTGAGATTAGGAACAACGAAATAACCCAAGCATTTTTGGCACCGTTGCTAGGGAAGGTAAAACGTTGAATTTAGAAGGTGATTTTCGGACAACGGAGGTATGTCTCATGATTTTCATCACGGGCCAAGGTACATTGCTCCTTTGTATATATTTGTTGTGTTTTCTTTTCTTTAACTGTATATAGCACTTTTGTATGTGGGGACGGGATGACCAAAATAGATTGGTTAGACGACCCCTAGTACCCAACATGAATCTTGACCAAGACCCACCCGAGGATGCCGGTGATAATTTTGAGGATGTTGGTGCTAATGTCCTAAGGGGCGGGGGAGTGCAAGACCCTAGAATGCACTTTCCTCCTATGAATGAAGAAAACAACATCCCAATTGATCCTCCGATTAGGTCACTAAGGGATTATATCCAACCCACTCGTAGCACCACTCCATCATGCATCCTTTTATTGGTCCAAGCTCATGGCTTCCTTGTTAAGCCGAGAATGTTACAACTACTTCCTCAATTCCACGAAATTGAAAGAGAAAATTCTTATTTGCACATTAAGGAATTTGAGGAAATAGTTGCAACCTTCCTCACTAATCATGGTATGGAAGACATAGCTCGCATGAAATTATTTCCCTTTTCCCTTAAAGACAAAGCCAAAACGTGGTTGAATTCCTTGAAGCCCTGATCAATAACCTCTGGGACACAAATGTTTTTCGAGTTTTTGAACAAATTTTTCCCTGTTCCTAAAACCACCGCTCTTAAAAAGAAAATTCAAAACTTTTCGGAAAAGTCCAATGAACAATTTTATCAATGTTGGGATCGCTACAAGGAATTGCTACAACCCATTCCAACCATGGCTTTGAACCATGACAATTGGTGAGTTTCTTCTATGAAGGGATTACACCGAGCCATCGATAGTTCATAGACATGATGTGCAATGGGGAGTTTTTAAACAAAGATCCCGATGAGGCCCTAGAATACTTTAGTACATCACAATCTTGGGATATCACGGATCCCACCGATGTACCGAGGTCTTCTCTGGGTAGTAATCAACCAAGTGGGGGAGGGATGTATGATTTGAGGGATCGAAAAGATTTGCTTTCCAAAATCACCAAATTGTCTCGAAAAGTGGAGAGTCTAGAGGTCAATAGGAGACATGAGGTGTCCAACATAACCAAGACTGAGGTGTTTTGCTCTATTTGCGAGAGTGTTGAGCATTCTATATCAGAGTGGCCCAACATTCCGACACTTAAGGAGGTGTACCATGAGCAAGTCAATGCCTTCAATCAAATTAGGCAATCATTCTCCACACACTCTAATACATATAATCCGGGTTGGAGTAATCACCCGAACTTTAGTTAGAAGAATGAGAATCCCACTCCTCACGGGTCTAGTTCATATTCACCTCCCATGCCTCCTAAGCAAAATCAATACCATGGTCAAGGTCCTTCGTCTAGCTCCCAATAACCCCGGTCCAATCCACAAAGGTTTTCACAAAACCTGCCTCCACAAAGTTTTGGTCAACAAGGACATCCAACACACCCCCACCAACCTCCCCATAAAAGAAATTTGGAGGATGTTATTCATCAATTCATCCAAGGCCAAACCACCATCAACAATCAAACCGCCGCCGCTTTTAATGACATTTAGACTCAAATCACAAAATTGAACAATGCCATAGGGACGTCCCAACAAGAGAAGGGGAAATTTCCTGCTCAACCTCAAGAAAACCCTAGGGGCCAACATGTGATTGAGTCATCCGAACCCACAAAGGAGAGTTGTGAGCAACTCAAGGTGGTCACTACCCTTCGGAGTGGCAAACAAATTGACAAGACCATTGTGCCAAAAGTTTCACCCAAGACCACATTGCCAAAAGAGAAAGAGACTATGGGTGAATCCGAGGGGGTGAGATGAGTGAGAAAGAAAAAATGTTGATGTTGATGTTAATGTGCGTGCATGTCCCATTTCGGCCCCTTTTTCCAATCGTTTGAAGCCACCCGTGAAGGTGGCTAATTATTTTGACATTATTGAGATGTTCAAGCAGGTTAAGATCAACATCCCGCTCCTCGATGCCATAAAGCAAATCCCTTCATGTGCCAAGATTTTGAAATATCTATGTACCGTGAAGAGAAAGTTGAATGTGCACAAGAAGGCATTCCTCACTGAGCAAGTGAGCTCAATCTTGAGAACAAACACACCACCAAAGTTCAAAGACCCCAGATGCCCTACCATTGCCATCACAATCGGAAATGGTCGGGTGGAGCAAGCACTTCTTGATTTGGGGGCAAGTGTCAACCTCCTACCCTATTCAGTGTATCAATAACTCCAACTTGAAGATTTGAAGCCAACTCCAATCACTCTTTAATTGGCGGACCGAAGCGTTAGAACACCAAGGGGAGTAGTTGAGGATATTTTAGTCCAAGTTGATAATTTCTATTTCCTTGTTTATTTTATTGTACTTGATACCCATCCGGTTGCTAATCCTAGTTTACAAATTCCCGTTATACTAGGTAGACATTTTCTTGTCATATCTAATACTGTGATTAATTGCAGGAATGGTCTTATGAAGCTTGCATTCGGGAATATGACAATGGACCTCAATGTATTCAATCTGTGCAAACAACCGAGGGATGATGAGGAAATGCATGAAGTCAATAGGATTGATTCTTTGGTGGAGGATCACTTGGAGCTATTGAGCACTTTGGAGTTCAGGGAGGAGAATATTGTTGATCAAGAGGAGCCGAAAAGTTTACAAGGGGTAGAAAAATGGATCCCTACATTTGAGAAGCTTCCACATCAAGAGAAGATAATTTTTCCATCCATCGTACAAACACCCAACTTGGAATTGAAGCCACTACCTTCTTCACTCAAGTATGCATACATCGGGGATCATAAAACTTTCCCGATGGTCATAAGTTCCTCATTGGAGCCGAAGCAAGAAGATTATCTCTTGAAAGTGTTGAGGAGGCACAAGGGAGCAATTGGTTGGACAATTGCCTACATCAAGGGGATAAGTCCTCTCATTTGCACACACCTCATCTATCTTGAAGAAGACTCCAAGCTGTCCCGACAACCACAAAGAAAGTTGAATCCGATTATGAAGGATGTGGTGAGGGACGAGGTACTCAAACTACTTGATGTGGGTATCATCTTTTCGATTGCCGATAGTAAATGGGTTAGTCCCACTCAAGTGGTGCCAAAGAAATCGGGGGTCACCGTGGTTGCAAATGAGGAGAATGAGTTGATTCTGACAAGAGTAGTCACCGGATGGAGTAGTCACAAGAGTAGTATTTGCATTGGATAAATTTCGGTCTTACATCATTGGTTCACCTATTGTAGTCTACACTGATCACTCTGTTTTGAAGTATCTTTTGCCTAAGCAGGATGTCAAATCGAGACTCCTTAGGTGGATCCTCCTCCTACAAGAATTCAACTTGACAATCAAAGACAAAAAGGGAGTGGAGAACGTGGTGGCGGACCATTTATCCCGACTTGTGGTTCAAGATGCCGATGAGCATATTCCTATTCCCGACTCTTTCCCTGATGAGCATTTACTTTCTATTCATTATGTTTGTCCTTGGTTTGCTGACATATGCAATTATCTTGCTACAGGACAAATACACCGCACTGGAGCCCTGAGGATAGAAGGAGGTTTATGGCGGATGTGAAGTACTTTTACTTCGACAACCCGTACTTGTTCAAGTACTGCTCTGACCAAGTCATGAGGAGGCGCGTTCCTGAAAATGAACAACGGGATGTCCTTGTATTTTGCCATTTGGAAGCGTGCGGTGGACACTTCTCCTACAAAAAGACGTCGGCTAAGGTTTTGCAATCCGGTTTTTATTAGCCTTCTTTAATTAAAGATTGTGTTTTATTTTGTAAGGAATGTGATAGGTGCCAAAGATTGGGTAGTGTGACCCATAGGAATATGATGCCCCTCTCCCTTGTACTTGTAATCGAGATATTTGACTGTTGGGGCATCGACTTTATGGGTCCCTTCCCCATGTCTTTTGGCTACCTTTATATATTACTGGCAGTGGACTACGTGTCCAAGTAGGTAGAGGCTATCCCAACTAAGACCAATGACCACCGGGTCGTGGTCAAGTTCCTAAAAGAAAACATCTTTTCGAGGTTCGGGATCCCTCGTGCAATGATAAGTGATGGTGGTTCTCATTTCTGTAATAGGCCATTTGCATCCTTAATGCATAAGTATGGCATCTCACACAAGGTGTCCACTACTTATCACGCACAAACCAATGGCCAAGCCGAGTTGGCCAATAAGGAAATCAAGAACATCCTAGAGAAAACGGTGAACCCTAATAGGAAGGATTGGTCATTTAGGTTGACCGATGCCCTATGGGTTTACTACACTACCTACAAGACCATTCTAGGCATGTCACCCTATAGGCTAGTCTATGGCAAGACTTGCCATTTGCCGGTTGAAATAGAGTACAGAGCTTATTGGGCCATCAAGAACTTAAACTTCAACTTGAGAATGGTCGGAGAGAATAGGAAGTTGGAGATGAATGAATTAGAGGAGATTCGTAGAGATACGTATGAGAGCTCAAAAATTTCAAAAGAAATGGCTAAGATTTTTCATGACAAATCCATTTTGAGAAAGACATTTGAGCCCAGACAAAAAGTGCTCTTGTACAATTCTTGTCTCTCTATCTTTCAAGGAAAACTCCGATCCCGTTGGGATGACCCCTATCTTGTGAAGGTGGCATACCCCAATGGAGTTGTGGAAATCACCAACCCCGAGGATGGCAAGACATTCAAGGTCAATGGCTAAAGACTTAAGTTATTTTTCGAGGGTTTTGAAGGTCAAAGGGTGGAGGAAAAATTGGTGGATCCGGTTTACCCGGACCTTTTGGAGGAATAACTGTTCATGTAGTTTTTAGTGTACAATCATTTTTTTACCTTGTTTACTTACTTTATCTTTGCGTATAGTGTTGTCTTTCTTAGTGCAGATATTGGTGTTTTTGTCAAAGCTCAAGTGCGAGGTGTTTTCTAAACCTACTCATCTCTTTACAGTCCTTCATTGCATATCATATCTTTTTTGTTGCATTGAGGACAATGCATGAATCAAGTTGGGGGGTGAGGTGCACCATTTGTATGATACACCAATGTTTGTGAAAATTTTTGTTGATAATACCAATTTTTGTGGTGAAATTCACCATTCATATGTTCTACAGATTTTTGGGTTAGAATAGTTGAGAAATATGTGAAAAATTTGAAATTTTTTTTAAAAAATATCTTAATGTTGACCTATATTCCTCTATTTAGAGTGTTATGGGTTTATTGATATTATTGATCTTTGCTTTGAAGTTTGAAGACATGAGCACATTGTAGAAGTTCATCCTATGCTTAGTATCACATATGTGTTTGCTTTTGAACTCACCCATAAGTGCACCTTGAATGTGTAATTTTGAAAATTTATAGATTGAGTTCACATTTTAGTGCTTGACATGCATAGTAGAGATGAGTAAGGACTCATGAGAGCTTTAGTGCCAATACTTGTTGGAGGGAACTTACATTTACTCAAGGAACAATTCTTCAAATTTTAAATTTGTTCAATAATATCATTATGCTTGTTTTGGTTAGAGTGCAATTGGGTAGTTGATTGACTTGACTTGAAATGCATAATGCCCCCCATGCTTATCTAGAGATGATCTTAGGCCATCTTTGACTTACTTTGAGCCTTAGTCTTTTTCTTGTGAAATTCTATCCCTAGAATCATGTTTAAGCCGTGTAGAAAATTTGTTTCCATGCCACACATTTAACCAAGCTGGTGCAAAATGATAAAAATTTACCACACATTGGTTGTTCCGAGAGCTGACCATGATTGAACATGAAAGAGAAGGAATGATGATGTGGAAACCCAACAAAGGGATGATTAATGTGGAATTCATATGTTGAATGAAAAAGAATGATGAATCCAAGAAAAGCAAGAGAAAAAGGGTGAAAGAAGAAAAAAAAAATGATCAAAGAAAGAAGGAAAACGTTAAGGAAAAGAAGGAAAACGTTAAGGAAAAGAAGAAAAAGAAATAAAGAGTGAAGTGACGGTGTTAGACTGGAAATCCCATAAAAGGGAGATCTTTTTTAAATAAAGGTCATTCACCCGGAACAACCCTCTTTGTTATCCTCTATCCTTCGTTTCACGTGCCTCAATATCACCCCAAGGCCCCATTATAACCTTTGAAGTCCTAAATGATCTAGAGACAGCATGGGAAAAACACACTTTTAAAGAAAAAGAATGGTTGATTTAACTATCTAGTGCCCTAGCATTCCTTTCATGAGATTATGCCAAGGTTGTTTCATTCTTATGCATGTACTTCATTTTTGGATTATATGTGAGCATACTTCATTTTGTACACATGATTCTATCTCACATATACACATTGAGAGCATGTCAGGATAACCATAGTGTGATTCATTGTTGAGAGACACCCTTTGTAAGTTTCGCATCGAAGCTTAATTTGGATAGCCAAAGTGAATGTGAACTCCGTTGTGTAAATACTGAAATTACATGTCCATTTCACGCACACACGAGTTTGAAAATGAATGTGTATGTGCATACTCTAGAATAGTATTTAAAGCCATGGTAATGCTTATGTGTGCTTAGTTCGGGTATTTGAACAATGTCGTCATGTAGCCCTATGCTTGTGGGATGGGGGAATATTGCTCAACTTTCGATATATTTGATATAATTAGGAATGCCTTTACCATTTGAATCTGTGTTTCACATTTTGGGCATTCATTTTGGTAGTTGAACTTAGAAATCCATGTCTTGTATTTTGAAAACATCAAAATTTTAAATCATGTTGCAATTTCGAAAATGACTTTGGGTATGATCATTCAATTGTGGTTCACATGTGTGGTTCAGGTTTTTGGTAGATTAGATGTCATAGATAGGTTGTTAGAATGCTTAGGAGTTGAAAAAAGTTGGAATGGAAGAGAGATTTGGAGCATAAGATTGGTTTTGCAAAAAGGTAAAACCTTCCGGAAGGTTTGCTTCGACCTTTCGGAAGGTTTTGCCCAGAAGTCAAAAAATGAGGGTTTTAAGTTCAGTTTTTTCGGGAAACCCTTCACATTTCCCTCAAATCTTAATCTCCCAAACTCTCTTCTCTCCCTCTACTCTCTTCCAAACCTCAAAAAACTTCACCCAAACCATCTAATCCTACGTTTCTCTTGTTTAGGGTTGGTTATTGAGTGGATTTTGCCAAAAAATGTGGACATTTTCATAAACCTTAGGTCTCCAATTTTTCCCCCAATTTCCAATTTCTCTTAGGGTTTCTTCAAAACCTTGTAATCTCTTGTTGTGGCTCGTTTAGGAAAGATCTCCCTTGACACTTTTGAGCCCATTGAGTGACTTGTAATGTGGGTTTTGACATTCTTTGGTGTTGGGGCACTGTTGGTTCTCATGGCCTGCACCAAACGCATGGGCCGGGATTCCCCACAACCCGCGGGCACTAGTTCCCGCAACAGGAGTGTGGAGGGCCCAATTAGTGGAGATAGGGCAGAGAGGAGAACAAAAGCGGGAAATGATGCTCACAAGCAAAGGATAGACTACAAAAATGTCACATGTGAGCGGTTTGTGGATAAGATCACTCTCGGGCTGAATAATGAAGTGGTGAGGGTCATAGAGGGTCATGGGCTGGGGATTTGGTTTGAGCCAGTTAGCGGGTATAACCTAGCATTGTGCAGGGAGTTTTATAGGAAATTGATTGTGTTGGGCGAGGATGGCTCTATTCTTAGGACAAATGTGAGGGGGAAGACGTTTGACGTGACCCTGGACTTGATTGCCATATTGATGAAATACCAGAAGCCTCCCCCTAATACCCCGGTCTCCCCACACAATGTCGAAGGAAGTAAAACACTCTCTGAGTATGTCCAGCTTACTTACGAGGACCCGACCACATTCAAAGGGACAACTCTAGTCGAGGGCCTCAAGCACTCCTATGGGATAATGAATAAGGTCTTACATTACAATTTGATCCCTAGGGGTTCAGAGAAGAACCCGAATGTGGAGAAGCTCGCCCTTCTCCATTTGTTTATGACAGGGAGGAGATGAAGAAATTTGCTCAGGCTGCAAAGCCGAAGGAGAATCTCCCCTTCACCAATCTTGTCACCAGGATGTCGATCATTGCAAGGTCAAGTCCTACGCACATGATGTGCTGCTCCCCCTGAGATTGGTGCTATTGGGAAATCAAATAGCAGTAAGAGGGTAGCAAGGACTGGGGGTGAGAGAACTAGTGCCTCGGGACCTAAGCCGTCCTCTGCTGGGCCATCCTCTTCTGGACCTTCTACTTCTGCCCCGATGCGCACTGTGTCGCAGCGCTTGGATGCCTTGGAGACTACAATGCATGGGCTTTCACTGATGGTGACCCGGATCTTCCAGCACACCTTCCTGGGTGAGCCCATCCCCTGTGGACCTCCTCCACCTCCAGCTACCGGACCTTCTACCTCCGCTCCTCTGACTTCTACGGTTGTTGAGGTGGAGGGCTCCGATTCCGACGACAAGGAGGAAAGTGATGAAAAGAGTGATGATGAGGCTGGAGAGGAGGACGACGAGTAGAGTGTCATTGTGTTACTTGTTTTGTTTCTTTTGGTTTTAGGTTGTACACAGTTAGGGTTAGTTTTGTCGGCCTAGTAGAAGTGCCTCTAGGATGTTGGGCCTTTTTGTTTTTGAACTCTAACTCATTGTACTGAACTTTTGTAAATGATTAATGAAAAGTACCACAGTTGTTTCATTTTATCTTGCCCAAGTCTATTTCATTAATTGCATAGTGATTCTTGCATTTTGAATTTTTTATGATTTACTTGTGTGAATGGGTTGTTGTAGTTTTATACCTTGTGGTTTGAAATAAAGTTTGCTAGGGACTAGCAAAACTCAAGTTGTGGGGTGTGATTAGCACAAAATATTGCACATTATGTATGCTTTTGTATTCTTTTTATGCTTGCTTTTGTGGTGGAAATGGGAGGAAATGCAATTAAACAAACAATTAATGATGTTGACGTGTGATTGTAGGTAAAGAGTTGGAAATGACTTGAGTTAATCCCCCATCGTAGTGCTCAAAGTCAATGGAGATGAGGGGTCGCTTAAAGGGAGGCTTGGAAGGTGAGGAATTCAAGAAAAAGGCAAATCTGGAGAAAACCTTCTAGAAGGTTTGGTCATAAACCTTGTAGAAGGTTTGCACATTGGACTACCTATGCCCTTCCCTCGAAAGGTTTTGCACACTGGAAGAAGACCTTCCGGAAGGTTTGTTTCGACCTTCTGGAAGGTTTGACACACTAGACAGCTTTTTCCTCTGCCTCTGTCAAAACCTTCCGAAAGGTTTTGCTTCGACCTTCCGGAAGGTTTTGCCCAGAAATACCAGACATATTCTACATACATACATGCCTCCCTACACCCTGAAGTCAGCCTTGGAAGATGGAGGATGGGGAAGGAGGCATGGTGGGTGCAGGCTAGGCTTGTTCTAGCCTGTCCAAGCCATCAACTCAGCCCCCCATTGATGGGAAGCCTCTCACACAGGCTATTGTATGTATTGGAGTGTGGGGAGAATGATTGCCTACTTTGATTGGAGGCATTGACTTGCTCATGGTAAACTTCTTTAAGTGCCAGAATATTGGGGCACTCCGATATGGAATCCTCAACACTCTCACAAGTAGAGCAAAACCCCTTGGTCTTGGTTATGTTGGACACCTCATGTCTCCTATTAACCTCTAGACTCTCCACTTTCTGAGACAATTTGGTGATTTTGGAAAGCAAGTCTTCCCGATCTCTTAAATCGTACATCTTTCCCCCCCACTTGGTTGATTACTACCCGAAGAATACGTACATCGGTGGGATCCGTGATATCCCAAGATTGTGTATTTTGTGCCAATGTATTGAAGTATTCTAGGGCCTCATCGGGATCCTCTATGAACTGTCGATGGCCCGGTGTAATCACTTCGTAGAAGAAACTAACCAATTGAAATGATTCAAAGCCATGATGTGGAATGGATTGTAGCAATTCCTTGCAGCGATCCCAACAATGATAAAATTGCTCATTGGGATTTTCTGAAAAATTTTGGATTTTCTTTTTAATAGCGGTGGTTTTAGGCACCGGAAAAAATTTGTTCAAAAACTCGGAAAGCATTTGTGTCCAAGAGGTTATTGATCGGGGCTTCAAGGAATTCAACCATGTTTTGACCTTATCTTTTAGGGAAAAGGGGAACGATTTCATGCAAGCTATGTCTTCCATGCCATGATTCGTGAGAAAGGTTGCAACTATTTTCTCAAATTCCTTAATGTGCAAATAAGGATTTTCTCTTTCAGTTCCATGGAATTGAGGAAGTAGATGTAACATTCCCGGCTTGACTAGGAAGGCATGAGCTTGGACCGGTAAAAGAATGCATGAGGGAGTGGTGTTACGAGTGGGTTGGAGATAATCCCACATTGACCTTGCCAAATGATCAATTGAGATATTGTTACCTTCATTCATAGGGGGGAAGTGCATTCTAGGGTTTGAAATTCTAGTGTCTTGCACTCCCACTCCCCTTGGGACATTAACATTGGCACCTAAATCCTCAAAGTTGTCACCGGCATCTTCGGGTGGGTCTTGGTCAAGATTCATGTTGGGTCCTAGGGGTTGTCTAACCAATCTATTTTGGTCATCCCGTCCCCACATGCAGAAGTGTTATATACAGTTAAAGAAAAGAAAACACAACAAACATAAACAAAGGAGCAACGTACCTTGGGCCATGATGAAAATCACGAGACTTACCTCCGTTGTCCGAAAATCACCTTCTAAATTCAACGCTTTACCTTCCCCTACAACGACGCCAAAAATGCTTGACTTTCGTTGGCCCTAATCTCTGAACATCACCCGGTCATGTATATATGGCTTATATGAGTAGGTGAGTGTCACTCTCTATCAGGTTCGATGCTAGAAATGGAAAAAACGTGTGTGTGAATGAAAATGTGTGTGTGTGCAAAAGTACTGTCCAAGCGAAGAGAGACTTGCAAGTGTCGTGTTTTACTTGGAATGGGTATTACAAGGTCATCTCCTCATGAAATGAAGGTTGAATTGTGATGAAGGTGATTTTTGTGAAAAATAAAAATTGGAAAATTGTGATATTTGTGTTTTGATGAGTTGTGTTTTGATGTAAAATGCAAGGAAAATAAGGTTGGCTAATCCATAGGGGTCATTCCAATGGGGATGCCAAATCGACTCAATTCATTCAATCAATGGTGTCTCGGAGTTTGATTGATTCGTAGGAAGTGAGGGACTATTGTGGATATGTTAGGCCCAAGCATACCCCGTGACAAGTCTACGGTGTATCAAGAACCCACTACCACGTCTGCACTCAACCTAATCAAACCAAACACTTTACACTATCAGGAAGAACGAAAGAGAGTCAATTTCACATACCCAAGAGAAAGGTCTCCTTGGATTAGCCAATAAAATACTTAGCTACTCATAATAAAGGTAATGCCCAAGATAAAGTAAAGGAACATGGTAGAGAAATGGAACATTGAACTTGTATTAATGCAAGAAAAAAGTTAAACTACAAGAGAGTGCATTTAATACCCATTTGAAAAGCTTGAGAAGAAAAACTTAAATACAACAATGGTAGATTCAAAGATACATAAATAAAATTGAAATACACTTGAAATAAATGACATTAAAGTGCAATAAATGAATATTACAAGAGGTTTAAAGCTTACTACAAGTTAAATGGGTAAGAGAAATGCAAAAAACCAACTTTTCTCTCTAAAACTATGTCTTCTTCCTTGAGCTTCTCTCTCTATATTGCTTCCCTAGCTGAATAATGGTGTAAAGATGGTATTGAATGGTGTAATTTTCATCCATGGAGCTCCTATAGCCTGTGTGAGAGGCCTCCCATCAATAGGGGCTCAGTTGATGGCTTGGACAGGCTAGGACAAGCCTAGCCTGCACCCACCATGTCTCCTTCCTTCTCTCTCCTCTTTTCCCATCCTCCCTCTACCAAAGCTGACTTTAGGGTGTAGGTAGGCATGTATATGTGTAGAAAATGTCAGGGGATGTGTGGGAGAATCCTAGGTGGGACCCCCAAGTGGCAGAGCTTGAGTTGCAGGCATCTGGCATTTTTCAGCAAAACCTTCCGGAAGGTTTTGGCAGGGCCAGAGGTAGAAGCTGTCCAGTGTGCAAACCTTCCGGAAGGTTAAAGCAAAACCTTGGGGAAGGTTTTTTTCCAGTATGCAAATCCTTCCAAAAGGTTTTGGCAGGGGCATAGGTAGAAGTTGTCCAATGTACAAACGTTCCGAAAGGTTTATGACCAAACCTTCCGGAAGGTTTTCTCCTGATTTGCCTTTTTCTTGATTTCTTCGCCTTCCAAGCCTCCCGTTAAGCCACCCCCCATCTCCATTGACTTTGAGCACTACGATGGGGGCTTAACTCAAGCCATATCCAACTATTTACCTACAATCACACAACAACTTTATTAATTGTTTGATTAATTGCATTTCTTCCCATTTTCACCACTAAAGCAAGTTTAAAAGGGTATAAAAGCATACATGATGTGCAATATTTTGTGATAATCACACTGCTTATAAGACCATTCTTGGTATGTCTCCCTATAGGCTAGTCTAGGCAAGGCATGTCACTTGCCGATGGAGATGGAGCACAAGGCATATTGGGCCATAAAAACCTTGAATTTCAACTTGAGACTAGCTAGGGAACATAGGAAGTTTGAGTTAAATGAATTAGAGGAAATTCGTAGAGATGCATAAGAGAGCTCTAGGATTCACAAAGAATGACCAAAATTTTCCATGACAAATCCATTTTGAGAAAGACATTCGAGCCCAGCCAAAAAGTACTTTTGTATAATTCTCGCCTCTCCATTTTCTAAGGAAAACTTCGATCGAGATGGGATGGCCCCTAAACTGTCAAGGTGGCTTACCCAAATGGAGTCGTGGACATAGAAAACCCCGAAGATGGTAAAATATTCAAGGTCAATGACCAAAGACTTAAACCATTCTTCGAGGGTTTTGAAATTCAAATAATGGAGGAGGAGTTGGTGGATCCGGTCTATCCGGATCTTGTTGAAGCATAATTGTTCAATTAGATATTAGTGTACAGTTGTTTTCCTTTGGTCTTTACTTTACAAGTTAAATTGTTTACTTACTTTCATTTGTACATAGTGCTCTTTCTTGATGTGTGCAGATAGAGGTGTTTTTGTCAAAGCTCATTCCGAGGTGTTCTCTTACCCTTCTTATCTTTTAAATTCCATCATCACATTACATGTCTTTTGTTGCATTGAGGACAATGCATGGTTCAAGTTGGGGTCTGAGATAAGATGCACCATTTGCATGATACACCAATTTTGGTTGATAATACCATTTGCATGATACACCAATTTTTGTTGATAATACCATTTTGAGGTGAAATGCACCATTCACATATTCTACCAATTTTTGTATAGAATAGTTGGAAATATGTGAGAAATTTTAAATTTTTTGTGGAAAATATCTTAATGTTGAACCATATTCCCCTATTCAAATTGTTATGGGATTCGTAATTGCTTGATCTTCATCTTGAACTTTGAACACATGAGTACATCATAGAAGTTTATCTTATGCTGGAGTATCACATATGTGTTTTCTTTCGAACTCAACCATAGTGCACCTTGAATGTGTAATTTCGGCAATTTACTGATTGGATCCACATTTTAGAGCTTGACATACATAGTGGAGATGAAGTAAGTACCCATGTGAGCTTTAGTATCAATCCTTGTTGGAGGGAACTTACATTTTCTCGAAGGAACAATTTTTCAAATGCATGTGGATAGTTGATTCACTACGTCTTGAAATGCCAATATGCCTCCCCATGCTTATCTAGAGAGGATTTTAGGCCATCTTTGAATTGCGTTGAGCCTTAGCCTTTTTCTTGTGAAAAATTTATCCCTAGTGCCGTGATTGAGACTTAATTGAAAATTAGTTTCCATGCCACATGTTTTACCAAGCCAGTGCAAAATGATTACAATTACCACACCTTGGTTATTCCAAGACTGACTGTGATTAATCATGGAGAAAGGGAAATGTGGTGAGCAAACTGCTTGGTTGCGTTCTCCCTAATCCCCAAACACAAACTCGATAGTGTTTATGTGGTTATGTGTGTAGGTGAGTGTCACTCTCCCCCGGGTTCAATACTAGAAATGGGGAAAACGTGTGTGTGAATGAAAATGTGTGTGTGTGTGTGTGTGTGCAAAAGTGCTCCTCAAGTGAAGAGAGACTTGCAAGTGTCGTGTTTTACTTGGAATGAGTATTCCAAGGTCGTCTCCTCAGGGAAGGGAGGTTGAATTGTGGTGAAGGTAATTTTGTAAAGAAATGAAAAAGTGTAAAATCTTGTAGTTGGTGTGTTTTGGTGAGTGAATTTTTTGATAAAAATGCAATGAAAACAAGGTTGGCTAATTCGAAGGGGTCATTCCAATGAGAATGCCAAATCAACTCAAAACATTCTACCAATGGTGTCTCGGTGCTTGATTGATTCATACAAATTGAGGGACTAATGTGGAGGTGTAGGCTCAAGCTTACCCCGTGACAAGTCTACGGTGTATCAAGAGCTTACAACCACGTCCGCACTCAACCTAGTCAAACCAAACACCTTACACTATGAGGGGGAATGAAAGAGAGTTGATTTAGCATACCCGAAAGGAAATCTCCCTTGAACTAGCCAACTAAAAACTTAGCTACTCATAATGGATACATAGACATACACAATGTAAAGAGACATGATAAAGAAATGAAGATTAAAATTTGTATTAATGCAAAGAAAAGTTAAACTACAAGGATAAGTTCATTTCATACCCAACTACAAAGCTTGAGAAGAAAAACTCAAATGTAAACATGGTAGATTCAAGAATATGTAACTAAACTTGAAATACACTTAAAATAAATAAGATTAAAGTGTAAGAAATAAAAATTACAAGTGAAATACAGCTTACTACAAGTGAAATGGGTGAGGAAATACAAAAATCAAACTTTCTCTCTCTAAAACTATGTCTTCTTCCTTGGGACCTTCTCTCTCTAAAATGGTATGTCGCTGAATAATGGTGTAGAGCCCCCTCATTTTCATCCATCAGCCCCCATATGGTCTGTGAGAGCAGACCTCCAATCAATGGGAAGTGATTTGATGCTTGCACAGGCAAGGACAAGCCAAGCCTGCAACCCACCATGCCTCCCTATTTCTCTCTCTTCCTTTGCCATGCTATTTCTTCCAAAGTCAGAAAATAGGTGTAGGTTAGCATGCTTGTATATAAAGTATGTCAGGGGATGTGTGGGAGAAGCATAGGTGTGCTTGACTTATTTCGTTGTTCCTAATCTCCGACCATGATTCCGGTAATGCGTATGTGGCTTATACGGTTAGGTGAGTGTCACTCTCCCTCAGTTATCATGCAAGAAATGGAAAAACGTGTGTGTGAATGCAATGTGTGTATGTGTCTGCAAAAGTGCTAGCCAAGCATAGAGAGACTTTCGAGGGTCGTGTTTTACTTGGAATTGGTATTCCAAGGTTGTCTCCTCAGGGAAGGAAGGTGAATTGTGCTGAAGGTGATTTTGTGAAAAATGAAAAGTGTAAAATCTTGTGAGTTTGTGTTTTCGATGAAATGTAATGGAAACAAGTGTTGGCTAATCCGAAGAGGTCATTACAATGGGAATGCCAAATCAACTCAAAACATTCTTCCAATGGTGCCTAGGTGTTCGATTGATTCGTAGGAAGCGAATGACTAAAAATGGAGGTGAGGACTCAAGCATACCCCGTGACAAGTCTACTGTGTATCAAGAGCTCACAACCACGTCCGCACTCAACCTAGTCAAACCAAACCACCTTACACTATGAGGAGGAATGAAAAATAGTGGATTTAGCATACCCAAGAGGAAATCTCCCTTAGATTAGCCAACTTAAAGCTTAGCTACTCATATTAAATGCAAAGACATACAATGTGTAAAGAGACATTGTGAAGAAATGAAGATTAAAACTTGTATTAATGTAAAGAAAAGTGAAACTACAAAAATAAGTGCATTTAATACCCAACTAAAAAGCTTGAAGTGCAAAACTTGAATGTAACAATGGTAGATTCCAAGATACTTAACTAAACTTGCAATACACTTGAAAAAAATGACATTAAGTGCAATAAATGAGGGTTACAAGAGTCTTACAACTGATTACAAGTGAAATGGGTAAAAGAAATGCAAAAATCCAACTTCTCTTTCTAAAACTATCTTCCTCCTTGAGCTTCTCTCTCTATATGCTGAACAATGTTGTGTAATGTGTAGAGTCCCCCTAAATTTCATCCATGGAGCTCCTATTGTTTGTGTGAGAGGCCTCCCATCCATAGAGGGCTGATTTGATGGCTTGGACAGGCTAGGACAAGCCTAGCCTACACCCACCTTACCTCCTTCCTTCTCTCTCCTCCTTTCCCATCCTTCATCTTCCATGGCTGACTTTAGGGAGTAGGAAGGTATGTATGTATGTAGAATATGTCAGGGGACAAGTGGAAGGATGCTTGACTTATTCCGTTGTTCCTAATCTCTTATCATGATTCCAGTTGTGTGTATGGCTTATACGGTTAGGTGAGTGTCACTCTCCCTCGGATATCATGCAAGAAATGGGAAAACGTGTGTGTGAATGAAATGTGTGTGTGTGTATGAAAAATTCTCCCCAAGCGTAGAGAGACTTTCAAGGGTCGTGTTTTACTTGGAATTGGTATTCCAAGGTCGTTTCCTCAGGGAAGGAATGTGAATTATGTTGAAGGTGATTTTGTGAAAAATGGAAAATTGTAAAATCTTTGAGTTTTTTGTTTTGGTGAGTTGTGGTTTCAATGAAATATAATGGAAACAAGTGTTGGCTAATCCGAAGAGGTCATTCCAATGGGAATGTCAAATCAACTCTAAGCATTCTTCCAATGGTGCATAGGTGTTTGATTGATTCGTAGGAAGCGAGGGACTAAAATGGAGGTGAGGACTCAAACATACCCCGTGACAAGTCTACGGTGTATCAAGAGCTCACAACCATGTCCGCACTCAACCTAGTCAAACCGAACCACCTTACACTACGAGGAGGAATGAAAAAGAGTTGATTTAGCATACACAAGAGGGAATCTCTCTTGGATTAGCCAACTTAAAGCTTAGCTACTCATGTTAAATGCAAAGACATACAATGTATATAGAGACATGGTATTGAAATGGGAGTTAAAACTTGTATTAAAGTGAAGAGAAGTGAAACTACAAAAATAAGTGCATTTAATACCCAACTAAAAAGCTTGAAATGTAAAACTTGAATGTTACAATGGTAGATTGAAAGATACTTGACTAAACTTGTAATACACTTGAAATAAATGACATTAAGTGTAATAAATGAAGCTTGCAAGAGTCTTACAGAAGATTACAAGTGAAATGGGTAGAAGAAATGCAAAAATCTAACTTCTCTCTCTAAAACTAATTCTTCCTCCTTGAGCTTTTTTCTCTACAATGTTGAATAATGTGAAGTGTAGCTTGCATTTTTGTCCATGGAGGTCCTCTAGCATGTGTGATAACCTTCCCATCCATAGGAGGCTGAGTTGATGGCTTGGGCAGGCTAGGACAAGCCAAGCCAGCAACTTCCCAAGCTTCCCTCTTCTCTCTCTTCCTCATAAATGTTTGGGCCTCCAAAGTCCAACCTTAGGTGTGGGGAGGCATGTATGTGTGTAAGGATGTCAAGGGACAAGTGGGAGAATCATCGGTGAGACCCCCAAGTGACAGAACTTGAGTTGCAGGCTTCAGGCGTTTTTCAGCAAAACCTACCGGTAGGTTTTACTCCAGTAGCCAAAACCTTCCGGAAGGTTTGCGGTAGAACCATTTCCAGTAGACAAAACCTACCAATAGTTTTATGAACAAACCTACCGGTAGGTTTTTACTTGTTTTTCTCAAATCTTGGTCTTTTCACCTTCCATGCCACTGATGAGTGCGTAATTTTGCATATTTCATGGCCTCGTTGCAAGCATTTCAACTCAACTTTTGCATATAAGTGCTTAGAAGTTAGCCGTTTTGAACTATAATGTTGATATTTTGATGTTGCAACCTTTTATAGCTTAAATGATTGATTTTAGGACATTGCAACCTTGATGGATGTGTGGTGAAGGCATGGACACAATACATGAAGAATTGGAGGCTTAAAAGTGAAGAAATCAAGAAGGCATTGGTGCTTGGGAACAAGGGCATCAGCAGCCACATCGTTTGGAAGTACTGCCTCGGAGTTCCTCCATTTTGACCATGATCTACTCCGAATTTGAAAAAGTACAAAACATTAAAGTTGTAGATCTGGGTGTCTTCTATTTTGTGTCAAAATTTCAGCCCAATCCAACGGTTGGATCAAAAGTTATGCCGGTTCTACCAAAAGTGGTCCAGAGCAGAAAAGAGGGTACCGGTACGCCGAAGTTTCTGGTGTTCGGGGTACCGGTACGCGTACCGGTACGCTCCCCTAAAGCAGCCCCGATGCTCCTGCAACTCAGCCCCACTTGCTTGGGGGTCCCACCATCGATTCTCCCACGTTTCCCCCAACATTTCCTTACACAACCATGTCTCTCTTACACCTTGGGGAAGACTTTTGAGGCTTGAACATTGAAGGAAGGGGGAGGGAAGTGGGCTGCCAGGCTATGCTCTCCCTAGCCTGTCAAAGCCATCCATTCAACCCTCTCTTGATGGGAGCTCGTTCACACAGCTAGGGGGGACCACCATGCACGAAAATGAGAGGCATACACTCCATATATTCAACATTAGAAGCTTGTATATAGGTTGGCTACCTAAGCTTAGGAGCAGAGATAGCAAGCTCCAAGGAGGAAGATGATGAATAGTATTTTCGTTTTTTGCATTTTCTTCTCCGTTTTTGTTGTATTAAGCTTTCATACTCTTGTAATTCTTAATCCTTGCACTTTAATCTCATCTATTTCATGTTCATTTCAAGTTTAGCCTTGCACTTTACTTTTCACCATTGTTATGCTTTCAAGTTCTTCATTTTTAGCTTAAAATGGGTTTTGAATATTTCTCTTCATAGCTTTAGATTTCTTGTTGTAAGTTAATTTTCATGCTTCATGTCTTCATTATATGTCTTTACATTATGCTTGTCTTTCATTTTTATGTATGATTAGCTAGGATTTAAGTTGGTTAATCCAAGGGAAAATTCCTCTTGGGGATTCCATTTCAACTCTTCTTCTTTCCTCCCTTTTGAGTCAAATGGTTCGGTTTGACGGGGTTGAGAGTGGATGAGTTGGTGAGCCTTTGATATTCCGTAGGCCTAGTCACGGTTTATGCTTAGATTACTCACCAATCTCGTCCCTAGCTTCCCCCGAATCAATCGTTCATTCATGCTCAATCGGAGGAAGGCTTTGAGTTGGCTTGACATTCCCATTGGAGTGAACCTTTGTGGTTAATCAACACTTGCTTTATTTGCATTTTCATTCACAAACCAAACACAAAACTCAAATACAAGATTTTACACTTTCTTTTCACTTTTGCAAAATCACTTTCACAAAACTCCCTTTCCTTCCCTGAGGAGACGACCTTGGAATATTTTCCAAGTAAAACACACAACCACAAAAGACTCCTTTCGATTGGGGAGCATTTTTGTGCACACCGCATCTCATTCCATCTATTTTGTTCATCACATTTCTCTTTCCTCATTGCCCTTTCTTTTGACACTATCCCAAAGGGGGAGAAATCCTTCCTTCCGCTCATACATTGCATCATTTGAGGGATAGCATTTTAGGGGTTAGGAAAGACATAGTTTCCAATCAATCATTTTGGCGCCGTTGCCGGGGAAGGTTAAGCGTCGAGTTCGGAGGTGATTTTGGACGGCATGGTAAGTCTCGTGATTTTCATCACGGGCCAAGGTATGTCATCTCTTTTGTATATATTTTGTTTTAGTTTGTGTTTTATATAATGTCTTATAATTATTATGAAAATGTATCAAATGCCCCATTTTATGAAAATGTGTGTGAGATTTGTGATGACTATGGGCTCATCTCTTGTATGTGCCCAATAAATTATCTGGTTCAAGACTTTGCATGCGAATGTTCAAATTCATTTTTGGCCTCCGAAAATTTTTACCCCAACCATTATGATACACCGAGTTATTCGAGTTATGGTTGGGAGAATGAACCTTGTAATTTTTCATCCAATCTCACACCACCAAATGAATTTTCCCAATATCCAACATACGGGAACTCAACCGAAGAAGAATTGGAAAATATTTTGTGCGATTTTATGCAATACCAAATGGAATTCAATGCCCAAATAACCCAACAACTTGATACATTGACTAATGCTATAATTGCTATGGATGAAGAACAACATTTGGAGCATAGTCAATGTATTGAGGTTGATCATCCCAATGAAATGTCTATTGATGTTGAATCTCCCACCACTCTTGTTTGTGAAAAATTTAATGAAGTTATTATCGCACAAGAGGCTAATGAGCCCAAGGTCATTTTTCCATATATGAGTGGTGTTGAGATTCACATTTCTCAACTTGGGAAGGGCATTGAAAAGGAGTTAAGTGTAGAAACTTTTAAGGAGAAATTGTATACTCCATTGTTGGGATTGCATAACCTTGCCTACACTTCTATTTGGTTGAGATTTTTGACTTCTTATCCTTTGTATTGTTGGATAGATGGGTTAGTAAGGGCATTTATACTACAAAAAAATGTTAAAACCAAAAAAATCAATGGGCGCAAGCTCATATCCGAATTGAAGCCGGATTGACATGAGCCCTCTTTGTTTTACTTTCATGTACATAGTAGTTAGATTTCTTTTAGTGTTATATCTTTACTTTTATTTTGTTGTAGTGTAGAAGTTGTTTACATCTCCCTAATTTGGATTCATTTCATTATGAGCATCATCGTAGAAAATCTCATTCAATATCATATGCGAGTTTAAGTTGGGAGGTGTAAATAAACTTGTTTTTTTTCCTTTAATGTTTATATCAAAAAAAAAAAAAAGGGGGTATCTCATTCCCCATTTTACTTTCATTTTTCTCATTGCATGATTCCTTGTACATTGAGGACAATGCATGGTTTAAGTTGGGGGGTGAGGTGCACCATTCACATGTTCCACCACTTTTTGTATAGAATAATGGAAAATGTGAAAATTTTGAAAAATTTTGGTTCCAATATTGAACTATATTCCCCTATCCTAATGGTTATGAGATTTGTGATTACTTGATCTTCATTTTGAACTTTGAATACATGAGCACATTATAGAAGTTTATCCTATTGCTAAGAGTATCACATACATGTTTGTTTTTGAACTCAACCATAAGTGCACCATGAACTTGTAATTTTGGCAATT
This sequence comes from Ilex aquifolium, assembly GCA_951799425.1. Lineage (NCBI taxonomy): Eukaryota > Viridiplantae > Streptophyta > Magnoliopsida > Aquifoliales > Aquifoliaceae > Ilex > Ilex aquifolium. The sequence goes on from OX637395.1 coordinate 15,459,105, forward strand.
TACGGATTGAGTTCACATTTTAGTGTTTGACATGAATAGTGGAGATGAGTAAGAACCCATGTGAGCTTTAGTGCCAATCCTTGTTTGAGGGAACTTACAATTACTCAAGGAACAATTTTTCAAACTCCACATTTGTTCAATAATCTCATTTTGCTTGCTTTGGTTAGGTGCATTTGGGTAGTTAATTGACTTTGTCTTGATATGTACAATGCTCCCCTATGCCTATATAGAGATGATCTTAGGCCATTTTTGAATGCTTTGAGCCTTAGCCTTTTTCTTGGAAAAATTTATCCCTAGTGCCATGATTGAGCCTTACTTGAATTCGTTTCTATGCCATACATTTGACCAAGCCAATGCAAAATGATAAATACTTACCTTACCTTGGTTGTTCCTAGAGCTAAATTTGAGTGATCGTTAAAGCGAAGGAAGTATGGTGTGGAAATTCAAACAAAAGGGATGGATGTTGTGGAGTTTAAATGTTGAATGAAAAAGAATGAAAACTCAAGAAAAGGAAGAGAAAGGGGTGAAAGAAGAAAGAACGATCATAGAAAAAAGGAAAATGTTAAGGAAAAGAAAAAAAAGAAAAAAAAGAGTGTGGTGATGGTGTTGGCCTAGAAATCTCATAAAAAGGGAGATCTTTTTGAAATAAAGGTCATTCACTCGGAACAACCCTCTTTGTTATCCTATATCCTTCATTTCACTTACCTCATTATCACCCCAAGGCCTCATTACAACCCTTGAAAGTCCTAAATGATCTAAAGAAGCATGGGGATGCATACTTTTAAAAGAACAAGAGAAGTTGATTTTGCTATCTAATGCCCTAGCATTCCTTTCATGAGATTATGTCAAGGTTGTGTTCATTTTTATGCATACTTCATTTTTGGATTATATGTGAGCATATTTTGTTTTGAACATAATATTCTATCTCACATATACACATGGAGAGCATGCCAAGATAACCATAGCGTGATTCATTGTGAGAGAACACCCTTGGTGAGTTTTTGCATCGAAGCTTAATTTGGATAGCCAAAGTGAATGTGAACTCCATTGTGTAAATGCTTAAATTACATGTTCATTTCACACACACACGAGTTTTGAAAGAAAATGTGTAGGTGAATACTCTAGAATAGCATTTAAAGCTATGATGTGCCTCATGTGTGCTTAATTCGGGTGTTTAGAGTAAGTTGTTTTGACATCCCAGTGCTAATTAAGATAAGGGAATATATTTTAAATATTGGATACTATGAAAATAAGTTTGTAGGTACCTTCACTGGAAACCTTCACGAGACAAAACTCGTCCACTAGGGATCACCTAGGGGTTTAAAGGCTTGTTGCATGTGCTAAATGCAATATCGGAATTAATATATGTTTATTTTGTTTTTCTTGTTTTTTACGTTTTGTTTGCTAGGGAATAGCAAAGCTTAAGTTGGGGGGTGTGATGAGTGCGTAATTTTGCATATTTCATGGCCTCATTGCAAGCATTTCAACTCAACTTTTGCATATAAGTGCTTAGAAGTTAGCCGTTTTGAACTATAATGTTGATATTTTGATGTTGCAACCTTTTATAGCTTAAATGATTGATTTTAGGACATTGCAACCTTTATGGATGTGTGGTGAAGGCATGGACACAATACATGAAGAATTGGAGGCTTAAAAGTGAAGAAATCAAGAAGGCATTGGTGCTTGGGAACAAGGGCATCAGCAGCCACATCGTTTGGAAGTACTGCCTCGGAGTTCCTCCATTTTGACCATGATCTACTCCGAATTTGAAAAAGTACAAAACATTAAAGTTGTAGATCTGGGTGTCTTATATTTTGTGTCAAAATTTCAGCCCAATCCAACGGTTGGATCAAAAGTTATTCCGGTTCTACCAAAAGTGGTCCAGAGCAGAAAAGAGGGTACCGGTACGCGTACCGGTACGCCGAAGTTTCTGGTGTTCGGGGTACCGGTACGCGTACCGGTACGCTCCCCTAAAGCAGCCCCGATGCTCCTGCAACTCAGCCCCACTTGCTTGGGGGTCCCACCATCGATTCTCCCACGTTTCCCCCAACATTTCCTTACACAACCATGTCTCTCTTACACCTTGGGGAAGACTTTTGAGGCTTGAACATTGAAGGAAGGGGGAGGGAAGTGGACTGCCAGGCTATGTTCTCCCTAGCCTGTCAAAGCCATCCATTCAGCCCTCTCTTGATGGGAGCTCGTTCACACAGCTAGGGGGGACCACCATGCACGAAAATGAGAGGCATACACTCCATATATTCAACATTAGAAGCTTGTATATAGGTTGGCTACCTAAGCTTAGGAGCAGAGATAGAAAGCTCCAAGGAGGAAGATGATGAATAGTATTTTCATTTTTTGCATTTTCTTCTCCGTTTTTGTTGTATTAAGCTTTCATACTCTTGTAATTCTTAATCCTTGCACTTTAATCTCATCTATTTCATGTTCATTTCAAGTTTAGCCTTGCACTTTACTTTTCACCATTGTTATGCTTTCAAGTTCTTCATTTTTAGCTTAAAATGGGTTTTGAATATTTCTCTTCATAGCTTTAGATTTTTTGTTGTAAGTTAATTTTCATGCTTCATGTCTTCATTATATGTCTTTACATTATGCTTGTCTTTCATTTTTATGTATGATTAGCTAGGATTTAAGTTGGTTAATCCAAGGGAAAATTCCTCTTGGGGATTCCATTTCAACTCTTCTTCTTTCCTCCCTTTTGAGTCAAATGGTTCGGTTTGACGGGGTTGAGAGTGGATGAGTTGGTGAGCCTTTGATATTACGTAGGCCTAGTCACGGTTTATGCTTAGATTACTCACCAATCTCGTCCCTAGCTTCCCCCGAATCAATCGTTCATTCATGCTCAATCGGAGGAAGGCTTTGAGTTGGCTTGACATTCCCATTGGAGTGAACCTTTGTGGTTAATCAACACTTGCTTTATTTGCATTTTCATTCACAAACCAAACACAAAACTCAAATACAAGATTTTACACTTTCTTTTCACTTTTGCAAAATCACTTTCACAAAACTCCCTTTCCTTCCCTGAGGAGACGACCTTGGAATATTTTCCAAGTAAAACACACGACCACAAAAGACTCCTTTCGATTGGGGAGCATTTTTGTGCACACCGCATCTCATTCCATCTATTTTGTTCATCACATTTCCCTTTCCTCATTGCCCTTTCTTTTGACACTATCCCAAAGGGGGAGAAATCCTTCCTTCCGCTCATACATTGCATCATTTGAGGGATAGCATTTTAGGGGTTAGGAAAGACATAGTTTCCAATCAATCAGCCACCGTCAAGCCTTCTCTTCATCTCCATTGACTTTAAGCACTACGATGGGGGCTTAACTCATGCCATTTCACACTCTTTACCTGCAAACATACCGAAACCTCATTAATTGTAGAAATATTGTAATTCCTCCCATATTTAGCACAAAAACAAGTCTAAAAATGGTGCAAATGTGTAAATAATGTGCAATATTTTGTGCTAATAAGAGGATCATAGGTGGGACCCCCAAGTGGCAGAGCTTGAGTTGCAAGTTGTCTGGCATTTCTGAGCAAAACCTTTCGGAAGGTCGATGCAAACCTTCCGGAAGGTTTTGGCTGGGTCAGAGGAAAAGGATGTCCAATGCGTGAAACCTTCCAGAAGGTTTTCTTCCAGTGTGCAAAACCTTCCGGAAGGTTTTGGCAGGGTAGAGGCAGACCAATGTGCAAACCTTCCGGAAGGTTTATGGCCAAACCTTCTAGAAGGTTTTCTCCTGATTTGCCTTTTTCTTGAATTCTTCACCTTCCAAGCCTCCCTTTAAGTTACCTCTCATCTCCATTGACTTTGAGCATTACGATGGGGCTTAACTCAAGCCATATTCAACTATTTACCTACAATCACTCAACAACTTCATTAATAGTTTGATTAGTTGCATTTCTCCCAATTTCCACCACAAAAGCAAGAATAAAAAGGGTATAAAAGCATACATGATGTGCAATATTTTGTGCTAATCACACCCCCAACTTGAGTTTTGCTAGTCCCTAGCAAATTTTATTTCAAACCACAAGGTATAAAACTACAACAACCCATTCATACAAGTAAATCATCAATTCAAAATGTAAAAATCACAATGCAATTAGAGAAATGAACTTGGGCAAGATAAAATGAAACAACTGTGGTATTTTTCATTAATCATTTTCACAAGTTCAGTACAATGAGTTAGAGTTCAAAAAAAAATGGCCCAACATCCTAGAGGCACTTCTACTAAGCTCACAAAACTAACCCAAACTGTGTACAACCTAAAACCAAAAGAAACAAAACAAGTGACACGACGACACCCTACTCGTCGTCCTCATCTCTAGCATCATCTTCATCACTCTCAGACTCACTCTCATCACCACCCTCCTCCTCCTCATCATCGTCTTCACCGTCAGAGCCTCCCACCTCAACAACTGTAGAAGTCATGGGAGCGGAGGTAGAAGGTCCGACCGGAGGTGGCAGAGGTCCACTGGGAATTGGCTCGCCCAGGAAGGTGAGCTGGAAGATCTGAGTCACCATCAATGACAGTCCATGCATCGTAGTCTGCAGGGCATCCAAACACTGAGACACAGTGCGAACCGGAGTAGAAGTAGAAGGTCCAGAAGATGATGGCCCAGCTGAGGATGGCTCAGGTCCCGAGGCACTATCTCTCTCTCCTCCATTCCTCGTTGCCCTCTTAATACTACTTGACTTCCCAATGGCACTAGTCTCAGGGGGTAGCAGCACATCATGTCCGTAGGCCTTTACCTTGTAGTGGGAGCACATCCTAGTGACAAGATTTCGAAGAGGAGATTCGCCTTCGGCTTTGCAGCCTAGGTGAACTCCTTCATCTCCTCGTAGATCAAAAGCGCCACATCCATAGTCTTCCCGGCCATAAACGCATGGAGAAGGGCGAGCTTCTCCACATTCGGGTTCTTCTCTGCACCCCTGGCAGATCAAATTGTAATTTAAGACTTTGTTCATGACCCCGTAGGAGTGCTTGAGGCCCCCGACAAGAGTTGTTCCTTTGAATGTGGTCGGGTCCTCATAGGTGAGCCACACATAATCAGAGAGTGTTTTACTCCCTTCGACATTGTGTGGGTAGACAGGCGTATTATGGGGGGCCTCTGGTGTTTCATCAATGTGGCAATCAAATTCGGGGTCACGTCAAACGTCTTCCCCTGCACATTCGTCCTAAGCATATTACCATCCTCGCCCACCACCTTCAATTTCCTATAGAACTCCCTGCACAAAGCCAAGTTATACCCGTTAACTGGCTCAAACCAAATCCCCAATCCATGACCCTCAATAATCATCACCACTTCATTATTCGCCCCAAGAGTGATCTTGTTCACAAACCGCTCGCAAGTCACATTTTTCTCGTATATCCTTTGTTTGCGAGTGTCATGTCTTGCTTTTGTCCCTCTCTCCTCCCTATCTCCCCTACTCGGGCCCTCCATACTCCTCTTGTGGGAACTAGTGCCCGCGGGTGGTGTAGTATCTGGACCCGTACATTTGGTGTGGGCCATGAGAACCAACAGTGCCCCAACACCAAAGAATGTCAAAAACCACATCAAGAGCCACTCCACAGGCTCAAAGGCATCAAGAGTGATCCTACCCATGCGAGCCATTGCAAAGGATTTGAAGGTTTTGGAGAGATTTACAGGAAAAGGGAATTTGGGGGAAAATGGGTAACCTAGGGTTTTTGTGAGAAAACCTAACAAATGTTAATCAAATCCAAGTAATAGTCGACCCTAGCTATGGAGAATAGAAGATTAGGATGATGGGTGAGAGATCCTTGAAGCTTGGAAGGGATTAAAGGAGAGGAGAGAGCTTTGGAGATTAAGATTTGAGGGAAATGTGAAGGGTTTCCCGAAAAAACTGAATTAAAACCCTCGTTTTTGGCTTTCTGGGCAAAACCTTCCGGAAGGTCGATGCAAACCTTTCGGAAGGTTTTGCACACTGGAAAAAACCTTCTGGAAGGTTTATAACCAAACCTTCTAGAAGGTTTTGCCTTTATGCAAAACCAATCCTATGCTCCAAATCTCTCTTCCATTCCAACTTTTTTCAACTCCTAAGCATTCTAACAACCTATCTACGACATCTAATCTACCAAAACCCTGAACCACACATGTGAACCACAATTGAGTAATCATGCCCAAAGTCATTTCCGAAATTGCAACATGATTTAAAATTTTTGATGTTTTCAAAATGCAAGACATGGATTTCTAAGTTTAACTACCGAAATGAATACCCAAAATGTGAAACATAGATTCAAATGGTAAAGGCATTCCTAATTCTATCAAATATCGAAAGTTGAGAAATATTCCCCCATTCCACAAGCATAGGGCTACATGACAACATTGTTCAAATATCCGAACTAAGCACACATGAGCATCACCATGGCTTTATATACTATTCTAGAGTATGCACATACATATTCATTTTCAAACTCATGTGTGTGTGAAATGGACATATAATTTCAGCATTTACACAATGGAGTTCACATTCACTTTGGCTATCCAAATTAAGCTTCGATGCGAAACTCACCAAGGGTGTCTTTCAACAATGAATCACACTATGGTTATCCTGGCATGCTCTCCATGTGTATATGTGAGATAGAATCTTGTGTACAAAACAAAGTATGCTCACACATAATCCAAAAATGAAGTACATGCATAAGAATGAAACAACCTTGGCATAATCTCATGAAAGGAATGCTAGGGCACTAGATAGTTAAATCAACCATTCTTTTTCTTTAAAAGTGTGTTTTCCCCATTCTGTCTCTAGATCATTTAGGACTTCAAAGGTTATAATGGGGCCTTGGGGAGATATTGAGGCACGTGAAACGAAGGATAGAGGATAACAAAGAGGGTTGTTCCGGGTGAATGACCTTTATTTCAAAAAGATCTCCCTTTTTATGGGATTTCCAGTCTAACACCGTCACTTCACTCTTTATTTCTTTTTCTTCTTTTCCTTAACATTTTCCTTCTTTTTTTGATCATTTTTTTTTTTCTCCTTTCGCCCTTTTTCTCTCCCTTTTCTTGGATTCATCATTCTTTTTCATTCAACATATGAATTCCACATTAATCATCCCTTTGTTGGGTTTTCACATCACCATTCCTTATCTTTTATGATCAATCATAGTCAGCTCTCAGAACAACCAAGGTATGGTAAATTTTTATCATTTTGCACTGGCTTGGTCAATTGTGTGGCATGGAAACAAATTTTCAACAAGGCTCAAACATGGCACTAGGGATAGAATTTCACAAGAAAAATGCTAAGGCTCAAAGTAAGTCAAAGATGGCCTAAGATCATCTCTAGATAAGCATGGGGGACATTATGCATTTCAAGTGAAGTCAATCAACTACCCAAATGCACTCTAACCAAAACAAGCATAATGAGATTACTGAACAAATTTCAAATTTGAAGAATTGTTCCTTGAGTAAATGTAAGTTTCCTCCAACAAGGATTGGCACTAAAGCTCTCATGGGTTCTTACTCATCTCTACTATGCATGTCAAGCACTAAAATGTGAACTCAATCCGTAATTTGTCGAAATTACACATTCAAGGTGCACTTATGGGTGAGTTCAAAAACAAACGCATATGTGATACTCAAGCATATGATGAACTTCTATAATGTACTCATGTATTCAAAATTCAAAGCAAAGATCAATAATATCAATAAAGTCATAACACTCTAAATAAAGGAATATAAATCAACATTCAAATATTTTGCACAAAAATTTTCAAAATTTTCACATATTTCTCAACTATTCTAACCCCAAAAATCTGTAGAACATGTGAATGGTGAATTTCACCACAAAATTTGGTATTATCAACAAAAATTTCCACAAACATTGGTGTATCATACAAATGGTGCACCTCACCCCCCAACTTGAGTCATGCATTGTCCTCAATGCAACATAGGAGAGTTTTGTGAAAACCCTTGTGGATTGGACCCCGTATTGGGAGCTAGACGAAGGGCCTTGACCATGGTATTGATTTTGGTTGGAGGGCATGGGAGGTGAATATGAACTAGACCCGTGAGGAGTAGGATTCTCATTCTTCCAACTAAAGTTCGGTTGATTACTCCAACCCGGATTATATGTATTATAGTGTGGGAAGAATGATTGCCTACTTTGATTGAAGACATTGACTTGCTCATGGTACACCTCCTTAAGTGATGGAATGTTGGGGCAGTCCGATATGGAATGCTCCACACTCTCACAAATAGAGCAAAACTCCTCGGTCTTGGTTATGTTGGACACCTCATGTCTCCTATTGACCTCTAGACTCTCCACTTTCCGAGACAATTTGGTGATTTTGGAAAGCAAGCCTTCCCGATCCCTTAAGTCATACATCCCTCCCCCACTTAGTTGATTACTACTCGGAGAAGACCTAAGTACATCGGTGGGATCCGTGATATCCCAAGATTGTGCATTTTGTGCCAATGTACTAAAGTATTCTTGGGCCTCATCGGGATCTTTGTTTAAAAACTCCTCATTGCACATCATGTCTATGAACTGTCGATGGCCCGGTGTAATCCCTTCAAAGAAGAAATTCACCAATTACCATGGTTCAAAGCCATGGTGTGGAATGGATTGTAGCAATTCCTTGTAGCGATCCCAACATTGATAAAATTGCTCATTTGGCTTTTCCGAAAAATTTTGAATTTGTTTTTTAAGAGCGGTGGTTTTAGGCACCTGGAAAAATTTGTTCAAAAACTCGAAAAGCATTTGTGTCCAAAATGTTATTGAACGGGGCTTCAAGCAATTCAACCACATTTTTGCCTTATCTTTTAGGGAGAAGGGGAACAATTTCATACGGGCTATGTCTTCCATGCCATGATTAGTGAGGAAGGTTGCAACTATTTCCTCAAATTCCTTAATGTGCAAATAAGGATTTTCTCTTTCAATTCCGTGGAATTGAGGAAGTAGTTGTAACATTCCCGGCTTAACAAGGAAGGCATGAGCTTGGACGAGGAGAAGTATGCAAGAGGGAATGGTGCTACGAGTCGGTTGGAGATAATCCCGCATTGACCTAGCCGGAGGATCGATTGGGATATTGTTACCTTCATTCCAAGGGGGAATGTGCATCCTAGGGTTAGTAATTCTAGGTTCTTGCACTCCCCCTCCCCATGGGACATTAGTAGTAATATCCTCAAAATTATCACTGGCATCCTTGGGTGGGTCTTGGTCAATATTCATGTTGGGGCCTAAGGGTCGTCTAACCAATCTATTTTGGTCGTCTCGTCCCCACATACAAAACAATATCTACAAATGAAAAGACAAGTAAACAAAAGTATATACAAGGAGCAACGTACCTCGGCCCGTGATAAGAATCACGGGACTTACCTTCGTTGTCCGAAATCACCTTCTTAATTCAACGCTTTGCCTTCCCAGGCAACGGATCCCCAATACCACAAAATATATTTACTGTGTATTGTTATCTTATCCATCTAGTATTAACCATTGCACAATTTTACAATCCTATCCTTTTCTTTACAAGCATAACAAGAGCACCCTATAACAAATTACAAGGTTGAATAAATCCTCGGTCTGATATAACTCAATTGAATTCTCAATTCTTCTTCCTCAGCAAAAAACCCAATTATATGACGTAATAAATATATGCAAAGTACCCCCAAAACTATTAAAAGCCCAACTTACCTTCGCCTGAGTACACTAAGAGTTGGAAATTCCCTATTTGATCACTAAAAGTTTTGTACTCTTTCATTTGGTAGTTGAACTATCATCTCATTTTAAGCAATCTATAATAGCATGATATTTCCATAATCAGTTCTTCTCAAAAATCAAATCAACGTCTCAAATATCTAGAGACATAAAATCAACACATAAATCCCTAACTCCCACATTCAACACACAACCTCTATATATAGTATATGCTAGTACTATCTCTCCTACTAAAATATCAATGGATAAATTAGAATACACCAATGACAACAATCAATCCAATTGTATGTTATACAACGACTATACGAATGTTGAGTATATCAAAACCCATATAATCCCCACCAGAATTACAGAATCTACCCATGACAACCTTAGTAGTAGCTTGAGTATCCTATCCAGTCATAGAAAATACGCTACATACAATAGTATTGGTAGTTTCTCACCCACAACCAAAATTAACAATTATTTTTTACACTATCCATTAAACGTGAAAATAAAATCTAGATACTCATTGACTCAAAGAGGCTCAAGTACATAAAACCTTAATCCGACTAAGGAAAATCTTGTAGGAAATGATACAAAACACCTACACTGTTGACATGTTGTTTGGACCTAAAATACGAATTGTAAGAATATTCGATGCATATGTTGTTGGAAAAGCCTGAAATCATTAAGAGATCACCACATGTCAAGAGTTGAAGAAAAAGCGGGAAGCAACCAGCCACAACTCTGGTTTGAAAGAAGAAATAACTGCCTCGGAGTTATGAAGCCAAATAACTGTCGATAAGAGAGAAACCATCGAGAAAAGTGGCTATAAAAGAGGAAAAGGAGGAAGAGGAATGAAAACTCAAACCCTCCACAAGACCCACGATCAGGGAAATTAGGAGTAATGCTAGAGTTAGTTTTTAGGAAGTTAGTTAATGTTATAATCAAAGGCTGTTAAATCAGTCACTCTTCAACTGAAATTTACTCGATTGAATTAGTAAAAGAGTCTTCTTTTATTGATTCATTATTCTGTGTGTTTATTGTTTTAAGAATTCATCCAAGGAAGGCCTTAAACAAGGCATTAGAACCCATCCAGAAGCAATCGCTTGAGAATTGTCTATCGATTGAGGCATTTATGTCGATCGTAATAGATTTTGGAGCAACAATCTTTTCGCACACCCAGTGGGACATCTATAATAAATTGGATCAAGAAAGATGGTGCGAACAAGGAAGTAAGATGAGATTCCATTTGGGACCAATGAAATTGTGGAAATGACGTTGTCGATGAAAATCATGAAGCAAATTCGAGTGCCCTTCTGTGAAATCTACAAACCCAGTGAATGGCCATTCCAATAGCCAACATAGTGTGCAAATATAAGAATTTGTGCAAAATCTAAAACAGTTATTGCACAATCCCAATTCTGGCATTAGGCAAGAATTATTTAATGTTATGCATGAGTTGATGAATGTCCCAACACCAGTGTTAGGACCCATCAATCAAAGGATAAACACTCCCACTAGAAATCCAGTGGCAAATGAGGGAAATACTAGCCCTGTGGTATTCCCTATAGAAAATCAGAGGCCACCACCAATGGTTGCTAATGAGAGATCAACTATCCCACATCAAAATCAATTTAACATATTGTTTGATAGAGAACCTGTAGAGGTCTTTCCAAACTTCTTCCCAGAGAGAAATCCTAGGGGAAGGAATGGACCAAGAATGGCCCCCGAAATTCCCTGGAATAGTCGTAGAGGTTTGTTATGACTCCATTGGAACCCATAGATGAATACCCAAGACCAGTGGGGCAACCTTTTGATTAATGTGAACACCTAAATGGTCACCAGAATTTGGTTTTCAACAGAAACCAGTTGGTAAAAATAATACAATATTTGTATGGTCCTGGCCTAAGAAAAATTAAGAGGCCTGTGTTCAAAAAGTCATAACCTCCATGGGTTGATTACGAAGAGTTCCCAAGGGGTTATAAATCCCTAAAATTTCATCTCTTCTTTGGCGAAAACAGCCAATCCACAATAGAACATGTAGGAAAGGTCATTTTCCAATGTGGAGAGCTTGGACACAATAGGAATTTAAAAATAAAATTATTCCCACGGTCTCTAGCAAAAATTGCTTTTGCTTGGTTCATCAATCTTCCTACTAATTCAATTCTGACATGACATGAAATGGAAGAACAGTTTCATGCCTAGTTCTTTATAAATGAACTAGAAGTTACAATGGCAGATTTGTCTCAGTTAAGGCACAAATCCAACGAATCTGCTGAACAATACATCGATAGGTTCAAAAAGGCTAGGAATAAGTGTCATGTTTATTAGCCTGAAGTAGAACTGGTGAAATTGGCCCAAAATGACTTAGACTTCGAATTGCAAAAAAAAATCGAGGGAATGGAGTTTAGGAACCTATTTGAACTCTCAGCCAGGGTTACTAGATATGAAATAACAGTTCATTTGGAACTTATTTACAAGACTTCGACGGGGAAGTTGAAATAGATATGGCCCAAGTTGTAGGAAAGTCATCAATCATGTTTGATACCCCAAAAAAGATTGAAGACCCTGTCGACATGCCATCTAATCATCCTTTTAAGAAGGATACACCCAGACCTCTAGACAATACTCTTTTGATCTATCGAGGGCTGATGCTCTCTTTGATGAGATTATCAACCAGAAGTGCATCATCTTGTCTCAGGGACATAGTATCCCACTAAAAAAGAACAGGAAAGTAAAAGAATACTTTAAATGGCATTACTCCTTTAGGCACTCAACTAAGAATTTTATTGCCTTTAGAAATCGAGTGCAAGACTTAATCCAAAAAGGGATGCTTAAAGATGCCACCAAAGAGGAAGAAATCATAAAAGTAGACAAAAATCATTTCCCTAAGGAAGTAAATGTTAATATGATTTTTGTTAATATGTAGGAAAGCAAAAAGGCTGTCAATTTTGTGGCGGGTAAGGAAATGATTGTTCCCAAGATGAGGATCCCAATATATAGCAGGCTTAGCCCCAAAGAGGAAGAGTCATTGGTGATGTGCTTCAGATGTGCTAAGGAAATAGCCAAACCAGATACAATCTCATTGGATGATATAATAAGGGAGTTCACTGATAAGGGACTTTAGTTTAGCACCAAAGGTGAAGGAGATGTGCAAATCTACAATAGCTATGAGAAAATTTTTGATGGTGCAGACCCAAGCATCTTTCCAATCAAAGAGAGATATTAGCCTCATCCCCATTATCTCCCTGAGATTAGGAGGGATGCAAGCGGTACTAAGCGCCAAGGAAGAAGACAGAAAACACAAGGGATGGACCATTCTGTTAGGCCATCGATGGCCAAAGAGACTGTTTGGCAAAATATCAAGAGGCAAAAATGCCAAGAACAGTAGTCCCAGAAGAGAAAAGGGAGATTTGAGATTATCTCAAAGGGTAGATCAAAAACAATGAATCCCCCTAAAGTCCATGATGATAAATTGCATCAAGTTCAGCACCCAAAGTTTCCATCTAGGGCATGGTATCAAACACTCAGCAGGACTTAGAAAATGAGAGAATAGAGGAAGTTTGTTGCATGGATAAGCATGCGAAATCCTAATCCTTTGGAGGCTTATTCAACTCCTAGTCTATCGATAGGTAGCGAAAATCCCACTTAGACAAGGGAGCAGCAAAAATAAATCAAAGAGGTCCAGATTAAATAGAGTATTATGGACCAAAAGATTGCTGAGTTTAAACAAAAATTAAATCTGTCTGAAAGAGAAGTAGAAAAATTACCTTTAGATCCCTCAGCAAAAAAGAAAGAGAAATGGAAGAAGACAAAGGCATGCTCTCTGATGAGGAGCTAATGGATTTCGACGATGTAGAGTCCTTTCTCAGAGATGATGCACCATATAACATGATATTGGTTTTACTTGAGTCATTCAAGGCTAAGCCAAAACATCCAAGTCAATTGGCAGGAGATATAGAGGATAGCACTGAGTCTATAGTAGTATTTGCTGAAACTGTGAAGCAGTTTAGACCTAATGGAAGGTCTATAAGCATAGAGCAAGGAGACTGGGGGTAGATAGATTAGTATTGCACCCTCTCAGGAAAGAATTATCTAAGCATCTAAGGCCACTATACATTCGAGCCCACATCGATGGTCATCCAATCTGTAAAATCTTGGTTGATAATAGGGGCAGTGGTAAACATCCTCCCTTCAAGGATGTTGATAGTCTTGAATAAATATAAGAAGGATTTGCTTCACATTGACATCACAGTCAATAATTTTGCATGAGGGTCATCTTCTGCAAGGAGAATTCTGCCTGTGCAACTTCAGGTGGGTAATAGGGACACCACATCAACATTTTTTGTGGTGAATTCATCATCAAACTTCAATGCTCTTCTTTGAAGATATTGGATACATGTAAATGGTTATGTGTCATCATCACTACATCAGGCCTTGATCTTCTTATCAAAAAAATGATAATGAAGGTAAAAAAGGGATGAAAATGCATTGGGAAGATGTTAATCATTTCATTGCAGATGCACACAATGTAGATGCCCATTTCTATTATAAAGACATGATCTCACTTGGGTAGAGTAGCAACATAAACCAGTTTGGTGGAGTCTTTGAAGAGAACTTGCATCAGATTTGCCATAACATGGCCAGACCTGGCTTTCTGCAGCCTAGGCTTTAATTCAAAGAAACAAAAAGTGTTAATGAATAGAGCCTTCAAAGGGCTCTAGGATGCCAAGATGGCTTCCATTAAAGGCACATTAACTAGGTTATTTACGTTTGTTCTAGAAGAAAGATTAAAGGCAGTAGGAAATGCCTTTGTCTATTGGGCTGAGTGTATATTAGAAGGTGACTTAGAAAATCTGAGTCAGGAAATAGGGTTGGAAGATCTTCAATCGGCACCTACTAACCTGGATGACATAAGGGTAAATGTTTAAGATCCATTAGAAGAAGTGGACTTGGGAGATGGTACTGATAAGAAACCTATCTATGTCAGTGCAGCCCTTGGTACTCATTTCAAACAAAGGCTGGTTGAATTGCTAAAAAAATTCAAGGATTGCTTTGGATGGAGTTATAAAGAAATGCCTCGTTTGGATAGATCAGTGGTGGAACATAGACTACCAATTAAGAAGGGTTTTCGATCTCATAAGTAGCCACCTAGGAAGATGACTATCGAGGTGATGCTGCTAGTAAAAGAAGAGATTGAGAGGTTACTAAAAACAGGATTCATAAGGACTGTCAAATATGCAGAATGGCTTTCTAACATTGTTCCTGTAATTTAAAAGAAAACTGAGAAAGTCAAAATCTGTATAGACTTTACCAATTTAAATGTTGCAACTCCTAAGGATGAATATCCAATGCTTGTAGCAGACATCTTAAACGATTCTACAGCTAGGAATGTTATTTTGACTTTTATAGATGGACATGCTGGTTATAATCAAATATTTATAGTAAAGGAAGATGTCCATAAGACTGCTTTTAGATGTTAAGGTGCATTAGGTGTGACACCCCAAAATTCGGGGGTCCGTTGATTATCCATCAACCCGCGGAATACCCATAGATACCGAGTAATTCGATATCACACTGTTATGCCCCATTTACTGGGGTCCACAACTTAACGAAATTCGGGCAGAGTCTCCTTTGTACAGGGAGCTCTACCCAAAACCCAACCTGTGCAATATAACTTCACATGACCCATCCGAGACCCAATATAAAACAATGACCGCACTGGGTCCATTTATAAGTAAACATTGGCCACACCGGGTCCAACTATCCATACCATTATCAAAACATGCAATGTTGTATCAAAAATAGTCCATAACAGTTCGATTACAATTCTTTTACATATACATGCCCAAAAACATAGTTTGTTCCAAAAGTTTTACAAAAGGGGTTATAAAGCCACAAATCGGCTTTCTTCACTCTTGCGGCCCCGTATGAGAGCCATCCACCGGAGTGAATCCCGCACCTGAAATATTTTCCCGTATAGGGTGAGCCACGCCCAGTAGAGTATTTCCTACAGAGGCTACTCCCCACCTATGTGCATATGTAATGTTTACATGCAAACGATAACACTCTATATCCATTTCAACAAGAATGTGCAATTCCATGTTGAAAAATCATAATGTCATGCCATGAAATGAGATGAGACTCACTCATGCAACTTCAACCCGAGTCCTCACCGACTCCCACAACAAAATGCAATGCACTTGTGAAATGAACCGTCATTTGACGAAAAATCCATCCAATGATCGTTTGGAATAAAATTTGTTTCATTATAAAACCAATCATTGATGGGTGTTACTCATTGAATGAGTACTTTATAAATTAAAATCTTGTGTCTTTTTGGGCAACGGATTTTGGATTTTATACCGCCGGTTCCGTATACCATACTACACTTTTCCGGAATTTCACCACAGGGGAGTGTATAACCAAGTCGTCGGGTCTTGCACCCGAGGGGGGAATCTACCTCTTCTTGCTATACCCGACACAAGTTTTTCATGCAACATGCGGCTCAATGGGATCTTCGATCCGACTTTACCGATTCCACATATCAATCACCAAGAATGGTGTTTGATTAACCATGTATTCACACACCCACACACATGACTCATGCCCATGAATGTGATGCCAATTCCATGTCCATATTGCAATGCATGCCAAATGAACAATTTCTACATATCCAAGTATACCATGGCAATTTATATCATATGCATATGATTTCATTTAACCACATCATTCAAGCATGTTATAGTATAACCACATGCAATTAACACACTTAATCACAAAGGCACAATATAACACAAAACAACCCATGTAATAGCCCACACAACGGCCCTTATATAAGCCACAAAATAGCTCCTATATAAGCCACCAAAACAGCCCCTATATAGGCCATAAAACAGTCCAAAAACAGACCCCTTATTAGTGCACAAAACAGTCCACATTTCGGCACAAAAACAGTCCACATTTCGGCAAAAAAACAGTCCACATTTGGACACAAAAACAGTCCACACTTGGGCACCAAAAACAGTCCATTTACAGTCCATTTGGACAACCATTGGACAGCCCACATACAAGACACATTCACCCACTAAAAATAGTCCATTTTCAGTCCATTTGGACAACCCTTGGACAGCCCACATGCAAGAACATAACCACCCCTTAAAACAGCCCAAAAGGATAGGAATAAACCAAAGTAGGAAGAACCCTACCTCTTATAGCGTGGAGGAAGTGATAGAACTTCCAAAATTACCAACTAAAGCCCAAGAACTTGATTTCTTCAAAATCTCCCCTTGGAATCTTAAGTAAAATCACTCGTTCTTGGTGTTTTTGCGTAGCCCTTGTCACGGTGAACGACTTTAACTCTTGGTCCGAGTCGATCCGAGCGACGGAACTCCGAGAATCTTGGATTGAAGCTTGAAAAACTTATTTTTTTTCTTCTCTTTTCTCTCTATGGCCGGCCAAGGGTGATGAATATGAGATATTTGTGTCTAAATATCTGATTTAGGTCTATATTTATAGTCGCAAATGAGCGGTCCACATCGCACCGCATTTTTCCTACTTCCGGGTCTGTTTTTCGCCCCGAAACGATTCATTACATCCCGGTTTAAGTTCAAATTAATTTTATTTGAAATTTAATCCAATTATAAGGAAATTATATAAAATATATCTATGGGGACCTTTAAAATGGCATTCGCCATGCAGTCGCCTCGAACGACGTGCAAAAATCCGACTATCTCAGAATTCGACGAAATTTGACAGGGTGACTCGATTTCGCGATACGAATCCAACGGCGAACTTTGTTTCCTCATCCGAGGTCTAGAGCATGAGTATCTCAAATACACATTAGGATGACAAATGGCCATTTTGCCCTTATTCACAAAAAGTTCAAATTTACTCGGGTTTTACATTAGGGACCTACGATTGGGCCAAAATACAGGGGCTACTTACTAAAGGGTGATGAACCTTATCTTCCACGACATGATAGGGAAGTCATTAGAAGTATACATCGATGATGTGGTTATCAAATCAGATGACCAAGAATCGCATTTGGAGAGCCTAAGAAAGGATTTCCAAAGAATGAGAATGCACAAGTTGAAAATGAATCCTTTAAAATGTGCAATTAATGTTTATGTTGGCAATTTCCTGGGATTTTTAGTCCATCAAAAGGGAATTGAAGTAGATAAGAGCAAATCTCCTAGAAGCCCAAGCGCCAGCCAATAAAAAAGAACTGTAGAGGTTTTTGGGTCAGGTAAATTTCATAAGGAGGTTTATTTCAAACCTTGCAGGGAAAACAATGGTTTTTTCACCTTTGTTGAAGCTTAGATCAGAAGCTAATTTCAAATGGGAGGAGGTGCACCAAAAGGCCTTCGAGAAAATCAAAGAATATTTGACAAGGCCTCCAGTGTTGATACCACCTAAGGAAGGCAAGCCATTAAAACTATATATCTCAGCAGGGAAAAAGTCTATTGGCAACCTTTTAGCACAAGATAATGATCAAGGCAATGAGCAAGCAATTTACTACTTAAGTAGGAAATAAAACAGTCTGGAATGTAACTATTCTTCCATTGAAAATTTATAATTGGCTTTGTATTTCTATGCAATAAAATTAAGACATTATTTGATCTCATTTACTATATGCAATATCACTCAGGCTGATGTAGTCAAGTATATGCTCAAGCGACCCTTGTTGAGAGGAAGAATGAGAAAATAGATTCTTGCCTTAACAAAATATTACTTTCAATATGTGTCATAACAGGCATTTAAAGGCCAAGCCTTGGTTGACTTTCTAGCAGACCACCCCAAGTATCCTCATCGAAGGAGATTTATGTGAAATAGGCAGCATAGAATTAGCACCTTGGAAATTAATGTCCGATGGGTCTAAGACTAAAGGAGGAGTAGGAGTTGGGATTGTGCTAGTATCACCAAAAGGTAAGATTTTTCTAGTTTGCTTACCAACTGGATGAGACCTAGGTTCTTCTGTCAAACAACCAGGCAAAATATGATGCTTTCATTATAGGCCTAGAAATAGCCTTGGACATGAAGATTAAGAATTTGTTAGTTGTAGGAGATTCACAATTGGTGATTAAGCAAGTGCAAGGTTGGTATAAATATAATCACCCTGTGCTAGAAAAATACATTACAAGAGTGCAGTCCCTCATACAAGGCTTTCAAAATGTTCAGTTTGAACATGTTATGAGACTTCATAATGTAAATGCCAATGAGATGGCCCAAACAGCCTCTGGGTTAAAAAATTTAGAAGGATTGAATGAAAGGATCATAAAAATCCAGAAAAGGAATTTGCCAACAGTAATGGCATGGCCAATTGATATCCTAGTTATCGAGATTGAAGAAACGGATTGAAGGTTTTCTATTATCAAGTATATGCAAGATCCATCTTAGAAAACAGAAAGAATTACTAGAAATCGAGCTACAAATTATGCCATTTTAGAAGAGCAATTTTTTAGAAGAACACCAAAAGGACTAATGTTGTTATGTATCAACAAATTAGATGCCATGAAAATTATGGCAGAAATCCATGAAGGAATTTGTGGTTCTCATTAGTCAGGTGAAAAGATGAGATGGTTAATCCATAGGTATGGACAATATTGGCCAACTACGAGAAAGGACTGCATCACTTATGTGAAGGGATGTCAGGCCTGTCATAAACATTGACCAATTCAAAGGGTCCCTACTATTGAATTACATTCGATTATAAAGTCATGACCATTCAGGGGTTGGGCAATGGATCTGATTGGTCAAATTCACCCTGGTTCATCAAAACAACATTCCTATATAATAGTGGCCACTGATTATTTTACAAAGTGGGCTGAGATGGTACCCATGAAATCAGTAGATGAGCAGGAACTAATTGGTTTTATTAAGGAATACATTGTTTGTAGTTTTGGGTTGCCTCAAACAATTACTGTCGATCAAGGAACTATGTTCATAGGGGTAGAAATAATAGAGTTTGCATCTGAACATGGGATACAGATGTTGAACTCATCACCCTATTATGCTCAGGTCAATGGGCAAGCAGAATCTACTAACAAAACATTGAAATCAATCTTAGAAAAAATTATAGAAGATAACCCAAGGTAGTGGCATGAATTATTGTAAAATGCTTTTGGTGCATATGGAACTTCAAAGAAATCTAGCAAAGGAACGACACCATTCTAATTGGTGTACGGGCACGATGATATGATACCTATGGAGATAGCAGTAAAATCAAGAAAGGTGTTAGAGCTCCAAGGTATGTCGATGGAAACATATTCCTAAGCTATGTTCCTTGAATTGGAAGACATGGAAGAGAATCGACTAGAAGCATTGGACCACATCCAAATACAGAAAAAGAAGATAGAAAGGACTTACAATAAAAAAGTTTAAGTCCAAAAGTTTTTCAGAAGGAGATTTGGTACAGAAAGCCATCTTGCCTTTGGGAAGTAAAGACAAGGAATATGGCTAGTGGTCTTGTACTTGGGAGGGACCCTTCAAGGTAGGAAAAATACTAAGAGATGGAGCCTAGCACTTACAATCTTTAGAGGGAGAATGGCATAGAAAACCAATTAATGGAAGATATTTAAAAAGATATTATCCAAGCATGTGGGATTCTTATAACATGAATTATTAAAAAAAAAAAAGAATTGCCAAAGATATAAAAGGGAATTGAAAAGCATGTATTCCTGAAGAGTTGCTTAAAAAGTAAAAGGCCACAAGGTTTGGCCATGCCATTGAACATAGTCAAAATTACAAGAAGCCAACAAATAAATAAAGCAAATCTGCCAAGGAAAGTGACGTCGATGTCTATTTTTAGCTTTGCTTCTCCTTAAAATGGACCAGAGGGAGCCTCCACATTAGAAGAAGGTTCAGTAGTGCCAAGAACTCTGGTGGCAGTAGTTTCTGGGAGAGTTGGGGAGGAGTTTGAGTCAGTTTAAATTTTTATTGCCTCACCATTATCTGTGGAGATGGCATGGAAGAAGAGCCCCCTGGTTCTTTCGATTGATGCTTTTCTCGAGATGGATTTTCCCTAGTGGCAAGATTAGTTAAAGGGTCATTCACAAGGAGAACTTCAGCAGTAAAAGAGAAATCTAAAGGGAAAAGCACAGAAGTTATTGCTTTAAGTTCATCCAGCAAGTGCGTAGGTAGGAAAGATAGATCATTTTGTTTTCGATTGGCAAATATTAACCTAGATATATAACAATTTAAGTGGTCATTGAATATCAAGGTAGAAGTATGTTGTCACCAGTTAATGAAAAGGGGAGAGACAAATGGTTCCCCATATAGGCGCTTAAAGCAAAAACTTTTTAAAGCCTTATTGTAGGCTGATGAGATCAGTTGGACAGTGTAAGGGTCCCTCAGTATAACCCTGTTGTTAGCATGTTCATCAATAAGAGGATGCATGAAATTTACAGGAATACTTTGGTTAAAGCCAAGTTATTTGGCAATCTGGTTGTGGAAGTAAGATTCAAAGCTAAAGCTACTATACTTTGAATCATGAACAATAACACCTACATGAAGGTAACAAGGAAAAAGAATGCTTCCCCAGAATTTGTGAAAGAAAGTGGCTTGCTCATCATAAGGATCGATGGAGCCATCAAAAAATTCTTTAATACGGATAGAGAAATAAAGGCATTCAGAGAAAGGTGAGAAAAGGGGAGGATACCTGAAAAACTCAAAATCATGGAATGCTTTAAAATAGAAGTTAAAGTCTTTGTGCAGTGATGAAGATACTGGCACAAGGATGTAATGGACATAATTGAGAGGACATAACTTTGGAAAGGGAAGATACTTGATGGCCCAAGTTTCAGGAAAATAGGCATATAGCCACGCTTGGAATAGCCAAAGAGGACCTCCACAAAGATCAAAAATGCCTCTCTCAGCCATGTTGAAAAGGCCTTTATAAAGAGCTCCTAAAACAAAGGGGGCTAAGGCCAGAATATGACGATCGGCGAGAAGAATAGCAATGCTACGGTATTCAGCCGTGATTTGAAGATTAGGGACACAAAGGCAAAAGTGATAGAGCTAATGTAGATTGAAAGTAATATGTTCTTGATAGGAAGGGGCCAGAATTTGGCTTACAAAAGAAGGAGACATGATTGGAATAGCTAAAATTGGTAGGGGTATCTACCAAGATGCGATTTGGTTTCAAGGTTGCAGTTACCTCAATACCAGTCGATGGAAGCCCTGTTAAGTGCATGACATCGAGAATGGAAGAATACATCATGCCAAGAGAAAGGAGCATGGTATTACAAGACTTTGACCAGAAACAGACTATTGTGCCTATGAGCCAGCGATTCATGAAAAAATGACAAGTAGAGAGCTTAATTTGTTCATAGATCCTTTGTTCTTTCCATTGGTCAGAGAAATGCGCCTCCATTCATGTCACCTAGTCAGAACATTGTTGGTTTGGGTCAATCCAAGTTTTCAAAGGAATAAGCCCTTGATCACAGTGCCTCTATTAAAGATGAGGCCGATGAAGCGTCAAGGTTTCTCCATGAGCAATAGGTTAGCATTCAGACAATGTTGGAAGCATGGTGGATTTGAAGGTTGGACCTAGAACAAAGTTAGCCCCAGGATCTTCAGATGGGATAAGGATTCGATCATCAATTGAATCCCAAATGGTGTATCTAAGGCTTGCAAAGAACCGAAGAGTATGAGGCATGCTTGGAGGGGAGCTAGCAGGGGTAGAGCAACTTGCTTTCCATTTGGATGCCATCAAAAAATCAAGGAGAAGTTTAAAATTGAGAACAAGCCAAGGAAGATTACCAGAAGTAAAGCTAAGAAGAACAATATGGATAAAGACTTCCACAGTAGTCAAACCCTTTAAATAGGTGCATTGAGGGTTTTCTAGCGGTTACTAACTATTCATTTGACCAATCAAAATAAATAGATTAGCTATTGAAAGACATCTTAAGAAGACAATGAAAAAGACAACATAAGTGATGGTTCATTTACTCAGCTTGATTAAGGAATAAACTCAATTAAAATAGGGGGCATTGTTTGGATCTAAAATAAAAATTGTAAGAACATTCGATGCATGTATTGTTGGCAAGCCTGAAATCATTAAGAGGTCACCACGTGTCAAGAGTTGAAGAAAAGGCGGGAAGCAACTAGCCATAGCTCTGGTTTGAAAGAATAAATAAATGTCTAGGAGTTACGAAGGCAAATAACCGTCGATAAGGGAGAAACCGTCGAGAGATGTGACTATAAAAGAGGAAAATGAGGAAGACGAACAACAACTCAAACCCCCCACAAAACCCATGATCAGGGCATTTAGGAGTAGTACTCTAGTTAGTTTTGGAGAAGTAGTTAGTGTTGTAATCAAAGGCTGTTAAATCAGTCACTCTGTAAATGAAATCCATTTGATTGAATTAGTAAAAGAGTCTACTATTATTGCTTCATTATTCTATGTGTTTATTGCTTTAAGAAATCATCCAAGGAAGTCCTGAAACAAGGTATTAGAAATCATCCACAAGTAATAGCCTGAGAACTGTCTGTCGATCGAGGCATTTCTGTCAATCGCAACAGATTTTGGAGCAATACACATATATGTCAAACTTTGATCTTCTTCAAATACTTCTACTATCATTACTAAAAAAATTTCTCCGTTTTCTGTCACTTAAAATATCTTGTTCAGCCAGTCTACTGACACTTTCAACTACTCTTTTCATCACCCTTTACTGCTTATGTGCAACATCAAATCCACAATATATCCTACGGTCAGCTTGATCATGTGTCACAACTAGACCAGATGCATCAAATTATACCCCTTCAACAACATAGGGTGGCTTTCATTGCATTAAATCAATAAGAAACTGCCAATATATAAAATAATATAGTGATGTATGGATGCACCCTACAATCGTTAGACATTTTGAAACTTGACTAACAACTCATACACCACTTCCACAAACTCAACATCATACTTCTTACTGTCCACAACAAACACTAGATCACGACATGTCTACAGTGGTTATATCCTCCTGAAAAAAAGGATTGTTATTTCTCCAGGGGCAATATCTAGTATGTTGTGCCCTCGGGGATGGCACATACGGAGGAAGCACTGGATTCGATGCCTCCAATTGCACTGCTTGGACAGGGGAAAACAGTGGTTATCTTGCATCCCTTGGTCAGTTCAAATTATAATGCCTGTTTGGTGTGACCGGTTTCCTCTCTAATTAGGTCCTTTAGGCCATTGATGAACCCGGAAACCTATTGGGAGACTTCCTGCGATAATGCCTTAATCGAGCCCTCCGGCTCTGAGTCGAATTCTTGATTTTCTTGCCCCCCGCGTGGCGGCAAATCTTTCTGTAGGTTGGGGATGTCAAAGATGCCTTCTTCAACAATCTTAGCCTTACATATTCGGTGTGAGGTTCTAAATCGTGGATATTTAGGAAATTATAGCGAGACGTAAAGTTACATTTGAGTTCTTTTCTATGCCTTAGGGATCAAGGACTTAAATAATTTTCCAACTTACAACGTAATAGACTAAAATGTAGAAAGACAATTGAAATGTAAAGTAATAGAAGACTTACACTTTGAAGAAAAAAAGGGTATTGTACTTAACATTAAATGAAAAACGGTAAAGATCATCGGAGTGATGAATTACAGGTAAAGTAAAGTAATGTTCCTGGGAAGAAAAACAAATAGGACATAAGTTAGCTCTGTGTAGAATTTATTGTGTTTGATCGTAAATCTTTTCTCTATAACCTTGCCCTTGTTATTTATAGAGATGGTCTTCTACCATCAAAGCCATCTTTTTCGGCCATGATTGTTATCATGGTCTCTTCCCTCCAGATGAGCAGACGTGTATTGAACCGTCTCCAACTGGCAGTTCATGATGTCCCATCTCCTCGCTTCCCCGAGATTCTTAGAGTTTCACTTCCCTGACCACTTTGGCAAGTATAGACTCTCACAAACTCTTTCATGACCGTCGAATTGCTTTCACATGTTACCCTTAGATTTTGTTATTTTTGGGTGTAAACAATAACACAATTAATTTTACATGGTGAGGGCTTGACAAGTTTTTTATTTTCATTTCTAAATTTTTAGAAGTTTGAACTGGTAAATGAAAAAAAAAATAATCTCTTGTCCAATCAAAAATTTTCGGATAACAAGTCATTTCACTCCTTCAACTCCTCATACCATCCCTTTTTTTTTTTTTAATTATCATTTATTTAGGCATCTTAACTTTCATTTCTCTTCTCATCTCTCTAAACGGAATAGAGAAAGGACAAAATGAAAATGGTAGGGTGGGAAAAAGATATAAGTCCTAGGCATGGTAGGGTGAGTGAAAATACAAATCCTATGCATTGTATGGGCCTAACACTAGTTTGTAATTGTGTCAATCTGTGTGGAATAATACTTTCTTGTGGCAGACAAAAAACACAATCATAAGCCAAGAAAATAATCAAGATAGTTCAAATTTGAGTTCAAACATTCTCGTTCCATTCAACAGGCAACCATTTGAAGAAAATTATCCAAATACTCTCACCGATCTCCAGCTCCTCCATGTTTGGTACTGGTCCAGGCACCTCAAACCCAGTAAAGGTTTAGCAAATTGCCCAAGAATTTGACTCTTCTTTGCTGGTATGAACAGCTTCAAAAGTAGAAAAAGACGGCCATTATAATGCATGAACCAATTCATATTGTTTCTTGGGAGCGTTTGGTAATGTTTTCGTTTTTATGTTTTTTTTTTTTTTAAAAAAAGCATAACAAGTTTTTGTTTTTTCTGTGATAAAAATTAAAAATATAAAACATGTTTGATAGTCATTTATATTTAAAAAATTATGAAAACAAAAATAAAAAATATGTTTGGTATTATAATAGTGTTTCCATAATTCATTGTGGTTATTTTGATTAATTTTTTAATCCCAAATATATCTCCACCCAAATACATGTCCACCCACCCCACCCAACCACCATCGCCACCACCAATACCACCAAAAACCCACCACCACCACCCCTGTTTAGCCACCACCCAACCCACTTATTTACCCACCACCACCACTCCTAGAAACCCACTATCAAAACCCTTGAAAACAAACCATCAAAATCACCGAAAACCCACCACCACCACCCCTGTTTAGCCACCACCCAACCCACCTATTTACCCACCACCAACACCCCTGGAAACCCACTACCAAAACCCCTGAAAACACACCACCAAAATCACCGAAAACCCACCACCACCACCCCTGTTTAGCCACCACCAACACTACCTAACCCACCTATTTACCCACCACCAACACCCCTGGAAACCCACCACAAAAATCCCTAAAAACACACCACCAAATTCACCGAAAACCCACCACAAACACCACCGAAAACTCACCCCTAACCCTCGAAAACCCACCACCAACACTACCAAAAACCCATCACCCAACCACTGACTGAGCTTGAGAGAGAGATCTGAGAGGAGGATCTCAAGCTCTGAGATGAGGAAACTCATCACACAACCACCGATTGAAGTTGAGAGAAAGAAATGTGAGATGAGGAAACCCACCACCAACCACCATTTGAGTTTGAGAGAGAGATCTAAGATGAAAAGCTTAGATTTCGTCTTCGTGGGAAAACTTCGATTTTGCCTTCGTCTTCGTGGGACACTTCGGTTTCACACAGAGAGAGAGAGAGAGAGATGAGGAGTTTCGGTTTGAGAGAGAGAGGAGGAGGAGATTCGGTTTCAAAGAAAAAAAAAAAGAGAAAGAGACGAGCAAAAGAGATGAAAAAATAAGAGTAAATGGGTTTTTTATAGTTAGCACAAAAAATCCACATTTTGTTGCTAAGGGGATTCAAATGATGGATCTCATTAAAGGGGGCCTTCTTTGCGCGCGCGTGTTTTCTTTTTTTGGGTGTTTATGAAAACACATTTTTCCATGTTTGCATTTTTGGACCTTGTTTTCAAAACACAGTACCTTTAAAAAAAATGAAAACACATTTCAAACATGTTTTTTATTTTTTATTTTGTTAAAAATTGAAAACAAAAACAGAAAAAAAAAACAAAAAACAAAAACAAAAACACTTGGTTACCAAACACTACCTTAGTTTTTCTTTGATGATGTCTCTCCATTTGAATAATCCATGAAGTTTTAGTTACTTGATCACTATTTCTTCTTTGGAAAACCTTTATGTGAGTGACACTTGAACTCGACCGATAAACTTGATTTGACTCGTCGACGTGACCTTGGACTTCAACAATTCAACTTGGAGTAGACTACGGTACCTTGAAAAAAAAATATATTGTACTTCCAAATTTTATTATTTTAATGGGTGTTTTTACAATTTTTATAGGTATTTTTACCATTTTTGTGATAACTTGCATCGATCCTAACATTTTAGGATTGATTGTAAGGTACCATAAAAATAGTAAAAATAGTTATTACAGAAGTAATAAAAATATTCACAAAAATTATAAAAACAATACAAAAATTGTAAATAGCTATACGGTACCAAAAAAAAAAGGTTTCCCAATACCGTAGACTACTCCATTCAAACTAGGCCACATCATACTTCATAGTTTTCAATTATTTTTGTTAGATATTAGTTGGGTCATGGACCCGAACTGGGGCGCCCATGGTGGGTCGACCCAAATTAAAGAATGCCCAAAGGGGCATGTCTTTTGGAGGTATCCTTTACCAAGAGGTATCCTTTAGCATCCAAAATACATGTCAGTTAAATATTAACAGACATGTCTCTATATGATGTGTCTCTTAATGACACCTATTGATTGCTTATATAAACCCAAGGCAATTCAATAAATGAGAGATCTTCTGACAAATACTCAAACGTTAAAGTCTCATACTCTATTTCTCTCTCTCCCAACATAACGTTAAAAGGTTTTTGTGCTATGGAAACTCGGTGTTGATTCCTATTGTGTAACAACACCATACTGCTCGAGCAATAGAAGAAAAGACGATTTTTAGATTCTAAAGTACGTGGAATATCCTCAAACGTTTTTTTTTTTTTTTATTAAAGCGAATAAGGTATGTCTTTAATCCTACGCTTCCGCAATATGTTATACGTTTACCAACATTGGTATCAGAGCTATTTAGGGTGTCCTCGTTAAAAACTATTATAAGCGGTTTATAAATACATTTTTCGAAACATTATAAATACGTTTTTTCACAAATGTTTCAAATGAACTTTAATAGCAGATTGGACAAACGGTCTGTGAATGCTTTTAAGTTTCAGTACATAGTTACTCATTCTTGAACAAATATGAAAATTTTTATAGAACAATCATTCAAAGAAATTTGACCGTGTGGCGTCTTCGATTGATTTGGGCGTCGGCCTTGAAATTTCGGCATAGCAGACCATTGCATTCCTTTGTCCAGTAGTATAAAGAATTGTGTTGTTTCCAAATTATAAGAAATTGCCCTTGTCATGATGACGTTAGGGAAAGAAAAAAAAAACCAAGTGATTCTAGAGATATTTTACTAGAACACTTTGGTTGGTAGTTCCCATGTGTCATTTGTTTAGTCAAATATCAGAACTCATATTTTATTTGTTTTCTGTTTTAAAAAAAAAAAAAAAGAATTGAATTATATCAATTTCTTGTGTTAGTGATTGGATGCTTGATCATGTAAATATTAATAAACAAAGGAAATATTAAGGAATAGGACATGGGAATTGGTCATCGGTCTTGGTCCATGTATCTTTAGGAACAATTTTCCTAATAGTAGATTATTGAATTTATTTTTCCTTGGTACCTATGGACCGCCACATTTGTTTATGAGATCGAACTTTGACTATTTAATATTTTTTTTTTTACATGTTTTATATGCTTATAGCATTTATTTCGTTATTTAGAGTGATTTAAATATAATTTCATATCCATTTAATTTTATTGAGAGCATGCATGATATGAAATTAATTATGATTAGTATGTCTAGAGATACTAAATCTAGTGGGAGTTTATTTTGTTCGGTCTTAGGAAACCGAAATTTTGTGCATTAATTAAATTAAGTGTTAATAATAATCACCTGTGGCACGGGAGATGATTGGGAACTTAGTGAACTTTCGATCTCGCGACTTGTGAAAGTTGTTAATACTTGAATTTAGTTTTTTGCAGCAAAATTATAAAATATGTTGTGCTAATATCTCATACGCATTATCTCTGCATGTAGATTAGATTATAATTACTACTAAAAGTATAGTGGCTGAATTAACTAAGGGCGACAAATTGAACGGCAATAATTATGACATATGGCGTAGTAAGATTCGATTTATCCTATACGAGCAACAAGTTTTGGATACTCTTGACTCTGTACCGCCAGAGCCTGAGCGACCTCAAACCCGCCAAGAATAAGATGATTACCAGTCTTGGCATAATAAGGATCAACTTGTGCGCTATACCATGCAAGCAAGCATGCAAGATGATCTTATTCCTGAATTTGAGAATTACTCCACAACTCACGCCATGTGGAAGGCCCTCAAAGAGAAGTTTGGTATTACTTCTCTTGTTAGGCTTCGTGGTTTGACCATGAGGTTTGACTCGTATCAAAAGAAGACAGAGCATACAATGAAACAACATCTGAGGGCTATGGCCTCTATGATACGTGATTTAGGCGCTGCTAGTCATGTGTTGACCAATGAACAAGAAGTTCAAGCTGTACTTCGCTCCCTTCCACCATCATGGGAGCATATGAAAAGAAATATGACGCATAATGAGAGAGTGAAAACATTCAAGAATGTATCGCGTCACCTTGAGCTTGAGGCTGAGTGCTTGGAGGCTACAAAAGGTGAGAGTAGCTCTTATGTGGCTAAAGTTGGCTCGCGCAAGACCTTCGGGTCCAAGTGTAAGCACGGTGGAAATAGGTCGGATGCTCAAATTGGGGCTGGTCATTCTAATTATAACAAGCACAAGCAGCGTAAAAGAGCTGGTAAAAAGAATAAAGCTAACATAGTTTGCTATAACTGCAACAAGAATGGTCACTTCGCTCATGAATGCACTGAGCCGAAGAAGGTACTCTCTAGTTCTGTCTCTCACATTAACTATTTAGTTACTAGTCAAGTTTTTGTTGCTCACTCTCCTAATTCGTGGATTATAGACTCAGGAGCAACAGACCACATAACAAGACACAAATTCAGATTTGTGGAGTACCGTTGAGTTCCAGCTGGAAGCAAACGAATTTACATGGGGAACGAGACCAGTATAGATGTGCTTGGGATTGGCACATACAAACTGGAATTGCGACACGGGCGCACTTTATACCTTCATGATGTATTATATGCTCCGCGAATCCGACGAAATTTGTTGTCAGTTACCAGCTTAATGAGACTAGGTTTTATTTTTCGTTTTGAAGGCCAGCATGTTGGCATTTATAGGGGAACTACATTCTATGGATCTGGCTATATCACAAATGATTTTATTGTATTAGATATTGATCATTCTAGTAATGAAATTTATTTTTATGTTACATCTATGGATAGTATTGATTCTATTAGATGGCATGCTAGATTAGGTCATATTGGGCAAGATTAGCTAGAGAGGGATTTTTGGGCCCACTCGCTAAAATCAACTTGCCCACATGTGAAAATTGTCTCGCAGGTAAGGCAACTAGAAAACCATTTGGTAAGGCCAAAAGAGCATTTATTCCATTGCAATTAATACACTCAGATATATGTGGCCCAATGAATGTGAAGGCAAGACATGGTGCATCCTATTTTATCACTTTTATAGATGACTTTATGCTTGGCATTTTTCCTTGTTATCCCTAACCCCTAAATATCATCCCTCAAAATGTATTGTATATGGATGAAGGGGAGTGTCACTCTCCCTTTGAGTAGTGTCAAAAGAAAGGGCAAGGAGATGGGAAAATGGGATGGTGGAAATGTGTTATGTGTATGAACAAAAATGCTCTCCAAGCGCAAGGAGACTTTTGTGGGTCGTGTTTTACTTTGAGGTACTCCAAGGTCGTTTCCACGGGGAAGGATGTAAACCAAGGGGAAGGTGATTTTGGGTGAAAGAAAGTGTAAAATCTTTTGTTGTTGAAAGTTGTTTGGTGAAGTGTGTTTTGGTGAAAATGAAATGAGAAACAAACGTTGGCTAACCCAAGAGGTCACTCCAATAGGAATACCATCTCAACTCGAATCCCTCCTCCAACAGAGCATAAATGAACGATTGATTCGTGGGAAGCTAGGGATAAGATGGGTGAGTATCTAAGCATAAACCGTGACTAGACCTACAGAATATCAAAGACTCACCAACTTATCCACCCTCAACCCAGTCAAACCGAACCATTGAACTCTGAAAGAAGGGAGGAGAATGAGTTGAAATGGCATACCCAAGTGGAGGTTCCCCTTGGTTTTGCCAACTAAAGGATTTTAGCTACTCATGCTTGGGATGAAATTAACAATGTAATGAGAATGCATTGCAAAGGAATGAAGTTCTTGAGTAACTAAATGCACGTAAACATAAGCTATAAGTGAAAGCAATGAATACCTATTTTGAAAGTAAGAAAAAGAAGAACTTTGATGCATTGATGGTGAAAGCTTTAAAAGAGAATTAAACTTGCAATGAACTTGTAGGAACTAGCATTAATGACATTAAATGAAGCTCTAAAGATTCTTCCAGAAGATTACAAGACAATGTATTGAAGAAAATGTAAAAATCTCAATTTATCTCTCTAGAATACTATTCATCATCTTTTACCCAGACTCTCTCTCCCTTTTTTCCTCTTCTGTAGTGTATCGAATGCTGAATCATAATGGAGTCCTTTTTCCCCCAAAAACGTCCATAGTGTGCTCTCCCAGCTGAGTGATGTGATCTCCATCCATAGTTTGTCAAGAGGGATGGGCTGGACAGGGTGGTGCAGGGCTAGCCTGCACACCCAGCTTCATTCTTCTTCTCTCTCCTCATTTATCATTCAAGCTTCAAAAGTCAAATGGAGGGTGTTGGAGGGTTGTACAATGTGATGGAGGAGTCAGAGACAAGTGGGAGAATGATTGGTGGGTCCCTCAAAAACGGTAGACCTGAGTTGCAGAGATTGGGGCAAGGATAACAGACCGTACCGGTACCCCGAACTCCAGAGGCGGGACCGTACCGGTACGCTATGTTCCAGTGGCCAAACTGTACCGGTACTGCATACCGGTACGCTTCTACTGCTTTGTCTAATTTTTCTGATTTCTTCACTCCTGAGCCATTCTTTAGCCACTCTTTCATCCTCATTCACCTCAACTCATTTGGGAAGGCTTTAAGAAGCCTCATTTAGCGCCTTTTTTCTGCAAACACCAAAAATCTATATTAAGAACTCTAATAATACAACTCCAATCATTTAACCCCCAAAAGCAATTGAAAATAGGATGATTAGCACCTAAAATATGCAAAGTTTTATGCTAATCACACCCCCCAGCTTGGGTTTTGCTAGTCCCTTAGCAAAAAATTATTTTCCAAACAAGGTAACGAGCACAACATACAATAATCCATTTAAACAAACAATTCACTCAATCAATCAAAAAAAACAAAAATCATAATGCAATTAACAAAATAACATAGACAAGATTGAGTCAGGAACTGTGGTTTTTCATTAATGTGTTATAAAGTTGGAGTACATGGAGTAGGACATCAAAAAGAAACCAAAATGGCCTATGACCTCTACTCCATCCCAAAAAATGTACTTCACTTGTAAACCACAATCCGAACCATCATGCCCAAATTATTACTGAAATTGCAAAGTGATTTAAACTTTTGATGCAATCAACGTACAAGGAATGGATTTCTATTCTTAACTATCAAAATGAACACCCAAAATGTTCTTAATTCATTTCTAATATCAAAAACTTGAGCAATATTCCCCTATTCTGCAAGCATGAGGCTATCTAACACATTTCTCAGATGATTGAACTAAGCACACATGAGCAAGACCATAGTCATAGATACTAGTCTAAAGTATGCCCCTACAAATTTATTTTCGACTCGTATGTGTGTGAATTTAACAAGTAATTTTGAGCATTTACGCAACAGAATTCACATTCGAATAGCTAGCCAAATTCAGCTTCAATGAAAAACTCACCAAGAGTCACTCTTAAACAATGAAATACACTCAAGTTATCCTGGTATGCACTCCATGTGTACATGTGAGATAGAATTTTGTGTTCAAAACAAAGTGTGCTCACATGTAATCCAAAAATGAAGTTTAAATGTGAAAATGAAGCGACTTTGGTATAATCTCATGAAAAGAATGCTAGGGCATTAGGTAGTAAGACTAACTCATGATTTTCTTTAAAATTATGCACCTCCCATGCTTCTCTAGATCACTCAGGACTTCAAGGGTTATAATGGGGTCTTGGTGTAGTATTGAGGCACAAGAAAAGAAGGGTAAAGGATACAAAGAGGGTTGTTCCGAGTGAAAAACTTTTTAGTTCCCAACACCTATTTTTTTTCGTGGGATTCATTCCATTTTTACACCTTTACCACACTCTTTGTTTCTTTTCTTTAATTTCCTCAACATTTTCTTGTACCTTTGATCATTCTTTCTTCTTCTCATCCTTTTTTTTTTCTTTTCTTGAATTTTCATTCTTTTTTTCATTCATTTTTTTTTCCAGCTCTTTGAGTTTCAATCAACAAATATCCCTTGCTTGACTTTCCACATCACACTTCCTTCTTTTGTAATCACTCATTTTCAGCTTCAGGAACAACCAAGGTAAGATAGGTATTTCTTATTTTCTTTGGCTTGGTCAAATGTGTGGTATAGAAACGAATTTAATTTAGGCTCAATCATGGCACTAGGGATAAAACTTGCACAAGAAAAAGGCAAAGGCTCAAAATATTCAAAGATGGCCTAAGATCACTTCCAGGTCCGCATGGGATGGCATTATATGTTCAAAACAAATCAGTCTACTATCCAAATACACCTAACCGAAACAAGCGTAATGAGACTATTGAACAAATTTGACATTGAAAAATTGTTCTTTGAGTAAATGTAAGTTCCCTCCCAAAAAGGTTTGGCACTAAAGCTCTCATGGGTCCTTACTCATCTCCACTACTTATGTCAAGATTAAAACATGAATCCAATCCGTAAATTGCTAAAATTACTCATTCAAGAGTCACATACAGTTGAGTCCAAAAATCAATACATATGCGATACTCATGCATAGGATACATTTCCATAGTATGCTCATGTGCACAAAGTTCACAACAAAGATCAACATGTCATCCAAATCACATACTCTTCATAAAGGAATACAGATCAACATTCAAATATTTTTAATCAAAAATTTCCAACATTTCCACATATTTCACCCCAAAAATTGGTGTAACATGTAAATGGTGCACCTCACCCCCCAACTTGATCCATGCATTGTCCTCAATGCAACAAAAAGATATGATATGCACTGAAGGACAGTAAAAAGATAGGTAAGGTTAGAGAACACCTCGCAATTGAGCTTCGACAAAAGCACCAATATCTGAAACTAAGAAGATCAATACTATACAACCAAAGAAAGTAAGTGAGATGGAATAAAAATAACATAAGTAAATAAAAGCAATTGTACACTAAAAAGTATAAACATTAGCTACTCCTCCATCAAATCCGGATACACGAGATCCGTCAACTCCTCCTCAACTTGTTGCCCTTCAGAACCCTCGAAGAATGGCTTAAGTCTTTGGCCATTTACCTTGAATGTCTGGCCATTCTCAGGGTTTGTCACCTCAACAGCTCCGTTGGGGTAAGCCACCTTGACAAGATAGGGGCCATCCCAACGGGATCGGAGTTTTCCCTGGAAAATTGAGAGGCGAGAATTGTATAAGAGCACTTTTTGGTCGGGCTCGAATGATTTTCATATGATGGAATTATCATGAAAGATTTTAGCCCGTTCCTTTGAGATTTTGGAGCTCTCATACGCATCTCGTTGAATCTCTTCCAACTCATTCAGCTCTAACTTCCTATGATCACCGGTCATTCTCAAATTAAAATTTAAAGTCTTAATGGCCCAATAGGCCTTGTGTTCCATTTCGACTGGCAGGTAGCAAGCCTTTCCATAGACAAGCCGGTAGGGAGACATGCACAAAACAATTTTAAAGGCAGTGCGGTATGCCCATAGGGCATCGGTCAATCTATCGGACCAATCCTTCCTATTTGGGTTAACCGTTTTTTCTAGAATGTTCTTGATCTCCCTATTGGCTAGCTCGGCTTGGCCATTTGTTTGTGGGTGATAGGCAGTGGATACTTTGTGAGTGACGCCATATTTGAACATTAGAGATGCAAATGGCCTATTACAGAAATGTGATCCACCATCACTTATTATTGCACGAGGCATCCCAAACCTCAAAAAGATGTTCTCCTTGAGAAACTTGACTACGACCCGGTGGTCATTAGTCTTGGCCGGGATAGCCTCCACCCACTTGGACACATAGTCCACTGCCAGGAGGATGTACAAATAACCAAATGACATAGGGAAAGGACCCATGAAGTCGATGCCCCAACAGTTGAATATTTCTATAACAAGCACAGGGGAAAGGAGCATCATGTTTCTTCGGGTCACACTACCCAAACGTTGGCATCTGTCGCATCCCTTGCAAAACGAAACACAATCTTTGATAAGAGAGGGCCAGTAAAAACCTGATTGGAGAATTTTAGCCGAAGTCTTTTTCGCTGAAAAATGTCCACCGCATGCTTGTGAATGGCAAAATGCAAGGACGTCCCGTTGTTCATTCTCAGGTACACATCTTCTCATGACTTGGTCGGGGCAGTACTTGAACAGGTACGGGTTGTCGAAGTAGAAGTACTTCACATCTGCCATAAATCGTCTTCGATCTTCTGGGCTCCATTGCGGTGGTATCTGTCCTGTTGCAAGATAGTTATATATATCAGCATACCAAGGACATACAGAATGAATTGAAAGCAAATGCTCGTCAGGGAAAAATTCAGGGATAGGAATGTGATCATCGGCCTCTTGCACCACAAGTCGGGATAAATGATCAGCCACCACGTTCTCAACTCCTTTCTTGTCCTTGATCGTCAAGTCGAATTCTTGTAGGAGGAGTATCCACCTAATGAGTCTCGGTTTTGCATCCTGTTAGACAACAAATACTTCAAAGCAGAGTGATCAGTAAAGACAACAATAGGTGAACCAATGATGTAAGAACGAAATTTATCTAAGGCAAACACTACCGCTAGCAACTCTTTCTCGGTGGTAGTGTAATTCATCTGAGCCTCATTCAGTGTTTTGCTAGCACAGTGTATCACATACGGTCTATTTTCCTCCCTTTGACCAAGCACTGCACCGACCGCATAATCACTCGCGTCGCACATGAGCTCAAAAGGTAGATCCCAATTGGGTGATCGCATGATCGAAGGTGTGACTAGCATGCTTTTAAGTTTTTTAAATGATGCCTCACAATCATCCGACCACTCGAATGGGACCTCTTTAGATAGCAGGTTGGTTAAGGGTCGGGTCAATGCACTGAAATTCTTTATGAATCAACGATAAAACCCCGCATGGCCCAAAAATGACCGGATGCCTTTGATGGCTCTCGGCGTGGGGAGGTTGGAGATGGCCTCCACCTTGGATTTGTCGACTTCAATACCCCTTGCCGAAACTATATGGCCAAGCACAATTCCTTCCGTCACCATAAAGTGACACTTTTCCCAATTCAAGACTAGATTCTTCTCCTCACATCTTGTTAGAACTTTCTCCAAGTTTTCCAAACATCCCTCGAATGAATCCTCAAACACCGAAAATTCGTCCATAAAGACCTCTACTATCTTTTCCACCATGTCACTGAAAATCCCCATCATACAGCGTTGAAAAGTCCCCGGAGCATTGCATAGTCCAAATGGCATGCGGCGGTAGGCGAAGGTACCATAGGGGCACGTGAAGGTGGTCTTCTCTTAATCCTCCAAAGCAATCTCGATCTGATTGTAGCCGGAGTATCCATCTAAAAAGCAGTAGAATAGATGACCCGCTACTCGTTCTAGAACTTGATCGAGGAATGGCAATGGGAAGTGATCTTTTCTTGTGCAAGCGTTCAGCTTTCGGTAATCAATGCACACCCTTCATCCGGTGATCACTCTTGTAGGTATAAGCTCATTCTCATCATTCTCAACCACCGTAACTCCAGATTTCTTAGGTACTACTTGCGTGGGGCTAACCCACTTACTATCGGCAATTGGAAAAATGATCCCCACATCAAGTAGTTTCAGAACCTCATTCCTCACCACCTCCTTCATGATGGGATTCAACCATCTTCGTGGTTGTCAGGAAGGTTTGGAATCCTCCTCAAGATATATGCGGTGGGTGCAAATGAGAGGGCTTATCCCCTTGATACCTGCAATGGTCCACCCAATTGCTCATTTATGCTTTCTCAATACCTCCAAGAGTTCTTTTTCTTGTTCCATGTTCAATGTAGAGCTAATGACCACCGGAAATGTTTCACCTTCCCCAAGATAGGCGTACTTCAAATGGGAGGGCAAGGGCTTCAACTCCAAGTTGAGCTTTTGTTCATCCGAGGGAAAAATTTTCTTTTCTCGATGGGGTAACTCCTCGAATGTAGGGATCCACCTTTCCATCCCTTTCAAATCTTATACCTCCTCTTGCTCATCATAATTCTCAAGATCCACAATTCCTTCTTCCTTAAATTTCAACATCCCCTCCAGCTCCAAGTGTTCCTCAACCAAAGTGTCAATTCTATTGACCTCACTTACTTCCTCATCATCACCCGGTTGCTTTGCCAAGTTGAATACATTGAGCTCCATTGTCATATTCCCAAATGCCAACTTCATTAGACCGTTCTTGCAATTTATCACGGCATTAGATGTAGCAAGGAAGGGTCTTCCAAGTATTACGGGAATTTGGGAGCTAAGGTTTGCAACAGGGTGTGTATCAAGCACAATGAAATCGACAGGGAAGTAAAATTTATCAATTTGAACTAAGACATCCTCAACTACTCCCCTTGGTGTACGGATACTACAATCCGCCAATTGAAGCGTGATTGAGGTGGGCTTCAACTCCTCAAGCTGAAGTTGTTGATACACCGAGTAGTGAAGAAGATTCACACTTGCCCCCAAATCGAGGAGTGCTTGCTCCACTCGACAATTTCCAATGGTGATGGCTATGGTTGGACAACCGGGATCTTTGAATTTGGGAGGAGTGTTGGTCCTCAATATTGAGCTCACTTGTTCTATGAGGAATGCCTTCTTGTGGATATTCAATCTCCTTTTCACCGTGCATAGATCCTTCAAAATTTTAGCACAAGATGGGATTTGCTTGATGGCGTCGAGGAGTGGAATATTAATCTTCACCTGCTTAAACATTTCCAAGATATCAACGTAATTAGCCACCTTGACAGGTGGCTTCAAACGACTCGGGAAATGGGTAGGCATGGGAGGAATAAACACACAATCATCAATTAATTTTTCTTTCTCAACAACCTCTCTTTCTTTCTCTTCACTCACCTCACCCTTGTCGGTGTCACCCAAGATATCTTTTCATTTTGGCAATGTGGTCTTGGGTGAGACCGTTGGCAAAATAGTTTTGTCAATTTCTTTGCCACTACGGAGGGTGGTGACAGCTTTGAGTTGCTCACAACTCTCTCTCGAAGGCTCTGATGACTCAACAACATGTTGACCCCTAGGGTTCTCTTGTGGTTGAGCAGGGAACTTCCCCTTTTCTTGTTAAGATGCCCCTATGGAGTTTGTCAACTTTGTGAGTTGGGCTCTTATATCATTGATGGTTGTGGCATTTTGGTTATTGATGGTAGTTTGGCTTTGAATGAAGGAATGGACCATATCCTCCAAATTCCTTTTGTGAGGAGGTTGGAATGTGGATGGATTGGACGGTCCTTGAGAAAAACTTTGTGAAGGTGGACTTGGAGAAAAATTTTGTGGTGACGGGTTTGTCGAATGCCCTTGCGGATTAGTCCGGGGGTATTGGGAGCTAGACGTTTTCCCTTGGCCTTGGTATTGATTTTGGTATTGACCTTGCTTAGGAGGCACGGGAGGTGTATGTGCATTTGAACCATGAGGAGTGAGATTCTCATTTCTCCAACTAAAATTAGGGTGATTTCTCCAACTCGGATTATACGTGTTTGAGTAAGGGGAGAATGATTGTCTTGTTTGGTTAAATACATGGACTTGCTCGTGATATGCTTCCTTAAGCGCCGGAATGTTGGGGCACTCCGATATGGAATGCTCCACATTCTCACATATTGAGCAAAACTCCTCGGCCTTTGACACTTGTGACACCTCATGCCTCCTATTGACCTCAAGACTTTTAACCTTCCTAGATAATTTGGCAATTTTTGAAAGTAAGTCCTCCCGGTCACTCAAGTCATAAATCCCTCCCCTATGAGTTTGGCTACTCCCTTGAGGAGAAGACCTTGGTACATCGGTGGGATTCGTAATGTCCCATGACTGTGCATTTTCTGCCAATGCATCAAAATAATCTAAGGCCTCATCGGGGTCTTTGCTCAAAAACTCCCCATTGCACATCATATCAATGAACTGTCGATGGCCTGGTGTGATTCCTTCATAGAAGAAACTCACCATTTGCCATGGTTCAAAGCCATGGTGTGGAATGGACTGTAGCAAATCCTTATATCGTTCCCAACAGTGATAGAATTGTTCATTGGGCAGCTCAGAAAATTTTTGAATTTGTTTCTTTAGGGTGGTGGTTTTATGCACCGAAAAAAACTTGTTCAAAAACACGGAAATCATTTAGCCCCAAGATGTCACGGTCCGGGATCTCAAGGCATGAAGCCACGTTTTTGCCTTATCACTCAGGGAAAAGGGGAACAATTTCATTCTTGCTATCTCTTCCATATTGTGATTGGGGAGAAAGGTTGCAACTATTTCCTCAAAATCCCTTATATGAGAATAGGGGTTCTCATTCTCAATTTCGTGAAAAGTAGGAAGTAATTGTAACATCTCTGGTTTAACTATGAAGAGATGAGTCTGGACTGGAAGGAGGATGCATGAAGGTGTGGTGGTACGGGTTGGTTGAAGGAATTCCCGCAATGACCTCGCCGGAGGATCAATTTGGATATTGTTCCCTTCATTTCTAGGAGGGGGAAATGCATTCGTGGATTGGGTATTCTAGGTTCTTGTCCTCCCCCACCCCTTTGCATGTTCGGGTTGGCATCCACATTTTCAAAATTATCACCCGCATCCTCGGGTGGGTCTTGGTCAAGATTCATGTTGGGGCCAAGGGGTTGCCTAACTAACAGATTTTGGTCGTCCCTTCCCCACATGCAACAAAATATCTACAAATGAAATTATACACAAACAAGAATATATACACGGGACAACATACCTCAGCCCGTGATGAAGATCACAGGACTTACCTCCGTCGTCCGGAAATCACCTTCTTGGTTTGACACTTGCCTTCCCTAGCAACGGCGCCAAAAATGCTTGGTGTTTTTCCTTGTTATCCCTAACCCCTAAATATCATCCCTCAAAATGTATTGTATATGGATGGAGGGGAGTGTCACTCTCCCTTTGAGTAGTGTCAAAAGAAAGGGCAAGGAGATGGGAAAATGGGATGGTGGAAATGTGTTATGTGTATGAACAAAAATGCTCCCCAAGCGCAAGGAGACTTTTGTGGGTCGTGTTTTACTTTGAGGTACTCCAAGTTCGTTTCCACGGGAAGGATGTAAACCAAGGGGAAGGTGATTTTGGGTGAAAGAAAGTGTAAAATCTTTTGTTGTTGAAAGTTGTTTGGTGAAGTGTGTTTTGGTGAAAATGAAATGAGAAACAAACATTGGCTAACCCAAGAGGTCACTCCAATAGGAATACCATCTCAACTCGAATCCCTCCTCCAATAAAGCATAAATGAACGATTGATTCGTGGGAAGCTATGGATAAGATGGGTGAGTATCTAAGCATAAATCGTGACTAGGCCTACGGAATATCAAAGACTCACTAACTTATCCACCCTCAACCCAGTCAAACCGAACCATTGAACTCTGAAAGAAGGGAGAAGAATGAGTTGAAATGGCATACCCAAGTGGAGGTTCCCCTTGGTTTTGCCAACTAAAGGATTTTAGCTACTCATGCTTGGGATGAAATTAACAATGTAATGAGAATGCATTGCAAAGGAATGAAGTTCTTGAGTAACTAAATGCACGCAAACATAAGCTATAAGTGAAAGCAATGAATACCTATTTTGAAAGTAAGAAAAAGAAGAACTTTGATGCATTGATGGTGAAAGCTTTAAAAGAGAATTAAACTTGCAATGAACTTGTAGGAACTAGCATTAATGACATTAAATGAAGCTCTAAAGATTCTTCCAGGAGATTACAAGACAATGTATTGAAGAAAATGTAAAAATCTCAATTTATCTCTCTAGAAAACTATTCATCATCTTCTACCCAAACTCTCTCTCCCTTTTTTCCTCTTCTATAGTGTATCGAATGCTGAATCATAATGGAGTCCTTTTTCCCCCAAAAACGTCCATAGTGTGCTCTCCCAGCTGAGTGATGTGATCTTCATCCATAGGTTGTCAAGAGGGATGGTCTGGACAGGGTGGTGCAGAGCTAGCCTGCACACCCAGCTCCATTCTTCTTCTCTCTCCTCATTTATCATTCAAGCTTCAAAAGTCAAATGGAGGGTGTTGGAGGGTTGTACAATGTGATGGAGGAGTCAGAGACAAGTGGGAGAATGATTGGTGGGTCCCTCAAAAACGGCGGACCTGAGTTGCAGAGATTGGGGCAGGGATAGCAGACCGTACCGGTACTCAGTACCGGTACCCCGAACTCCAGAGGCGGGACCGTACCGGTACACTTCTGCTGCTTTGTCTGATTTTTCTGATTTCTTCACTCCTGAGCCATTCTTTAGCCACTATTTCATCCTCATTCACCTCAACTCATTTGGGAAGGCTTTAAGAAGCCTCATTTAGCGCCTTTTTTCTGCAAACACCAAAAATCTTCGTTAAGAACTCTAATAATACAACTCCAATCATTTAACCCCCAAAAGCAATTGAAAATAGGATGATTAGCACCTAAAATATGCAAAGTTTTGTGCTAATCACTTTACGCGCTTCGTTCATGTCTATTTGATTTCTCACCAGTCCGAAGCATTGGATTGCTTCAAACGTTACATTAAAGAGATTGAGAATCAACGAGACAATAACATTAAGGTTCTTAGAACCGATCGAGGTCGCAAGTATCTATCTGAATAGTTTAAAGAGCTGTGTGAAGGAAAATGAATAATCAGGCAATTGACAATACCTGGCACTCCGCAACAAAATGGTGTAGCAGAGAGACGAAATCGCACCTTGCTTGATATGGTTAGGTTTATGATGGCACAGGCTCATATTCCAATTTCATATTGGGGAGATGTTTTATTGACTGCTTCTTATATACTTAACCGAGTGTCTTCTAAATCAGTTCCTTCTACCCCATTTAAGTTATGGACAGGCACAAAACCTGACTTGAATAATTTATGGTCATGGGGTTCAGCGGCTTATGTACACAATACTTCTCATAAATATGGGAAGTTAGGTCCTAGAGGGAAGAAGTGTATCTTCATCCGCTATTATGAACACTCTAAGGGCTATGTGTTTATAGGTGAACAACTTGATGGAAAGGTAACTGAAATTGAGTCACGGGATACAATTTTCCTTGAAGAGGATTTCCCCAGCAGAGGAGATGTGTCTAAAGAAATAGAACTCTATGAGTTAGATGATCCCCAAAGAGATATACCCACTAACCAAGTAGAGATCGAGAAAATAGTTTCGTCACCTCCTAGGGACAGTGGGAGCAATATACTCAATGGTGGATCAGTTCCAATGGATGTAGATCCATACGACACAGAGTTTCGCAGAAGCAAGTGTGGAACCATCCCTCGACGTCGTTTTGAGATTGAAGGGGAAGCTTTCATGGTTGCACCACATGATGATGCCGAACCTAAAAATATTAAAGAGGTTTTATCATCACTTGCTAGTAATGAGTGGATAGCTACAATGGCCTTCCGCCTGGGCGCAAGGCGGATGGGTCCATAGAAAAGTATAAGGCTCGCCTAGTGGCAAAAGGTTACACCCAAAGAGAGGGTGTGGACTACAAGGAAACCTTTTCTCCAGTTGTAAGGTTTGCCTCGATTCGCATGATTCTAGCTATTGTCACACATTTGGATTTAGAATTATATCAAATGGACGTTAAAACTGTATTTCTTAATAGAGAACTAGATGAGGAAATCTACATGGATCAACCTGAAAGCTTCGTGGTGGTGGGTCAAGAGAACAAAGTTTGTAAACTCCAACGATCCATTTATGGCCTGAAGCAGTCATCCAGACAGTGGTATTTAAGGTTTCATTGAGCTATCACGTCTAATGAGTTTACGATGATCGATGAAGATCATTGTGTGTATGTTAAACAGTCTAAAGATAGCTTCTTGATTCTATCTTTGTATGTTGATGATATTTTATTGGCTGGAAATAATAAGGAGATGATTATCACTACTCAAAAGTGGTTGTCCTCAATATTTGAGATGAAGGACTTGGGCGAAGCAAGTTATGTGCTCGGAGTTAAGAACCTAAGGGATCGTTCTAAGAAACTTCTTGGTTTGTCTCAAGAGACTTACATTAATAAGGTTCTTGAACAATTCCAGATGCATAACTACAAACCTATAGACACTCCTGTAGTGAAAGACGAGAGCCTAATCCTAAAGATGTGCCCTAAGTCTCCTGAGGAAAAGGAAAAGATGGCTCGTGTTCCCTATGCCAGTGTTGTAGGTAGCTTAATGTACGCTATGATGTGTACCCGTCCCGATATTTGCTTTGCGGTAGGCCTAGTTAGTCGGTTTCAGTCAAATCCTAGAATAGCTCATTGGAAGGCAGTCAAAAGGATATTACGATATCTCAAGGGGACTTCAGATTATATGTTATGCTACCAGTCTCCAGATTTACAGATGGTTGGTTATAGTGATGCTGATTGGGGTGGTGATATAGATGAATGCAAGTCCACATCAGGATATGCTTTCTTACTTAATGGTGGGGCCATTACATGGAGTAGTAAAAAGCAATCATGCATATCCTTATCCACCATGGAAGCAGAATACGTGGCTTGTTCTGCTGCTGTACAAGAAGTTGTTTGGTTAAGAAGGTTCTTTCAACATCTAGGAGTTGTCACAAATACTTTGGGCCCAGTGACGATTCATTGTGATAGCATGGCTGCATTAGCTTATGCTAAGGATCCTAAATATCATGGAAGAACCAAACACATAGATCTAAGATATCACTACATCAAAGACATGATTGCACAAAAAGAAGTAATCTTGAAACACATACCTACAACTTAGATGGTTGCAGACCCCCTAACTAAGCCTTTAGCTAGAGATGTATATATGACTCATGTTAGAACTCTAGGACTTCGTAGGTATTGATTATGTGCTAGAGATTGTTTGAATCACACAGTCATTTGTACTGACATTTTTAGGATATTAATACATAGTTTTAATTGCAATTAAATGTTATATTGCTTGATTACCTTGATATTTGAGAATGCACACACATTAAGTATATCAGCGGGCGTGATTGGCTCACTCACACGAGCAATCGCCTTTGGCGCTTGATATGGTGAGCACAGATGAGATACTCTAGCATATAGTATCGCTCTGTTTTGTACACAGAATGAGATCTAACATTTGAGGATCGATAGTGGACACAACCCCATGTCCATTATGTTTGTCTTTGTTGATTAGCCAGATGCGAGATCTTAATTTGGCATCTTTGGAGGGCGAGCAAATAGAGAACTCGAGTTAGACGCTTGTAGAGCGAATAGACTAAGATATGTACGGTGTCTGAGTATGATATACGCTCTCATTAGGATCGAGACACTCCACCATAG
The DNA here is from genome assembly GCA_951799425.1 of Ilex aquifolium. Taxonomy (NCBI): domain Eukaryota; kingdom Viridiplantae; phylum Streptophyta; class Magnoliopsida; order Aquifoliales; family Aquifoliaceae; genus Ilex; species Ilex aquifolium. Next base: position 15,503,564 of record OX637395.1, read on the forward strand.
CATGTATTGCATACTACATGTGCTTGGCGACAATTAAGGAGGTGAAGGAATGGATCCCTGCTTCCTCACTGTGTGAGTCCTCCAAGTCATTTTTACATGACCAGGTTATTTTGTTTAACCAAACATTCTATGTACTCTCTGACTTTTGACTATGCCATAAAGTGAAAGAATTAATGCTCAGCTACTTTGGCATGTTACTTACGGCCATGAGTGATTCAGCCTTTCGGGACATTGCTGGGTAAGCGGTTAATTTTGAACTAAGTGACATGAGGGCGAAAGGAAGACTATTTGGAACATCCCGCGATATATTCACTGTCGACAACTTTGGGCGCTAGTTTAGATAGTGACAAAGTGTGAATGTATAGGCGAAAGATTCGAGGGCTTATGCATACTCTTATATTATAAAGGATTAGAGATGCTTGAACCGGTGTATCCGAATGAGTCTAGAGTACTTGAAACACCATTTTTTATTTTTTTTTTATTTTTTTTGTTGATGTTTCTATGCTGGCTCTATAGAGTTTCTAGTGTAGAGCTCCCAAATTGCAGGTGTGGTCAGCGGTCGCACTGCCCATTAGCCTGTATGAATTGATGTTAATGTATATAATGGATTGAGAGAGATGACAGTATCGTACCCACCACGTGCGAGTGGGAGATGTTAGATATTGGTTGGGTCATGGACCCGAACAGGGGCGCCCATGGTGGGTCGACCCAAATTAAAGAATGCCCAAAGGAGCATATCTTTTTGAGGTATCATTTACCAAGAGGTATCCTTTAGCATCCAAAATACATTTCTATTAAATATTAACAGACATGTCCCTATATGATGTGTCTCTTAATGACACATATTGGTTGCCTATATAAACCCAAGGCAATCCAATAGATGAGAGATCTTCTGACAAATACTCAAACGTTAAAGTCTCATACTCTATTTCTCTCTCTCCCTACATAACATTAAAAGGCTTTGTTGCTGTGGAAACTCGGTATTGATTCTTATTGTGTAACAACACCATACTGCTCGAGCAATTGAAGAAAAGACGATTTTTAGATTCTAAAGTACATGGAACATTCTCAAACGTTTTTTTTTTATTATTTTTTTATTAAAGCGAATAAGGTATGTATTTAATCCTACGCTTCCGCAATATATTATACGTTTACCAACAATTTTTTTGGCATCATACATTCTTTTGCATTAGATGAAAATATAATACACGAAAATTTTTCTTGCTCCATTATTTGACTTTTTTTTACTACCATCACTATCGCTGGTTACAAATAAATCAACCAAGACCTCTAGCTCAAATAGAGAGAACCCACATATCAGAAGGGTTAAATTGTTACGGCAGGAATACTATCGTATGGAAATTTATAATTTTTTGAGGTTATATTATATTTTTGAGGTAAAAATTACAATTGAAAAAAATTATAGAAATTACAATTTTTAAATGTAAAATTATTAGTTTTTGATGTTAAATTATACCTTTTAAATGTTATGATCGATCATAACATTTTATGATCAATTTATGAAGTTATCTCAAAGGGTTATTATTTCATCTTTAAAAAGTATAATTTAATCTAAAAAATAATAATTTTTTGTTTTTAGGTATTATAAAATTACCCGTCGCTGAAACACGGTGATTATCTGGTAAAGTCCAATCAAAGTTTGTTCTGTCAGCCATAGGAGGAGGACACCGCAGTTGTGTGGAGACACTGCGTGTGGTGCATCTCACCATAGTGTGATCCCTTGATATAGGAGTAGATTGGTTTTTTTATTATTATTATTGTTAAATATTAAATAGATGGATGATTATTGAATTTTGTGAAATTCACTTTGTCAACTTGAAACTCTTTTTATTGGCAGGCAACAACACAACCATTACATTAAAATTCAGGTAGTGAAACCGTCCATTACTTTCTTTCCAGTAAACCAAAAAAGCGACTATCCGAGTAATTAATTATTCTTGACGCCAATCTGAAATGGGTTCACAAATCATGGAGCTTCTTCGACAAAGGGAAATCTGGATGCATCAATCAATTCAATGTTGTGTATGAAATAGTTCCACTACAATTCACCCTCTAAATAGATAATGTGAAGTCACATACTAGTAAACCTACACGTCTTGCTTGGAGAGATCATGTTGCTTTGCAACAAAACGTACATCAAAATTGTCAGTTGCTACAAGTCTCGTGGGCATATTGATGTCCATGGGGATGATCCTTCAAGTTCACAAGGGTGGGGTTGGGGTTGGTGGGACGGGGTGGGGGTGGGGTTGGTAGTGGTAGTGGCAGTGGTGGTTACAAGCAAGCAACAGATAAATCATCCACAAAGCCCAGGGAAAAATTCAGAATCCCAAACTGTAAGGAGATCTATTAATTCAGAAAGGCGATAAATATTTTTTCCCCGAGATTTTCGATCTCATAATAATTGCTCCTCTTTCATTTTTACTGTTTTAGTTCCCCTTGATATGACTAAATAAAGGAAGACTAAAGTTACAGCAAAGTCACGCAAACAAGAAACATCCTCATCTATATGCCTCAGGCAAGCGAAAACCACTCATGACAATTTTGTCTGCAAACATCTTCCCAGTCTTCGGCATAACATGCCAGTGCAACGTCAGGTTAAAATCTTTACCACGGAGATTGCTTCCCTATACACAGACAAAGAAGTATAAACTATGTAACTCACTATTTTTAAAACTATCTAATAATCTGGGGAAGGAACATGGTAAAGGGAACAAAAGAACAAGATAGGGATTAGGGAAAACAAATTTACAAAAAAGGATTACCTGATCAATAAAACGGTACTTGTTTGTGGTATGAATCCAGAATTGGGCGTGCTCTTTGGAGGGTATAATACCATCCCACAGGGACACCTGTCAAACAAGGATTTCGAAATCAGTTTAAGAACATGTGCACAATTTTTCATTTTATTTGCAGCAGAACACATGCCTTTTAGTGTTAAAAACACTTATATTTTGAATGGTAAAAACAATCCTGCTAGCTCAAGGTAATTTATTAGGTCTTCATATTTTATTTATTATCTTTGCAGAAAGCAAAACACATACACACTCACGAGAGAGTCTGCTAGAATCAGACAAGCAATGCAGTTGGAACTTTTTATTAAAGAAGAGTGTGAGGACCTTTATAAGCAGCAACTGCATTAGCTAAAAGGTAACACAGCATATATCTACTGATGATGTCCGCAGGAGCATGCAACCCTACAATAAACTCGAAAAGGGTTTTAATTTTCTATTGAACAGAACAGATACGGATCCCAGCTTCTTACTGATAAGTGTGACGATAGCTCCACCACAGAATCAATGTCACTCACTAGATCACCGAAATCACCCCAACCATTTTAAAAGAACCCTGTGCGGTGGTTAAAAAATGACCAGGTGGCAAAGGAAACCTCTCATTCAAGGTCCTCCCAGAACATAGAAATTACATCACTGCACTGAGGCCTAAAACTATATTATTGTGTTCACCGGGGCAGTGAAATCCCATCCCCACCAGGCTGCTAAATCTACCATCATAATAGGAATAATTAACACATTTTAATGATCTTCCGCCAGCTGACAGCCTCAAACAAACATAACTTTAGAGGCAAGAAATTCTTTCCAAATTTCCCTTGATTAAGCCATCTAATAAATTGCATCATAATTTTCATCTCACCACCATATGCAAACTTTTTCAGCCAAACCTTACGAGCTTCCTGTGCCAAAACTACACTCAACAAAGTAAAAGTACAAAGGCGATACTGCCACATGCCATCAAGAGAGCCAAACCTCATGCAAGCAGTTATTTTCCTCATCATCTCACATCATAGTGAGAGTTGGTCGGAAAGGTTCTTTTCAACCTCTAGGGACAGACAGACAGACAGAGACCGTCTTCTGATACAAATATGAGGAACTGCTCATGGTCACTCACTCAAATTTTAGACATGGAAAGAAAGCAGGGTGTTCGGTGATCTTATGAAGGAACCATACTAGAAACTAGAAAGAGAATAGAAAGGCCTTCAGAAAAAAGAGAGGGGGCGATGGACAAGTTCTGTCAATATGTTGCTTGTGAGCCGCCAAGTACCAGTCTCGCAACAGTATTGGCACAAAACAATCGATCCTTCACTTGCTAATCGTTCACGAGTCATGGGTAAACATTCCTTAGTTGCTGAAATTCTTAATTATTTTAGCATCTAGATTTGTTTGTTGAACTTTGTATTCATGAAGTCCAAGGAAGTTACTCTTTAAAGAAGTCCAAAACAAGCTGTGATTCACTTAAGCATCTGCACGTGAAACTCCATAAAAAAGGTTGAACAACTTTTGGCCATGGGGGAACACAAATGTCATGCCAACAAGAATTTCATAGGCCAATTGTTGGTTGGAACTTGGAAGAAATGTCCTACATATCACAACTTTTCTTATTTTTAATATTCTAAGTGGAAGTTAAATGAAACATGTTTCAGAATCTGAAGTTTCATTCTCTCTTTTTGATCTGAAACGAAATTTTAATTGTAGGTTGGATATTTTCACTGATATTGAACCCCCTGCATGTCAAGGAGTTCTATATTTCCTTAATATAGCCCAAAGTAATTCTTTCTTTTTTTTTATTTGCCCAAAGTAATTCAAAGCATCTTTTCTCCACACACTTCGGACAGCAACTTTCCATGCAATTTACTTAATATGGGAAAAAACATAAAACAAGCAAGTAAAAATATTAGTCTCTGGGCATCTGTATTCTGCCAAGACTCACCCAGACTCTACAACGATAGATGGAGCCTTCGGAATTCGGCTACTAACAATGCATAGATAGCAATGCCACATGGAAACTAGTTAATCTTGCATACCATCCTGGTTTTACCTAACTTGCACAAATGCAATCAACTATTACTCTTCGTCTTATTGTCTCAAAGCACAGCATTACCTTTAAGTTATAAGCACATTTATCCCTTTGCTGACAACTTCTCACTTCTAGCCATCACAACTTACTGGAAGAGCATCAACATCGCAAAATCGCTTATGAGATTTATGTTACTAGAGTCAAGGAAAGCTCCATCTATGCCAAATCAAGTGCAGCATACTCACATTCAACAGACAAGTTCTTAAGAGAATAAGTAACTCCAAGTTTATGCAAGATCCTGTCCGACTTTACAAGAGTATGCCATAGGTATAGTGCACTAAATTTCATGCACATGCCTTTTCAAAAGCATCCTAGTTTACACTAAAATTCAGATAATCTCCTTTGACATATTAGGCCATCTCTAGCTCTTAGCCAATTTTGAACTCAAATCTAAATTTGAGTAAAAAAGGCCCAAAACCCATCTTCAACCCGTAACCTAAACTTATATCAAATCAAAGGAAACTAAATCTTGACCCTGAGGAGACCCAATTTTGCATCTTTAATTTTCTTTTCATCGCATTTGTCAAAACCATAAGCCTACCCATCACTGATATTGTAAAAATCCTAAATGTACATCAATGTTTTCCAATTGGTTAGCAAAGACCCTAAACCAAAGTCTCTTCCTTTGGAATACCATAGAGCACTCTATTCACATTCTGTTGAGATTAAATTTAGGTTCCACAGTTCTTTATGTTGACAGCACCTGTAATCCTCCCCCCCCCCCCCCCCCCTCCCCCTCCCCCTCCCCAAAAAAAAAAAAAAAAGGAGAGTCAATAAGTACCTAATTCATACATAGATACGAGGGGGATCAGTAGGCTTCCAGAAAATCATGGATTTAACTTCACCATCTTAATTTTTGTTGTTTCTATACTTTTCCTAGAAGTTTTTAGCAATGGATGATCATGATACATTTGAGAACTCGCCAAGCTTTGAGGAAGCTCATGGAGTAGAAATTCTCTCTCAAAGTGGTCATGCTTCAGGTAATGCTTTTACTATATTGGAAGATGAAGCACTCTGTACATCTTAGTTGGCCGTCTCCAAAGATATTATTTCTAATATTACCCAACTAATGTTCTGGGATTGTGTTCATGCGTATTTCTCTTCCCAGCTGAATATTCAATCAAATAGAAGATAAACTTCTTTGTCTCACCGTTGATCTTTGATTCAAAAGGCGACAAATAAGCTTTCTGGTTTTCTGGAGTAAGTAAAACTGAGGCAACAAAATGGAATTGGAGAAGTAGATAAGGTAATTGTTTCAAACAAAAAATAACTAGGATTTATTATTATATCGTTGAATATCTATTATTTTTCATCTTTTCAGATTAGGAGGCTAAACGCATGCATCATCTCATTCAAAAAAGGAACTTCACATGTGATACATGTTGAGAAATATTTGTGCAATGGTTGTAAGTGGAATGAACTTAGAACACAATTCCAGACACCTACAATTCATACTTCATTGCCTTCAACTCCTACTAAGCCGGCATCCCTGGACTCAGATATAGAAACCCAACATTCAGGAGAGATCAAACGACCAAATGGTAACAAGGTTATAAAAGAGGCCCAAAGGAAGAAGACGATTCATAATGCTAGGGTTGATGAAAAAGCAGACAACTAGACTGAAATCATTGAAGTCTTGATAGTTTTTTTCTCCCGAGCTATTGAACTAGATCAACAAAAGGCTGCAACTCATGAGAGGAAGGCTAAAAATAGGGAGGCCCTACTGGAAATGTTAGCTATGATGAATGATAGTGAACAGAGATATGAGAATCATAGAATCGTGTCCATGTGATGAATGATAATGAACAGAGATATGAGAATCTTAGAATCATGTCCATGGACATGACCAATTTAACTCCTATGCAGAAATCCTACTATGAGGTCTTCAAATACGATCATTGCTCGAAATAGCAACAATATTTTTTAAATTATTGCTGGGAGTTGTTAATCTTGATACAATCTTATCTCTTCATTACCACTCTAGCGGTGGTGCTTGTTTGTGTTGATTACAGTAAAGGCCATAACCTTTTTTTCAGTAGATTTATTTATTTTCTTGTTTGCAGTTGCTTTTGATTGTGATGAACCATATATGTTCCTATAGTGGAGGAGACAGTTCTAGTTCATCCTTTGGAATGGTTTGGTTTTGATGTATTTCTGTCGAGTTTTTACAACATGAATGATGTTGGTTTCGATGGAAACATTCTGCTTGTATTTGGAAAATATAACCACCCAGCAAATCAAATGGGTTCAAGGACTTTTCTATCTATACTTGAAGGACTCTGAAGTTCTTTGGAATTAGTGTAGCGAGAAATTATAAAAGTGACTTATGGATGGATCTTTAAAGCATTGGTACATTGTAATTTGCCGGTAGTTATATTAATGTAGACCTGAATTTAAAACTGATATCATTCCATGAAGTTGCCACGGATGCTCAATTAAAAAATCATTACGGAGAGCATGACATGCATTTTTATCTTTTACTCCTACATGACGAGTCAAGAAGGATTCAAAGTTATTATTACACTCATGAAACTACTACTACTGAGTTATGTTCTGGCAAAATCGCTATAGTCATCTTGGCATCTTGCTCATTTTCGACAATCATATTGTGGAAAATAATGCACGCGTTCATGATATCCCCAAATGTTTCGAGATTCCCAAACTGTGTTGGTTCACATACAATTGCAAACCGTGATTGGAGAACCCCAAAATGTCCACTCAACATCTTTTCTACTTCATCATAGAAAAATGTTGCTTCTTGGTCCCTGTGAAGAAGATATGATATAAACCAATATTGCCCATAGAGGATATTTATCGTTAACAAGATAATATGTTTATTATAGGTGTGCCCATTAATAAAGTAATTAGAGGTAGGGGTTCCCCCTTAGACAAGCTCAGAGAACGGAGGGGAACGAGATATGACATTAAGATCATTGTGAGATCCTAACATTCCAAAAAAAGGTATGTCATATCCATAAATCATAAGAAGCAACATCTTCCAGAATTACAGAAGGATTTCCAACATGACCATAGTACTAGCCTCGCAATGCAATCGGACAATTCTTTCATTTCCAGTGCATATAATCCACGCTTACTGACATTCCAAGAAATCTGCTAGCCTCTCTAACACCCAAGTAATATAGTAATATCATTTTTCCTTGGAGATCTGAGATATTTGCCTCCAAAACCTTTGACAACTCATTAACGAAAATGTTTAAAACCTAGGATTGCGGTGCTTTCCATGATTATCTGTCGACATTCCATAGGCGAGCATTCTAATCGAGAATGTCATCTTTTGAAGAGGGGACAATCCAATAACATCACAAGCATATGCTTTTTTGAACAAAATACGAATTATGTGCTTCAATAGCATTGAGAATACACTTTAAATAGATCATGTGTCATCCAAAACCACCAATGAAACTAGTTCTTCATTATCATAATCATCAAAAGAAGATGATGAAAAAGCACTACGCAAAGGTTTGAATGATACATTTCCATATAGAGAATGTTTGGGATGAGCATGAATGATGCAACTTATTTATAGGAATTATTGTTTAAAATTTGGAGGAAAAAGAAGAAGGAAGAAAATTTTGGAGGCAAAGGAAAATTGAAAAGGCAAGTGATTTTGAAAGGAAAGTAGATGAAAGAGAGGAAATACTTTAAAAAATTAGCCCTTGGGATAATATAAGAATTTTTTAAAAGATTGGAACAAAATTTTGAGCTTGTCCATTCGAGTGGTTTATACCAACTCAAAGTTTTTTACTCAACGCTCTTATTAGGGTTATTGTTATTATCTAGCAGTAATTGCGAAAAAAACCTCCCGTACTTAGGGCAAGCAGCTGATAAAACACTACGAGTTCATATAAATTTTTCACTACTCTTGTCAAAAAAGATAAAAACAAGATGTTCATCCTAAAACATGCCTGAATGCCCCTTCAGAGTTACCAAAATCGCCAGTACTATGAGTGACCCAAGATTTGGATTGGACGACCCCAATCGCAATGCGTTCGAGTTCCCAGTCAGCGAACACATACACCCAAAGTTGAACCCTAACTTCAAATCAACCCCTCTCTAAACTTAGTCCTAACCATAAATTATTCCAAAAAATCAAAAAAAAAAAAAAAACCTTATAGGACAAGAAACAAGTAGATTCAAGATGATCAAATCAGAAGTGGGCAAGATAAATACTCGGACCCAAGGATCTAAATGTTGTGTCGATACGTCTAAAACGTTTTGGATTTTCAACACACCGACAAGAAACAATTGTAGAAAACAAAAATTCATGTGTTTTTGGACTATTTCGGTCGAAACAATAACGTTTCGACTGATTTCCAGCCTCCTCCAGGTACAATCTTCTTCTCTCTTTCTTCCTTCTCTACAAATGGTGTTGGGTCTTCATAGTCTTCGCTCTCTCAGATCTGAGTCTTCATTGATTTGGTGGGTGGGTCTTCATCGATCGAAATCTCAAATCTTCTTCTTCTTCTTTTTCTTCTTCTCTCTCTTTCTCTCTCTCTCTCTCTCTCTCTCTCGCAATCGTCTGTGATAGACAAGCTGACTCTGGTGGGTCTTCACTCTTCAGTCTTCACCGACTGTTTAATTCCCCCCCACCCACCGCTTGTTTAATTCCCCCCCTTATGGTGTTTTAATTTTTATTAACATTAATGTCTTCCCCCCCCTTCCTTTATAATTGTTAATAACCCCTGCAATTAATAAATAGGTTATTATTGTTAATTAACTAATCAAAATAACTGCAATTAATTTTATGGTATATTAAATATGTGAAATTAAGTATTTATTTGTGTAAAATTGTTCATGCAACATTTTTAATATTAAAGAAATAATATTAATTATTAATTTGACAACACAATTTAAATTATAAATAATATTACTTACTCGTGTCAAGCCTTTTTTCCCCCCAACTTGATGTTATTTTGCATAAATTGATGTTAATCTAATAAACATGCTCAATTAATCAATTATTAAGCTTATCTTTATAAATAAATGGATTGCATTTGTGTTTCCACGTGTTTCCATATTTTTTCTGCGTTTCCGAAACGTTTTTGTTTTTAAGTTGATCGAAACGGTACTCCGAAACGATATTTCGATCCTTGCCCGGACCCTACTCTATGAGAAGATACCAATGAACATTTCGCACCTTCACTGGGATATCTATCTCAATCCAAACGCTTTTGCCTCTTGACCTTCATCAATTTGCAAGTTCATCGGAATCTTCGTCGCAAGGGAATCCTTTGATGCCATGCTCGATCCGCTCCTTCACTCTTGATTTCAATATTAACTTTCAGTGGGTATTTTGAATTGAGCAAATAGCGAAACCACAGAGAATATAGAGAGCCTCTCTAGTTTCAATGGGAAGGGGCTGAATAAAGAGTGCCCATCTCCCATTCTAACCAAAAACAAGCCCAAGTTCAAATAAAAACAGTCTTTTTCTTAAATTAATACCATTTAAATTTATATCTTGAGTTGGAGTTTTATTTTTCTGCATAATTGACTATATGTGAATATATAAATAAATTGTTGTTACTGTGAAAGCGACCCAAAGAGTACGAAAACAAATCGCAACCCAAAATATTGTACCAATTAAGACTACTCTCACAGCACCGCGCACCAAAGAAACTACCATACCATGTATCTGTACTATCATGCCCATCCACTTTTGCAGAAAGAACCATACTTCAAGAGGGTTTAGAATAGCTTTTCAAGGTTCTATTTGCCACCGCACTTAATTACAAGGAGGGTTTTCGTAATTACCATTGTTATTTGTGCATTGCATTTTTGACAAATGTTTATGTTGCTCAATGAGGTCACTCAATACCTTGCGACTTCACCTCACCTGACAAACATCATAACACTGCACTGCTCAAAGGCTTTGTACCAAACAAGGAATGGTACTTTGCTTAAAGGTTGTATGCCAAACAAATAAGGGTTCCCTATAAATTCAACAGTGCAGCAGGAGAGCAAGACAATGCTATACAATTGAAAAGGACCAAAAGTTATAATTAAAACCTGTCACACGCATACATATTCTAGGCTATTCAAGCAACCAACTTGTAATTTGCTTGGTAAACAGCCAAAACAATTCTTGTTTAAGGTTTTATTTGTCACGCAAATGATCACCATTTTTGCTACAAATGTATGTATTAAGTTATGACTAAAATCTGAAATCTGCATAACCAGCACATGGATCATTATATTTTAGGTTATGTAAGCAGCCAAGTAGTAATTTGCATGGTAGATTGCAGAAACCCTACCACATCAGTGCTATATAATTAATACTATATATCAAATCCGTCTCCACATAAGGAAAATTGTGGCTAACAAAACATAGACATGAATATAGGATGGCATCCACAATCATACAGCTGCTGACATCTAGGTAAAAAAATAGATAAACTGACTGGGTCCAAAATTACATCTTGAAATTCCAAATTCAATCCTTTTTAAGATATATTTTAAATGAACTCACAGCTAATAATACATGCAACAGCATACAAAAGAAACTCACCTGATTCAGGGAATTTTTTGGGGTTTCATACTCGGCTGCTACAAATACAAAAAGCTGCAAACCAAATTGAGACGACAAAAAACTGAGTAAGTTTCAAGTCTATTTTAACCATATGCGAAAAGCAAGCTGCAATGGGCACACAATGATGGAACAACCTCTGCAATTTGTGCCATTGTGCTTTACAAGGGATTTGAAAGAAAATGAGCCCTATAAAACCATTATCGATTATGTATATTTTGGGGAACTCAGCAAGATAATATGCCTCTATATGTGTAAACATTTGTAATTTTAAACAAAAAATAAAGACCAAGATTTGTAAACATCTGTAAACTAGGATACATCAACCAAGAACTATGAGTGTCTTCACCTAACTACAAACAGCCTAAAGAAAGACATTTTTTTAAGTCGATGCCCAAAGAGCAGCCAAAAACTTGATTCTATCCCACATAAATTCCACAGATTCTTCATTGCCTTCAAAAATCCTATTAATTCCTTTCCAACCATATTCCCAAAGAGTTGCCATAACCACACATTCCCATTATATGGATGTCTTGCACCCATTACCAAACACATCATGATTTGTTTCAAGTAAAGAATCACAATCTCAGGATTAACTAAATCAAATCAAACTCACCATAGCTTTATACCAAAATTTCAAAGCGAAGGGGCAAGAAATAAATGAGCCAAACAATCATTGCAATTACTACACATTACACACCATGGAAGAAGTAGACAAGTAGTTGGTCTTCTCCTTTGCAACACATCATAAGTATTGAACTTTCATAAGCTACAATCCATGCAAAAACCTCCTCTTTCTTTTAACTTGACCGGACCAAGATAACCTTGTACGGTATCGCTCGAGCTGAGCTTGGGTGGAAATTAATCCCCACCGAGTCAATCTTGTGGACCTAATTACTTGGGTTTGCTTGAGTTATTTACACCACTATGAAAAAAAGGGGAAAAAAAAAGAACGTAAAAATGGTCAACACAACTCAATTTAAGGCAGTCGTACAATCAAACATGGAATACTAGACTTTTTTAAGGAAAAATTAGCAATGGGGTTTAGTGATTGAATATAGGCTTAATTGGACGAAATTGAGGCTCTATAGGAAATCAAAAAGACAAGCTTGTTGAAATCCTTGAGAACAATTGGGAACCAAGGGTTTTATGACTAAAAGGATAGCGTTATAGGACCATAGGTTTAAGCTAAGAGGCACGGATAACTTGCCAAGGGGTCGCCGTGGCAATGTCGAACACGTGTCCAACATGAATACCCGTGGGACACTGCCGAACACGTGTTCGACATTTCTGAAAGTGTCTTGCACTGGATAAATGATTTTTTTTGTAACCAGATACGGCTGGAATACAAGAGGGATACAGCGAGGTTTCATTTGTAATTTTAAAAACTGTGGGGGCTAAAACGAAGAAGAAAGAAACGTCGTCGTTTCCACTGTGTGACATAATCGCGACAGAGAGAGAAGAGGAGAACGAAGGCCATCTCCACCAGATCTCCTTCGGCAACAAGGAGAAGGGGAGGAGAAGGAAGGGAAGACCGACCTGTAACTGCGAGTCTCAGATCTACTGTTGCTATCAAGTTCGTTTTCTTTTCTGTTTTGGGTTTTGTTACTTTTATGTTTTACATGTTTTGGGTTTTATTTTGTGCAATGATTTTGCTACTTAGGTTTAGATTAATCTGGTTTGTTAATTTGATTGGGTTAAGAGTTTTCAAATTTTAGAGATATTTGGGAGGTTTTTTATTGTTGATGTGTTGCTGATTTTTGTTGTCATGTTGTGTTGCTGATTTTCTTTTCTTTTTTTTTTTTTTTTGTGATTTGCGGCTGATTTATTTGTTATTTGGAGGAAATGACGAATATGTTTTTGTCATATTAGTTATTATTAATGTTGTTATTATATATATAAAAATATATATATTATTATGCTAATTAGTCATATCCTCATCATACTTGTATCCTATATTTTAGAATTTTGTTGTATCCCAGTATCCGTATCCTATCGGATATAACATCCATGTCCATATCCGTGCTTCGTAGGGTTTAAGGCTTTCTTATAGGACAAAGTACTAATCCAGATACCAAACATGTAAACACTAATTTTTTGGGTAAATTCCATCTACACCCTTTGTAAATTGACCTATCTTCAAAGACATTCCCTCCATGATCTAAAATTTCACCAACACCCCGTTCAATATCTGTCCCCTAATTAAAGTAAAGAAAGTCACACTTTTACTTTTTTGCCATAAAATCCTATATTTGTCAATATATATCATAACAAATATTATGTATACTATATAAGAGATTTATATAAGTACATATCAACATGCACAGAGAGAGACGTCGACCAACCCCTCTGAAATCCCACCCCACCACCCCCAACCCTTGCCGCTGTGTTTTCTTTTTTCTTCATGCGCACAATCAAGCTCATTGACAAGGAGATGAAGTGTGTATTTTGTCTTTTTGACGTCTCAAAAGGCGAAAAGGCTTCGCTTTTACCAAAATCTAATCATGGGATTGATAAGTTGTTTCCCTCTCACTCTTCTAGCACACTTAATCGAACCCCAGTTTCTAATCGATTATCGTCACAACCCACAACGCTTGAATCCATTCCGGAGAATATACTTTAGAAGCCCAAAAAAGAAATTTCAACTATTAGTCATGGGTACATAATCTCCCCCCCACCCCCCAACACTTCCCAATTCCATCTCCAAAGACATCTCACTATCATTCTATGCACTACAAGGACCATTTCAGAGGTAAAAAAATTGATCGATGTAGAGAGGTGGATTTGACCCAGAACGAAAAACATTCTAGGTTTTGACCCAATTGAAGTAAATAAGAATCCTAGAGCCAAAAGTTCATTTTCTTGTTGGGTGCCGGTGATTTAGCGATTGTGTTTTTGGTGCAGTGTTTAATGGTTGGCTACTAGGTTTGTTTTTTGTCATGTTGTGAATGAATAATGGCTTTTGATTTTTGTTAAATTATAAATAGAATAACTTTTTCAATTGGGTGTAAATTGGACGGGCAGTGAGTTGACTTCGGTAGCAAGGAATGGGTTTTCTAAGATATGGGTTAAATTTGATTTGGAATAAGGGAGGTGTTGGTTGTTGAAGGCGGCCGGCCGGTAGAGGTGTTGTTTGTGTGGGTGGGTTAGTAGTGTCCAATGTGAATCTTTATTTTTCTAGATGTTTGTGTGTGCGCGCTTTATAGGTAGCAGCTGAAGAAAATGATAAGGAGAAGGGTTAGTGTGCGATGTGATCTCTGTTTTTAGGATTTGAGTTTGTGTGTGCGCGCGTCATGGGTAACAACACAAGAAAATGAGAGGGGTTAGTGTGCAATGTGCGTCTTTGTTTTTTCTGGATTTGTGTGTGTTCGATAAGCATTATAAAAGACGTCAGCATTTTCCAGTTTGTCAATTAACGTCACTCAAAAAGGTGTGTCATGTGTGAATGAATCAAACATATATACGAGAAAGGAGTGCAGTAAAATTTCAAATAATGCAAGGAGTACCATTGAAGATAAGAAAATTTAGAAGGTGTGTGGATGAAATTTTCTCTAATTTATTTTGGTAAGCGAAACTCTAATTTTTCTAACTAACAAGAAATGAAAAACAAAGAGTTTGAATAAACCCGTCCAAAAATAGTCCCCGATTATGTGAGACATAACACCGGACCCACAAGTGCATGATAAGGCCCGCATGGACAGGATCTGACCGTCATCAATATGTCATAGATGTTCTGCCCCCATATGATGCAAGATGGCTCTAGAAACTTAAAAAGACAAATTACAATTTATACCCTTAAAGTATGCATTTTATTCCTACTTGATCCCTGATGTTCTAATTGCAACAATCTTAAAGTTTTGACTGAGGTCAATTTAGCCCTTATATCCAGATTCTTTAATTTATTGAGACAGAATGGCCTTTCATGACCAATACATTACTTGGGTAAAAGGATATATTTGTCTAACAAAAAATCTTTCCCACATAGGCTAGAAAATCTTTTTCTGTTTCATCTAATTCAGAGGTAAAGAAGATAACAAACCTGAAGAAAAATAATATTAGAGTGAGTGAGAATTTGAGAGATACTGAGACATATAAAGAAAAACTGATGTATCTGAGAAGCATAATTTTTTTATTGGACAAACGTACCCCTATGGTTAAGTCACTTGAGGATTCAACTGAAAAATCAATTTAAACTTTAAAGATTCCATTGTTGCAATTGAAACTTCAAGAACCAAATAGAAACTGGGAGCATACTTTGAGAGTACAAATTGCAAATTGCCCGAACTTAAATAGTGATGCCTACAAATGCTTTTGTTCGGTTCAAGAAAGATTCTAAGATGTGGACGTCTTGGAAGTAGGTTATAGGGGTAGAATTATTTTAGTTAGTGGGATATTTTCAACAACACTCAATATTTTAGGTAACGTTGATTTAAAAGCCAAAATATAAAAGACATGGTCAGGTTGACAAATGCTTGAAACTGTAAGCTTAAGATGCTACAAAGATAGAGAAAAAGAAGAAAGAAAAGGAAAAGGAAAAAAGAAGAAAAAACTAAGAATCACCTTCACGTAAGGTTGTGAAGAGTCGAGGAATCCTACCTAAAAACTCCTAGGAATAGTTCCTTACTAAGAAGCACTAACACTCTTAAGACGTTGACATATCCATGTTACATAGTGACACTGCCCCCCCCCCCCCCCCTTTTCTTTTTCTTTTCTCCTCCTCCTCCCAATCCTTCCCTCAAAATATTGCAAGAGAATAAGAAAAATCAAGCAGCTAAAGAACAACACAAAACAGAACATTAAAATCTATGAATGGGCAAACCTGCTTTGTGTTCCATGTAAATAATGACTGCAAGTTTGCTGAGATATTCAATGTCATGCTGACCTGAATAAAGAAGATGCGCAAAGATTTTAAGTTAGACTAGAACAGAATATTTTCACAAAAGTGACTATAAAATCCCAAAAGTCAATTAATCACATAATGAAAACATGTAACAAGAAAGGGTTGCCATAATAAGACAAATGATTAAGAAAATGAGACTACGAAAAAATTAATTGGTAGACTATAACCTTCAAAAATTCAAAATGATTCCTTTCTATTTCCTTTAGCGTGTTGCAGGTTGGGTGTTCTTCCGCTTATCATGAACCTAACATTAATACAAAATTCTAGCTATGGATAACTTCATTTCAGCAAGCCTTAGTTACCACTTGAAAAATCCTTTCTCACCCATCAGACCTCGCATTAACTTCAAATAAATTCAAGCATCCAGTAATTAATATAAACTAACTACAAGATATGATTATAAATTTATAAGCATCAATAAAATATAACACATTGATCAACAAGGATGCAAACATAACCATTACATGAGGTCCTGGAATCCTCAAACATCAATTATTCAATTCAGCTAAAAATATCAATCACCAATAAGGGAACAAGTTGAGATGTTGATGTCGTGAGATGGTGCTGAACATCAAGTCTTTATAAAATACCCAATCTGTAGATATCATCCCTCACAAGGTGCCAAGTAGTTCTACAGCGAAAAATAATTCATGACACGTCCATTGAGAAAACAAACTTGATTTTTTTAGCGTAAAGTTCCTTTACTTGCAGTCCTTTGTCATTAGTTTTCTTTGTCAACAAAAGTTTAGTAATACTTATTTTAAGTTAAAAATCATATAAGAGACTAAGACTAGTTGAGACTTGAGAATGTTGTCACAAAGAATCAACTACGCCTTGACCCTAAGTTTCTGTAAATTCAGAATTTTAAGGGGCCTTTTTTAAGTAATTCTGTTGGGTACTGGTTTCAAATATCCACTTCATAATGGATAAACTGCAATCATGACATCAAGTGTCATCAAACAAATTCCCCTCCAATGATCCTATTGCATCATCTTACACACTTGTTATGTATGTATCTTTCAAGTGAGGCACTTAATAAAACAGCTAGCTTCTAGATTAGGGGCTGCGACCCTAGTTATCTCAAGGCTTCAGATTAGGTATTAACCAGCAAATTAAGTACCCACCATCATATAGGACCTACAAACATGCTGACTGGCTATCCCATCACATAATCTATGCATGAAACAGACCCATCACTTATGAAACAATAGGATTAAACACAAGCAAGTCACTTGTTTCAGTTCTCTTTTTCTCTCTCTATCAACAGCAACAAGAAATAAAGCAAAGTAGTGCTAAGAATTTCTTTATATTATAAAGAATCATACAAAGATAAAACAATGTGCTACATACTACTCGATTAAACCACTAACTGCAAAATTCATAAGCTCCCGATCAAATACTCTTCCCAATTATTCAAACAAGAACGACACAACCACCTTGTCACTAACAGGAAAAGCACAGCAAAATTCATTCAAGATGCCCTTTGATATCCCCTTGGATTTGAACGGCCCTATTACAATTTCTATGACAAAAAATAAAAATTCCATAATGTAAAACGCATCCATTCGGAAATAAGAGAACCAAATCTCCATCATTCCAAGGTTTGTCCAAAATCCTAAAAATAAAGAACATATTAACATCATCAGTGAGACGGTATCCAGGTAACCTAATGGCCCCATTCAAGACTATTACTTCCCACCTTGAAATGGTACAAGAAATGGCAAATGGGACCCGTCAACCTCCTTAAAATATCCAAAAACACCCTAACCACACAAATAAAACAAATCCTCAATTTTCAGGAAAAAAAAATAGAACCATAGAATTTAACAAGAAACTAGGTTTCATAAAGATTAATAGACAGATATGAAGTATTACTTCGTCGTCTCCGTCAGGTTTCTTCTGGAACCAATTGATATTCAACACCTAAACCCACAAACAAGAAAGAACAAATCAATCGGACAATACAACAAAAGGATCAAGAAACTAGGGTTCTGAAATGTACAGATCGGAAGTGACAGTCTCAGAGAGAGAAATTAGAGAGTGAAAGAGAGATGTGTGTTTATACTTGGACTTGGGCTGTGGGAGAGGGAGAGTTGAGGTTGTCAGATAGAGAAGTCATGGCGCACATTAGCGCCAGTATCGTGACGGCGAACGTAAGCAAAGCGTTGGCTCTGTACCCGAACGAATGCATTTTCTCTCTCTCCTCCTTCCTCCCACCGTTGCTCCTATTAACAGTGGCGGATGTATGTAATGGCGAGGGTGGGCACCTCAAATTTTTTTCATATACATACGTACAATAATGTTCAGGCGCCCGACTGTCCGTATGGATATTAGGTTTGGCAATGGATTAAGTTTCGATCCATTAGTGATCCGATCCGATTTTTGTTTTGGGTTAATTGCATATTGTACCCTGAAAGATGGTTTAAATCTCAATTTATACCCTCAAAGATCAAAAATCTTAATTTATACCCTCAAATATAGAAATTTGTATCAATGTACACCTGAAACTGACAGCGTTAGTTTTCTATCTAAAACTAAATGGATAAATTATACTTAGATCTCCTCATTCTTGTCACTTAATCATTTGGATCCCCTCACATTTAGAATATTACTTCTACACCCCTGAGTTTGTGCACGTGTAACACGTAACCCCTTGTCGTTGATATCTGTTAATATAACCGTTAAAAAATATGATTTCATCATAATAAAAAATTATAATTTCATACAACCATTTATTTTGTGGGTCCGTTATACTCTAAAATTCAAAATCAAGCTTATCATTTAAATGTCTAATATATTCAATGTAATATATCACTTAAATAGAATTATTTGAATACCCAATTGAGGAAACATTTTTAGTCATATTTGAATTCGCAAGGGATATAGGTGTAATATTTCAAATGTGAAAGCTCTAGGTGATTAAATGACAAGTATGAAAGGATCTAGGTCTAATTTATCCATTTAGTTTTAGACGGCAAACTAACGGTTGTTAGCTTGAGGTGCGCATTGATACAAATTTCTATTTTTGAGGGTACAAATTGAGATTTTTAATCTTTAAAAGTGTAAATTAAAATTCGAACGATCTTTCATGGTGCAATTTGAGATTAACCCTTTGTTTTATGTAAAAAAATCTTTATCATGAATTTGAAAATAAATCTGATGACCACTCAGTTTTCAATAAAGGATACAGTTCTAAACCAAAGAGCAACTTCAACCACCTAGCTAAATTCTTAGTTTTAACTATTTTGGCGAGGCTTACTCCAAAATTTTGCTCCAATTGGCTAGCTATCTTGCTCGCTTAAACCTAGGAGGCCTTTCACGCTCGCCATATTTGGAGAGGGAGAAGAAGCTCGTCATCCTTCTTGCCGCCTCTTTCTTCTTCATCTTCTCCAACCGCTACCAGGTATCATCTCCCCCTCTATATCCCCACCCCTTTGCATTGCTGCCGAACCCCTCCACCCCAAGCTACAGATTCCCCCCCATCCCGAAACCCCCCTTCGCCTCCCCCTCCCCATGCCGAAACCCACCCCCATGTCAAAACCCTTCTCCCCCTCCCCCATTTTGAAACCCCCCTTCGTCTATCCCTCTATTTCCCCATGCCGAACCCCACCCCCACCTTCCCTTCCCCAATTCCGATTACTATTTATTTTTGCTATTGATTGCTATTAAATTTTGGTTTAAATAGGTGGTTAAATTGTTATTATTTTTTAGTTAAATAAGTGGTTAAATTGCTATTGATTTTTGGTTAAATTTATATAATTTATGGCTGAATTGCTATGATCAATTGATTTTTGTTATTTGAAGTTGATAGGTGTTAAATTGCTATTAGGTTGTATTATTTGAAGTTTGATTAGAATTATTGTTATGGTACGATTTTGGTTGGATTGATGATAATACATGTTTTGAGTTGAATTACATGAATAATGTATGCTTTAGGTTGAATTCTAGGTATTACGTATGGAACTATTTCAACATGGATATTATTTCATCAATCTATTGAATGACGGAACAAACTTAGATGAGTTTAACACCGAATCGGTAGACCACATAGGTCATTCTTCACCAATGTAACCTCAAGTAGAATCCACCGCAAAAAAGGTTCGATGTGGCAACTTTATAGTTGAGGAGGACTTAATTTTAATCTCGATGTGACTTAATATTAGCGTGGATGTCGTGCATGGAAATGAGGAAAAATCTAAAACGTATTGGCAAAGGGTTTGAGAGTATTTCAACGAATACAAACCTCAGTCAGATTGTAATTGCAATCAAGTTTTTTTGATGAATCGTTGGTCAACAATTTAGCTAGCCACCAATAAATTTTGTGGCTCCTTTAACCAAATTGAAATGTTGAATCAAAGTGGTGTGACCAAGAAAGACAAAACATGAGTGCATTTTTAATTACGAATGTCGAAATAGCGCACTTTTCATTTATGATACATAGTGTTATTGTACATTTTTTAGATCTGTAATGCAAAGAAGATGTACAAGGAACTGCATAAATGTACTTTTTTGTTTGAACATTGTTGGAATGAGTTAAGGTCTCAATCAAAATAGATGGAGGATTCTCAATCTAAGAAGAAAAAAATAAAAGGTGTTACAACTCTTGGCAAATGTAATCCTTCAACCCCAGAATCAGTAAATTTAGGAGACGACAGTGGTTCATATGGGGCTTAGAGAGGCCAACTAGAAGAAAGGCTATGAAAGAGCGAGCAAGAAAGTCAAAGAGCAAACTCTCTGAAGGCGATAATTCAAGCTCACCTATTTCGTAAACTGTTTGAAGAATTGAAGGAAGAGAAAAAGATATTGACTGAGAAGAAAGTTGAATTCATGGAAAGATCATAATTTCAAGAACAAGAGCGACTAGCTCAAAAGAAAGAGTGGCTAGCTGTTGAACAAGAGAGACTAGCTCAAGAAAAAGAGCGACTAGCTCATGATAAAGAGAATATGCAAATGGAGCAAGTAAAGGAGGAATACCGTTGATGGACATGAGTATCATGCCTCATATGCAAGCTGTATCTTTTAAACGCCGCCAGATGGAAATCATGGGAAAGAAGATGCAGTTTTTTTTTATTCATAGACTAACAACTTTTAAATAGTCGTACAATAATCAAGTACTGTAATATTATGCATGTTTAACCATTAGTAGACAATGAATGCTTAAATATTGGTACACAATGAATGCTTAATTAGTGCCTAAAAATTTCAATGCATATTCCATAGGTGCTCGACTAGATTAGTTTGGAGTCTCGAATGAGTGTCTTTGAATCTAATGCGATGTTGAGTAGGAATAAATTGGAGCAGTTCTGAACTCCATTCAGATATCAATGTAGGAGTAGAAATTTTCATCTGATACATCATAATCAAAGTTCATCTCATTAATGTCCCTCTCATCCTAAACAATCATGTTATGCAATATTATGTATGTCTTCATAATATCCTTAAGCACTTCAAGTTTCCGTAAACGTGCTAGTCCACAAATTATAGTAAATCGTACTTAGAGCACTCTAAAAGCTCTCTCAACGTCCTTTTCTGGTTGACTCCTGAGCTTGTGTAAAATGCATTTGCTTATTGCCTCTTGGAGATGGAATTATTTTGACAAATGTTGCCCACTTTGGATATATATCATCAACAAGATAATATCCCATAGCATAACCATTTCTGTTGACGGAGTAATTGACCGGAGGAGTCCAACCTTCCGAAAGAAGAGCGTTCTAGCACATTGATATCATTGTGGGATCTGGGTAACCAAAAAAAGGCATGCCAAATCCATAGGTTGTATGAAGTCATTGTCTCTAAAATAATTGTTAGTTCATGGACGTGATCAAAGTACATACATTTCCATGTTGCTGGGCAATTCTTCTATTTCTAATGCATGCAGTCAATGCTACCTAACATCTAAGGAAACCCACGTCTCTTACCGAGTGCCAATAATCTAGCAATGTCTGCGTTGTTTAGTGACCTGAGGTACTCATCAGAATAAATTGTTATTATGGTCGATACAAATCTTAGTTGACTTTCTATTGCGATGCTTTAGCTAATCCTCACATAATCATCAACAGAATCTACTGCAACTTCATAGACAAGCATTCTTATAACGACAGTCATCTTTTGAAGGGAAGACAAGTCAATATTCCCAAGAGCATCCCTTTTTTGGAAAAAATATGGGTCATAAGCTTCCACCATGGATAGAATACGAACGAAAAAAGATCGATTCATTCAAAACCTCATCTGAAATAAATTTTTTGGGATAGGTAGGCAATTCAACACAATAATTGAGATAAAATCTCTTGTGCCCTTCAACTTGATTGCGAAAAAATAATAGAATGTCCTTGAATAGAACCATGGTGTACTGCAGAGCTGTTCTTGGTACTGAGTTTCTCCATTGCCATAGTAACAACCGCTAACATCTCCAGTTCATCATCAGAGTCAGAATCGTTAAAAATCATCTTCAATATAGGATGATGAGCCATAGCAAAGAAACAATGTATAAATGCAATGTCAGTAAACAAATTTGAGGTATATGACAATGAAAGGGGGAAGGTCCTAGTTATACATTTTCAAAAATATGACCGTCAAAAAAATATGACTGTTGCAAAATTCAAAATTTGAAATTTTGATGAGGTGGCACAACAAGTCATCATGCCATGTCATCATTATGGCGCTAACATGTTAGGCTATATGGCATTTTCGAATTATATTATTGAAAGTTTGTTAAAGTTAGTTGAAGTAGTTAGTTAAAATAGAGAACGTGGTTGGAGTGAACTTATAAAGGTGGCTAGCTAAAGTAGAAAATGTAATATTTAAATATATTTTGGCTAGCTATTTTGGAGAGTGGGTTGGAGTTGCTCTAATTCCAGAAGAGTCTTCCACGCAAATCCTATCTTTCTCTTGAGAAAATTTTCTATGCTTAAAAAGTACCAAGCTGACATGACCACATGGTACTCAACATCAATTAAAAAAGGTCACTTCAACAATATGTCAAATTGTGTCGGCCAATTGCTAAGTTAGCAAAATAAGCTGATTTTGTAACGGCGATTTACCTTTTATTTTCTCTCTCATCCTAAAAATTTTCTTTCTCCTAATCCTGTCATGTCATTTCTATTTTTTTCTCTATTTTCATATCAGTCTCATCTCATTAACAATGAAAAATTCAGATTTTGTATTGTCGCCTCTATTTTGAATTTTGAGTAATCACTATAAATAAAGGAAATAATATAATCAAATCTTCCCATTCTTTTGCTTCTCTCGTCTCTGCAATGCGGCCATCATTTTGCAGCTTCATGTTTCATGCTTGGTCTATTCTTCTTCATGCACAGTGATTGATCTCTTTGTAACCATTGTTTTATTTTTTTAGCCCTTTTATTTTTTTTGCTTACACCACCATCCTTCTTTTCATTTGCTTTCTTTTTCTCTCTCCTCCTCTCATTTAACAGTGAGCTATAGACTTCCAATAAATTTCTTATGGGATTTGATTCCTTTTTGTATGTTGGGTTTTGGTTCTAGAGGATTTGATTGAAAAAACTGTCAACGAGAGGATGAAGCAACCGGAGCCATTGAGGTTGAACTTGTGTTCCCAAGACATAGTGGAGTGCACATGTGGTATGCTGCAATCACAAGTGGCACCTTGCCATGATGCATGTGTTTGAATGATAAGTATTTGGTTAGCCAGGGGCTAAAAGATAAGAACAAGATTGTACCTTTTCGTTGGAAACAAAAGTTATTTGTTATTTTTTAATTAATAATTTTTCATTTTATTTAAGAAGTAAATTGTAGGATTTGAAAATGTAACTTATTTTACTAACTTAGTAATGTGTGGAGTTTTCCTCTTCAGATTGTAACTTAGTAATTTGCTATTTTCAATTTAATTACAAAACTAGGATATTTGTGCAGTGTTTGGTTGAGCACCATGTCCACGAGAAAAAGAAGATCGAGTGACAACATGGGTCGAGGGAAAGGAATTTTTATGGCTGGTATTCGGTTGCTCAATACGGAGTTCATGGCTAAGAAGATGACTATAAAGATCTTCCAATGTGATGTGATTCGACTCTCGTGGTGACAGAAGTGACTAAAGAGTCATAGGTAGAATCAAGGCCAGCTAAGAGATAAGACACCACCTCAGAATCATGTAAAGGAGTGTCGGCAAGGGTTTTGGTTTTGTGATAATAATCAATAACAGATAGACTGCCCTTTTTTTAAGGTGGAGAGTTAATATCGAATCTGGAGTATACAGGTTGTAGAATGAGAGGAAAACATACGATCTAAAGTCATCCACACTTCATGCGAAGTGGTAAGGCCGATTCCTTGGGCCAAAACTTTTTCTGAAAGAGATGATAAAAGTGTCGACATAATAATTTGATCATGCTGCTGGATCCATAAATCATAGGTTGGATTGGGCACCATAGGCTGCTCAAACTTGTCAATTGAGGCATTTGGATAGATGCGAGGTGGTGCAACGACTATGCCATCCACATAACAGAACAACTTTTGTCCCTTGAGAAAGGGAGCAAGTTGTGCTTTCTAAAGCAATGAATTATCTTGTGAAAGTTTGATTGTGATATGATGATTAATAATAATTATGGGAGGAGCAGTGGGCTTCAGTTGTGCTAACTGGGTAGAACCAATTGATTCACTTGAAGAAGATATGACAAAAGTGCAAACTAGGCTATAAAATAAATATGATCATGTGAAGTGATTCTTTTGAGGAGAACAATTCAAGTCTTGCTTTTCAACCTAGGATGGATGATCAAGATAAAGACAAATATGTTGATTCAAGCAAACCACTTTAGAATAAGGCGTTGAACCAAAGGTCTGGAAATGGCGGTTAAGCCTTATGGGTGCTCTAATACCATAATAAAGGGAGGAAAAGACAAAGGTGTATAAGATGAAATTGTATTTTCCAGCACACAGATTGGCATGGGTTGCATATGTATATATACTAGAATTTGTACATAATCAAAGGCAAAGATTGGGAAATCACAAATGGTACAATTAGTGGAAGAATCTACATTATTAGCTGCCATAATTTTAGCACAACGTTTTGTGCATAGATCTGTCTAGAATGGTCTAGCTTTCCTTTTATGAGGTTCCATAATTCAAGCTCCATTACTGCCATTAGGAGAGGATTCTAGAATATTTTCAATAACCCAAGTCACAAGTGTCCTACTTAACCCACTAATCCTTTTGATCACAACTGGTAAGGGATCGAAAAAATGATAAGTTTATGGTAATAAAACCTGTGAACTTGCTCCATAAGGCCTATGCATTCGTACCCTTGTGGCAACATCATACACCAAAATATTTTTTTCATCTGAATGCACAATAACATCAACTAAATCAATTGAAATTGCATCTTAGGCATTTAATCCATCCAAAATAATCCACCAGTTTACAATTTCAACTCAATAGACATTCTAGTTCTTATGAGGAAATGCTTGATTCATGTCTACTAAATTGAAAGAATTTGGACTTCCTATGACATTGTTGGAAGCACCCTGCAAGATTGTCATATTTTTTTTTTTTGTTAATTTATATAGTACTAGTTGATGTACACGTGCATTGCACGTGGATCATTTTGAGTATAATATGTCTGACAATGTCTTAGAGGGATATGTTTGTGGGGGATATATAGAACCAAAAAAATGTAAGTTGATGCCTTTTGTAAATTAAATCCAAGTAAAAAAGAATTGGTGGAAGAACGAATGCTAAAATGTAAAGTTGTTAACGAATAAATTGTTTAAAATAGGATAATAACATATGGTTTGTACAGAGTGCATCTGAAATTTAAAAAGCAATCATAGCAAATAAATAATGAGATTAGCATCCGCGGTTATTTATTCACCATTCTTATACCTCTGTATTAAACTCTTTGATAGTTTCTTTTTTTACAAGCGAATATGTTACCTTTCCTTGTTCTAGTCTTGTACTGAAGAGTAAACCAATTAAGAAAGGTAAATGAATAAAAATTTGAAGGAAATTGACTATTTCATATTAATCGACTTAGCATTATGCAACATTAAGTGGTTAAAAGATCTAATACTGAATAGAACCATCTTTGCTCCAAAACATACATAAACATTTTTTGACAAAATTTTCATTAAGAAATATTTTAAAAAATGATATCAAACGATATATTTGTTATTGAAGTTTGCTATAATGATGTAGAAGTAACACACAACATTTGCCTCTTAGGTGCTCAATTTATTACCCTTTTTATCTCTATTTTGATGGCCAAAAGACACAGTAAACAAATTAACACATAGAATCCAATAGAGGTAAGGAGCCAACTATTTTTGGATACCAACTTAGATATTCTCTAAAAATTGGCAATCAAAAAAGCATGAAATAACTCGGACATAAAATTTTGCGAGCTCATGTGAGGTAGGTCTCACATTAGAATCTGATTATAATCGTCAACTTGCAAGTTATAAAATATTTCACCAATCCCCAAAAGTTACTCGAGTACTTGAGAAGGTAAAAATATGTAGTCATAACACCAAGGATAGAACCAGACATTTAATTAAGGTAAATTCATGATAATGACAAAAATCAGGCAACAAGCTTTTAGGTTCTCCACTTAGAGGCAGGGATATATGGTTGTGTCTAACCTACTTATAAATGGTCCCTAGTCCCCAGCAAAGGGAATTCCAGATACATATGGCAACACCACAATAAAACTCAAATTTATGAATAAAATTAAATTGGCATCCAATCTACAGGATAATCCTCTAGCAAAAGATGCATTAATTTGAAATTTATTTGTGCCCATGCAAGGTCTAAGATTTTACATCAGTGAAAAAATGACTATTATTACATAAAATACATCAATATATATGACTTAGATCGATACCTTATAAAGAGATTTATATGTAAAGTCTTTAGTTGAAAAAAAGGATACAAAAAAAGACATTTACTCTTACAAATATACGACCTTTGAGCAAAAAACAAAGGAATTGATGTGTTGTATAGTAATAGTATTGAGAATTTCATAGCCATGGAATCCCCCAGCTCCATCCCTCTTAAGCTTGTTAGAAGTAAACCTCTTTTCATGTCCGTAATGAGAAATTTTTGTGTGGATTTAACACACCACATGGTGTACATCATCAATCAAAAATTGTAAATGCCAGATGAATGGTTGCCACTTATCAACCACTATAACTTTTTCCGTCTGCGATCACTTGCAACTTGCATCAGTAGAAAAGGACAGAGCATAAATACTTTAAGTTTCATCGGATGCAATAAGAAACAAAAATATGCCCTGTATTTGCGCATAAATGTTTCTTGTGCCTACTGAATGAATTTCCAATTTGAAATTGATCATATGGCAAATCATGAGCTCATGATAAATTAAAATTATTCAATATGACAATCCCAAAATAATGCCGAATATATAAACTCCTGGTTCCATGCTAAATTATAAGTTTTAATTTGACTAGGATATATAAGAGGTATTTTCATTATAAATGGAGTAAACAACTGCTTTCGCCAGTGGTTTAATTACCACAAGAGGAATGTGTAGGAAATGTGTCGACTTTTTTATGATTGCTTAATTGTTCCAGAAGACAACACAACACACTGCAAGTTTGCCATAATCATTGTTAAGAAGGCAAACATATGAGTTCACTCCGAAACTTAAAAATATAGTTTTGCATTTGTGCAAAAAGTAGTCATTAATAGAACATCACATGTAATCAGTCATAAGGGACTAACAAATATGTTCCTAAAACTTAATTAATCATAAAACTATTCTCCGTATCAAACTTGAGCTACAAAATACGAAAATAAGAATTATGTAGATAGGGTCTGTAAAACCCGGGTAAATTTGAATTTTTGTGAAAAATGGTAAAACGGTAATTTGTCACTTTGATGCGGGTTAAAAACTCGTATTTTTTTAGAGCTCGGATGACGAAACGGACCTCACCGTTAGATTTGTCTCGCGAAATCTAGTTACCTAGTTAATTTTCGTTGAATTCCGAGATAGTCGAATTTTTTGCGTTTTACGAGGCGATTGGGCCTCGGGTGACCTAAAAATGAATTTTTAAATAAAATTTCAAAAGTTGGAAAATAATTTAAAGAAAGTTTATATAAAAATATTTTTAAATTAAACCAGGGCGAAATTTAATCGTTTCGGGACGAAATTGGACCCGAAAAAGGAGGACGTGTGGCACAACGTGGGCCAGGCATCCTAAGAGTATAAATAGGGGAGAAAATCAGATTTTCTCCCCATTATTCAGCTTAGTTCAATGTTGGAGAGGAAGAGAGGAAAAAAGAGAAGAGCTCCACCTTCTCTCTACGATCTACGCCTCTCCGTCGCTCAAATCAACACGAGTCAAGAACTAAAGTTGTTCTCCTCATCAAGGGCTACACAATCATACCAAAAAGAACGGATTTCACAGAAGTTCAAGAAACGGGATTTTGGGAAATCAAAGGCTAAGAGCTTGGGTCGTGTTCTTGAAGCTTCCTATGGTTATTTTACGCTTTAAGAGGTAGAGTTTTCATCATAACTAGGTTTATTTCTAACTTAGATTTGAAATATGAAATGTATAGGTTGTTTGATGTATTTTAACACTTGCCTATTGTTGTAAATTGATGAAATTGGTAGAATACATTCTATCTTAAATTGGGTATGTAGAAATTGCTTAATGTAATTTCTTGAGACTTGTGATAAAATTGGGCATTTATGTGATTACATGATTTGGTGCCTTGAAGGTATTTGATTTAAATATCTATGTGAAATTAAGTGTATTTTGCATAGATCATGTATAACATGCTTGGAAAAATTGTTGTCGAATGTAAATGTTGATATATGCTAGTTGATATATTGACATTATGAGTATTTATGGAAATGATATGCTTATGATATAATTAATCATGATGTATATTGAAATGTGGTTGAGATTGTTCATATAACACTCATACATATTGGACATGATATTGGTGTGGCAATTGTACATTACATTGCATTTGCACGGAGGCATCGCATTCATGGGCATGAGGCATGAGTGTAGGTGTGTGTGCATGGTAGTCATTAGACACCACACTTGGTGGATAATGGGTGGGCTCGGGAAGGTTGGGTCGAGGATCTGGCTGAGTCGCATGGTTTGCATTAAAAATTAGGTCGGGGTAGGGCTGTCCATGGGCCGGGCCGGGCCGGGCTTGGCCTGCGAAATTTTTTTTCGAACCGGGCTTGGGTAGTGTAGGCCCAAGCCCATACTTGGGCAAGTATCGGGCCGGGCCGGGCTCGGGTAGGGGTAAGCTACCCGCAGCCCAGCCCGTCACCAATTGGGCGGGCTTGCGGGCGGGCCTTCTGGGCGGGCTTTTGTTGGGCCTATTGGGTGGGCTTTTATTGGGCCTATTGGGCGGGCCTATTTTGGGCGGGCTTCTTGGGCCTTATTAAAAAAAATACAACTTCATTTAATTTTTTTGTAAATTATATTTTTAAATTAAAAGTATATTTAAAATAAAAATGGATAAAAATTAAATAATGAATAATTTTATTTATGAATAGAAAAAAATTGCATCACTATAGAATGAGTACATCCCAACTAGGGTGGCACCTACCCACCTATCTATCATTTGCACAATTCTACCCATTAAAGGCTTTTGTACATGAAAAGCTAGAATATTTAATACATGAAAAAAATACATCAATCTTAATATCTAAATTTTTAAAACTTCAAATTCTGGCATTGGGGGATTTATTTCCATATTTTGATCTCTCGCTTCAGCGGCATACCAATCTTGAAGACACATAAGGGCTTCCACTGTCTTTCCATCCAAGCAACTCCTATGCTCATCAATGACACGTCCACCTGTACTAAAAGCAGATTCGGATGCTACAGTCGACATAGGAACTGTTAGTATATCACAAGCCATGGTGGAAAGAATTGGAAACCTACTTTCATATCCTTTCCACCAGGCCAAAATATCAAAATCGGGATCTTCAACACTTACCATTGGAGCATTGTAATATTGCTGAAGTTCAGTTAACCCCCTAGATGTTGAAATACCTCCTCTGTTCAAAATTGAAGCTAGCATAGATATTTTACCTTTACCTTTACTACTACCAACAATATCACTAGAAGCTGAGGGGGGATTAAGTGTACCACTATTCCCAAATGTTACACTATATTCATTAAAAAAAATTTCAAAATAATATTTTATTTTATTCATGTGGTTCATGTGCTCATCATTTAAGTTAGCACCATATAAAGACATAAAAACACTTGTAAGGCCAAATTTTTTAAATCGAGGGTCAATTAACATACCAAAACCAATAAGTATAGGAAGTGGTGAAAAATATTTATTAAATTTAGATTGCATATTATGTAAAATAATAGAAAATTCGGGTTCATTACTATATAGTTCAAAAAGATCACTGATACTAACTATATGAACATAGGCAAGTGTAATAGTTGGATAATAATTACCAGATAAAGCCATAGTTGATTCATAAAAAACTTTTAAAAAATCTTTCATTTTATCATTGACATCCCATTCCTCTTCGGTGGGACGCGATAATGAACCGATGGTATCTATACTAACATAGTCATTTAAGGCAGCTTTATATTTAACTGCCACATCTAGCATTTTATAGGTGGAGTTCCACCTATGTTGTACATCATATGGTATTTTTTTGCATTTTAAATTATTCTTTTTACACATAGTTCCAAATGTTCTAAGTCTATTTTCATAACCTATTATATGATAAATAATATATCTAACTTTATCAATTATATATCTAATATCATGGAGACCACTTTGTACTATGAGATTTATGATATGACACATACATCTCATATGAAAAAAACTACCCACATGGTAAAGTTAAATAACATTTTAAATGACTTACAGCCCCACTATTATTTGTTGTATTATCTAAAGTAATAGTAAAAATCTTATCTTGAATATGATAAATTTGTAACTGATTATAAATAACTTCAAAAATAACTTGTGCATTATGATTATCTTCAATCCTTGTAAAAGTAATAATTCTTTTTTGCATAACCCAATTATCATCAATAAAATGAGCAGTTATACATAAATATCCTAATTGTGGGCAAGAAGTCCAAATATCAGAAGTCAAACAAATTTTACTTTTAAGATTACCAAAATAAGCAATTAAATTATTTTTTTCTTGTACATAATATTTAATAACATCTCTTTGACATGTTTGACGAGAAAACTTTCGGAATGAAGGATTAAAACCACTTTGTAACATTCTTTCAAATTCAGTATCATCTACAAGAACAAATGGAAGATTTCTTATAACAATCCATCTAACAATTGCTTTTCTAGCAAATTCAGGTTCATAACTAAAAGTGCTTAGTGTACCGGTACTAGCAGATTGTGATAACATTGTTTGTCTAATATCAGTTTGACATCTTAATAAACATGCATTTAAATGTCTAGTTAAGTGACTAGTTCCATTTTTAGAGCCTCCAGCAAAATCTTTTTTACAATAATTACATATAGACTTTTCTGATGTAATGACCCCATTAGAATTCTTAATTTGGATTTTTTCAAAATGATCCCAAACCTTGGACTTTTTTCTTTTATTAGATGGTACATTCTCAGTAGAATTCATCTCAGGAGTTGAAAATAGATCATCCCCTTCACCCTCATTGATATTCTCATTATCATTAGACTCAAGAATTTCGTTATAAATAATATTTTGTGAATGAGATGAAGTCATTATGTAAATTAAACTATAAAAATAAAATAAATACTTAAATTATGTAAAAAAACTTTCTCACCAAATGTGACCACTTAACAATCTTGAGTATTTGAGACAGCTGAACACTTGAGAGTTGAGACTTCAAGACTTCAAAATACTTGAGCTTCAGAACACAGTGAACACTTGAGCTTCAGAACACAGTGAACACAGAACACTTGTGAGAATGAGAGTTTTTTTTTTTTTTGCAATGAAATGTAAACAAATGACTGAGTGGGTTGAAATAAAATTACTCGTTTATTTATCATTAAAAAAAAATCGACCGTTGGCTCAATTAAATGACTGCATCTGCCTCTCTCTCAGACTTATAGCTGATACTCACAATCACAGACTACAAATTTATTGTATCTGACTATCTCTCTGAAGTTGAAAAGACAATGCACGTTGCACAACATAGCCTATGAGGCTAGAAGTCTAACTGTCACACTGACCGGCTGAAATGGAGCCTCTGCACTACAGTCTGCCTCATATTCAAAATTTTTCAAAACTTTACTCTCACCAACCCAAATAACTCTCACCAACCCAATATTCAAAGTCTGACTTTGAAATTTACTCTCACTTGACCAAAAAAAAAAATTAACTCTCACCTACCCAAATTAAAATCTCACCAACCATTCATTCAAATATATTTTTTTTTTTTTGAACAAAAGTGTCCACCTGACATTATGTAATGTTTCCAATGTCAACCTTCATAAATTGACTAAGGCTACATGATCATGCTAAAAAATAATTCTGACCGTTTATTTCAAATTGAATGGTCTGTAATCAGTAATTGAAAAAAGAATAAAATTATAAAATAAAAAATATAACGTGACGTATTTTTATTAGTCAAAAAATAAAAAATATATATATTTTTATACCATAACACTCCTCTCATAAAGTATAGTGATTTTTCTGCATGCTGATGTCAGTTTGGTCATGTATTCGGAGCATAATAAAGTATTTACCCTCATTCAACTGCCGGCCTTTAGGCATTGGGGAAACATCAAAACAAAAAGATCATCTAATTAGTAAAATCAAAAGTTATAATTGTGTCGAATTTTGTGAGTTCGAGTTTGAATCGCGTTTATTTTTTTAAATAAGCTTAAAAATTTGTTCACCTCAAATTGAGTCCAAAACAAGTTGAATTTGAGTCGAGTTCAAGTAGTAGGAATATTTTACATATAAATGAGCCGAGTTTTATGAACTTGAGCTAGCCCACTACCCACCTCTTAACATAAACATATATGTTTGATAAAAAAAATAAAAATAAACATATATATAGGCGGGTATGGACTTCGGGCATGTGGACGGGTTATTGGGCCGGGTATTTGGGCGGGTTATTGGGCCGGGCTTCGATTTCGGGCGGGGCTTCGGGCCTATTTTTTTCGGGCCGGGTAACGGGACCCATGGGTAATCCGGCCCATGGACACCCCTAGGTCGGGGTTAGCAAGAAGGGCTAGATTGCCCCTCGGGTGCAAGACCCGGTGATACAGATACGCACTCCGTTGGTATTAAGCCCATAAAGTGTGTCGGTGTATGCGGAACCGTTAGTGGAAGTTCATGAATTCCGTGTCAGTTGGGTGCCCGTTGGTGTAAGTCCATAAATACCTACCCCAAGAAAGACCCAGAGATTTTAAATAGTCATTGGATGTGTAACATCAATGGCGGGGGCTTGGAATGCCCGATTTTATACTCATGGCATTGCATGGGTGATGGGAGTCGATGAAGGTTCGGGTTGAAGTGCATGAGTGAGTCTTATCTCATTTCATGGCATGATCAGGTAATTTTCAACATTGAATTGCATATTCTTGTTTGGGATGGTTGTTGCTTGTTGAATGTTGCATGTGAACAATTCATATGCACTTAGGTTGAGGAGTAGCCTCTTTAGGTGATATCCTATTGAGCGTGGCTCACCATTTATGGGAAAATATTTCAGGTGCGGGTTATAAACCGGTAGACGGCTCGCATTCGGGGCCTCAAGGATGAAGAAAAGCCGACTTGTGGCTTTTAAACCATGTTTTGTAAAACTTTTGTGGAATTTGATTTTGGACATGTAAATATATGAAAATGATTGTAATGGAACTTGTATGAACTATGTTTTATATGAAAAACTTCATTATACATGTGTTGGGTTGATATAAAATGGATTGGAAATCGAAAACAAAACTGGGCACAGTTGGCGTTCGAACGCCACTTCCACGTTCGAACATAGGCAGCTCACAACACTTAGGATTCTGCAGAGAACCAAAGTACTGGGAATCACCCACGTTCGAACGCAGTCCATGTTCGAACGCCACTTCACGTTCGAATGCCACAATTTCACGTGCGAATGTAAGGAGCTTACAGTACTTTTGCATCTCTGTAGAGAACTAAAGTACTGGGGGCAGTCCATGCTCGAACTCCATTCCACGTTCGAACGTGGGGAGCTAAACTGAAAATTTGAAATGTTTTACTAGGCATTTGGGTATTGGGTTCTTTTGTTAAATGATATAAATGGACTTTAAATGAGTATGAATTGATATATATTGGACCTCGGATGGGTCATATGATTGAATTGTACATAGGTTATGCGTTTGAGAGTTCCCGAAACAAGAGAGACTCTTTCCAAACGCCGTGTTGTTTATGATCTCGGTATATGTTGTACTGCGGTGTCGGGTTATGCGGTATTCATGGGTATTTCGCGGGTTGACGGGTGGTCAACGGGTTGATAAAGGACTCCCAATTTTTAGGGGCGTCACAGAGTCTCATTCTCGTTTTCTGTCAAACGAATGAGGTTTTTTTTTGTTGAAGTAAAATTACCAACATTAAGATGCTTTCATAGAGAAGGGCAAAAAAGTAGGAAAGAAAGAATTATCTGGGTTTTATTATGAGGTTGACAATTTGAAAGTAGCAGAGATAGGAGGCCTGACAACAGAAGCTGCTCTGAAAAAAGAGCATACCTTTTTAACAGAATAACCATTAGTTAGTATAAAGTGAGGGTTTTGTACACAATGATTGCAGTGAGAGTTTGTGTATCTATTTGTATTTATCTCTTTACCAATTAAATGAAATACGTAATCAAAATTGATACTTACCGTATCTTTGACAATGGAGAGAGAATGAATGAAGATCAAAGGTGGGTCAATACGAAATTTATTGATTCTCCCTAACTTTGACGTCGGAGAGAGAGTGTGTGTGTGGAGGTCTTGAAGGAAATGATGGGTTGGAGAAGAAAATTCGGGTAAAAGAGGGAAAGGGGGGAGAAGATGGAGAGAGAGAGAGAGAGAGAAAATGTGTAGGAAAGTTAGAGGGCCATGTATATACATGGGAATGGTAAGGGGAAATGGGATGTGGGAAGTTAGAAAGTTAGAGGTAGTGTTGAAGAAGAGAAAGAGACATACGACATTAGAGTGCTAAACGTACACAATTGTCATTAAGGGGAATGTAATAAAATTATTTTATTTTAATATTTTCAATATTTATTTCTTAAAATTTTAATCTATTGGCTTTTAAAGGATTCATTAAGTGGATAAAAAATGATCATATGTTTCTCAAGTTTTCAGAATTGAAAGATGAAATTGTCTTTAAAGAGTTAATTAAGGGTAAAATAGAAAAATAAAAGTTTTTCATACTAAGGGACTTTTAGAAGTAGTATAGATGTAAGAAAATACCTTTATATAAGTTAGATGTTAAAAAATACTTGACTTAATTGGGACACAGAGAAGTTGGTTTGTAACAAACTTGTAAAAGACATATTTGAATATTGAGACACTGCATTTGTATTAACAATAGGTAATAAAATACATGACCCAGTTACAAATTAAAGTTAATGAGTTTAATTTAATTGTATATAACCATATGATAAAAATACCGAGTTGGTCACTTGCATGCTCGTATGAACATTTGGTGTTGTCATACCAAACATGAGAATAAACTACAAAGAATGAAACAATGATTAACTTAATAATACATTTATAAAAAGAAAAAAAAAGATTTATGTGGATAAAAAATTCATTTAAAAGTATAATCATACCTAGTTTTGGTAGTTTTCACTCAGTTGCATCCCAAACTAATATAAAGCTGAAGATCTCAACATAGAAGATTGCATTCCTAAAAAAAAAGAAGAGAAAATTAAAGTATTCATTTTAAAATTAGATTTTATATTTGATATGCTAAAAATATTTTTACCTGTCATAGCATTAGTAGGTATGATATTTGATATATGCTCACATATGTTTTTTTGGACTTCTTTTTCTTGATAAATAAATATTTCTATCATCTTCAAATGTATCCCTTTCACTTGATATTGCATTAGATTTTATAACTTTTCTCAAATGTATTGTCCATATCATGATTTGCAATCTCAGCTATGGCATTAGAATTAGCACTCAAATTCATAAGACTAAAGGTTTTGCGCATTAACTTGTTAAGCTGCAATGTTTTTGTTGAATTTCTACTAGTATTCAATCTGGAATTTTATTGACACCATTCAAATTTAAAACCCTTAATGCATGGCGGCACAACAATCCCAATGACTCAAATTGCTTGTAACTACATGATAGTGAAAAACAGAGAAGTTGAACTGTATAATGTGTTCTTGATCAATGTCCTCCCTTTTCAACTTATGTGCTGCATCAATACAAGTGGATTCAACTTTTACTTCAGAACTACATTGCAAAAACTCATCTTGAAACACTGCAAACATTTTATGCGTATACACCTTACATGCATGTCTAAGAATCCCACTTTTTCATGAGCACAATTGTAATCATTATTCACTTCAGACTCACGCATTTCTTAGCATTTTGTTCATAGTGATGCACAAATTCAGTAAAACTCATTGTCTTGCATGCCATATGTTGGAAAACATAATTTGTACTCTCATTCCTTTGACTAGCCCGAATGTTGCATGAAAATGTATCACGACTAAAGATTGAAGCCCATTTTTTACGAAGATCATATAATTTTCGAAGCCATGACTCATTCAAACAACCCCATTTATCAATCATTTCTGCTCATTTTCCCTCAAATTCACTTTCACTTTCACATTTATACAAAAATATATGAGAACATCTCCCTAAACTAGGTTGTTGATAAAGATAATAAATATTCGAAGCAGCATTTTTTTAGATATGCCAGTGACATAAGCGATGTTGCATATTAGGAAGCACTCTTGTGATGGTATTTGTCATCGCATGGTCTTGATCAGTAAAAATGGTTCTGGGTGTCTTATAATCCATAGTTTCAAGAAAAGACTTGAACAACCAAACGAATTAAGTTGTTGTTTCATCACATAAAAATGCACAACCAAATAACACATTTTTTCAACGATGATTAACCTCAACAAATGGAGCACAAATCATGTTATATTCGTTCATATGGTAGGTGGTTTCAAAAACTACAACATCTCCAAAATATTCATAATCCAATTTTGATAATCCATCCCTCCAAAAAAAAAATTGTCATTTGATTCTCCTCATCAATTTGTACAATATAAAAAAATATTTGGTTTGTTGCTTGCTTCTGCTTAAAATAATTTATTAAACTCTATCCATCACCAGTTACAATCTTTTTTGATTGTTCAACTTCTATAAAATTTTTACAATCACGCTCAGTAAATCCAACATTTTGATACCTACTTGCTTTATTTAACAAGTATGCATATGTCTTGGTGGTTCTTATACCAGCTTTAGTCATGGATTTGATAACACTCTTACTTGTGTTATGCATTATATGTGCATACCTTATTAAATGCCTTTGGTTTTGTTCAACAAATGGATGATTATGCTTGGTAATTAACTAACTAATTGTATAAACACCATTTTCCACTTTAAACACCATCCGAGCCCAACAACCACACCATGTCTCTAACATCTCCATCATTTTCTCTTGAGTAGGGTTTGTAAATTTCCTAAACCCCTCTTTTGAACACAAAGCTACGACGAGTAAGTTTACGAGTGCTTCTTTTAAAACTCTTTTGATCCCTTCGAATGCTGAAACCTTTGTTATATGCATATTTGTTATACATATTAAAAACTTCTTCTTCACTATATGCAACCATACCAACTTTTAACTCAGATCCCTTACTTTGGCTACTTAAAACACCATCATGGGCATCAATATTGTCGTAAACATAGTTCTCTTCAACATCATCATCATTATCATCACTTTAGTAGTAGACATTTTTTAGGAGTCTTACGCACGTGGTTTCTATCTCAATTCTCACATGGGATTTGATTTCTTATTATGTTATTTTTTTATTTGAACTCATAGTTTATAGTTTACAAGTGTAATGACAAATTTTGCTTTATCTTGGTAGCCACCAAAGCTTCTTGGTTTGTTGATAGTAGCCTCTTATCATTTTCTAGTTTGGCAAAGTTATTCTTGAAGCTTCTTGTTATTTTTTCTTGTTTGATTGTGTGCGACAGTTGTGGCCTTAACTAATACTCTTGATTAATTATTTATTGACAAATAAAACGTCTTAACCAATTTCTAAATTGATGAGGGGGACTGAAATATTCGAAATTGAAGTGATAAATGGCTAAGGTACAAAATCGGGAGGTGAAGCTGCTCCAAAAAAATGAAAATTAACGTTGAAGGTATGACAAGATTTTTGTGAAGATTAAAGAGCCGAAAGGAGAGGTTTCTATTTGTAAACACAGCAAAATTTTTTTTTTTAGGGCTGGTAGTAAAGGGACTAGCCATTTGAAGTCCCATCTTATTAGATGCATATTTAGAAAGAAGAAGCAGGGTGACATTAGTTAGCACTTGTTATCCTTGAAAAAAATGCTATTGACTCAACTGTAAAAGTTGAAACTTTTAAGTTTGATTAGGATAAAAGTAAAATAGATTTAGCCACAATGATCACCAAGCATAATTATCCTTTTAACATGGCTGAACATGAATTTTTTGAGACTTTTTGCAATGGTCTTCAACCTAGTTTCAAGCTTATATTAAGGAATACAATTGGAGCTGATATTGTAAGGGTGTATCAACAAGAGAAAGAGAAATTGTATAACTACTTGGATCGACTTTCTAGTAGGATTACCCTGACCACTGATTTATGGCCAACAGACCATCAAAACCTTTGATATATTTACTAGACATCACATTTTATTAATGATGATTGGGAATTGAAGAAAAAAATTATGATTTATAAGTACATAAAATGCCCCATGATGCGGATATACTATTGAAATATATCACATATAATATTTTAGGGTGAAATATTGATTGGAAGTTGTTTGCAATGGTAGTGGATAACGTCACAATCAATGATGTCATGATAAGAGGCATGAAGTCTTGGCTTTGTGATAAGACACTTTTGTCTATGGGTGGGGATTTATTCCATGCGCATTGTAGTGCGTATATTCTTAATTTAATTGTGCAAGATGAGTTGTTAGAGATTGGAAACCTTATTTATAAGATTAGAGAGAGTTGAAATATGTGAACATAACTCCTTATTCAGAACAAAAGTTTGATAATGCCATAAGTCAAGTTAAATTGAAAGGAAATAAAAAAAAAAACTATTGTCCCACTAGGTGGAATTCCACTTTTGATATGCTTGAAAGTGCATTGGGATGAAAGATGCATTTGTCATTTAACACAAGTAGATAGGAATTACAAGCACAATCCATTAGATGAGGAGTGGGAAGTTGCAAAAAAATTGTGTGGTTGTTTAAGGATTTTTTATGAAGCAAATAAACATTTTTCTGGCACAAAATTTTCAACTTCAAATGTGTTTTTCCCAGATATTTGTGACATACAACTCAACTTGAATAGGCGGGAAAAAGTCAATATCCATTTCTTCGTAGTATGGCATGCCCTATAAAATCCAAGTTTTCTAAATATTGGGAAGAATGTAGCTTTGTTTTAGCTATTACTATTTTTCTTGATCCAATATTTAAGTTAGATTTAGTGGAGTATTACTATGCCAAAATTTATGGTGAGGATGCTAAAAAATTTGTTGAAAGAGTTCGCAATGCCTTATGGTTCTCATTTGAGAGAAAACAACTCTTGTAGTTCTCTAAATCTTGATAGTTCAAGTAATAAGTTGAGTGGATTCAATGAATGGTATGCACAAGCTCGTGCTTCCAACATTCTTACATATCAAAAATTAGAATTGGAGCAATATTTGGAGGAGCCAGTGTTTCCTAGAATTGAGAATTTTAACATTCTATAATGGTAGAAGGTTATGTTAAACTTCTTACTCTAGCAAAGATAGCTCGTGATGTCTTAGTTGTTCCAACTACTACAATTGTATCAGAGGCAGCTTTTAATGTTGGTAGTCAGGTGATTGATGAGACACGTGTCTCTTTACTTCTAGATATAGTGGAGGCTTTAATGACTGTCGATGATTGGATTGAATCACAAAAAAGAGAAGTATTTACTTTTTTAGTACTTAAATTACAGTTTCACATCTATTTAATTATTGAGGTTTTCATATTTTTTTTCTATGAGCAATACTACATGGACTTAAAATATAGACTTGAACAATCACTGCCATTGATTTCATTGTGGGTCCCAGCATTTATTAGGACCCACTACCGGTCGTAATTGATCAAACCTACATTTTAAGTTCATATTTTAAGTCCAAATAACATTTCTCTTGTTTGATAAAGATTCTACACATTCTATGGCGAGGAGATCAAGAAATGAAGTCTCATATTTTATTTTTGTCACTATCCACAGATGAAAAGATTGAAGAGATGGGGTGTGCATGTTTTTTGGGAGTTAATAGAATTGTTTTTGTTTCCTTTTCATGCAGCTCACTGATATTTTTGTTGAATATGAGCACTTTGTACATGTGCCCACTTTTGATTTTTGAGATATTGTGGGCAATTGGTGAAATTATACACTTGTACAGTGGGAGATAACTTGATGTAAACTTAATTTTTTTGTTGAATGTTATATTGTTGTAGCCTTCAAGTGCTCATTTTTGGGCTTTCAAGATACTGTATGTGGATAATCAGGAGAAATACTAAGTTGACTTGTTTATGATCATGACAAATGCCTGCCAAATATTTTCTTGAGATATTTGATTTAGTGTAGAACTCTTAGATGTACATATTTCATCCTCAATCCATTTAGGTGGATTAAGATGCAGTAATTTAGTTCATTTTGCTAATTATTAGATCTGATCAGATCAGATTATTGGACCAGATCTCCGAATGCTAATGGATTCGGATATGGATTAATATTTAACAATCCGTTGGATAAATGGATCAGATCGGATCGAGTAAATTATAATCAGATTCGGATTCAGATGTAGCATAATATGATCCATATCCGATCCATTGACAAGCCTAGATATTAGACCACACTTGAACACTTGGACCGTTGGATGAATCCAACGGTGGAAATGGATTCATACTTAAATATGTAAAAATGAGAGTAGTGTGTTCTTGTCCTAGATCACATAATTCGCCTGTATGTATCAACGATTTTACGTTTGGAGTGCAAATTCACGAATTCAGCACAGATTCACAAATTTAAAAAATTGAATTCGCGAATTTAATTTTTATAATTTGCGAATTAACCACATCCAAGCCAACTCCACAAATACTCAAAAACTTTGAACTAATTAATGAACTAAGCCTTGGGCCCAACAAATCTCCCATTTAATTTAGGGAAATTTGGAGGCCGGTCCCCCTAGATGGACTTGTTTGAACTTAAGTCCGCCAAGGAAACTTATTTGTTATGAAGTCTGTTTTTTGTCAATTTTACCAGACTATCATTTTCCTTTAGAAGTGAAGTAAAATTAAAAATTAAAAACTCTTAAATCTTAGGAGTTTGATTAACGTTAAAATTTTTCTCTCTCATATCTATCAATATCCATATATAAATTAGGAATATATATATATATATATATATATATATATATATATATATATATATATATATATAGTAACATTAAAAATAAAAAATAGTAACATTCAAATACAAAAAAAAAAATTATCATTTAGACACAAAAAATAATACCATTTAAACACAAAAAAAAACTAACATTTAAACATAAAAAAATAGTAACATTCAATATTAATATTTTTAAAAAATAACAATAGTAACGTGTTCAACAAAAATAGTAACATACTTAACAAAAACAATAACATGTTTAACAATAATTATCTCTCTCAAATTCAAACACAAAAATAGTAATATTAAAAAAAAAAATAGTAACATTGAATATTAATATTTACGAAAATAATATTAGTAACATGCTCAACAAAAACAGTAACATAAACAGTAACATAGTAAAAAAAAATAGTAACATGAAACATTCAATTTAACAAATCAATACTAATTCCAATAAAGCACGAACAGTAACATGAAAAATACACTTAGAACCTAATTTCAAAAAAAAAAATAAAAAAAAACTCCAATAAAGAACGTCGCGATACGAATACCGGTAAGTAACATTGAATTTCAGTAAAAACTAAGGAAAAAAAAACCAAAAAAAAATAATTCTAATTCCAAAGCACGAACAATAACATGAAAAAATAAACTTAGAACCTAATTTCAAAATAAAAAATAACTTCGGTAAATAACAGTGCAATATGAATTCCGGTAATTAATATCGAATTTCCGGCAAACAACTTTCAATCTACAGTAAATGTTCAAAACAACACTGTTATTCATATTATGTAAATCAACCAATTACGATGAAAATACCTCAATATATAATAATGTTTCAGCACAACAAAAGACGAAATTGAATCACAGGAATTCGTAGAACCAGTAAGTTGAACTGGAATCACAGAACAATTCGAATTCCAGTTGCTGCTTAAAACAAGCCTGTTATTGGATAGTATAAGCATCAACGAATTTTCCTTGATTCAGATTTTGAATTTGAATTTGAATTTAAATTGTTAATGAAATCTTTTGATCTGAAATTGAATTAATAGACAAATGATTTTGTCATAATTCAAGCATCAGATTATGATATTTTTGGTTTCCATAAAAAACTGAACAATCTGTTATCATATATATCTCAAACATTTAACATATGGCTTTCCATAATTGACCAAATTTAACACTGTTAGGGGCATTTTTGAGATAAAAAAAAAAAAGTGGACTTAAGTCATTACACATAATTTTAAACATGAACTTAGCCCCTTATAAGTTTCCTTACCGGACTTATATCTAAACAAGTACATCTAGGGGGACTCACTTCCAATTTTCACTTTAATTTAAGGGGAATTTAGAAGTCGGTACAAAAATTTGGACTTAATTGAGCTAAACTATATTAAGGAAACTTATTTAACCTTAAGTACATTTAAAAAAAAAAAAAGATTAAAATGTCATTTATTACTCCATTACTCTCTCTCACTGTTTCTCCCTATTTTCTCTCACCGTTACTCTCTCTCCTTATTTTCTCTCTCTCTTTATCTTTCTCTTTATATCAACGTTACAACAACACAATTATACTAATCAGTTATAATTGCCCTATAATACACCAAACAGTTACTCATGTGTTCAATAGTTACAATAAACAATTACACAAAATTATGATACCAACCCAATTTGTCATTCAGTTGTTTACATAAACCAAAGAGTTATACACTATTTAGTATCACGACATGACTACACCAAATTGAATTTATCATTACACAAAAGACTTTACCATTATACTAAATTTGATATATATAATTGTTGTAACCATGTCGTGATACTAAATGATACAACTCTTTAGTTTATGTAAACAACTAAATGACAAATTGAGTTGGTATCATAATTTTGTGTAATTATTTAGTATAACAGTTTAATTTATTAGAACACATGAGTAATTGTTTGGTGTATTATAGGGTAATTTTAACTAATTGATGTAACTGATTAGTATAATTGTGTTATTGTAACGTTAATATAAAGAGAGAAAATAAGGAGAGAGAATAACAGTGTGAGAAAATAAGAAAGAAAGAGAGCGAAAATAGGAGAAAGAAATAAATAAATTATAAATTTGAAATAGAGAAAAAAAATAAAAAAGAGATATAAAGGGTAAAAGAGAGATAAAAAGAAAATAAGAGAAATGAAGAGAAAATAAGAAAATAAAAATTGAAGAAAATAACAATTATACATAATTTAGAGAAAAATAAATAATTAAAAAAATTTAAATATCGTTTAATTTTATACTTAATTGT
This sequence comes from Ilex aquifolium, assembly GCA_951799425.1. Classification (NCBI taxonomy): domain Eukaryota; kingdom Viridiplantae; phylum Streptophyta; class Magnoliopsida; order Aquifoliales; family Aquifoliaceae; genus Ilex; species Ilex aquifolium. The sequence continues at coordinate 15,547,726 of OX637395.1, forward strand.
AAGATATTTTATTAAAATTAAACTTAATAAAATAATATAATATATATACAATTCCTCTCAAATAAACCTAAAAAAATTCACCCACACCCAAAAAATCATTAATTTAATATATTCAACCCCAACTACAAGGCCCGATCCCAAACTAACAATTGACATCCTAGTTAAGTCCCTTTATAAAGGCATTTGTGTGGCCGCCCGATCCCAATTTAGTCGATGTGAGATTCACATCTCGCAGCACAGTCAAGTCTAAAGGCATTTGAGTGGTTGCCACAACTTAGCTTTAGTCAATCTGGGATTCCCATCAAGTGAACGAGGCACTTCATAATATTATTTTTATGTGGGTTTTAAAACCCAAATTAATTACTAACAAAATTTAAATAATATATCATATATTTATATATAAAATTTAAAAATATATTTTCAATAATTTTTATATATATTATGATGCTCTTAAATCACTCCCGAACTCAAATTTTTTAAAAATTTTACGCTTCTGCCCTCCCGCTCCCGCTCCCACTTCCCCCTGCTCTATGTGGGTCAGCTTTTCTCTCTCAATATTGCGGTTGCCTCTCTCCTCCCTTCTCCTTGTCTCACTCTGTCCACCCCTTTCTCTCATCTTTCATTTTGGATAAAATTTACTAACAAAATCAATTATTTCATTCAAATTCAAGAAATGCAAAAATCTATCATGAAAAAATTTATAGACTTCATTTAAAGGCGTAATGCATCATCAATTTTAAATTTACAATGAGTTAAGAGTAGTAATATATGATTCTTGAAACTACTTATAAGGAGTTAATAAGAACATTAATTTCTTAAAAGGATGAAAGCATTTTTAAGGGGCATGAAAGTGTATCATCCCCATTGAAATGTACTTGAAAAAAAAAAAATCATCTTTAGACAAAAACCATTGGCTCTTAACGGTACTGGCCTTCGTGAAATACTAAAAAAGAAGGAAAAAACAAAAGATTAAGGAGACATCAGCTGTAGGTCAGTTATTCATGAACTTCACAAACCTCATCTTTGCATCATAGCTAGAATTAGCAATTGCTATACTACGAACATATTAAGTTTACTAATAAGATTGGATATCGAGTAGTAAGTTGTAAAATTACATCAGGTTTATTTTTACAAACAGAATACGTGTGGTTGGTCACCTACGATGTTGAGACAAATTTTCCAATAGCCAAATCAACCCCCTAACTATCCCACACAAAAAGTGAGACACCAGGAAGAAGAAAGGTTAAAATAAGGCCAGACCCAGATGGGTGTTTCTGTCCCTGCACAATCTGAAAGTCCCTGCTTCCAGCCAAAGACTTTTGATCTTCTTATGAGGAAATTGGATGACCAAAATGCAGTCCATTGATACTTCATCTTTCATCTACATAATATATGCGTATAGGACTGCAGTTGAAACATCTGAAAAAAATAAACAGATTACATATCAGATATTGCAGGTAATAATGTGAAGAAACTGTATTATATACAGCTAGACAATGTTCTCAATTGAAGATAAACATGGAAGGAAGCAAATGAGTTAAAACAGTTGAAATTATAATACATTATTACCTTACACTACTAATAATCTGAAATAATAACTCTAACAAAAACCTTATGAACAATATGAGAGTTACGATTAGTTAGCAGTAAGTTTGGAGTGACAGTAGAATTATTATCAAAGGCAGCCGGAAGACAATTTGAGAGCTAAATTTCAGGTTGTGAACTCAAACCTCTAGAATAATTCCATAGGATGAACAAGGATTCCTGAATCTTCCCACAGTACATCTTTGGCATTTGGTTCTTTCCCTATCAACTGCAGAGGAACATCTAATGGTGGTGGACTCTGCATGCCAAAGACACAAAACATTCAGTACACATACCTGTCTTAGTTTCTTGGGAAAATTGCCCTTTTTTCTAGAAGAAAATTGCATCGAGATGATCAGTTGGCCTGTGCAGTGAAGTCATATTGATAGTTATGTAGCATAGGAAAATTTGTTGTTAAACAGGGATGGACGAGTTACAACCATGCAGCGGATCAGAGGCCAACTTATTCCACGAAAAAAAGTGTGTTGTTTGATTTCATTGGCACCACCATTTGATCCTAAACGACTGGCAGGGTCTCTTTGTAACAATGCGTTGATCAACTGCCTGGCTGCAAGGCTTACCTGCAATTCCATTACATTAAAATCACAGCTAATTATTCAACTTAAATTTCTAGGGAAGATGACTATACAAAATGCAAGCACCTTACACTCAAGTGCTAATCTTTATTATACACATGATGCATAGGCGACATCCACAATCATCCTTTTTCTTGATACTGATGAGACTGATCAGCATTGCTTTTTAAAATTTTAATAAATCCTTTCCAACTCTTCACTGACATAGGTGATCATGCATTTAGGCCAGTAAGTATCTGGGAAACCGAAAATGAACAGTTTAATGCTGACCCTAATTGGCTTTCTTTTATCAAGTGATCTCCCGTTAAATATACATTCAAAATTTACATGAGCTAGATTTAAAATATTTCCCCAGACCATACGAAGGAGATTCTCTACATGTCTACATAAAAAAATTCTATGAGACTTCCTAACACTTCTGCACTGGCTATCATTAGTCAATTCCGTGGCTTGCTTTGGAAAAAGAAGCATGTCTCATCTCTGCAGTTAGTAGAATGAAAGTCAAACTCAACACAACTTCCACCCTTGTCTCCTTTTGTTTTCCTGATGGACAAGCACTCGTTGAAAGAACCTGATTATTTTTAGTATTCTGTAGCATTGAGTTGCACTCTACACAAATATTGAACAGTCTGCAGTAATATATTCGTAGTATCCTATCCTATTTCTTTTCTACTTTTATATGTTTCAAACAGTCAAAGATTACTTTAACTAAGTGAAAGAGAAAAAATTTCTTGACTATAACTCATCAGGAATACATGATTATACCGGAATGCTACTTGGAAAGGTGAGGTCTTTGTGCAAGATGTTGGCAAATGTCTTCTGCCTGTTCTTTCCTCTGAATGGTGTACGGCCATAAAGCATCTCATACAGAAATATACCTGATTTCAAAACATTATTAATTATAAAGGCCATATAGATAATAATTAACTGAATTAGCTGGAAAATTCTCCAGGAAGTAAGTTAATCACAAAAAATCCCACTCAGAAACCAAAAAAAATGCAAAAAAGCACTTGTTTGATGTCTTTATGTAGATACATCCACTTCTACATGAAAAAAACAAACTTTTCAAGATAAAAAGGCTGTTCCAACATACTAACCACGGTGTTCAGTTGCGCTCTGATTGTAAGCTTCTAGAAATCATTAGGAGACTTGATGAACGTGAGTTATCACTATACATTTCAATCAGTAGAGCAAACAATTGCAGGGGTGAAAATTTGAGAAATCAATTTCTAGTCATTCTACTGGTTATAGGAGCCACTAATGCCTGCACACATACCAATTGGTCTTTGGTCCAATGGTACTCCTTGGCTTTGTCTTCTTGAGGTCAAGGGTTCAAGCCCCCTTTCCCTCCCCCCAAAAAAAAAAAAAAAATGCCTGCACACACACACAGAGACACCTTTTTTTTCTTTTAATAATTTTGGATTATAATTGTTTCTCTGCATCTTAAATGACTATGAAAATTGTCCATAATAAGTCTAATGGTACAATCTCACAACCACAATCGTAAGACATCTCTATTCAGAAGTGGCATCTTGGAAGACATTTCACTGGAAGATTCATGACGAATGAAATAAAATAGTATTGTAAACTATATTAGCATGATAAGTTATAGAGCCTCCCATTAACTTAAAGAGGAGGGGTTTTGTTTGCTACTTTAGTTCTTCATTTAATCCTAGGTTGGCCCAACTGACCTTGAGTTAGATGCCTTGGATGCTTTTGGATCTTTTGTGACAAAAGCAAGGATCGAAATTTTGTTCGATGCATCATTTCGGTTAACTGGCAAAAGAAAATGTTTGAGAAATGTTTCACAAAGAAAGAAAAAAATTATAATTTTGTTTGTGAAACATTCTAAACCATTGGTCGAAATGTACTGATGATATTCAATTAATGATTTGCTTTGGTTTCCATGGAGACGGAAACGTGTTGGCAGTTTTGGCCTTTTCAAACGATATTCAGTTCCTTGATCAGACCCCAAGGTCACAGATTCGTACTCATGCACTCAACTGAAAGAAAGAGAATACGGAATCAATTAAACACACATGCGCATACACAGAGGTTTATTGTATCATGCATATTCCATGTGCTTACCAAGAGCCCACCAATCAATAGCGCTGCTGTGGCCATCGCCCGTAATAATTTCCTGTAAGTATGTAAGTATCCACAAATTAGTATCTATAAACATTGTTATGCATTTTAGGGCAGACAAGTCAACAATATACAGGTACTACGGAAATATAAGTGTGTCATTCTTTCCTTGGAGGCAAATAAACACTGTAGCATGTCCTAAAGGCATACACCCTGTTCTAGCTCAAAACTATGAAGGCTCAACTTAAAAGGAACATACTTTACCACCAGATGAAAATCTAATATATTTCCAATTGCGAGAGAAATGTCTCTGTTTTTTGCTAGATAATTATTTTTTTTGGCCCAACGAAAGAAAATATTCTTTTATTGTTGTGGTGGCCATGATGGGATGCCCGCCTTCAAAGAAAAAGGCCACCTGTGCATAAATACAATTATTGTTCCTCATTGAAAATCATGGATACACTCCTTTCTTATAATTCCATTATCCATTGCAATATACTCCTTTGATTCCCATTTTCTTCTTCGATTAGAAACTGAATGTTCTAATTATTTATTAATCCTGAAGCTCCATATTTTTACTAATACTTAGCCTTAAATAATAAATGGTAATCAGCCCCAAGATAACTTCTTTATGGACACATCAGTTTCAGTATCAGATTATAGAAGTGTTTGTCCGCACTCGTCCTGTCCTGAGCCAAGAACTACACTAAATCATACTCACAAGAATGGGTATGGGCTAGCATGTTCATGACCGATATAAGGTTTAGAGAAAGCACATGGCATGCCCAATGTCACCACATGTCTTCAGATCTCCTATCATCTGCCTAGTGAGGATGAGCATCGGGGACTCCGAATTTATTATGGGTAAGAGAATCACCCCAGTTAGCACTTATTCTAGCTATTACCCCAACACCTCCAAGCAACCCAAAGACCTTACCACAAACCCGAACTGTGGTCCCGCTGGGTCATCGATCATCATTGTGGATCCTATCATTGATTTTCCCCTGGCTTTGCTTCTAACCTCAGCAGGCATTCTGGACAAGGAGGTGACCCCAGACGACCCTCAGAGTTGTCTCCCGACTTAATGTTCTTATCCCTATCTAGGGGAAGGATGACCAAGACTTTTGTTGTGGAAAAAGCGAAGTCAGGGAAGAGCAGTGGCTTCTTCACCATAAAGCGCCACACGGCAATTCATGAGTGACCATCCGTGTTCAGGAGGTTATCCCTTTTGTGTCTTTCACCTATGATTTTTCATGTCAAAAATCTTGTGTCACACTTGTTACTAAAACTAAATCCATTTTATCTCAAGAATATGAGGGCAATATGAAGACCTTGGATCTATATGGAATTATAGGATGGCCTTTATGTTAGTTCTGAATGCTTTACCAGAGACCAAGTAGAATGCTATTGTGGTTACCACCTTCAAAAAGAATCTTATTGGACCAGAAATTATTCAAGAG